>JAOTQQ010000001.1:171023453-171123765 GCA_026546715.1 Gallinago undulata
AGGTAGTTGTGGAGGGCAATAAGGTCTCCCCTCAGCCTCCTCTTCTCCAAACTAAACATGCCCAGTTCTCTCAGCCTTCATGTGGATCAGCATGACTAACAGTTCCCTGAAAGTGTCTGGGCTCAGCTTTTTGGGTAAATTAGTAAAGTTATATGACTGGAAACTATACTTGGCAGAGATTGCTAGGTATTAGGTCAATGTTCTTCATGATTGCCAGGTATTACTGGGAAATGTTTCCTCTAAGTCATCCTTTACAGTGTCCTATCTCAGGACTGCGTAAATGCAATTAACAGATCTCAGTGTGAATCTATCCATGATAATGGGGCACCTTACATGGGCAGAAAAAGGTAAGGACTGATGAAGTTGTCTTGTGACCCTGCAAAGAAAATGAGGATGAGTGCCAGATGGCTGAAGGGAAGATATAACGAGTCTGCTTTGCTTAAGACTAACAAGTGATCCAGAGGGTAATGTTTCCTTAAGGCATAATCAAGCATTCAGGAGGCAGATGGTGGCAAGAGTATGGAGTCAAGACAGTTTTAATTAGCGCAACACCATATGGAGTTGCTTCTTTTCTAGAAGCTCAACCTGCCAGACAGGCCTGTGGGTTTACCTACTGGAGATGCCAGAGACCTTTGGAAATGTTTAATGGCTACCAAACAACTTATTTGCCCAGATTTTTATTTTACAGAAATAAGTGGATGATGGTAAATTTGTGAAACCTGATGCTTACATCTCAAATATGAAACTCAGATGTAGCTGGACTGTACCTGAGAACCAAGAAATTAGAAGAATTCCTAAATCTGGTAATGTAGGCATGGTCAGAGTCTATCAGGTGTTTTATTTCTTTTTGTTTTCATTCATAAAAACTCAGCTTCTTACTTCCATCCACCAGGCAGTAGGAAGCACTGCAATTCTGCTTCCATCATGTATGTAGGCTGTATTCCCACTTTGTGTTTTCTTTTGGCCATGAAGATCACCAATTTTATTTTTGCTCTTGTAAAGCAGAAGACATCTTCTGCATCTTGATTATCTTTATCTGCCTGTAGATCCTTTCTTTATTTTGTTCATCAACTCAACAAATCAAAATCCCACACCATCGGTACATTCAGGGAAAGACAGTGGAGTTTAGTCCTGGGAAAATATAAAAGAGACAGCCATTAGAGACCATATCTACAATTTGTGGTGGATTGTGGTGCATACAGGTAGAGCCAGTAAGACGTGTGGTATCAGGATCTCCCAAATCACATCTGGAAACAGCATGACCATGACAGATTGATTCATTGAATCATAGCATTATAGAATTGCCTAGGTTGGAAGAGTCCTTTCAGATCATCTAGTCCAACCATCAACCTAACATTGATAAAAACCATCACTAAACAAAACGCTACATAGACTCATCTTTCAAATACCTTCAGGGATGGTACCTCAACCACTTCCCAGGGCAGCCTATTCCAGTTGGGTGGAGTCTCCTTTAATGTATTTGCAATTAATTTATCCTTAGCTGTATGTATCAAGGATTAAAAAAAATAATGGGGAAAGTAGTTAAAAAAAATAGTTTGATATTTTTTTCATATTACCTGCAGCCATAAGAAGCACTGGAAACAGGTAGAAGATTTTCTTCAGAAAGTAAAAGATTTCTCCCACTACTTCTTTCTTGTATACATGTGTCTGGTTGGTTGATTTTTAAATGAAACTTCTAAATCTTGCAGCAACTATGTGTAAGTCCCCACATGCTAAGAAAAGTTTCTTCTTATCAGTGGGCAAGTGTAGTTGTCAAACCTTGTCATCAAACTGAAGACACTAAATGCGTAATCCAGATTAGCAAGTATTCTAATGTAAGAAAACACATCATTTACCTTCAGCCCTACCTGTTTGGAACTTTTTAGCTGACTCCTAACATTTTTGCACAAAACAAGACAAACTGTCTCCTTACTGCCACTAATCACCTATTGCCTATTTTTTCTTTTTATTTTTTTAAAGAATAATTTCGATTTTTCCACATCCTATATTGAAAAAAAAAAATGTTCTCATCATCCTGTTTACATGATTTCCTAATATATCCATTAAATTAAATCTAAATATTTGAAAACTACTCATTTTAAAGACAGGAAGTTTTTAGTTTAGTTTTAGTGACTCCTTTTCAGTTTCAACTCTCTCTCCATATTATAAGACATCAAACTCACTAGAAAAAAGTGGTGCTGGCAGTCATCAACTGGCACCCAGAATTTGAAACAATCTCTGGGTCACAGACAACATTCATAGGCTATGGGTGAAATGCATTTCTATTGTTTGTTGTGTTAAAAAATTTGGAGTTTAAGGAGCAATCTAGGCTTTTCTTCATTTCATTTCCAGGTCCAAGCCTTCAAAGTCCCCTAAAACTCTGTCTCCATGCAACTGCTCTGTAAAGCTGTTGAGCAAGGTAATGACTAACATGATCTGAAGTGCCAGTGTTATGCAGATGACTCAGTACCTACATTGTATAAAACCTAAACCCCAGTGCTTCTCAGAAATCATAGTACTTATCTGAAATCAATACTTGGCTGAAGAGCAATTAAAAGGCAGAACAAAAGAAAGTTAAAATGATGGTTTAAAGAGAAGAATTCATCCTCTGTCAGTCTACATATGGTGAAGTTGACTTGTAGCTTTAATATAGTTGTCCATTATTTAGAATTTGATTTGTCCAGTGTGACATCTGTATTGACAAACTTTTTAAATGGAATTAACTGGAAGGGAATAATTTGAATAACCTTTGCAATTTTAAGTTAGGTGCTTACCTAAGCTAATTGTCTAGGCTCTATGTATAGTCAGCAGTAAGAGTCGCCTCTAGAGTACAATTGAATTACTCAACAGAGTAATTCAGATTCTGCAACTGAAATATCTTTGCCACTGCATTGTCTATTCCTCTCATTTAAAAATCTGTTTGACTGCTTAAAATACTGTGCTCTTCAACATGGATGTAAAGTACTGAAGTAACCATGTCATAGAAATAAATATCTTTTCGGTTTTTTTCCCTCTCATGCACAACTTTTCTGGTTCACCTGACCACAGATTCTAGATGCTGTCTTTATGGGTTTAGTTATTCATAATCCTCATTATCTAGCTTCTCTTCAATATGTCATCTTCATTAGCAAACTCCTCGGTCTGTATCTGAAGATGACTGCCCTGGTGCTTATACAACCCCAAATACTTTACTCCTGCTTATTACTAGCTGAGCAGTGTCTGGTGACAGCTCATCTTTCATTATGATGGACAGCAATAAAGTATTCTGGGATACAACAATTACAGGCTTGTAAGGTGGAGAAAAAAACAAATTTAGAAAATCTAGCTAGGGGTAGCTGAAAGTTTTTCTCTCAAGATGGGCAGGAAGGTGTTGAATACAAAAAGCCTGAGGAAAAGAAATTGAGGGATGGTGCAGAGAGCAAGAGGAGAGGTTGTGTGCATATGTCCACATTGTTGCCAACAGAAGACTTTACAGTACCTAAAACCAATCCCAACACCTCAGATAAATCACTGCTTTTATCTACTAATGTTTGAGATACATTTTATTTTATCCTGTTATTCTTTTCTTTTGAAATATCCAGCCATTGCAAATTCCATTGGTATTTCCCTCTTCCTGGATTCTGTTATATAAATAATTACCTACTGTATTTTTTTGTTTCTGCATTTTATTGTTTTTAAATTAATTATTCATTAATCATTAATTTGGGGAATGAGATTACGTTTAATGCAAACTAGAATACATAATCATATTTTTCATGATATTTACTAAGAATAATGATAGTATGCAATTCTGAATATTAAATCAGGAAAGTATTTTATTTCACATACCTAATATTTTACATATTTATAATAGTTACTTGGGCCAGGTGTTACATATAGATTTTTTTAAAAAAGTTATTTTTCAATAGTAGACTTCTAGGATTATTCTTTTATTTATTCTTTTGGATTCCAGCTGTAACAGGAATTCCCATACCAAGAAAGTGAGTTTTGAAAAGTTGGTAAAAGAGATAGGGGGGAAAAAGGAGGGGAAAAAAGCCCACAGTTTATTTTTGAGAAATACACAAAATTACTATCAGAAGGATTTTGTCCCAGACTATCGACTAAATCATTAGCACAAATTGTCTTGTCTATAAATTTAGCTCAGTTGCCTTTAAGTTAAAATACTATTTTTTAAAATTAGATTCATATTCTGTGCATTATCCCTTGTATCCTCAAATTCCAATGAAAATATATGAAAATATAAATGCATAGGATGAACTCACTTTTTTAGCTGGCAAGGTAAAAAGTTTTAGCCATAGGTGAAATTATTTTGAGACCAATTTTCAATTGTAGCAGCTCTGCTTTATCAGACCGAGGGGATTATGATCTGGTGGATCTCCATTTCCGTGGTTGATAGCACAGGAGAGCCATTGCAGGGGCAATACAACTGATTTCCTGGAGTGCACTGAGGTTTCTTTGTGGAGATTTTGTTATACTTGCTGGGAATGCCTCCTTCTGTAAGCAATACTTTTCTGAAGTATTTATTTGTTTGTATGTGCTAACTAAACCTCACTGCCAACCTTGCAGAAGGGAACTGGTACACAAAATTGAAATGTTTGATCTATGGCAATGTGGTTTGTGTAGAAAGTATTATTTTTTTCTGTGTATGAAGAGAAAGATGTTGATAAACGGTAGCAGTTCTGTGGGCAATGGCCACAAATGTACAGGCTGGAGTCCTTGCCCTGTGAGGAGAGGGCAAGGGACTAGGGCTTGGGCAGTCTGGAGAAGAGACAGCTGCAGGGGGACCTCACAGCAGTCCTCCCATCAAAGGAAAAGGAAACTTCTCAGAAGCATCAGTGAAGAAACAGTAGTGTATTACAACTTCTAATATGTGTTTTCTCAGTTTTACAGAAGACCTTAATGAGTCCAAATTCAATGATTTTAATGCTGAAAATAAATGATTATATTATTATTGAGAGAAACATTCATCTTTTTGGCATAGGCAGGGAAAAAGAGAAGGGCTTAAAAAACATATAAACCAAGGAAAATAAATTTTGCTGTTGAAAACATACTGCATAGTAAAACAATCTGTTTTGTCAGTCAATGAGATGTAAAGTTGAGTGTGCTAGGAATGTTCCTGCTTGTTGTCCCTAAGTAATATTAGTGTAAATTTACTTTGAGAGTACAATTTATTTTTAATCAATGGCCTAATCGTGTGAGTTTTCCCACAGTGGTGTTCTCCATCTGCAGTTACCAATTGTCTGCTAACAGTGTTGTCCACTTTTCCACGACAGTTTCAGTTTCTCCATGAGATCACAAGAAAAACTAATTTCAGGGATATTGAAAGTACACAGTAGGTCTGTGTAAATGGTTTGGAAAAAATCCAAATCTTATCATGCGTGAAAAGCACAGAGCACAGAAATAATGTAAGAAAATATTTTTTTCATGCTATTTTAGCCATAGTCTGTGTCCAGATTTATCTGAATATCAACCCAAATGTCTTGGGTGATTGATCATTGCTTCATGACGTCTCTGGTTTGGATTTGGCTTGCCTTCATACAACTATGCAATGACACAGATTGTCATATGTGATGGATAAGGCTTTGCGAAAAACACAACAAACACAGAAACAGCATTATGACGTCCATTCTGAACCTTGCTGAAAATAACAGAAAATCCATGAAGGCCTCTGATCTTTAGAAGGAGATTTTGTGAAGAAGCAGCTTTATCAGGAATCAATCTTCCTTTGTCTTTGCGCCCCCTCATTTTCTTGAACACACATCTAAGCTATAAGCCAATTTGAGATCCGATGGCCTTCTTGAATGAGATACACCAGTGTATAACTTCCAAAGCTCTTGGGACCAAAATCTTGTGCCCTGCTTAAAACCCAAGGAAAGCAACATTACATGGAAATAGAAGAGATTAAATTCTGTTTTCAGCTCGGATCTTCTGTGTGGCACAGCCACTGAGTCACTGAGTCACACAGCTGCCTTCTATTTAGCACCATCATGCTGTGCTGACATACCAACTCCTTTCCATACTTGCAAAGTTCTACCTTAGAGGTCCATTACTAATTCAGGAGGACTAAGGTTTACAGTATATCACAACATTTGTCTGTGTGAATTGTTTTGTCCAGTGGAGTAACAATAGTTTTGTTGTTTTTGAGGAAAAGCTGCTTTCTGAGACTGAAGTGACTTTCTTTTTGGGAGCAAAGATTTCTAATTTGGTAATTGTGCCAAAAAATTATCTCTAAATTGTTCTTGAAAATGCTTATGTAACAAGACACCTTTCCATTATTATTTCTGTCCTACACTTGAGAAATCTTCTGTGAAAATCAGACAAAAAGTGATTCCAGGATCCTTTTATGGATTTCAGTCCTGAGCTACACCCCCCAAAGGAAGACCTTGGGAACATATTATGAAGAACAGAGCTAAGAGTTAATGAGTTAAGTAGGAGCAGCTTGCTTAGTCACTAATAATCAAGCCTTACAGAAGCTGTAGCACTTGACTTAGGCTGTACCTTAATTCCTTGTGTATGGAATCCCACACTTTAAATCACACTGATTTGTGATTTAAGACCAATGGCTATCTTTTTTCGAACTTATTAAATGATTATAGCATAGTACATTCTTCATGCAGTTTATATCTATTTTACTTAGACAGTGCTTAGATACTCCGGTGATAAGCAATTTACCAAACAAAAAATGGTTATTAAGATATTAGTAGAGTTGGTAAGAAAACAGAAATTACTAGCCAATAAGAAATTCCATTTTGAATAGCTGTAATCTCCTATCAGAATAAAAGTCAATGTTTCAACAAATTTTATGAAGTCAAAGGGGTGTGTTTTGGAAACACATATGTAACCTTTCAAAATGTTTTGTTCAGGTGACATTTTGCCACTTCAGTACACTGTTAAATATTAAGTGTAATGAATATACATAACACATTAGATGCAACAGTTGAAATTAAATTATCTTGACTTTCAGCCATATAGAATATCTTCCCTCAGAAGTGTCAAAAAACTAGAAACAGACCCATCATTTTTTTATGTCATCAGACCATTATTTTTAAATTCAACCATATCAATTTTAAACTTTTTAATCAGCTTAATCTCTTTATTTTTCTTTACTTCTTTCCTATTAACTGTGAAAAGTTGCCAATCATGTACTGATCCTCATAAAAGTGATTTTAGTATGCATAGTAGGTGTGGAGGGTGTTTGAGCAAATTGAAAATGAAAACTTGGATGAAAATGAAAACAAGGAGAAAATTCTACTTAACACCATCTGTTTTGTCTCCCCCCAGAATAAGTACCATCCTTGCAACTGTCAGGAAGGAGGTTTGTAGCAGAGAGAGCAGCACTTTAATGCATTTTACAAGGCACTAGTGGTGTCTGTCTGGAATACGATACACATTTCTGGTCGTGTTCAAGAAATATGAGTTCAAACTGATTACTGATATAATCAAGGGTTTGGAAAATCTTCTGTATTGGAGAAGACTTCAGCCTAATAAAATGGAAGTGGAAAGTTCTATCTGAGCTAAAGAATAAATTTCATGAGAATAAAATGATATGCATTGTCAATTAATAACTATTGTTCATAAATTACAAGAAGGTTCTTAATAACTGAATGTTTCAATATTGCAGATGTACATCTAGAGAACATGGGCAAGTGAGAAAATATTTTTAAGTTGTAGCTTCCAAAATTTGGGATGAAAATATTTGATACAGTTGCTTACCATAGCAGGAATTAGAGCTCATTAGAGGGCGTGTTGGTCAACTGTTGGCTGATCGTGTGCCCAGGTGGCCAAGAAGGCTAACAGCGTGCTAGCCTGTATCAGGAACCGTGTGATGAGCAGGACTCGAGAGATGATTGTCCCCCTGTACTCAGCACTGGTGAGGCCCCATCTCGAGTACTGTGTGCAATTTTGGGACCCTTACCGCAAGAAAGACATCGAAGTGCTGGAGTGGGTCCAGAGAAGGGTAACAAAGCTAGTAAGGGGTCTGAAGTGTAAGTGTTATGAAGAAAGATTGAGGGAGTTGGGATTGTTTAGCTTAGAGAAGAGGAGGCTGAGGGGAGACCTTATCACTCTCTACAACTACCTAAAAGGAGGTTGTAGAGAGACAGGGGTCGGTCTCTTCTCCCAAGTCACAGGTGGTAGGACAAGAGGACACAGCCTCACATTCTGCCAGGGGAGGTTTAGGATGGATATTAGGAAATCTTTTGCACTGAAAGGGTTATTAGGCACTGGAATGGGCTGCTCCGGGAAGTGGTTGAGGCACCATCCCTGGAGGTTTTCAAAAGATGGGTTGACATAGTGCTTTAGAGACATAGTTTAATAATGTAGGGGTTCTTTTGTATGGTTTTCTTTAGGTGTGGTTTTTTGTTTGTTTGGGTTTTTTCTAATAATCAGAGTTAGGTTGATGGTTGGACTAGATGATCTTAAAGGTCTCTTCCACACTAGATGATTCTATGATTCTATGATTCTAAAAGCACCATGGGGAGGTGCTTCAGTAAAGATTTTAAGGTCTAAGGTCTTTTTGAAGCAAGCTATACACCTTGTCTGGCCTGAAAATTTTCTTTACATGAAAACTAGGACAGAAAGGGCATTTCTGAAGGGGAGGGGGAAAGACCTGCAATGAACCTGCAACCATTAAGTTAAAAGCACTTTCAGATCCAGTAATACACAGATAGCCATTAAATGCCTTTCCGGTTCTATATGTTATGTTTTCGTGTTGCTAAAGTGTGACATTTCCAAGTATGCCAACTGAGGACTATTTTAAATGAACTCTTTAAGAAGCAGTGTGGTGAGTCGAGAGGGCAGTCTGCTGTGTTGTTAACACCTCTGTTGTTAAAAGGTAAGGTTATATTTCTAATTGTGACTTTAATGGCCACTTCTTACTCTGTGTTTCTGCTCCCTGTGGGCTCTCCACTTATATCTGCTACTGTAATGAGTACAGCAAATTTTTACCATGACCATTAGCACAGTGGAACAAATGTGGTGGTAGAAATGTTACTAAATTTTTCTTGCTTCATGTACCACCAGAAAATTTGTTACTTGTTTTCTTATTACTGAGTCCATATCATTTAGTCAGAATGCATAATTTCTAGTTTCCAGTTTGAGTTATTTTACCTCAGAAATTCTACTGAGCTGGCCAACATGTCAATTGCCACAGTGGTGGTCAAGAAAGCAGGAACTGTCAGGTCACTTCTCAAAGTCATAGATTTTTAATTTTTTATTATTATTGTTTTACTTAAATAGGAGTTGAGAATGGGGAAAATGGAAATCAACAAATCAACATAGCTTTTTTTTTTTTTTACCCTCTTAAGTAGAGTAAAAAATTAGGGGACATTTCTTTGTAGTTTGGTTTTTTTTCATTATTGCAGTTATTGGTTTTTTAGATTATTTGCTTTCACTAAGTTATCCTTTGCCTCTCAATGCACTCGTGCTGATTTCAAATTCATATACTGTATGGATGGAAAGAACCATTATGATTATCTATTCCAACCACCTGTGTAACAGGCCATAAAATCTGAACCAATAATTCATGCATCAAGTTCATATCTTCTGCTTGAGGGGCAATATATCTTTTAGAAAGGCATACAGTTTTGATTTAAAGTCTTGATTTTCTCTGACTAATGTTTCCAAGCCATCCAGCAGGCTTGGAAAGGGGCTGTAGGGAAATAGTATCTTGAGGTTCTTTCTCCATTGACTTTCATGTTAGAATTGATCATTTAAAATTGACTTTTACAGTATTTTTCCAGTAATCAAAAAAAATTGTCCTCTCCATAGACATAACTTCAGCAAAGATTCAATGAAGGACATGATTTGGAAAATAAAATCACCTGCAGGAACTTCACATTAACAAAAAAAATTAAGAAGTCAGTGATGAAGTCTGCACACAACAAAATATATATATCGTATTTTAAACAATCAATTCCCATTGGACATTCTGAAAACAAAAATAAAAAGACTTTACCTTACAGTTCCAGCTACTAGACAAACAAAACCTGGCTGACAAATTATAAGGGAAAGCTGGTCAGAAAGCACACCTTGATCTTTGTCCTGCTTCCATTGATTGCTAAATTGTATGAAGTAGATAAACACTTCCATCAGTCACACTAAATCTTCCTACAATATTGAACTTACATAGTTTTTGTGATTAATCAAAATAAATGTCTGCAAACTTTGTGAAAGTGAACTAGTGAACTTTTTTTGTGTGTTCATTAAAAGGCATAGCAAACACTTATGAGTAGATTTCTGTTCTTCAGAGATAAAATAATTTACGTTAAATAGAAAAAACGCACACAAACAAAACCTAAAATAAACTAAATCAACTTGAGAAAAATTCAGTTTTCTTTATGATAAACCTTATTTTGGAAAACATCTTCTTTTCAGATCAAAGGAAGAACAAAGCTTGCTTTCATTCTGAATGAAATAAATGCTTTTTCATCCAATAGTCTTACTAAATCTCTTTTGAAGAAATAATAACTTTTTGTGTTTAACTACAAATCTAATGAGATATCATATACCCATTTTCTTTACTTTTCTAGGAAACGGGGACATTGAGGTAGTGATCGGTCATAGAAAATGTTGCTAGAAGAAACTTTGAGAGGTCAATCAGCCTATTCCTCAATCCAAAGCAGGATGAGCTATCAGTGTGTCTTTCCAGATTGACACTTCCTCAGTCTGATCGTAAACGTTTCCAGAGACAGGGTGTAGACCCTTAGGAAATGTAACCTAACACTTCACTATCCTTACTATTACAAATTGATTTGTGTATATCTGAGCTACAGCTTAGTTCCTACAATTGCCTCTCCAATTGGGCCACCTCTTACTGGCTGGAGACTTTGCTGGCCATGGCATTTCAACTAAGGCTTGAGCAGTGCTGAGCAAGCAGAAGGATTACTGGATGTGCTTTGCAGAGGATGCTCTGCTTGTACATAGCAGTCTGATATTTGCTTTCTTTGTAACAACATGACACAGTTGACTCATGCTCAGTTAGCAATCCGCTATAATTCCCAGATCATCCCCATTTGGCCAGTTGTTTCCTGTCTTATATTTGTGCAGCTGATAGTTCGTACATAAGTGGAGTGCTTTTCACTTGCCCTTTAATCTTGTTATACTGGATCAATTGCAAATCATCAGCTGTTGCATTCGGTGCTCTTTAGTGATAGCTACTTGAAGAATTAATGGTGGACATGGATTAATTTTCTGTGGGAAATTATTTTCTGACACCAGATCTGCTCAATATTGTATGTATATCAACTTTGTCCTTCCTCTGAGTCTGGTTTCTAAAGCAATGAGTTCCACAGATTTTCTTTATCATGAGTGGTCTGTATCTTTATAATTCACATTATTAGGTCATGAAAATGCCAAAAAAGAGAGTGGTTTTCCTTTTTGTTTACTGATACATATATCTATAACATACTTAGCTTGTTAACAGAAGTTATGAACAGACACGGAGGATCTGACAATTGTACTACAGTTCATAAGCTCTTTTAAATCATATGATGAGATAACAGTTGCAGGACTAGGATCCTTGTCAGGAAGTGTATAGTGTTATTTTTAGTTATAGTTCTTTTCCACTGTTGATACTGACATACGCAGGTGCTGAGTGAAAGCCTCCAAGTGTCACTGTCACATACATCTGGGGTCATTGCAACAGAACTGTATGCAACACAATCTAAAGTGTTTATTTGTACACCGTCTTGAATATTTTACTGGGCTACACCAAGATATACATATGGTATAAGTAAAAAAAATAAATTACTATTGTACATATACTACCAATTAATGTTTTTAACATAGCCAGCTAGTTCTCAACATAGTTTTGACATCACTACGTATTTTACATGATTCTGTGAAGAATTCAATGACTGTGTTAAACAGACTTTATTTAAAAGAGAAAAAACAAGATTGCCTATTAAATTTGAATGACTTTGTTTTCCATCATTTACACATCTGTATAATTTTATATATTTTAATGTATTTTTATATATTATATAAACTTATGTAACTAGCTTTAACATTACATTAAGTGTTCTAAAAGAAAAACCTTTGTAAGACTATAGCTGGTCCACCCAAATCCTGGGATCTTTTAATAATACTACTACTACTAATAAAAATAATAATAATAATAATGACATTTCTTACTAGCTGCCAAAAGTGTCAAGGTGTATCAGTAAACTTAGTACAAGGTCAAATCTTTGTTATGTGAAGAAAATATAACTGTGAAGGAGGAGGGTTAAATGTTCTGTCAAGGATGGTGCTACAATTTGAATTATTTAGCGAAGTGGAATTCAAAATAGTAAAATTCAGAGTTTCAGAGTCACAGTTTGTAAGCTGCACATCTGAGAAATACACTTTTTGATGCTTCCCAGCTTTGGGGCCAGAGTTAAACACAAGTCATTTCTCCAGTCATGAATACTTCTATTGATTTTGGACTCTGAGTAAAAGAAAACTCAGCTGAGGTCACAAAGTTTCTAGTGTGGCAGCCACAGTGCAAGTGATTAAAACCCTGTCTCTCACCTTAACCGTTCAAATTCAGCCTTGTGAAGTTTAACACCTCACCTCAAGTCTCATCCAAGTCTCAAGGGACTTTGAATTGACATCGCAAACACACCTCCAAGTTTAACAAAGAAGCCGAAAAAGACAAACAAGGAAAAGAAATACTTATATGCCAGGAGGAGCTATTCCACAGAGATTCAATCTATAGAAAACCTAGAAGAAAACACTGCAAAAGCACATTTTTTTCCTTTCAAGGACTGTAACTAGTCCATGCTCCTACCATAGGAGGACTCAAGAATGTCCAGACAAAACACTCTCATCTTTTACCTTAATGAACTCTGAACTGACAAGTTTTTTATGACAAATTTGGTGTTCTAGCAGTATCTTCAAAACTATATGAGATTTGGAGTCTCATTTACAGCCATATCTGGTCTGTCTCGCCTCTGTGACAAGTTCTCTCAGTTCTCATCTGGGTCACTAAATGGAGATCCCATGATAGGGAAAACTGACATCCCATTCATCTTGCTTTGCATGAGTGCTTCGCCTGTCAGAAGAGCCACATAACAATGTTAGTTTTATACACTCTCAAGAAATTTACTGCCAAAAACCAAGCAAGAACAGCGCAGATGTGAGAATATAGCAAGATGAGGAAACAAATTGAAAATTTAGATGACTACAAATAAAAAACAAAAGGAGGGTTGTCATGCTTCCTTTTCTAACCAGAAAGATGAATTGCTTTCTTTTTCCCAGATGCTAGTCAAAACCAGGTGCATGAAAAATGTCATAGAATTTGAGGTCAGAAAAGATGATCCGATCATTTAATTAATCCACCCCAGGGTCTTATATCTCTTTCAGTACTCTTAAATTGAGATCAGTGACCTTGGTTAAGCTTAGGCTTCCCTTTCAGAACCCCAGAACAATTGACACAGGTGTCCATTTTATGTCTCCATTTTACATAGAAGTGGAAGAAAGTGTAACACATCAGGAACAGATCTAACCATTTTTGTGCAGAAAGATAAATTCTTTCAGACCCCAGCATATGTCTGACAGAAGACAGTGGGGTGTGTGATTTCACTACAGTTTTTCTTTATTCAAAACACTATGTGTTAGGAATGTGTTGGGGAGAGTGTGTTTTGTTCCTCAAAGCCCTTCAAAAAAAAAGGAAGAAAACCACAATTTTCAGAAAGTCACAGATTTCACAGCTAGAAGAGGCCACCAGGCACTATGTAAAGTTCAAGCTCAACAGAATAAGAACTAAGCTAAAAGTGGTTGTCAGTGGGAAATCATCATTGAAGGGGGAAGTGGCAAGATTTTGAAGCTCATAGTATTTTTTTTATTTTAATTCATAATAAATATATCATTAATTCTAAAATGTATGAGTGACACTGTATTTGGTTTGTGTAGAAAGGTTGTGGTAGCGAGGGGGCTGCAGGGGTGGCTTCTGTGGGAAGCTGCTAGAAGCTTCCCCTGTGTCCAGTAGAGCCAATGGCAGGCAGCTCAAAGATTGACCCTCTGCTGGCCAAGGCTGAGCCCATCAATGATGGTGGTATCATCACTGGATAACATATTTAAGAAGGGCAGAAAAAAACCCAATGGTAATTGGTGAGTGATCTCTCCCTGTCCTTATCTCCACCCATAATCCTTTTGTTGTATTTTTTCTCCCTCTGTCCAGTTGAGGAGGGGGAGTTATAGAATGGCACCTGGTGTCCAACCAAGGTTAACCCACCACAGATATAAATGACTGTAGCAGTAAATCACATTGAGCATAAGGCAGCTATACAGTTATTGCAAGAACTTGTTAAGCTGGGCCCACTAAATGTATGTATATGCCCAAGAATATTTCATTTTCAATACTCATCTTGATATGGTAAATGTATTTATTTGGGAAATTGGAATGCATTCCCACTGGACATTTTTTTTTGCAAAAAAAAACTTTGCAAAGTTTTTACTTTGCAAAGGACTAAGGAATTTTAACACAAAGACAACTCAAATGAGCTTTCAGTGGAGGAAAGACTTCTGTAATCAGGAGTAAGATGGTAATGTGTCTCCTTCAGTATTGCTTGGCATGTGTAATCTTAAAGATGGTAAAGTTTCACTGCTTGAAAGAACTATTGAATGCTTTGAGAGGCTGTAAAAATTATTCCTGGAGAGCAAAAAAGAAATTACTTACTTTGAAAAGAGTTTAATTTGTTTAGTTTATCAAAAAGAAAATGGAGAGGCAGTTTGATTACAGAGTTTATAAGTTTATATACCTTCATGGAGAGAAAAAGGATCAGCTATCAAAATGCTGCCTCACCTGTTTGGGCTTCTTTGTGTTACCATGTTACTATGCAGCATCATCAGTCCAGGACAGAGTCATGAAAGAAACACTGGAGACTGAAGCCAAGTATCCAGAGTATATTGTGTCGTCTTAACAAAAATATTGTACTAAATTATAGAAGGAATGAGCAAATATTTTTGCTCTCTCAAAATACTGGAAATGCACAATCATTCGGAAAAGAAGTCTTTAGTAAAATAGAAATTATGAGAAAAAAGGTTAGGGAACACAGTAATTTGTGATACACAGTGTGTTAAACAAGATATTACTGTGAACACTTTAACTGTAGATTCTATGTATGTGTCCATGAAAATAAATTACCAAAGATGAAAGTGGAAAACTCATCATTTGTGTAACAAATAAACAATCAATTATAGCCATTTTAAACTTGTGGTGGTAGAGAGAGGAGAGATGAGGACAGAAAAACCTGTTTTGCTATTAATCAAGATGGAATGGATTTTCACCTGAAGGCTATAGGATTCTTTCTCTCATCGCATTATAATTACGAAAAGGAGAATTGATTTTATTTGCATTTGCTTAAAGTATCTTATAGGTACCAAACCAAAACATTTCAGATTTTTGGCTACTTCAGCAAGATTTGACAGCATTTCACTCTAGATGAAGTGAATAGTTTACTGTGAAGCATTTAGGAGACCTTGTGCAACCTTTAACATACAATGTGTTGCTTTAACTAGTGTCTAAGTGATGTGCAGGTCAAATTAAACAGGGTATTTGTCATCTATACAAGTAAAGGGACCCACGAACAAAGTTAATGGAAAAAAAAAAAAGAAATTTGTCATCACAGTTTTATTTCCTGTTTCTTCTTTATATAGCACATGAGGAAAGAAGGTTAGAACTGCTTAAAAGCTGATGACATCTGAAACTAATAGCTTACAAACCAAATATAGCCAACTGTAAATGTTTACTAAAGATGAGTTTAAAAGTTACTAGGCTCAAAGATAACCAATGAAAACAAGATTAATTGAAAGGGGTAGATGAATGACAGGCTTCACTTTACAGTCAAATACAGACACAGACTTCAGATTTCAAAGTCTTCTATTTGCAACGTTTTGGTATGTGTTTGTACCGAGCTTTATTCTGACTTAAATCTTGCAATTCTTTCTAATCCTTTGACCATCATAATACTGACATTATATAGGAAATCATATACAGCACTTTCCTTCTACATATAGAATAGACATGTTAGATGTTCACTCTATTTGTGTAAAGCCCAAATGAAAAAATTTATGGTTGTTCCACAGTACCTCACGTAGCAAAATAAAAAACAAAAATGAAACCAGCCTTGCCCACTTCTCCTGAAAACGGTGAAAATTAATTTCAAAACAGAGCATCTGAGACCTCCTTAGGTTAGATGAAATGCAGGTAACAGTATAATCTTTCAATAATCTCATTACAAGCTTCATAAATAGCATGGCTTGGGGCCAGTCATCAATGTATGTATTCTAAGCTTTCTCATATCTAAGCTTTTTCATATCTAGTCAAAGAATCTGGAATTCCCAAGAGACTGATTGTTTCAGCACTGTATCTTCAGAAGGATATGGCCTCTCCTCATGAACCCAGTATGAACTCTGCTGCAGAAATGCTTGATTTCCTTTCTTTTTTTCTAGTTGTCATTATAATGGTGATATCACATTGTCGTGTAAGTCAAAAGGACAACATTACTGTTACAGCTAGTGTCATCAAATATTAACAGTGCCTCATTTACAGTTAATACTGTCCAAATATTCGAAGTGTTTTTCTGTACTGCTCTGGATTTTGGGTCTAAAATAATTTTTTTATATTGTGAGGACTTCACAACACAATCATAAAATGTGTTTATCTATTCTTAGTCAGATCAATATATTTTTAAGCATACCATTTTGTCTGTACATTTATTTCAGGTAATACTACAGTGTTTCTAAAGAAACATCCCTTCTTTAACTCATTCGCTGCAAAGAAAAGCTTTCACATCTAAGAGTCTTAGAAGAAAGAAAGAAAAAAACTTTCTCAAACCGCACAGGTTTCCATAACAATCCTTCTGCAGCAGCAGCACTCAGAAAAACTGCAAGTGCAACCTGATAGCTTCAGCACAATAAACTTTTAGAACCTCCACGAGAAAAATGTGGGGAGTATTGGAATTATAGGACCTGATATCTTCAACCCCATCATCATCATCAAATACATTTGTATAAACATTTTCAGGAGAATGAACCTTTGCCCACTTTAAAAATGCTAGAAATTTGTGTTGTGTATTGTATTGTATGTGGAGTGGGGCATACATTATACAATAGTAAATAGCGGGATGATTAAAGTCAATAAACTTTTTAAAGGGTATGATAATTGAGGTAAAAAATTAAACAGCTAAAATATGAGTTGTTTATTTGCTTGGCTTTTGGAGGGGTTGGCAAGAGGAATAGCGACTTTTCTGTTCGTTTTGCTACAACTGTCATGAAAATGAATTTGTGTGTTTGTTTAAATGTTTGCCAAGGGCATGGATGATGACAAACAGGATTTTCTTAGTTATGTTAACATTACAAATGACAGTAGTTGTTCATGTAAGCCCCAAATTAATTGCACTGAAGCCTGAAAGTCAAAACTTATTGCTAGTACGAGTGAAGACAGTATTTTATGTCCAATACATGATGGTTCATTCTTGGATATTACTCATAGATTTATTTTCATTTTATATCAATTCATTTTTTGTCTTTGCTTTACTTTAGCCATTACACAATAGCAAAAGTGCCAGAAAGTGGTAGACAGGCTTGTGTATAAGAGATTTTCCCTGATCTGGCATCTTATGGTAATGTGTTGACCTGAAACTCCACAGCAATAATTCTGCTGAATGTTAAAGCAATTACTTTCAAAGGTATAATGCCTCTAGGTACTTGTGCTTCCTTCTTCTGTCTCTCGAAGGAGCCCTCAGACATTAAGAACTACAGCTGGTCCCACTCTGCATGATATGTGGATGTATATATCGTAACAAGGTATCATAGGAACATAATACAGCTGAACCATGCAATTCATAATGCTTACTGAATGCTTCCAGTTTTTAAGTGCACACTATACAACTGTTTTGCCCCATGCCTTCTAGACTGTTTTCCTTAGGGTTAGCTATGATATTCCTACATTTCAGTAGTTTCCAAAATCTGACATTTTTTTTTTGTATTTTAAACACCCTCCCCAAAATACTTCGTTTCTTTAAAAACAGAATACATCTTCTTACGGACTCTACACAGTTTCAGTTTAAACTGGTGATGAATCATGAATTTAAAGTTTTATCTTTCTATTAAGGATTTAAAAAGGAGTTTCATGCTCCTGGGATATGGACATTTCCACTTTTTAGGTACCAGTCAGTGTTTTTCTCCTTTCATAATAGGTTTGAAATTAGATTCTAGAAAAATCTTTAAAATAGCATGGTTCCCTTAAACATCATATGCTTTGTTTTGAGATACATAAATGTAGAGTTTTACAGAGGAAAGCAAGTAACAATTGCTACTTATAGCTAACTCCCTAAGATATTTTTCAAAATTATTTTCAGTGGCCACATGGAGAGAACATGATGATGTTATGTTATCAAAGTATGTTATTGAAAGCTACCCAGAAGACTGCAATTTTTTTTTTATGGTTCCACTCTCAATAATATAGCATGCTGATAAAATAGTTTTACCACAACAACCTTTCATACATAAGAAAGTTTGAAGCTTACAGGAAAATATTAATTCATTGGTTATGCTGTCTACTACCATGACAATTCTGGAAATGGTAGTCTCTTATATCTGCAGTATAGATACAGAACAAGCAGTACCTCTGCAAACTTCTTGTCAATGTTTCTTCGTCTTAACCTCAGGTGGCTACTTCTTGAAATAAGAATGAATCTCTGCTCTTTCAGCTTTTTTTTTTTCCTTTGCTGAGACTGCTTTAGAAGTGTCAGTTACTTTCTAAAATATGAAGTGTCTTCAGAAAACTATAATTTTAAAATATATCTGGAACTCTTTGGCCAAAACTGTCCAACATACAAAGCTAGTGAAAGAAAAGAAGCAAAGGAATTGCACCAGGTATGAATAGAGTTTATTACCTTTCAAGTAGATTTCAGCTATTTAACCTTGGTAAAAAACATGGAGGCATATCAGACAATCTTTCTGTTTCTGAATAATGTACACTTAATGTTTTCCATGATAGCATCTTCAAAGTCAAACTCACTTGAAAGAGCAATAAATCAAATATTAGGAAATAATATAGCGATAGGGAGACATCCTACAACCACCCCGGCAAGCTTTGTCATGCAAGTCCAAACAAGTCAAATGAGATTTATCTCACACCCAGACAGGTGGCTGTGGATTTATTCTTCAAGCAAAGAAAAGCAACATATTCCTTGGCTTCCTGCATCCTGTTTATTTTCTCAAGTTTCAATATAGAATTTATTTACATGTTGCATATTACATATTTACTTATTAACTTCAGCTTTTGGAATTTGATGAGTTAAAGCTGTTTTGTGAACAAAATGCACAACACTCCAGGTTTTTCTGTTCAGTGTTTATTTAGGACCTAGTATTTATTTAGGACCTGCTCAGTAGAATAAACAATTAATTCCATGCTCTTACTTGATTCTGTCTGTTTTGTAAAAATACCTTTGAGACTAGTTTGCTTCAAAGGTTTACTTCAAGCAAGCAAAACCTAGCTGTTATCAGGAATTCATGCCTTTTTACATCACAAGCTTTACAGTCATTCACTGCTGTACTGGTTTTGTCTGGGATAGAATTAATTTTCTTCATACTAGCTTGTATGGTGTTATGTTTTGGATTTGTGATGAAAATAGTGTTGATAACACACTGATATTTTAGCTATTGTTGAGCAATGCTTACCCAGCATCAAGACTTTTTTGGTTTCTCACTCTTCCCTGCCAATGAGTAGGCTGGGGGTGTACGAGAAGTTGGGAGGGGACACAGGTTGGACAACTGACGCCAAGTGACCAAATGGATATCACAAACCATATGATCATAGAATCATAGAATCATAGAATCATCTGGGCCGGAAGGGACCTCCAAAGGCCATCTAGCAGTAAAAGCTGGGGAAGAAGGAGGAAAGGGGGACATTTGGTTTTATGACATTTTTTTTTTTTTGGAAAGCGTTACATATAAGCGTTACATGTAAGCGTTACATATAATGAATCCCTGCTTTCCTGGAGATGGCTGAAAACCTGCCTGCTGATGGTAAGCAGTGAATGAATTCCTTGTTTTGCTTTGCTTTCACACACAGTTTTTCATTTACTTATCTGTCTTTTCTAAGCACACAAATTTTCTCACTTTTGCCCTTTCCATTCTCTCCCCCATCCCACTGGGGGATGGGGGAGAGACAGCAGTGAGCAAGTGAGCAGCTGTGAGCTCCCTATAGGGGTTAACCTACAACAATGGCAAATGTTCAGGCCCATTTTAAACCTACTAAGATTTTAAACCTAGTAGGATGGAAATAGGTACACCAGATATAGCTATCAGGGTAAGTAGAGAACTCTGCCCTAAAGAGGCCACTCTACACATACTTGATAACGGCAACAACTAAAAGTGGTTTAAATTAAACATATAAAGTGGAAGATTACTGCTAATGAAAAAGCAATGCGATGTGCAGTAGAGAGTTTACAGAAATCAAATCCTGTGTCCTCCACAGGCATAGTTCTCTGTTCCACAAGCTCATGGATGTTTGTGCAAAGAGCAAGTAAAAAATGGCTACTAATTTTCAGACATCAGATTGACCTCTACCCAGTTTATATGGATAGAATGCGCTAATACTATATACTGAATGGAAATTTTAGGATTGTAGAACAGAATCATGGAACAGTTCAGGTTGGAAGGGACGTCAAAAGATCATCTGGTCCAACCTTTCATGGGAAAGGTCACCTAGATAACATTATCTAACATTCTGTCCAATCGCACCATGAAAACCCCCAGTGATGGGGACTCTACCACATACCTGGGGATTAAGAAGTAAGAGTTAGCAATCTGTAATTTTGCCCAATTGTAACAGTCTCTCTGTAACTTCCTGTATCTTGGCTCCTGACAAGCAGCAAACTTCCCTTGGAAGTATATCAGGCCAGCAGACGGGTGCCTTAGTCCCTCTCAACAGAGAGTCACCCAGTACTAGCACTCACCGCTTCCTTTTTCAGCTTTTAGTATGCGCTGTTGGTGTGGTTTCCCCCAGTGAACTGTGTTGGTTTTGTCTGTTGCCAAGGCTTCCCATCTGATAGTGGTTAATAGATACAAAGAAGGGGATTGAAGCAGTATCCTGTCATGATGTCTCCTTCTCCAAGGTGCTTTCTGTTTGCTGTTGAAGTTCTTTGTCTGGTAGTCCTTAGCGGTCACTGCTCCTACTTTTTCTTCTTGCAACATCTTAAGTTATTTCTTGTTCACCTTCCCTAATACAGCACAGCCTGCTAACTTCCTCCTACAGCTCCTCTACCCTCTGCCTGAGTGACTCCACCAAACACACCTTATACAGGTGAAGCTTCCACTCTCCCCCATGCAGGAGATCAGGGTGCAGTTTTTGCAGCCCTCCACCTAGGTGGAGGTTTGATGATAAGAAGCTCTGCCTGGGTGGTCGCCTCTACTCATCCCAGGCTAACCTGGCTAGGTAGCTGATTTCTGATTGCTCCAAAATGCAGCCTTCACCTGGTCTCTACCACCATGCTTCCAACATCATCAAATCATTGTGTGATAAGGCTTTCAATTTCCTGGAGACCTCAAGCTGCTGGTAGGCTTGCATAGACAGAAGCTAACTGGGGTGACTGTCAGGGCTAGCAGGTGAGCAAGCAGAGCAGACAGGAGCCCTACAACTGGCAGAGTACACCATCCTTCCCATGTGCCCTTCCAATGCAATGTCACACAAACTGCTGACACCGTTCCTAGCTGATGTTGATCCCTGTGTGTGTACACTGTTGTCCTAAACCACAACACACATTTGCAGTGTTCCCTTGAGGCTGGTTATATGTGGTGTCCCATGGTCTGAACTGGGGAACAGCCAGCACTGCTCAGCTCTTGCCTGCACCTCTTCTGAGACCTGGGTGGACGCTCCACACACACAACCCAAGGGTGCCAGGAGCCAAGAAACCCCCTTAGCCATCCCCCTGGAAACATCACAAGCCTCAAACTCCTGTCCACATGTGGCTACTGTTGCTACTGCTAGTGTCAGGTTCCCAGGGTTTGGCCTTCTCTTCTTGCATATTCTGAGGGGAAAAGCCACAACAATAGAAGCTGCTCTCCAGATAATAGGCTAGTTATCACCTATCACCTCTGCAGGGAAGTCTCTGCAGAAAATAGCAGCAAAGTAACAGAACTGAATCTTCATTTCACTGCCATGTTAAGATATGTAAAAGTTATCCTTATGGGGATTTCTTTTTGTTAGTTTTTTTTTTTTTTCTTTTGTCCTGAATTCTAGCCAAGTGCAACCATGCTCATCTGCAGGTTTATGGAATGAAGGACTATGTGATACCATATTTCCAGAATATTTGCAGCAAATATACATCCAATAAAACTGTCCTTATGAGATAAAATATTATTTTTATTCTAGCTTCCATCTCTTAAAGCTTTACTGCATTTATTAAACATTCTTATTATCAAATAGGCAGGCATTATTGGTTGATAATTCATTATCTCTCCTTTGCTCTTCATGTTTTTATGATTCAGTTTTAGAATCTTCTTCATGCGTCTGTTAGCTTTGTCTTCATTTCATAACTTCTGATACATTTTAATAGCTGTGCCTCTAGGTACTGATCATTATGTACATTCTTTTTCTATTAAGTAGGAGTTTAAAAACATCTATTTTCATATGATTTCATTATCTTGAAAATAACTCAGTTTAATAACTTTCTGAAGTAGGTTACACATTTCTACCTATGCAAAATAGTTTGTTCTGAACTTAAAACTATGCACAATCATTATTAATGAAATCCTCAATAGTGATACCTGGATGGGAAAAGTCAACAGTTGTATCTCTCTTATATTATGTATATAAATTTTCAAGATTTCCTTTTGAGTACTCTATACTCTTACACCCAAATTCAGGTGCCTATCATTAGATACTAGAAGCCACAATAAGCTGTAGATAGTCAACTATGAAACCAAAAACCCTCTGTTAATGGATTTCAGCTACATATTAGCTCTTACTCTGTCTTTTCTTTCATCCAGATTCTGTCTCTCTCTAGGAAGACTGTTTTGGATAAAATCTTCTCCAACTGCTTTGCTTGCTTTCCCATGATTGCTCACCTTTTGATTTTAGGTCAAATCTTGGTCCCATTGAATTGGTGGGAATAGAGCTGACAATTTACATCAATCGGACCTAGATTTGGTGTATTCTTCATTTGTACTGTGTCTGATCAGCTCTGTTCAGAAGACATCTCTATTCTGATAAAATGAGAGGCCTGGCCAATACTACGCGGCTTGTTAAATCTTTTCAGAAAGAAGGTTCTCCCCAGCAATATATTAGTGCAATAAATCTTCACGAGACCTTTCCATCTGGAGCATATGTAGGTCTGAGAGCACTGGAACAGGCTGCCAAAAGAGGTTGTGGAGTCCCCTTCTCTGGACATTTTCAAGACCCACCTTGATGCAGTCCTGAGTAACGTGCTCTAGGCAATCCTGCTTTAGCAGGGGAGTTGGACTAGATGATCTCTAAAGGTCCCTTCCAACTCTGTCAAATCCATGAATCTGTGAATCCTTGAACTCTGCAAAAGTTCAATCATGCAATATCTTGTATGCTGAACCCCAGTAATTTAACTGAAATTAAAAGGAACATCAGCATGAATATTTATTAGTCCCACTGTGATAGAAAAGTTCATCCTGCTACAGTTTAAACAATCAAGGTAAGCCCTGACTGTCCATTTGAGGTGTTGATTGGTGCCAAGTTTAATTCAGAACAACCTGCTCAGATCTGACATAGATCTGGTAGATCTGGTAGATCTTTATTCCAAATTCTAGTCTTGTGGAAGTCAATGGCAATAATCCCATTAACATCAATACAACCATGATTTGGCAGAGATAGTACTACTATTTAACAGAAGAAAAAATAGTGACATAGGGTATTATTATACTAATATTTCAGGGTTGCCTTGGTTTTGTGGAAAATAAACTGTTGCAAAGGAAGAATGGATGCCATTCATTTAATTTAATCTTAGGCATCATTAAGTCATATAAATCTAAGCTGGTATTCAGAGGGCCCTCATATATAGTCAGTGGAGGGATACTGAAATTGCCGAGGGTGATTTTAGTAACTTGTTTTAGTAGGGAATGCAGGCAACTATTTATCTTCTGAGAAAGGGAAATGAGATGACTAGCATAGAAATAGATAATTACTTTTTAGATGTCTGAAGGTATGTGAGATGAATCCCATTCTATGAAGTTAATTAAAACACCTTATAAAATGTGAGGCTGTCAAATTGCTGTTTTCATACACGTTTCCTCATCATCCTGTCTTCTAAGGGGTTATCTTCACTCCTGAAAAGATGTCAAGCAAACAAACAAAAAGTTGTGTTTATTATAGCCTTAGGGAAACTAGCGTGAGTAAGATGAGAATATCCTTAACACAAGGCATTCTACTTTTACTGTGAAGTAAACTTGTCCAAATCAGTTTCAGGTAGAGTAAAAGGCTGACCTTAATGTGCTTACATGTCTTTAAATTTCCCATCCTTTCTGCATCAGAGAGGGCTGACAGCTTCTTTATGCTTCTGAGACTCTTTATTATTATCCCTTTATTTTGATATTCACTACCCCCTGCAGTAGGACAATTTCCTTTTGATTGCATCTTTCAAAATGTCTGCATGAATATGAGATTCAAATAGATTTCCTAGGCAATTCACCCATATCTCGTGTGTGAATATTTACCAGGTTTCAGGAAAACGTCTTTGCTGAGAGTGATTGCTTTATGGCAGTAGAGAGAGCTATCACACGGGCATGTTAAATGTGGGGCCAGCCTCATGCTCTGTCCTTTGGCCTTTAGCTAACCTCACTGTATTCATGCAGCTGCATTACTGCTCTGCTAGTCAAACTGGTTTCTTTTAATGATTTAATTTAATAAATTGGTAGATTTTGGTGCCTGAGGTGACAATTATGATGCTCTAATGTGACTGCATAGCATAGGATGAGAATTCAAACTGAAGCTCAATGACTTTGCATGGGCAGTCCACATCCTTTTTTGCTCCCCAAAAGTCATTTGACTTCACATTTCCCAAAGATTGTTGTCTGCGATTTCATGATACAGCAAGAAGTTACAAAGTTCTGTCAGGCGCATTTCAGAAAATTCACTATTTAGTGATATATATTCTGTTGAGGCATATGAACAACTTCTCCCCTGGTACTTGGATAGGAACATTTATTTAAATATATCACAAACACTAAAATAACAATATTCCTCTGATTCATCACTTGAGTTTTGTAAGTTCTAATATGCAATTTTATTTATGACAATGAAATGATGAGACTCCATCTGCTTAAACAAACATACCTACTACATAAATTACTGATGAATAATCCTTGAAGGGACCTAGTACCAATTGTGTCTTTACCTACTGATTATCTTATAGTAAATTAGAATATGTTATGAAAAATACAATCTATGTAAAGAGTTTTTATTGTTTCAACATGTTCTGTCAACTTGTTCTCTTATTGGAGCTTAGAAATAAAAACATGATTTTTAAACCAAATTCTGGTCAGCTATATCAAAGTCTGAGTGTTTTATTTTAGTAGAAATTGTGTATGTTTACCCTGGCAAATAATGGAAGACAGAGCTTGACGATGTATTTCTCTCCCTATTTTATGAATCTCCTTAATGAAGACAATACCGTGTTTATGTACTTGTCCACATACTTTATGATTCTCCTTAATTAAGGTTATAGAACTTTAAAAAATATTAATAGTTACAATTTTTATTTTTATTTTTATTTTCCATTAAAAATAAGCTTAAAGTAAAATTAAGGAAAGGAAGAACAAAGAACCATAAATTTCTGCAAAAATGATATTGAAGGAAAAGTGAAACTCCAAAACATCACAATGCAATTTACCACCAGCATTAATTAGAGCTATCTAAACAGTTCAATACCACCGCTAAAATTAAAAACATCAGGATGGATGTACTCTTGCCATTGTCATAATTATAATTTAGTCATCTTCCAGAACCATTATGAGAAAAGTACTTTAGTCACCATAGTCACCTCTAGTAACCCATAACTTGCTCTTAGACTCATGTCATATGGACTTCCAAATGAAATCTGGGTTGGAAGATCGTTCAAGCCTACCTGTCAATGAGAAGAGAAGGCTCCACGGAGACCTTATAACAGCCTATCAATATCTGAAGGGAGCCTACAGAAGAGCTGGAGAGGGACTGTTTATGAGGAATTGTAGCGACAGGACAAGGGGCAATGGTTTTAAATTGGAAGAGGGGAGATTTAAATTAGACACCAGAAAGAAATTCTTGATAGTGAGGGTGGTGAGGCACTGGAACAGGTTGCCCAGGGATGTCATGGATGCCCCATCCCTGGAGGTGTTCAAGGCCAGGCTGGATGGGGCTTTGAGCAACCTTCTCTAGTGGGAGGTGTCCCTGCCCATGGTGGGGGGGTGGAACTAGATGATCTTTAAGGTCCCTTCCAACCGAAGCCGTTCTATGATTCTATGATTTTAAATATTTAGTTTTTTTAGTCTTGGAATGCAACTGACAGTAGTGTTGTCATTCTTTCAATCAAAGTGATAAATTAGTAAAAAAATTGTTTTAAAAACTGTGCCCAGATGTTAAGATTGCAAATGGTAGGTCACTTTTGTGTGGCAAGAAGTGAAACCAATTTGATTTTATAACAGTGTCCAGGATTAACACCAAACAAAAACAAAAGATAATGAATCATCAATATCTATCACATAAAACAGCAACCAAATTAAATAATTTCTATTGTCCAAACCATCCCATAAAAAGAAAATCTTTTATTTTCATTTTCAACTGGTGAATTCAAATATAGAGCATTTGTATGGTATCTAGATAAAACAAGATATCAGGACAATTCTTTATTTCATATGAAACATTAGAATATAAATTTCCAATGTCTTCCTGTGGCCAGCGTCTTTCCTTCCTTCAACTACAGAAGACCTATGCTATAATCAGAGAAAATACTGTGGGCTGTTTTATTTATGACTCATTCTTTTCCTGCCGTATTTCAACTGGCTTCAGACATACTTAAATGAAAGGACTGCAAGAAAACAATGTAGGCAATGTTGAAAAAATAGTGTTACAGTAAATGATTAAAAAATGAAAACTGGTCTTTGAAAACCAACAAAAAAAAGAGAAAATTAAGCAATAAGGAGATTAAACAGGGGAGCTTAATATTGTACAACAACAGATGGAAGCTTTTGCCTACAACATGAAGGAAATAAAGTAGTAAACCAATAATAACTTTAATATGTATCTTCATTTACTTATCATGCTACATGAAGCCAGCTTTATTGCTGATGGCCTGGGGATAAACATCTATGTTCTCAGAGCCAATAGTACCTTTAGCATTTATATAAAGGTTGAACTATGTGTAAAACTTGAGAGATTAGGGATTGCTGGGCATCTGCTTGTTTAGCCTTGAGTCTTTTTTTATGATAAACTTTTATTTGTTGAAATTATTTTCAACTTTCTTTAACCAGTTTTTTTGTCAATGTAATAGAGGTCTTTTAATTATCATTTTGTCTCTAGAAGAGATAAACATAGTAAGACAGAGAACAGAGCTAATAACAGTAGCTCTGCAGCCTATTTTCTGTATTTCTGAAGCAGAATCCAAATATTTCTGAGATAAAGGATGAAAAATAATATTTATGTGTGTGGATGTGTGAGTGTGTGTGCTTGTGTAAGAGACAGGAAATTACGAAATAAATCATTACATGACACACTAGCTGTGGTAGTCTGGTTTATGTGTATGTGTCAATGTAACTGGATTGTTGGCATTGTTTTGAACATATAAGAAATAGCTTTCTCCACAGTGTTGTGTTTCTATCGACCATTTTCAAATACAAAATTGAAATCAACACAGATTGCTTACATGTAACTTTTAACACAACATTCCCTAGTATGTGAAATCCTTCATGGCTGAAGACTTCAAATCATACTTCATTGACTGTAACTGTTAAGCTGACAGGTCACACAGAGCAAAGAAAAAACATTCTAGTTATCAATCACTCAGTATTCAGGAATCAGGTTTTCAGAAAATCAAAAACACATGGTGGTGTCTTAAAAATCTGGGATTTAAGAAATGTTGAACGCTGACAAGTTTGATTTACCTTTATCTTCTTACTCGTGTGTAGGATTCTTTTTTTCTCCTGAAAACTCAGCAACTGTAATCTTGATAGAAGAGACCAAAACTATTTGTGTGAAGAGAGGAACATCACAGCTGCTAGGGGAAAAAATAAGCATGATAGGAATTCTAAGGAAAACAAGAGACATAACTAGACACTCACAAAGGAAAAATTGTTCCAAGTGGGGGACTGGAGCTCCTGCAAAGATATTTTGGAAATCTTTTTGGCAATGGCAATTAGTGGGGAGAAAAACATAATGCTAACCCATTGGAATTCTTCCAAAGCTTCTCTCACTTCCACATGATGCAGTATTGCCATGACCTAGGAATCTCTTGCAAATTACTTGATTTTAGGGATGGGGGAAGTCTTAGAAGAACAATGCTTCAGAATGACTGTTCTCACTCAGCAGGTAAGCAAAAATGCTGCTGAAGAAACTGGTAAATGAATTTACCAGTTCTCTTGCTGTTACAGTACATAACTAAGGGAGCAAAAGCCAGGGCAAGAGTATTAAAACTCTTTTTCTTCTGTTTTATTTGTGTCTTGGAAAGCGGGAAGAACCATAGAAAGTTCAGAGACAAAGCTGTAGTAAGGCAGAGGTATTTATGCAAGCAGAAAGGTTTAATGACCAGAGGACACAGAAAACAAAATAGATCTGGAGATTTCAACAGAATAACCTGATAAAAAGCATATGGCCTAAAGGAAAATGTAAACCTTTTCTTCCAAAGGGCTAAAATTCCCTCTTGTAAAATCAGTGGGAAGGTGGACATGTCTATTTGCCTCATGAACATGTACATGAATAGAAATTATTGAGTTAAAACGAGATATTAGAAAGATGTAATATCTCTGTAAGAATTAGACAACAAAGCTCATCATCTATCATCTATTAAGATTCATACTACTGTTTTCTCCTCTTTCCTCACCACTCCTCTACACAACCACCAACAGAAACTGCTCTTCTTCCCGTAAACCTGTTGAGACTTCCTAGATAAAAAAAAACTTGAAAGGGAATTCTAGTCTCAATAATACACTTTCCACTAGGACCAACCCTCCCCAGTGTTTTCAAATCTGACATTTAGAGCTATGTGCAAATTATTTGTGACTGAGCAAATTAGCTAATTAAATAATTGGCTTAGGGCTTCATAAAATTTGGCTGCTATGGAAATGAGGCTGTCTGCTATCTTACAAGCTTCATCTAAGCGTTAAAAGTACTTCACGTCTCTACTACAGCTGAAATTTCAGTAGTAGAAGATTTGTTTTTAAAATGCTTGCTTGTAGAGTTGTTCTTGCATATTTTCTAAATCAATATGCGGTGGGATATTTCTCCTGGGAAGTGCTGTACCCAAATAAGACTGCAGTCTACCCTCCTCATACCATGCGTTTGCAAAACAATAACTTTACACAACAATTTCAATTGGAATTCAAAATCACCGCTGTTTTTTTGTTTTGTTTTTTTGGTTTTGGTTTGTTGTTTGTTGTTTTTTTTTTTTTCTGGTATTTGGTGTACTATGTTAAGACTTAGTTGTCTAGACAATGCAGAATAAAAAAAAAAAAAAGAGACAATATTATTTGGAATAATACTTGATAAAGATTATCCATTCCATTCATCCCAAGGTACCAGACCAAAGCAAGAGTGTATAAAACAAATTAATATATGTTTAGAAGCAATTAAGGGTGATTTCACTTTCCCTAGCCCTTCAGACATTTGCCCTTCATCACTTCATTGAGTTATAAGGATATAAGTACTACTCCTGTACAATGAAAGAAATGGGTACTTTCCTACATAATAAGGCAGAATAATTAAAGTCTGTTAGAATCAAAAATATATAAAGTGAAACATAATTGGGTGAGTTTTTTTCTGTCTGTCACTTACCTAAGAATGTGTCACTGGTACAGGTAAGAGACGAACTGTATATAAAAATATTTTACTGGTTTTGAGATCCTCAGAACTCCATCCCAACACAACTCCTCTGTGCTTTCATGTCTGTTATAGCACACACAAAGCACAACCTACTCCCTGCCACCATTGAACAAGAGCCTCTGCCCTCTGAATGTCTCAGATTGGTATGTAGAGATGAAAGTTGCCTGTTTCCCAAGATACAACTACTTTCATCCATTATACCTGAAAATGTGTCACAGAAGACAGACAACCATCTATATGGGAGACATTCAGGATCTTTTCTGAAAGTCAACATCTTGAACAGCCTCAGTGCCAAGCTGCAGTAGAGAAGCAAGCAGTGTCTACCTTTACTGTCAAGGTAAGTGAAATCTCTGGAGAAGGGGAAGGATGTCACTTGATGAGTTCTAGCACAAAGAGGAAGGCTGCTGCCCCACTTAACTGCTTACAGCTGTAAAATTACAATCACCATCCTCAAGTTGAAGAGGACTCAGAAGTGCCTACAAAGCAAAGAACCTGGTTCACCTAACCCCAAACTATGTAAGGCTACCAGGAAGAAATGGTGAGTCAGAAGCACTCATTTGCCAACTCTACCAATTATCTTGAGAGGTTTGCTGCCTGCCAGGGACCAGGACCCAGGACATAGTGGAGAGATTGCCAAAACTCACACAGTCCTCTGCCTACTACACACTCTGATCTTATTCCATGTAGGCACAAATGATACTGCCAGGGGACACCTTGACAGTATCAAAAGTGATTGCAGAACTTTGAGGGTGGTAATAAAGGACATGTGGGCCCAGGTGGTGTTCTCCTCAATCCTGCTGGTGAGGGAAAAAGCTGTGAGGATAATGGCACCAATAGGAAAAGTCACTTTAAGGGTGACAGAGCACTGGAAAATGCTGTTCAGAAAGGTGGTGGAGTCTTCATCTCTGGAGACAGTCAAAACCTACAGAGGCTGTTTAATCTCCATACTTTGAGATCTTCAAAAGTAGTATGGACATTGTTCTGAGCAACAGGCTCTAGGTGGCCCTGCTTGAGCTGGGAGGTTGGACCAGATGACCTCCAGAGAACCCTTATAACCTCAACCATTCTGTGATTCTGTGATCTCTGTGGAGAAATATTCCCTATAATTTTAATTTAATTTTTTTCTGGACTGAGATTTTAAGAGGTGTCATCCTGAAGAAAGAAATCCTTCTGTACAGTGTACTTGAAATCAAGTAATATTTTGGGGTTTGCTTACTGAGCATCTGCAGAATCTAGAGCTCAATAAAATTTCCCTTTCTATCCAAACCAGCCACGAATTCATGGATACCATATTGGAAAAATAGTCATGTTGATAATTTTTTATTTCTTTGTGTATTTTGACTGAACATTCAAAAGTTTCCCTGCTTCTTGCATTACTGAACGTAAGAGTGGGAATGGAGGAAGATACATAGTTTGGAATGAAATGGAGCTCTATCCAGTCCCCTATGAATTACAGAGATAGCTGAATCTTTGATTTTTGTGAACAGGTGGTGAGGTAAAAGACTGATGTACGTATGGAAAATACAGAAACTTTCTTGAGTAAATAATTTTTTTTGGTTGCATAACGATTATTTCAACAAAAAGGATAGCTTTCTCTCTCTTTTTTGGGGGATATACCTGTAGCCCAATAAATATAACTTCTGCAATTACTGATACAAGGTCACAAGCCCTGCATTGACGTGACACTGCAGGGTCTCGGCAGTTACCTGGACTTGTCTTGGCCTAAATTGTTTTTAGGTCTTATAACAATTGTCTAATGGTCAAGTGACAACTTGACTATTGCCTAACGTAATTTTTGCTTAACTCTTTAAATACCACATATTGTAGAGATCTGACAAAGCCAGACAGTCGCTGTACAAGTAATGAGTTCATTTTAGTGCTTTATCATTAAATTTGCTCATATCCTTTTTGAGAACAGCAGCAATATTTCTTTTTATAACTAGTGTAATTTTTAAATAACTAGTGTCTAATTTTTAAATTTCATCTATGAACCAATGAAAAGAATAACAGCATTAAGAAAACACAGAAAAATAATTGTAAGCAGACGGCAAGACTGAGAAATAAGGGTTCCCAACGATCAATGTTAATGCATCCTGTACACCGGGGTGGAGATGTCTCATGATGGTCCCTTACATTTTATTAGCAAAACCTAACACTGCTGATCCAGAGAAACACTCAGAAGGGTTCCAGAGAAGGCAGGTAGGTAACAAAAATTTCACGTATAACACTTTCAGCGGTCCATTCTTGAGGAAGTGACTAGATAATTTGGCCTAGAATTGTCTATTGTAATTGGACTAATAATTACCACTTGTATTTTGGTTGCAGGATTAAGACCTCATCTATACTAATAGTAAATTCTTGGCTATACATATATGGTGCTTTCCCTCTTACCCATAGCAAGGTTTTGGAGAAGAATATCTGTTTTCGCTAATTAGTTTTAATTTGATTAGAAATAAAACTATATTCTTACTTTTGATTAAAGGCTAATGCTTTCATAGTGACCTTTCAAATAGTGGTTAGTTGGTTTTCCAGGTGTAAAGCATTTTGGTCTATCTACACTCTCATAGTCTAGTTTTTAATGACTTTTTTATTTTTTCTTTTAGAGAAGGCTAGTTTGTTCATTGCTTCAAACATTTTTAAGCTATAAATTTAATATATGAAAAACAGTAATTTCCCATCCAAATTGTTTACTTGAAAACTCTACCTGTCTTCTTTCAGGCTACAGCAAGATAATAGAATTCCTTCCCTATGGGGAATAAGCAATCTAATACTGTTGTAAGTTGTAAAATGAGTCTAGAACAACTATTTCTCACTAAGCACATTTATATTTATTGATTTATCATGCATACATTTTAATGTGACAAGCGAGTTAAGATTTGCCAGTTTGCATTGCAGTGCTGTCTGGAATATAATCTATTGATTTCAGGAACAACTTCACTAATACCTGAGGCTTATGACTCTGGCGTCATGATAAGGAGAGAAAGCAATCCAGTAGGTCTATAAACACCTACCTGTATTCCCTGTATGATCAATATCTATAGAAATCTTTGAGGACAGAGATTCAGTATACCCCAATTATTTGCCTCCATATTCATACTGATCACCTAAAGATCTTTGCTTCTAATTAGTATATTAACCTACATATGCCAGTGACAAAAGCTTGATCAATTCTGAGAGGTAAATATTTCACTTCTCTCATACTGATGTTTCTAGGTTCTTTGGGCCATCTTCAGTGGAGTTTAGGGAGTCGAGACACTGCTCAACATATCCTAAAATGTACGCTTAAATCTTTATTTTAGCCAATGTACACGAAGCTGCATTTCCACCTAATGATTTTGACAACAGTTTATGCGATTTTCTTATTTCATACTGAATATTCATTTTTTTTTGTTCATTTAGTGCATCTGTTGGGGTGTTTGGGTTTTTTGTTTTGATTTGGTTTTTTGTCCTAGACCTATGATCTATTCAATATAGAAGAGGGACATTTATACTAACAAGCCATCAGAGAAAAGAGATAAAGCAAACCTCAATTTCAGTTTTAAAGGATTTTTAAGGATGAACGAGCATATGCCTTGTTTTTCTCTTCCATCTGCCCAAGCAAGTAACAATGTTTTCACCCTTCATTAAAACCTATAAAGTGATTTGCCAGTCCAAAATCTTGAATAAAAGAAAAAACCACAACTTTTTAGGTGCAAAAAGTACATTCTTTTCTGAAGTATTAGTTAGTCCCATAAGATGCTTATTTATCTTATTCTGAAGTGAAATTAAGAAGCAGGAAATTTCCTTCCTGGTCATAACGCCTTTTTGTTAATGAGCCACCTGCAAAAAAGAATGTAAAGGAAATTATTGTTACAAGATGCCTTGCTTGTTTTCCAGAAGGTTTGGAAAGATCTGATTCTCCCATGCTTCTCATGAGTTCAGCAACTGTATGGGCAATGTGAAAAATACCAAATGTGAGAACATACCTGAACAACTAGCCCTACAAGAGATAATCCCTGCAGCCTGTGGAGACCCTACAACAGAGATTTTCCTGAATAACCCATACCATAAGAGAGGGAAAGTGTGTGGAGGAAGGATTGGCAGAGAGAAACCCATATGGACTGACTGCACCTACCATTCCCCTCCCCTTGCACTGCTTGGGGGAGGAAGAGGTAAGGAGTCACAAGTGAAGGGCTAAGTTTGAGCCTGGGAAATGGGGAGGAACAGTATTGTTTTTGTATATGTCTTTTTGTTTCCCGCTACCCAAAAGTATTTATTCTACTTGGCAATCAATTAAATTAATTTTCCCCAGGTCAAGTCTTTTTTTTTTTTGCTCATGACAGTAATTGGTAAGTAATCTCCTTATCCTTATGTAGTACCATGAGATTTCTCATTTCTGTTCTTTTTTTCTTTTCTAGTCCTGCATGGGAGCAGAGAGGGAGGTAGGAGAATGGGTGAGCAGCTGTGTGGGACTTGTGAGAGTTAGGATGCTAGCCAAAAGCAACCCACCACAAAAAAGTTAGCATATTTGTAATTAGGGTGACATATTAGGTTATTCTTGTATATGGGATGACTAAAAAGATGAATGAAATTGAAGAAGTTCATGTGAAAATTTATGTGTCTTTCATGAATAACATACAGAAAAAGCTCTCCAGTTAAAGACATTACAGAGAGGAAAGTTTACCATTCCCTTTATGAGAACAAAAGAATAGTTTTAATTTAAATATGTAGTGTAGGAACACTGAATAACCCAGTTTGGACTAAGACTTTGTATGTAAGGTACAAAATCTTCTTTAATTCTGATTTACTCCATTTTCAGCCTACCCTCCATTTTAGCCTACCTCCAACATTACTCTCTATGTGAATACATTTTAGGACAGCAGGGAGGGATGCGAAGAACATTAAACATCTTCACCCAGAATACAACTGATGGTGTTTTTAATTATTTTTCTAACATCATTGGAGCCATTACCTTAGAATAAAAAGTGCTGAATGGTCACCTTTTCCCAACCTTTCTTACCACTTATCATCAAAAAGCAGAGCATAATGGGCAACAGCTGTTTCTGCTATGCCATGGATTTTGATACACTCACTGAGTAGTTTAGTTCACCAACATGCATTTCTCCATAAGTCCATAATTACAAAAGCAAAGTTAATCTGCAAAACATTAGTATCTATTTTTAAGACAGATGAAGGGAGGCTTTTAGTTTTCATTATGATAATTTACTTTTCTTGTTTAGCCTTTCCTTTTCCTTCTTTTGTCTCATTGTGAGATTCCGCTCCCACATCTTTGCTCTTTTTAACTTTCAGCCTTATTATAATTCTTTCAGCCTTTCTTTTTCATGCCTTTAAAGTTAGAAAGCTACAATTTTGTGTGTTTGCTGGCTTTGCATCTTTATATTTCTACTCTTTATTTTGTTTGATTTCTTTTTTTATTATTATTTTGCTTTGTTTCTTTCTCTTGATTTCTGAGACAGTACCAGTGTCTGGGTGAAATGATAAACAAAGTCTAGAGTACATGCATGAAAGTCAAGGAAACTTTTACAGTAGAAAACTTTATGGAGCACAGATTATTATATAATAATAAGTAATGAATATAATAATTGAAATCTTTTCAGTCTAAAGGGACAGAACATTCTGCTGAGTTTGAGGTTTATTAGGGAAAATTTTTTTGCTCAAGAATTTTTTTTTAGTTCAGGATGAATTTTGCAGGGAATAATTTTTCTTATGTAAACTACGGCTGAAATCAGACTTCGTAAGTTCACCATAAATATTCATTTTTGTATTATGTGTAGATACCTAAACAAGATGATCTCAATTTTCCCTCTTCATCAAGCAGCCTATTTTTCAGATCTTCTCATAGCTAACTTTGGCAGTTTGGCTTATCTTATCTCTCTCTTTCTGAAAAAAGAGAGATGTTGGCTTTTGCCCATTTTTGACATGTCATAAATAAAATAATTAACCAGATGCACTAAAAATCTCTATCTTTTAAAGCTGACTGAATAATCCCATGACATATGAGGGGTTATTGCTTGACTACACTATAGAGTTACTACACTGTGTATCCTGCAGCCCTGGTTCAGAGAATTGTGCAGCTGCTTTCTGCCTTTCAGTCACCCGGTTTCCATTTCCTGGAAACAGAAGTGTAGAATGTGATCCGGCTGCATCTTAAATCCATGTCAAGAGCCTTCCCATGTACCCAAACTAGATAGCTAGTTATCTGTTTTACCTCCTACTGCCTGTGGATTGAGTTCCTAAAATAGAGACAGCTAGAATCACTCATCAATGCTGATTGAGTTTTTTAAGATGGTATCTCACTAAATCTCACTAGTCAAAGGAAAGACAATGGACACTTGCATTATTTATTGAATAAAATCAGTATTATTTTTTTTACTTGTTATATACACTGGCTGCTTCTCAAATACATAAACACTGTTGTCACAAAAATTATTACAAATTTGGGGGGGGATGTGTTCTTTACAGATCTATTTAAGATGTTTTTCTTTCTCCTTATATCGAACAGGATATAAAAGACCAGTTAAATGGGGTTCTTTACGGTCCTCCAAGGCATTACCAAAAAAGTGGGAATAATGGAGATTTTTTTAAGTTTTGGAAGCCGTTGCTTGTATAAACTGCTTTTCAAAGGTCAATGACTACCAAAGTGAATTTTGCATAGGGTTTTTGACTGCGCTCACCACTGAGATATATTTAAACTAAAATACAGCTCCATGACTAAAGACTTTTTTATAATCCTCTGTCCCATTTGAACAGCAAAGCTGTATCATTTGTAGGCAGCCTAAAAAAGGCTTACATTATTACTTTGAGTGATGAACTAATCAGATACTTTTTTATTCTTATGACAGTGCTGATCTCCTTGGCAAACCTGTACATTGCCCCTCTGACTGCTAGAGCTTGCATCCTGGCCGGTCAGATACAGTGGAATGAAGGACTGTTAAAACACTGACCTATGACTGGGATGCACTGTAGCTTTTCACAGGGAAATCTCTTTTATATGTGTAAAGCTTAACATGTATATGTGAAGTTCAAAAGAACATTTCCCTTCCAAAGAGGAGTCAGATAACTAGTCATTGGTACAGCACTCAGTAGTGACAGGAATGTGGCAAGTGATAATGAGATGACATTTTGTTTGTTAGCTCTACAGTTGAGCTTGGGGTAGGAGTATGACAGTGAGCTTCTAGTTGTTGTGAACAGAGAAAGGGTTTTGTCCTATTCCTGTAGAATTCAGTAGGAATCTTGGTAACTTCAGTGACATCGTGGAAGAGGCTCCACTCAATTTAGTTTCTAAAGAATAAGGGATGAGCACTTCTGTTTGGTTACTGACTACTACACAATTGAGCACAATATGCTCAGATTTTATCATTTTTATCTCATAGGGTGAGAAAATAAAGACTACTGGTTTTTAAAAAATAAAAAAAAAAGCACAGGTTTCTATAGTTAATTTTTACACTCTTGACTTCCTTTTCACTGAATTACTGATGTTTTCCTTGGTATTTCTGGAATGAAGTGTAGAAACATCTTCATGGTTAAATGCTTCTACTGATTTTTTAATATATTTTTTTTAATATACTGCATCACAATGTTATTTTCCTCATGGAACATGCTTAGACCTCTAAGGAAAACCATCATCAACCAGATTCTCCTGTCTAGACCAGGGGGATAATCCATTCTTTGTATGGCTATTTGTATTTTTCAGCTGAAAAGTGTTCTAACTTTCAGCATGTCTAATCCACCACTAATCCTTAGAAACCTTTTACCATGAAGCTGCAAAGGGAGACATTAAAATATGTATTACTCATTGTATACTTAATACCCATATGTTAATTTCATTTTTTTTACCTTTAATTTTAAGGAACAGTTAACCTCTCTAAAGATGGATTAATTGTTGTGGTTCTTAATTATGGCAGAGAATTACAAGGTAAGGAAAGACAATTATCCTATTTTCCTACTGCAGAACAGAAAAGATGAAGCTTCTCACACTGCAGGAGAAATTTAAAGGATACCCTACTTTGTAAAATTCTTATATCAGTTTGGAGCAGAGAAATGGAGGTTTGAAAGTAGGAAATTTTGAAAGCTGTTCAGTGTTTGCTGCATAAAACACAAAAGAAGATCCCTCAGTAACGAAATTTGTGATCTTCTATATTCCTTTAAATTTCAATATTTTTTTTTTAATTTCATATCTCTTAACCATATTTACTGAAGGGAAAATACACAGTTTGTCTTCACAAACATAGCTCTTATAGCCTTGACTTGTTCAAAATTAAGAACACGGGTTGTGGGATTTTTGGGGGTTTGGGTTTTTTTTTTGTTTAATGTTTTGGGGTTTTGGGTGGGTTTTTTTCCAAAACAGTTTCTGCATTACAAATCAGAGCCAACCAAGGAGAATTCAAATTAATCCATACAATACATATATGAGTTGTATGAACTAAATAGTAATATTGTCATTTCAGTTCAAGAGCACACAGTCATTTTCCTGAATGATTTTTTCTTTAACTTCCTCATCTGCAGTGATAAGTATTTTCTGTTTATACTTCAGCATATATGAACTGGAACACAGTCTGACATAGGATCATCCACAGAGGAGGTATGTGTTCCAGTCCAATTAACTTAAAAACTTCTGGTTTCAAGCTTAGAGTGTGGAAAAAACAGAAGACACTGAAAGAAAAAGATATCATTTCTTCCCTTATAAGAGAAGCAAAAGAAAAAATAGTCAAACTGAGATGGTCAGATGCATGTGGGGAAAAAAGAAAGTAAGAAATTACTTGTCTCTAGAAGCATTTATAAACTGATTTCTCAGGAAGCACAGAGAATAATTTTTGGAAAGGGGTACAAAAATCAGAACATGAGCATGGACAGAGAAATGTCTGTATCAATTTATTAAGGTCATTATATTTCATAAGGACTCTTGGCTGGAACTTTTTATACATTGGCACTTGTCAAATATCCAGGTCTCCAGCTCATGGGAACTCCAAAACAGTTCATGGAATTGGCTAGGCTGTTGTCACAGAAGAATACAATACACAATATGCCTTAACAAGGAAACGGTTTATTTTTACAAACATGTATACTTTTATTTTGTAGCATAGCATTTGGTAGATGAAACACGGTGACAGTAGTCAAACAGGTGAGATCCTACCTAACCCAGAAGATGCAAAAAAACCCAGCAGACAAAACTAGACAAAGGGACCCATACCAATAACAATGTTGACTTTCCATAAAAGAAAACTGTACCTATGCCTGGAGGCAGTGAACACAAGAATCCAATCTCTTCATAGAATGTTAATGGGAAGAGAATAGAGAAAAGTTAAGTGAAAATAAAGCTCTGGAATGTTCAAGCAGCCAATAAAGGCATTTTAAGACTTTTTCTCTCCCTGAGATTCAAGTGTTGCTTTATGGGTTTTTGTTTGTTTGCTTGTTTGTTTTCAATTCAAATGATGAAACAACCCAGAATTAAATACTCGATTTTCCAATTTAAAATCCTAGAGTTTAGCTATATTCTGAAGAAAGAATCGATGGTGGTACATCTGATGTCACTATGACAGGAGATATCTGTTTCTCACAAGAATATAATACTAAATAAAATATACGGATAGCAAGGGCATCTAAACCGAAGAGGTAAAAGAACAATACAAGAACACTAAGGCAGACAAATACACAGATTGATAACAGGAAACTTAGGACTAAAAAGATAGAAAACACAAGAAAGCAGGAAACTTGATGTAGAGTTTACTGTGAATTAAGCATGAATTGAGAAAAAAGTTGTGGACAGAAATGTAAGTAAATTCTTTTTTCTCTTTAGAACAGTGAGAAATAAAGCTGCTGTGCTCAAAAACTGTAAGTACCCAAGACAGACGCAGAAACCAGTGGAATATATTCAGGGAGGCACTGAATTAGTGAAATCTAGTTTTTGATCTATGTGCCCCACACATTCTCTGTGTAATTGTCCAAACCCCACTCAGGTTTCTTCTGCATATTCATCACACTTTGTTTTGTGTCTCCTTTCCTTCGCTGTAACTCTGTAATCAACATTATAAGAATTTCGTATTTTCCTCCTCTGTAACTCTGTAGTCAAGGGTACAATAATTTAATATATTCACCATGTTTCAAAGTACCCTCTTTTCCTCAAATGTTCCAGGACCAGTGTCTAAAGCAGTTTCCCTAGCTTCCTCCCATGTCTCTAATTGTCAATATGTGCTTTCTGGTCCAGAGATGCAAATGTGTGAACTGGATAGATCAAACAAGTTTGGTACTAGTACTGTAGCCTGTCCCTCAGAGGGAAGTCCATCTTTAAGATATTTATAGGAAAAATCTTATCTTTAAGAATATGTTATTCTCTGTTAGATTTTCTTGAACTTATTAAAGTTAGGCGAGTTGATGAGAAAAAAAAAAAAAAGACAGTGTTTTCCTAACATTCATAAACAATAAAAGAAACTAATTTGAAAATCAGAAGTACATTTGGGGATTAAGAGACTTCCAGTGAAGAGGGTATCTGCAGCATGACCTCAGCAGATCCAAAGCCACTACAGAATACTTCCAGCCTTTCAACAACCATACTTGCAGCTATTCTTTTAGAGAAATAGTCGGTTAGGTTGTAACTAAATTGTGGGATCAATTTCATTATAACCCCAGCCATGTTGTTGATCAACAATATTAGATTGGAGGAATGTGAGTAAGCATTAATGGTGTACAAAAAACCATTGTGAGGGCAATGTAAGGAAATGTAGGCAAGAATACGTAAGAAAGAATAAATATTATTGCATCAAATTTATAGCTGTTAACATACAGAAATATCACACCCTATTTAACAGAAAAAAAAATGAATGATACGCAGAAGTCAAGTTGAGCTATTACAAAGCCACAGAGAGATGATGAGAAACATGTCAAACCACCAAATAATTCAGCCATCAGCTAATCATATAATGTCATGGCAGAAGGTAGGAGCATGTATTGCAGTGGAACACGTCATACCTTAAAATCATCTTACTTTCAGAAAAAATGGAGCAAAGTAATGAGGTTCATTAGGAATACTGTGTACCAACAGCAACCAGAAGAACAAAGGGAAGAGAAAAAAACCTCTGAAGTTGAAATTCCCATATCAATGATGATAACTGAAATAAGATAAGCAGAATTTATCCATACACTTGAAAATTACAGAAGCTTAAGTATAGAGAGAAGTAAAAGGTACCTGATGTTTTTCTATTTAATCAGACCAATTAAAATCCTATTGTTATCTTTCCTTTGTTAAATGTCTTGTCTTGTTATAAATAAAAGCTTCATTTTTTTCAGTATGCTGAAAGGTTTGTTTTATATATATATATAAAAAAAAAAACCTGATTATGTAGATTCTATCACTTGTAAACCAATACTTGTCCATTATATTCAGGTGAAATTTGGTCTCGGGAGATTATCATGTAACTTTGAGGCTCCTCTGATGATAATTCTTTTCTGAATATTTTATTAAAGTGTGAAAAAGGAGGAGAAAAAGGAAAATAAGTTACAAGACTAGATAAATATAAGATTTTGTTTTCCACCATGCTACAAAAATAGGTATAGTAATTAGATACAGTTCACTCTTAAAGTCAATTCCCTAATCTTTTGTCTGGTCATCAGCATTTCTCCTTTCAATGAGCAGATTTAGGAATAAGCTCTGAAAACTTTCCAAAAGTAACAACAGGTAATCTGAAAGACTTCAATATTCTTTATCCATAGCCCTCAAAAATATTGTACATTGGGTCTATTTTGAAATATTATCTAAAGGAAATTGTAAAAAATAATTTATTTGGGCCAAGAGGGGCCTCAAAATTGCACATGATTTTTTACACTTAACTGAGTGGGAAAAGCATGTGAGTGTCTGAAGGCCAAATTTGTTCTCTGTGGCTACAAGCTCTCAAAGGAATTGGTCTTCAACAGAAGGTGCACTATGAAATACCTCTATTATACTCTAGAATTGTTGCCCTACTTTAAATGGAAATGTGATTTTTAAATGGGACTTTTTCTTCATACCCTTTGGATTCACTACTGTTTTGTGAAAAAAAGATGATCTATTATTAAGACATACAACCACGCTCATTTATCATAAGTGATTATGTTCTAGAAACCATTGGAATAGAGCTACGCTGTCCTGTGTTATCACTTATATTTTCCTAAAAGATTGACAGGTCAATGTATTTCTTGTTTAAAAAGTAAATGGAGCAATAATTGTTGATGTGTCATCAACGTAAGGAACAAACAATAAGTAAAACTTCAAATTAAAAAAACTCTATGAAAATAAAAAGAAAAAAGAGGAAACCTGCAAGGACATTTTGTGCAATGATATTCCCACTGAGTTATTTTAAGATGACAAAAAGTAACCATAAATTAAATGTAATAAGACAAGGCTGATAATAAGCAGTCAAATATAGGAAATGTCTTAAGTAGTTCAGATTTTTCATTTATTTTTAATGCACTGAACAATATATAATCGAAGCAATGCTCTTTAAAACTTAGTACTTTTGTCAAGGTTTTCTAATTAAGAGGTCACTATTACTGTGTTCTTCATTTCTCTCCCTCTTCAATGATTTTACTGTTTTCTTATTCTCTGCAAGTGGTGATTGTAGTACTGCAGCGTTGCTTGTTCCTACAATGCATTCTTTAAATTGTTAGCTACAAGGAAAATGTACCCCTATTCCTCTTTCTGCTGTTGGGTACTGAAAGAGCCCAGAATGCAACCTCGGCTTTCACATGAACTATATCAGTGCTTCTCCTGTAGCTCATTTTGAAGTCTTCAGGTTTTGTTAACATATCTAAGAGGTTATGTAGAAGTTCCTACACATTATATTCCATCTGTTACAGTTCCTGCCTTACTTGGCAAAGGAGAATCTTTGTGTGGGTTGTTTTTTTTAATTACCTACTACATCTAAGAGCAAAGTCACTAATCAGCTGTCTTACTAATGCTATTTTGAGAGCTGGATCTTGGTATACAAACACATTTCTTTTTTATCTTTTCTGAACAAATACATTAGGCCGTCATTTACCTGTACACAGGTAACCACCTTTAAGTGATTACATACTGAAGAACACAGTAATGATAATGATGACAATACCCACACTGGCCTTGCTGTGATCAGTAATACATATCAGTACTTTTGTTGCATGTAGCTGGTACAGAGTACATTAAGGCATTCTTTCTCAGCATCCCGCCATGGGATGCATGCATGTAACTTCTACACAGATCCCTTAGTTTGAAATTGCATTTATGCAATCATTTTTTTAAAACTGAAAAATGATAATTTTTTTGCTCAGACCAGCCCCTGGGAGCCACAGAATTTGGAAGAATCAGAGAAAGTCTGGACAAAGGAAGGCCTTCCCTTGGTGCAGGAAGACCAAGTTAAGGAGCAGTTAAGCAAACTGGATACTCACAAGTCTATGGGTCCTAATGGGATGCACTTGTGAGTGCTGAAGGAGCTGGCAGAAGTCATTGCTGAGCCACTCTCCATCGTCTTCAAAAGGTCCTGGAGAACAGGCAAGCTGCCTGAGGGCTGGAGGAAAGCCAATGTCATCCCAGTCTTCAAAAAGGTCAAGAAGGAAGACCTGGGAAACTACATTCCAGTCAGCCTCACCTCCATCCCTGGAAATATGATGGAACGACTCATTCTGAGCTCCATCTCAAAGCATATGGAGGAAAAGAAAGCCATCAGAAGTAGTCAACATGGATTCACCAAGGGGAAGTCATGTCCAGCTAACCTGATAGCTTTCTATGATGGCATCACCGGTTGGACAGATAAGGGAAGGGTAGTGGATGTTGTCTACCTTGACTTCAGCAAGACCTTTGACACAGTCTCCTACAGCATCCTCATAGATAAGCTTAGGAAGTGTGGATTAGAGGAATGGACAGTGAGGTGGACTGAAAACTGGCTGAAATACAGAGCTCAGAGCGTTGTGATTAGGGGCACAGAATCTAGTTGGAGGTCTGTAACAAGTGGAGTCCCCCAGGGGTCAGTACTAGGTCCAGTCCTCTTCAATATACTCATCAATGACCTGGATGAGGGGATGGAGTATACCCTCAGCAGGTTTGCTGACGATACAAAACTGGGAGGGGTCGTTGACACAATGGAGGGCTGTGCTGCCATACAAGACCTGGACAGGATGGAGAGTTGGGCAGAGAGGAACCTGATGACATTCAATAAAGGCAAGTGTAGGGTGCTGCACCTAAGGAGGAATAACCCCCTGCACCAGTACAGGTTGGGGGCTGACCTGAGGAGAAAGACCTAGGAGTTCTTGTGGACAATAGGATGACGAGGAGCCAGCAATGTGCTCTTGTGGCCAAGAAGGCCAATAACATCCTAGGGTGCATCAAGAAGAGTGTGACCAGCAGGTCAAGAGAGGTTATCCTGCCCCTTTATTCTGCCCTGGTGAGGACCCAGCTGGGGTTCCCAGTTCTGAGCTCCCCAGTTCAGGAAGGACAGGGAACTGCTGGAGAGAGTACAGCGGAGGACTACGAAGATGATTAGCGCCCTGGAGCATCTCTCTTATGAGGAAAGGCTGAGGGACTTGGATCTTTTTAGTCTGGAGAAGAGAAGACTGAGGGGGGATCTGATCAACACATATAAATAATTAAAGGGTTGGTGTCAAGAGGATGGGGCCGGTCTTTTCTCAGTGGTGCCCAGTTACAGGACAAGAGGACATGGGCACAAACTTGAGTATAAGAAGTTCCATTTGAACATGAGGAGGAACTTCTTTCCTGTGAGAGTGGTGGAGCACTGGAACAGGCTGCCGGTGGAGGTGGTGGAGTCTCCTTCTCTTGAGACATTCAAAACCATCCTGGACAAGGTCCTGTACAACCTGCTCTAGGTAGACCTGCTTTGGCAGGAGTGTTGGACTAGATGGTCTCCAGAGGTCTCTTCCAATCCCATGTGATTATGTGATTCTGTAGTAGGTAAACTTTTTTGAAAGGAATATCTCAAAATTCCTGCCTCTATCCTAGAAATTGGGGAGTGGGAGAGGTCTTTTTTCCTCAAGCACAAACTTACCCAGCCAGTCCGTTTTTATTTCTTTGGGTATTTTTATGAAAAGACAAATTGTCTATAAGACAGTGTCACACTGAGTCACCCCACTTGGGTCATATGTCTGCTTTTCAAGCGAGGAAATGTTAAAACGAAGTGTGAGAAAATCATCTGTAGTGAATATTCATTTAACCATCCTATAAGGAATTCGAGGGCTCCCAGCAATTCTGTTGACAGATTATCTGTCAATATACTTGTGCTGCCACAGCTTTTCCTTTGAAATAATCTCTCTGGTTGTTTGGGGTTTTTTTTGGCTGGTTGGTTGGTTGGTTTTGGTTTTGGTTTTGTTTTTTTCTGGAAAGCACCATAAAAATTAATAGATGTGATCCCTGAATTTAGGAGTTTGCACAGAGATTTGAAATGTGCCTTCCTGAATAATAAACAAGGTAAGTGGCAAAGACTACAGAAAGGGCAGGATATCACAATGAGGTAATTTGGTTATTCATCTAGAGCTAAAAAAAAATTAACCACAAAATAGAAAAAAAATATAATCACAGCAATTGTTCCTTTACAGAGCTAATACCTTACAGTGCTGCAGAAAAAGGGGGATTTCCATACTCCATTAAAAGAGGTCTACAGGCATTCTTCTGAAATTGGCATGTGAGGCAGTGAGTTTGATATCAATGGTGACACATAAGAGAGAGAATCAGAGATAAGGTCCAACAAAAAAAAGGGTTTGTTAAAGAAAGGACTTGGAGATTAGGATCACAAACATGAATTCAGCTCACTGATACTTTAAATGGCTCAAGAGTTATGAATAAAATAGGTTTTAGGTTTTCCTACATGGAATTATTCCAAACCAGAGAGATCCCTGAAACATCCTGACTAGGAATTCTCTCATGGTTTAGATCACAAACTAAGTTACACTCAGTTTTTTTCTCCCATGTTTTATGAATACCTTGTGTTTTGGTGTTTTCTCCTACTTTAGATTTTAAATGAGAGTAGCTTGTAACCCTCAGTGTGACAGTGTAGTGATAATATGCAGGGATAGTATCCCATTCTGTAAATTGTCCTTTTTGAATGGCTTTTCCAGAAGTTCAAAATCTTATTTTCAGAACTGTAAGGGTCTTTGGAATAGATAACGTCCTCAGAACACAAGAATATTTCATCTCAATATATATGAAATCAAGCAGGTACAACAGTAGCCCAGCTTTGCTGAACAAGGAATTCCAGGCTAGCTAGGTTCAGACACAAGAAAGGAAGCTTATGAAAGTTGAAAGTGGGAACAGCATACCTCAGAGGAATATGGAAGCACTGCCCATGCAGGCAGTAGGAAAAGCCAAATTTCAACTGCAACTGATGGTGGAAAGGGTCTGTGAAGGACAACAAGCGTTTATGTAAGCACGCCATTGGAAAAGGAAGACCAGGTACACTATGGGCATTCTGCTGGATGGACAACTTAATAATGAGGGTTATTGGAAAAGTATACTTGAAAAAGATCTTTTCTTTGCCTCATTTTTTTCTGTCAAGGTTTGCTCTCAGGCCTCCCACATTCCTGTGCTCAACTGGGGAGTTTAAGGAAGAGAAATAGTGACATCAATAGAAGTACAATACCAGGTGATGGATTATTAAGCAAACTGGACATGCAAAAGTCCATGGGGATGGATGGGATATATTCAAGGATGCTAAGGAAGCTGACAGACATAATTGGAGTAATTGAGGCGAGGTCTTTATGCCTGAAAAAATGTATATCATCATCATCTTCAAAATGGCACTAGGAGGATTTACAGGGCTACAGGCTGGCCAGCCTAATTTATTTAAGGACCAAATCATTCTGGAAGCCATTCCAGGCATATGAAGTGCAAGAAGATGTCTTGGAACAACCAGCAAGTATTTATCAAAGGAAAAAGTATTCCTGACCAGCCTGAATGGTGATGAAATTGCTGGACAAGAAGAGAATTTTTGATCACCTTGACCTTAGTGAGACATTTTGCATCTTTATATTTTGGTAGCCAAGATGAGGCAACATGGACTTGCACCCAAAGTGGGTGAAAAACTAACTGTTCTCAAAGCGTAGTAGTCAATTATTCCAAGTCTAACTTGCAGCCAGTTGTGAGTACTCTTCTCTGGGGTCAGTTGTGAGTCTGGTACTGTCTACCATCTTCAATGAGACCTCTGCCACCGAAAACCAGACATCTCAGTGAAATCTCCAAAAACTCCAAACTAGAGGGAGCAGACAGAAGCTGTTAGCTGGTCAGGGTCCAACATTCAAAGGGATCTTGACAGGCTGTAGAAATGTGCTGACAGAAGCCTCATAAGTTCTGCAAAAGCAAATACATATCTTGCATCTGTGACAGAACAACACCTGGCAACTGAAAAAGGTGGAATTAATTAACTAGAAAGCATATTTGGAGCAAAAGATGGGAATCTGGGGATTCGATAAACAACAAACTGAAAAATATCTAGTGGACAACAACCAGCAATGTGTTCTCGTAGTAATCAAGTCTAACTACACTCCGGTTAGTGCAGCAAACGAGTTGTAGTAATTGATTATTCTTCTCTTTTCAACCCTTTTGAGATCATATCTGGAATATTGTATCTAATATTGGCTCACCAGAGTAAGAGAGAAAGTGAAAAAATAGAGTCCAGATTAGGATATTAAGGGGCCAGGTGAATGAACACAGAAGAGCTGCTCACTAGACCATGTCCTTATTCTGCTTTGTCCTTCACTTTCTCTTTTGCCATTTGCACCAGTATGAAACAAGGTGCAAAAGGCTCATAAATCATAATTGCAATATTTTACAGTTCCTTAGTAGAGTAAATGGCTCTAAATGGCTCGAGAGTTTATGATTCTCTACTGTGTCAGTTTTATTTTGGCACAATGCTGTTTATTTCAACAATTTTTTCGTATTCTTACCATTTGGTGTAAAAGAGTGAAGAATCAAATACATTTTCATAGTTAGCCGTTAGGCATAGAGATATGTATATTCATTACCAGTCTCATGGAAAGAAGCTAATTTCAAAACTTCCTGTAGTACAGTCTTATCCCACTGGAAAACAACAAATATGCAGAGAAATTAATTCTTTTATTCTTAAAAAAAAAAAGGAGCTGAGACAAAGTTATGCTTTCCAATGTAAATCCTTCTGTTTACTACAGTGAGAGAAAAATGGGCTCTAAAGTAGTATGCATAGTTTCCTAATATGAAAAGCAACACAGAACTCCTTTTTTAAAATAGGTTTTATGTCATTTTACTGGTAGTTGCTTACTCGCTACTGTCTTTTCTCAGTCTTCATAAGGAGTCTTCACATCTTTGGGTCAGATAGATTACTTAGATGGGAAGTGTTCAAAAAAAAAGAGCTACTTGACTTAGAGGCAGGTTACATTCTTGCTTGTTTTCTTCTGCCTTCTACTGATTCTACCCTGTCATTCTGGTTGTGCAATGTGATAAACGCAATTTTGAAGGCAATGTTAGTCTGTTTCAAAACTCAGTGTTTTGAATCCTAGATGGTGCACTGGACAAATAATGATTTAACTAGATACTAAGCTTATACCTTCTGACTTCTATCTAGAAAACCTAGCTGGTTATAGTAATACTAGCTGCATAAATAATTCAGAATAAAAAAGGTCATCTACATCCTCAAGCTCAAGTCTTTTCCAACATCATGTTAGTCTAGTTTTGGGGTTGTATATTGAGTCATGCTTGTTGCTGGTGCCATGCACCACCACTGTGAAGACCTCAGTTCTTAAGCCATTTACTGTGTACCCTTTGCAATATCAGTGCTGCAGTATGAGAACCCTTTGGGGCACTGCAAGTGGAGCTATATCTTCCAGGAACATCATATGTGCTACTTAGCATGCCCTCTAGACTTAATTTTTCTTTATTAATAGACACAGTATGTGAGTGTCAAAAAAAGTGCTGGATGGTGCACCAATATTAGGCATTGTGACTGATTAGGACTTGAATTCAAGAGAAAGCATGCCGTATCATCGGGAACAATCAGCACAGATTCACCAAGGGGAAATCATGCTTGACTAAACTGATAACCTTCTATGATGGCGTGACTGGCTGGGTAGATGAGGGAAGAGCAGTGGATGTTGTCTACCTTGACTTCAGCAAGACTTTTGACACAGTCTTCAGTAACATCCTTATAGATAAGCTAAGGTAGTATGGGTTAGATGAGAGGACAGTGAGGTGGATTGAGAACTGGCTGAATGGCAGAGCTCAGAGAGCTGTGATCAGTAGTGCAGAATCTAGTCAGAGGCCTGTAACCCCTGGTGTTCCCCAGGGGTCAGTACTGGGTCTGGTCTTGTTCAACATCTTCATCAATGGCCTGCAAGAGGGGACAGAGTGTATCCTTAGCAAGTTTGCTGATGATGAAAAACTAGAAGGAGTGGCTGACACACCAGAAGGCTATGCTTCCATTCATTGAGGCCTGAACAGGCTTGAGACTTGGGCAGAGAGGAACATAATGAAATTCATCAACGGCAAGTGTAGGTTTCTGTTCATATTGAGTGGAATAACCCTATACACCATTGCAAGTTGGGGACTGACTGGGTGGAAAGCTCTGTAGAGAGAGACCTGGGAGTCCTGGTGGACAGCAAGTTGACTATGTGCCAGCAATGTGCCCTTGTGGCCAAAAAGGTAAACGGTTTCCTGGAGTGCATTAACATGAATGTGACCATCAAGTCCAGGGAAGTAGTACGCCCACTCTGCACTGCCCTGGTGAGGCCACAACTGGAGTACTGTTTCCAGTTCTGGTCCCCCCAGTTCAAGAAGAACAGGGAACTACTGAAGAAAGTCCAGCAGAGGATTATAAAGATGATCAAAGGGAAAGGAACACCTCTCTTATGAGGAAAGGCTGAGAGATCTGGGCCTGTTCATCCAGGAGAACAGAAGACTAAGAGGGGATCTTACCAGTGCTTATAGATATCTAAAGGGCAGGTGTCAAGAGGATGGGGTCAGACTCTTCTCAGTGGTGCTTGGTGACAGGACAAGGGACACAAGCTAGACAAGGAAATTCCATCTTAATATGAGGAAAAACTTCTTTACTTTGAAGGTAACAGAGCACTGGAACAGGCTGACCAGAAGGGTTGTAGAGTCTCCTTCTCTGGAGATATTCAAAACCTTCCTGGATGTGTTCCTGTCCAGCCTGCTGTAGGTGATCCCACAGTGGTAGGGAGTCGGTCTAGATGAACTTTGAAGGTCCCTTCCAACCCCTGCAGTTCTGTGATTCTGCGATAAACTGCAGACATAGTGGCACTACTGGTCATAACCATGTTGAATATGACTATATGTTAGGAGTTTTCAAGATTTTGTGATTTCTGGGTAGCACGGATCACTTTAGAAATATATTTTATTTTCTGTTGACAATATGTGGATCTGGTCTTCCCAGGCTTAGTTCCTTTAGAAGCATCTCCAGGACCACCATAGATAATGGATGACAAGTAGAAAATGCTCATACACACAGCTGAAAACATGACTTCCTCCTACACTGATTCTAGTATAGGGCAGCAATGAGAATGGGATCACTAATGAAATAATCTTCGTCTCCCTGGCACAATTCTTTAGCTAAGAAGATTGTATTAGAATCTGGCTTAATTAGAATGCTGTGCATCTGCAGTAGTCAATATTTTCACAGACCTGGTGCTTTTCTCATTGCTATTAAAAGGCATGAATTTCTTCTCGATTACACCTATGCAAGCAAAGAGTATTTCTGCTTGTTGTGGTTTGGGCCGGGCTGAGACCAGAGACAGAAGCAAAGCAAGATTCAAATTTACTGGCTTAGGACCTCATTGTGTTCTACTCTGCGTCTTCTGTAGTTTTTCAAAGAAATTCAAAGACAGTATGAAATGGTACATTTGTCCTTGATGATATTTTATACTGACTTACACAACAATAAGTGATTAAAGCAAAAAGCTTGGGCCTCAGCTACATAGAAAACCTTTTTTTTTTTTTTTTTAATGGCTCTGAGAAGTGGCCTTGAAGAATATAGGAAACAGAATTGCACTATCTGAAAAGTGTAAAGGTACTCCAATGGAACTGTAAGTGAGGCTTAACATTCAAGGCCATGGAGAATCAAACTCTTTTATCTAAAGTTTGGACTCCATATCTCTGAGTAGAAAGCCCCCATTAATGTTTTAATAAGGCTTAAAAGCTTCATTTTCTGTTGGGAAAACTTATTATAGCATTAAAAAATGCTCAAATAGGCTTTTCACAGGGAAAATGAAGTTTTAATGCTTCAAAATTGCCGTGGGGACTTCCTGTTTTCAGAAGAACTTCCAACACAGCTACCCACTGTTGCTTTAAATACATTTTTTCTAAATATGAAAAAAATTGAAAAATAACAAATTGCTTTTTCATATAAGTTGGGAGATATGTTAATTATGGAAATTTAAGGTAATATAAATAGAATACAATCTTCTGCTGTTCACTCTCTTTTTGGAAGTATTAGAGTCTTGGAGGTACCAGTTGTGCTGGTATCCAGTGCTGCAGTGGAGAACAAGAGGCATTTTTAGGGTGTAATTCAACTGATTAGGCAATTGAATCAAACAGATTAGGCATCTGGTTTAAGATAAAAGAAATTGCATCTCAAAGGTTGCACCAGATGATCTTTTGAGGTCACTTCGTATTTCGACTGTTCTGTGATTCTATTGGTTGATTTAAGGTTTGTCAGTTCTCTGTATTGATTGTAAAGGCTTCATGAGGTGATCTCACTGTATATGTCTGTATTTTGTCAGATTAATCTTCCCATTTTAGAGACTGACATAATAGTTATTCAAGTTTAAACACTTTACTACACAATGGAAAACGATTAAATTTTTGTCTGAATAAAGTCTGTACACCCTTCTCTCCATTCCAGAGTATTGTAAGGTTTCTAGAGCCCAAGACTGATTGTTTTGCATCCCAAATTTGATTGCATCCCAACAATTTTTTCTCTGCTAAGAGATATGCTAATATGTCTTTTTTTTTATAGCCTTAAAATGGTTACAGAGAAATATATACATTAAGGGATTTATGTTGCATCAACAACTATAGGTAATTTTTATGCATTGCTGACTTTAAGTATCTAGACATCTATCAACATAAGAAGTTATAAATTGGCTGAGGTTATGAGACTACTCATCAGGCTGAAAGAAAGATCACATCTCTAATGGTAGAACTGAAGTAAGTAATAGGGAGTCAAATCTTGCACAATCTAGATAAAATGTAAGTCTTCTTTAGATCCTGCATATTAGATTAATATATTCTTCTGGTTTTCATATTTTATTTCTTCTCCCTTCGTTTGTTTCTTGCTATACTATTCTTTCTTTTTTGAGGAAGCAGTCTTGCCAAACAATCATTTCATCTTTGGAGAGCTGCAATGCTGTCAGAGATACACTCTGCCAGTAAGTTAATTTTCACTTGATAGCCTTTTTTGTCCTCTTTGTTGCAATGGAAGTTACCAACTGTGGTGTAGAAGTGAAGACCATCAGGTCCCTTAAGAAACAGATTAGAAGTCTTTTTATCTTTATAAGGAAAAGACCATATCAATGCTTACTAGTGGAAGGAGAGGAAATCTAACAAACACAAGCTGGATACAGGAGTAAAAATAACACAGAAAAAGCTATTCCACAAGCTGAGCTCAGCTCTTGCCTTGGTAAAAGAACCATGGAAAACGAAGGTAACTTTATGACACCTTTGTGTCTGGATTCGTATTTGGGCTTTGATGCATGTCAGAAACAGATTGATTGGGAATGTACACAGAGCTGACATGACCTTTTCCTCCCTCTCTTTTGCCCTCAGGAGCAAATCAAAAGGTAGAAAGTAAAACAAGGGAGAAGACAGCCCTGGGAAGAGCTCTCTCCTGATGAAAAATTCCAAGGTAAAATATTCATTCTAGGTTTGCATTCAAACCCTCCTTTTCAGCACTTGTATTTTGCTAGCTTTTCACACTGAAGGAGAAAATCCTAAATGGTCCTCATACACAAAAAAAAAATGACAAAGAAAAAAAATCCAAATAAATATGGGCATAGTTGCCCCAAAGTTACAGAATTTCATGAACACATCCTGGGTGAGCTGCAAACATTAGAGCAAGATGAAAATGTATGCCAATACAAGAAAATAAGTCTTCTGCCTAAATCTCTTTTATAGCAATGGCAAAAAGAATTCCCTCAGTTACAAAAAAAATCTATAGATTATTTTAAAATTTAAATAATATGAATTGGGTATAGTAACCTTAGTAGTTTACAACCCAAATTAAATTCATAATACTTTATTTTTATTATTGAAAAGAGGAATAGGGTTACTTCTTTTGTGGCTTCATAAGAATATCAATTGTCCTTTCAGAATTTTGCTAGTTAGATCCTGTGTCTTATTTCCTACGTCCTTTTGTCTCTCTGGATATTAAATAGAAATCCAGAGGAGTACTGCATATGCTTAAATATCATGTCTGTCTGTAGGCAAGTATATATACAGTAGATTCAAAGATCCCAAAAATTTTTACAAAAATTACAAATTAAAATTATATCAAAAGAATAGAAATCAAGGACTGAATAGGACTGCATAGGGCACAGACTGAAATACTGTTGCCACTGTAAGCTAGAACTTGAAGATGAAAGGCTACCACGCATTTTGATTTGCCTGAGAAAACACAGAAAAATTGTGTTGTTTTTTTTTTCTTTGCAGTTTACCGTTGAATCCTCTGGGCTAAGTGTGACCTGAGATGCCTTATCTTGACTTTGTGATCAGAGCAGTGAAAGGTCATTTTGTCAGAAGAGTCTCGTTTTAGTATTTGAACATACTTAGTCTTGAGACAGGCTCCAAGTCTGTCTGCTTTTCCATTATAGTTACAGTTCAGAGGATATTCAAGATAAAGGAACCTTGAGAACTTTATTGCCGAAAAGATGTCACGTATAGGCTATAAGCATTACATTCCTGGGATTAAGGATGTATATTCCAGGTTCCACTTCAGGCATTTTCTTTGGATAAAAGCCAAGTTTTTTCTCTGTATTTTTTGAAGCAAAAATTTTTGACCACATTTTCCTTTTAAACCCTTTTTCCTTAATTTTACTAAACTTTCAAGACTTCAAATCAACATTTTTTGGTGAGCTTCAGATAATTTTGGAAACCATTACCAAAAAATGCTTTAAATTCTTCCAAGAAATAAATTGGAAAAATACTCTGTCTGTAAAACCTTTTATTAAATTCTATGATAATGAAAAACAAAAAAAATTAACCCAAAATACCCCCCCTCCCCCCCAAACCCCAAACTATAACCTGTGTATAAAACTTACTTGAGAAGGTATAATGACTCTTGTTTTGGAAACAGGATTAGGTATTTGGAAGGTGAATATTAGTGTGCTGGTGTGTTTTCCAGGAAGAGTTGTTTAAATTTTTAAGTATACACCCTTGCTTCCCACTTGCTCAACAAAATATTGTTAGACACTTTTCCAAATATTTCTATGTACTTCATCATTAAAATAATGACTAAAATTTCTTAGCAAGGTGTCCCAGTTTGAGGTTTTTCCATCCTATGTGTTCATCTCAGTGGTCACTTCAGCCCAAACCCCCACAAGGGCTTCACTACATGAAGAATATTCTTTTCACTGTATGAGGAATATGACAACCTGGTGACAGCCGGTCATATTAGCTGAGGTTACTTGCTTTAAAATCTAAAAGAGGTGTTTCTTACCATTACTCTTATCTGCTTGTTTTGGGGCAGGGAAAGAAGAAATAAAATAATTTAAAAAAAAAAAAAAAAAGTGTGCCGGTTTTTTGCTTGAAAAAGTGGAAATAGATATAGTTTTCTGTGGATATTTCATCCTCAAGCCCTCGATTTTTCTTCACCATGTCAGGTCTTGCTTCCAAAATGCTGAAGCTCTTTATACTACACTAAATCAATGCCTTGGTTTTCTAATGGGCACAGCACAATACTTCTTTTTTCCATATTTTTTAAAAGATTTTGTAGGCCAACAGATTGAAGATCTCTGCTTTCAACGCTTAACCATTATGAAGTTCTCACAAAGGATTCTTTGGATAAAGAGAGAGTAAGGTTTTGTTTGTCAAATCTTGCCAAATAACTAGTGGGAGGAGTGAAAAAGTCACTCACTTTATTTTACAAATACTACAGAAGCACTTCTTCTAATTCTGACAGTTAAAACCAGCTTTGACTAATTATACTAAGAAAATCTAGACAAAGACAAAATCACTGGTAGCTTGAACAGATGCAATTTAATTTACCTCTCTGCAACAGTGCTAATTAAATGTTACTTAAATCAAAACCTAGGATTCTCATCAAGCAATTGATAACAGTGGAATTACGGAGATAATCCCAGTTCCCTTTAATAATGGATTTTTGATTACTGATAGAAACTACTGCATTCCATCTGACTATCAACAAGGGGTGCATCCATTATACATCTGGGTTCCCAATATTCTGGAATCAATGAAGGAGAAAAACACAACTGCAAAGCTAGCTCTCTGTCTCATGTCTGAGTTCCACAGGAGAAATCTCCCCATGTGAAAGTTCATTCAACTTTTGAGCAGAGTGACTAGAAATTCAGAAAGAGGACAAAAGGTAAATGTTCATATCTGACTAGATCAGGCTGGGTCCCTTCATAATCGATGTAGAGCATTCTAGGGAACAATTTGTCTCAGGCTATATTTGTATCTACTATAGGCCTTAAACATCAGTGATTTCCCCGATGAATACTCTGATGTCTGATAGCAATTTCCATGGGTCATAGCTTAGGTGTCGTAGAAAACTTCAGCAAAAGGGTAGGGCAATGAAATAGTAGCTGACATGCAGACAGGTCCTCATGTGGATGGTGTACGGTGGGGTCAAGGTATTACAGTAAGATTTAACTTAGTGTTCTTTTATGTGACAGATGTATTTTATTATATTATCTTTTTAGTCTAAAAACATCCCTAACTTTGAAAGTAAGGGAAACCCTCTTAATCTAGAAAAGAATTGAACTGCAGAGCATTTTTTATAAATCCCTATTTACAATATGTTCAAGATGGGCAGTTATCTTTATGCTATTTGATAAAACGTCAGCGACTGATAAGAATAAACTCAATACTTGACAAAATGCTACAACAATTAATAAAGCAGATAATTTGTAAGCACCTGGAGGAAAATAACTTGTAAATACTAGGCAACATGGGCTCATCAAAAATGAATCATGCTGAACTAACCTCATTTCTTTCACTGATAGGATAACAAGCTTAGTGGATAAAGGAAATACTGTGGACATACTACATCTTGATTTTAATAAAGAATTTGATACAGTTCCACATGACATTCTCATAAGAAAACTAGAGAAATTTTGATTAAATACAATCACTGCTAAATAAATACAATGCTGGAGATAAGAAAAAAAAAAAAGCAATAACAACCACAAAAAAAAACCCACAGAGCAATTATTAATGGTTCAATGCCAGGTTAGGAAAAAGTATCAAGTGTGGTCTACAGAGGTCTGCTCTGGGTCGTAAGTCCAATTCTACTTAATATTTTCACTGTGTGCTTTGAAAACAAAGTAGAAAGCATGTTAATAAAAAAAGTAGAAGATATAAAATAAGAACAAGTTACATTTCATTGGATACTTATAAATAGTACCAAAAAGATTTTAAAACAAAACTGAAATCAGCACAAATTGCTGCAAAGGTTTTATCCACTCTGAATTGTCAGCAACGTCATAAGAAGGAAAACTGATTTTCCCTGGGTGGGTTCAGTTAGGATGGTTCATTTCCCCACATGAGAATCTTCCATACTACTAAATTTCACATACAAAATTTAGGTTGATTCAGCAACTCAAAGGACTTTTTGGGAAGCAATAATCTCCACATTGAAGCAGATTTTGGAATGTAACCAGACTGGGGTCTATTCCTTTCATTCTTATGCTTCTGAGAGTCTTTTCTGGGGCAGAATGCATGCTACAGATGCACTTGTTTTTCTGAACTAATGAATTTATAGTATCTAATTAATGCTGTTAGGAACGGAGATGGATTCCAAAAAAATATTGATTTTTTGATGATTAGTCAATTTTAATCTTTAGTTACATCAAATTTAAATTGGTTTAGGTAAGAAAAATCATAGAAAAAAGTGAAAAAAAAAACCCTAAACTGTCTGAAACCAATTAATATTGTAAAGTAGTACTATATGTACAATAAGAAAGTTATTAGACAACTGCTTCATACTGACCAAGCTGCAGAAAAAGTTTTGCATTTGGCTTACACTGAAATAGAAAAAAGGAGAAAATCAGAGGGAAAACCAATTATTTTCTAAAACTATATGAAGAAATGCTAGCATGATGGGGACATTTATTCTTTTTAATTGATAAAGATAAAATAAAAACTAATGGACTACACCAACAGGGAAAGATTAGAATAAACATTAGACAAAATAGAACATACAAAGCTTCAATTATTATATTTACAATTAAAAGTATCACTTGCTTCAGTTATATAAATTTATCAATTACATACAAGTTATTTCTGCGGTTCTCCAACTCTTCAAATACATAAATTTACTCCAATTACAATTACATTTTTAGTATTCAATTATGCAACTTTACCAGTGCCACAATCTCCATGGCCTGGAATGGTGTCATAGGAAAGGATTTAGCCTATGGATATAGTGCAGGGTTGCAAAAAACAAGTAACACTAAATTAGTGGAAGGCCAACCGCAGTATGCTTTTATCAGTTCCATACACATTCAAAGGGCTGCACAGACACACAGGAATTTTAAATAGCAGACAGTAATTGCCCCCTGAGGAGCAGTAGTGATCTCAGAAGGTTTCTTTCCTGAACAAATACTGATAGTAGGTAGTATGATTTGCCACCTAAGCAGCAGATACCTGAGCAGACATGCTAGGTTAAGAAAGTAATAACATCATCCTTCTCTTACGGGATGGAGAATTAGAACCCCATTGATGTTAAGAGTCAATCATTTCTGAATTAACAAGTGATTTGTGGGTATTTCTGCTACAGTCCAAATGTTGGCACACGTAGGCCAGATAAAGCTCACTCATCTTCATCTACCTGAGACATCTATGACAGGTGCTTATACCTTGCATTGTCATTTTACAGACAGTATAGATCTTTGCAAACATTTTGTGAGGAAGACCAAGCAACAAGTCATAATTTTGTCCCCTTTTGCAAAGCAGATGAGGAAGGTGTAGACATTTTAATATTCACAAAGTCCTTTTAACTATATTTTTAGGAGGATAGGGAGGAAAGTGAGAGCAAAAACTGTGAACATATGTATTTCCGTGCAGGTGATGAAGTGACCATGTTATGTCATTGGACGAGGAGTAACAGTTTTAAACTGAAAGAGGGGAGATTCAGATTAGACACTAGGAATAAATTCTTTACTGTGAGGGTGGTGAGGTACTGGAACAGGTTGCCCAGGGAAGTTGTGGGTGCCCCATCCCTGGAAGTGTTCAAGACCAAACTGGATGGGGCTTTGAGCAACCTGGTCTAGTGGGAGGTGTCCCTGTCCATGGCAGGGGGGTTGGAACTCCATGATCTTTAAGGTCCCTTCCAGCCCAAACCATTCTATGATTCTGTGTTTCTGAGCTAGGAAAGAGGTATGACAGAAGATTAAATGCTCTATGAAAGGCAGAGAAGCAGGTCTTCCAATGAATAAAGCAGGAAAAAAGGGGAAAAGATCAAAGCAGGACTAGAAGGCAGTAAGGAAAGAATAAAGGGATAAAGGAAATAGTATATTAGAAATAAGGAAAAAGGGACTGGAAAGAATGGAAAAATTGAAATGTTGCAAATAAGCACAAATTTATTCATGTAGATAACTAGCAATGACTGTTTAATCATAGCTGTTTCTGCTATTTCGTTTTCACTGATGTTGTCTATCATGGCTGGGATAGCCGTTTTGTGAATCAGAGAGTTCTTTTGTCAGGATGAGAAAAAGAGTTTATATTTACCACAGGTTGTCCTGGGGGCTGGCAGAAGATAAATATTTACACCAACATGTTCTAAAATCTCTTTCTGAAGTAAACCTATAAGCTGCACTAGATTCCTCCTGATGCTCCTCTCCACCAAATTTTATTAAAGCACTGGCCATTTGAGGAAACACAGTACAACAACAGGCAGATATGTTAACAAGAAAAGGTTTCTGTCAGATACAAAACTTAAAATTCTAAATAGCTATAAGCCACAATTGCTAATACTGAAAACTTAGTCCAGAGTTAGTTCATTTATAAACAAAAAACCAAAACCTCCCAAACCTTCTAGTTTTGGAGAAAATCAGAATTTGTCTGCTTGAATATTGTTTTTTAAAGTAGACTGCTAGCAGTGCGCATCTTAAAATAACTTTGTGTGACACATTGTTTCATTTTTAAGGTGTGTTTTTCAATAAGTCTACATTTACAGTTTACTTTTCCAGCTTTATACAATTTAGTCATTAATTTAATTTTAAATTATTTAGCTCTGCAGCAATATGTCTTCAGAATCATCTTTTACCAGCTATATAAAAGAGTGCAGGAAAGTTCCTCTCTGTTCTCAATCATACAGTTTTAGTAAGAGGAAGATGACAGTGTAATCTTCTAATGATAACTCATGCAGAAACATTTTCACAGTCTTAGAAGTGAAGTGTCTTTGTTATGAAGTCAGTAAATGAGGACTTGTGCAGAAGTTCTGGGTTTTTCTGCCAGTTATTCTTCATGTTCCAGTATTGTCTCTTTTGTGTACATCACTGTAGTTGTATTAATTTAAGTGAAAATCTTATCTTTTTTCCAGTGGACTAATATAAGGATGACTGCTTTTTCTGCGCGCCTGTGGTTTTATTCCATTATATTCCATTAAAGGCTCATTTCTTGTGCATACTCATTATTGGTTACAGATATAAAACAAAGCTCTGAAAAGTAAAAAAAAAAAAAAAAAAAAAAAAGGAAATGCCCACTGAAGAAAAGTGTATGGAGACAGATGCAGATGCTGTAAACACTCTAACATTCATACAGCCAAAGGAAATGTGTACAAGTATGTGTTACCTGCTGCCACATCCTTGCTACTATGTCCACTCTCATCAGATACTGTATAGCAAAAGTGTTTCTCCCAAACAAAAATTACTTTGACAGTGCTGGCTGCCAACATGAGAAAAGAAATTTTTTCAGCTTTAAAACAAGACCAGTTTATCTCATTTCCTTCTATCCAGTGCCACATAATAACTAAATTCAGATATCTTTTAAGCCAAATTTCCTGTGCAATATGAGAAACTAGATTCACATACTTTTTCAAACTGAATGTTTGTCTTTGTATACTTCCCACATCTTAGAGACTATATCAACAAGGAGAAAAAAAGGGGGGGGAAAAGATTACAGAAGAGAAGAGGAACTTTTGAAACAAAATTGTGAATCCCATATACCTCAAGAAAGGCTGGAAATTAAATTCATTTTCTGTGTATTCCTTAAATACCCAGAATGCAAATCTAGGTGTTAGTGAAATACTTGGAAAGTATGTTTCAGTACATAGGTCTGAGGACTGGACACTAATGCCTCATCATCCTGTGAACCTAGCATGTGTGAAGCAGAGCTTTTAAGCTGTTTCTAATGGTGAAAACAGAAAAAGAGAAAGTTCGTTTCTCAGGTAACAAGGCACAAAATCATTTAAGGATTTCTAGGTCAGAATCAACACCTACCTGTTATCTGAAAGTCTTTTAGCTGCTTCTGCATGTCAGTGAAGTAGCTATTCATGTCTCTGGGAGAAACTCCAATTGTTAATGAGCAGCTGAAGTTTCTCATTGGAACAATCCTATTCTTAGACACATAGCAAAGATCATCTTTATACTGAAATTATATATTCTAATACTAGTATGGCAAACTATACTGGAAAGAAAAGACAAATAACAAAGAGCATAGATGTATTGCAGTGTAGCCATCTATCTTTCTCAGGTACTTTGAACTGAAGAATCACACACAAAAATAAAAATTGCATCTTAAGACCAGAACACATGGACCAGAAGAAATCTTGGCCAAGTTGTAATCCTTGTAAACACATGCATTTTTCTCTAAAGAGGACTAATGTTAAGCTATGTGGTCACAGTCCTCTCTGCATATCCTGATTTGAGGCCCAAGGTTGTTTAATGGTATAGGTGCAGTTAAAATCAAAACAGGTAAAAAAATTAACTGTATCAACAAGAAACTTTCCCTCTGATTTGAATATTTCTTGTCTAAATATAGAGAATATTGTAGAAAGGTTGTGTTATTAATCACCTGAATAAGATAGGTATATTGACTGGGACATGCTAAGGAGATGAGAGAGATTACAATGGCAGAAAACTCAGTAATAATGAACAACTCAATTATTCCCCTGAAGATTGGTAAAAAGCAATTTTGGGACATGTTCTAAAAACTAATTTTAGATGCTATAATGATTGCCCTTGGAGCAGCTATTTTTTATATAATTCTGAACAGAGCATAAGAATTTACTGAAATTTTTACTACTGAAGAGCCATTCTGAAATCCTGGCTATAGTACATTTAAATTCCTCTTCCCTATAGGAATGACAAAAAATAAAAATTACACACATACACACATGTATACATATAAATGAGGGGAACTCTATAAAAATGAGAAAGACTAGAAAAAACCCCAAGTAATTTAAAGGAGAATCTTAAAGGATTAAGTTATTGAATGTATAATGCAAATTCTGTAAGGTTTATGGTGATTAAGAAAATGATGGCATCAATAAACAGAAGAATGAAGAAACTCTTCAAATCAAAATCTTACTCTCAGAAAGTGGAATTTATAGCCATGTAAGGAAGACCTGAATATCATGAACTCTGAAAAGTAATGTAGGATCAAGCTAAGACCAAAAAAAGGGTTTAGATGACAAGCCTGTGAAAAGCATGAAAACTTATAATAAACGTTTTTTCTAACCCATCAGAAGCACAATGTCTGCCACAGGGTCTGCAGAGCTGATAGATGATGGAGGTGTAATAGAACTCAAAGGAGATAAGACCATGGTAGAAAAATTAAATGAGTTCTTCACGTTGATACTCACCACTGAAGAGTTTACAAAGGTCCCCACAGTGGCTGTTTTCTTTGCGAAGGATGAACTGTAGGAACTATCTTAAATTAAAGTGTCAATAGAAGTTATTTGAGACCAAATAGATAAATGAATAGTAACAAATTGCCAAGACAAGATGATATGCACCCAAGGGTTTTTAAATAACTCAAATATGACCTTGTCATTTGATCATAGATCTTACGCTATTGTATATGTCAGCTTCTGTATGAGAATAGAGGTTAGCAATTTTTATGCCCTTTTTTTAAAAGGATCCTTAGAGAAATTTTGTAGGGGAGATGTGAGGAAGATGAAGAAAACTAAGAAGTTGTATGTCTAATTCCTTAGAGGTAGATTGGTAGAATAATATTCATAGACACATAGTTAAACACAATAAAACGGGGAGGAATAAAAATAAATTTGGTAGAGAAAATTCTTTGGTTTTTTACTTTCTTAGAAAGAATAAATGAACATACAAGTAAGGGTGATCTGTATCTGGTTGATACACTGTGCCTGGATTTTCAGAAAAATTCTGACTAGGTCCTCTATAAAAGACCCTTAAATAAGCAAAACTGTCATGGATTATAAAAAAGAACCTCTACCTTTAGATTTATAAATACCTAAAGGACAGGAGATTAATAAAAATATAAAGGACAGAAAATAGTAGCAGGAGTAAATAATCAGTTTTAGCAATGAGAGTCCCGCTCTTTCTGAAAGGTTGCAAAAGCTCCTGCCAGTACAAACTGGGTGATAAAGAGGCAGAGGCAACTTGTAGGAAACTATGCATATGGGAAAGAGACAGAAATTCTCACTTCCTATAAACACTGAAAGGTTCTCAACTAGGCATTGTTAATCCAGAAAAGGTAATTGCAGCTATTCTGGGTACACCTAGGGAAATATTAGGTCAGTGTTCACTGACAATCAAACCCAAAATAACCCAAACACAGACTCCTAAGAATTATTGGGGAAGAAAACCAAAACATCAAACCCTCTTAAATAACAAAATAATTATCACAGCTATTAGAGGAAATTGTAAGGAAATAGGTTTAAAATAATAATTTTACTTTTTTTTTTTTCAGTTAGCTTATGACTAAATATTGGAACTCATCATCACAACATAGCTTGGATGCCAAAATTTTAAGTGAGTTCAAAAACTGATTAGACAAATAAATGGAAGCTTATGAAGGGATGTTAAACGCTGAGATACAAACTCTATATACAAATCATAAGACACAAATCTGGAAAAGTATCCAGAGGAGTACGCCACCCTGTGCTTGCTCTATTTTTACATAATTTTAAACATTTTATTCTTACCTTAATCTTTGCACTGGGTTTGGACCTCTGATTGAATCCAGAAGAGCCACTCTTCTCCAATATTCTACACCAGAATGTTAAAAAATGGTCATTCTTTCAAGATGTGGAATCAGCTGTTCAGGAAGCGTAAATCAGTATTGTACTGAAGAAATCAGTGTGTCCAACATGACTTGACCAAAATTCTTTATTTGAAGCATTTACTTTTCTACAGCAAAGCTTTTGATTTGGACTTCAGAGAGTATGCATATGTACAGATATAAATATTAATACAGATTTCAATATTAATGTACATGTAAATAATCTACATAGTAACAAAGATATAAGCATAAATATAAATATATATCTAATCAGTTCTTGTATGCTTCTCATCATGACTTGAACAAGTATACGAAGAACTTAAGGAATGATTCAATAATAATTATGAAACCACACACAACTCAGATAATCCATGCTTCTGCCCTGTAAGCATAGAATAACTATGCATAAGCAGGTTTAGTGTTGATGCTTACAAATACTATAGCAGTAAGCCAATTACTACTGCTACTTCTTAGGCCACTGAGCTAGGAAAAAATCAAGTTTTAACCAGAATTAAACAGAAAAAAAATTAGAAATAATTACGTGCTTTCGTTTTCTTGCCTGATGAAACTTATTTTAAAACTTTAGTTGCTGTAGGCAATGTAAGCACAATTAGAAGGTAAATGCAAGTTTAACACAATGAATAATGCCAGATGGGGAGAAATAAATACATCCTATTGGTTGAAGTATATCATGCATTCCTATGATATGAGAAATCCTTTTTTTTTTTTTTTTAATTCATGGAATTAAATAATTTGAGGAAAATCTGAACTCGTTGTGATCCAGCTTATTTCTGAGACATTCTTGTCTGACAAAAAATGATAAAGTAATCTCAGACTTCTGGAGAAGAACGTCCCCAGAAGCATGATACAAGGTGGGCTTGGGGAAATAACCTGATAATAGGAAGTTAATATTTATTTTTAGCAGTTTATTTTTTGCTTCTGATAGAATTTCATGAACAGTGAAATACTTCCAGTGAGTTTATAAGTTACAACTCTTCATACTGATTTCCACAGACTGGAAGTCCAAAGCAGCTTTCATTCTCTGGAGATAAGACAATCCTGAAAAAAGAACCAGAAGTTCTGACATGGGGCTCAGTTGGCTCAGTCAGTTTTGTGTGTTGGGAGAAGTGTTTTAGTCTTTCAGGAGGTATACTTAAGGGGAATATTTCAACCCTTTAAGGGACATATGCAAGGTAAGACCATTCCAGGCACCTGAATAGTACACAAACCTTGTCATGAATCACTTGTGCCCAATTCCAAAGATTCTGAGTTATTCATATTTTGTTGTTGCAATACCTACAGCTTCTATAATGCGATGCCAGCTTTTTCTGGATAGGAAAATCTATATCTTTTCATACAAGGGATTTACTTTGTCATTTATGCATGTCATCTCCAACCGATGAGGGGGAAGGGGGAGATAACTGGGCCTGTTAGGATTAAACCCAAGAGAAACATGCCAGGGCTTGAGGAACAGTGGACTAGCAAGGACCCTTGCTCTACCATTTCATTTCAGAGAAGTAGACACCTAGAAATTATGGAAACAACTGAGAGGGGTTTGGTAGGAAATGGGGCTCACACTCCAAAAAGATGTTGGAACCATTTTGTCATCTGCAGTGCATCTATACCAATGCATGCAGTATGACAACACACAGGGGGAGCTTGAAGCCATGATGCACCAGGAAAACTATGACATAGTGGCTATGTTGTGGTTTCAGCCGAAATCACTGCAACCAGACCGAGAGATGGCCCTTCCCTCCCCAAAAAGAGAGGAGAGGAAGAGATAAGGAGAGAGAGAGCAGTTTAGAACAAACTAAACTACTTTAAGGAAGAGTTAAAATAAAAAAGAAGAAAATAATGAAATAGATACAATATATACAAAATCGTATCAAGCTCCCAGGATATCAGTCCCGTCACCGGCAGGCACTGGGGAAGTCCCAGACTGGACTCAGCAATGGATGGGAACTGGATTACAGCTCTGGAGTCAGGCACACACAGATCAGGATGAACAGACAGGGTTCTCTTTGGACGTCGGCCATCCTGGTAGAAGCCAAAGGAGGAGGAGGAGAGCAGGGGAATAGGGCTGGCCCTTTGATCACTCAGCTTTTATACTGAGCATGGGGCAGATGGGATGGAATACTCCAGTTGGTCAGGTTCGGGTCACCTGTTCTGTCCGTTCCTCCCCACAGGTGGGACCCCTTTACGCTTTTCCATTTCCGACCCTCTAAGGGGCAAATAATGAAAATTGGCTGATCTTGGTTGTTATAGTGATAAGTATAAGCACGGGCCTCTCTGCATACCATTCCTTGTCATGTAGCACAAACATTGGCCTTATCATCCTGAGAAGGAGCAGTTTTCTCCACAATATGCTGTTAATTTCAGAGAGTTAGAGGAGGCCTAGCTAAAATGTAAAATTACAGAACACAAGACTGGTTCAGTTTTACCTCAAACCGGGACAGGCTATCACAGAATCATGGTGGGATGCCTCACAAGGCTGGAGGGCCACAATCAATGGCCACAACCTCTTCAGGAGGTATAGACAGGAAAGGAGAGGTGGCGGCGTGGCCCTGTATGTTAGAGAATACTATGAGAACTCAGAAATTAAGTATAGTGATAACGCGGTCAAGAGTGTTTGGATTAGGATAAAGGCCAATAACGGTGATGATGCTGTGGGAGTCTGCTATAGACCTCCCAACCAAAGCAGTGAGGTGGATGAAGCCTGCTATAAGCAACTGGGAGAAATATCGCAGTTGCTTGTCATTGTTCTTGTGGGGGACTTTAACCTCCCCGATATCTGCCGGGAATACAACATGGCAGACAGGGAACAACCCAGGAGGTTCCTGGAATGTGTGGAGGATAACTTCCTCATGCAGCTGATAAGTGAGCTGACCAGGGAAAGTGCCCTCCTGGACCTGCTCCTTGTGAACGGGCAAGAACTTGTGGGTGAAGTAAAGGTTGGAGGCCGTCTAGGGCACAGTGATCATGAGATGATTGAGTTCTTGATCCTTAGAGAAACAAGGAGAGGGGTTAGCAAAACTGCCACCTTCTGGAGGGCAAACTTTAATCTTTTCAGAAGATTGCTAGACAAAATCCCTTGGGAGGATGCCCTTAAGGATACAGGAGTCCAGGAAGGATGGACATACTTCAAGAAAGAAGTCTTAGAGGCACAGGAGCAGGCTGTCCCCATGTGCCGAAAAACAAGCAGGCGGGGAAGGAGGCCAGCCTGGCTAAATAAGGATCTTTTGTTGGATTTCAAAACCAGAAAGAGAGTCTATGACCTTTGGAAGAGGGGGCAGGTCTCTCATGAAGACTATAAAGATGTAGCGATGCTATGCAGGGCGAAAATTATGAGAGCTAAAATGCAGCTAGAGCTCAACCTAGCTACAGTCGTTAAGGATAATAAAAAATGTTTCTATAAATTCATTAACAACAAAAGGAGGATTAAGGAAAATCTCCCTCCTTTATTGGACGCAAAGGGAAACATAGTCATGAAGGATGAGGAAAAGGCTGATGTACTCAACGCCTTCTTTGCATCGGTCTTCAGCAGTGGAACTAGCTGTTCCCTAGACACCCAGCCTCATGAGCTAGGAGACAGGTAGGGGAAGTAGAATGAGGGCATCGCAATTAAAGAGGAAGAGATCAGTGACCTGCTATGCTGCTTGGATGCACACAAGTCTATGGGACCGGATGGGCTACACCCAAGAGTGCTGAAAGAGTTGGCAGATGTGCTTGTGAAGCCACTTTCCATCGTTTACATGAAGTCATGGCTAACTGGAGAGGTCTCAATGGACTGGAGAGTGGCAAATGTAAGACCCATCTACAAGAAAGGCAAAAAGGAGGATCCAGGAAACTATAGACCTGTCAGTCTGACCTCGATACCAGGGAAGGTCATGGAACAGGTCATCTTGAGAGCCATCACAAGCCACATAATGGACAACCAGGGGATCAGGCCTAGTCAGCATGGGTTTATGAAAGGCAGGTCATGCCTGATGAACCTGATGTCCTTCTATGACAAGATGACCCGATTATTGGATGAGGGAAAGGTTCTGGATATTGTATACCTGGACTTTCAAAAAGCATTTGATACTGTCTCCCATAGAATTCTTGTGGAAAAACTGGCTGCACACAGCCTGGATGAGCACACAATCCACTGTACAAAGGTTGGTGCTGGTGTCTTCTCACAGGTAATTAGTGACAGAACGAGAGGGAATGGCTTCAAACTCCAACAGGGTAGCTTTAGACTGAACATTAGGGAAGAATTTTTCACAGAACAAGTGGTCGGGCATTGGAATAGGTTGCCCAGGGAGGTGGTTGAGTCACCATCCCTGGATGTGTTTAAAGGTTGTTTAGATGTGGTGTTGGGGGATATGGTGTAGGGAAGAACTTTGTAGAGCAGGGTAGATGGTTGGACTCAATGATCCCAAGGGTCTTTTCCAACCTAAATGATTCTATGATTCTATGACACAACTAGGAATAAATAAGGATAGTAAAATATCTGTTGAGTCAAGTGTCACATTCTTATGGCTGCCTTTTAAAAAGGAGCAACATCTTTAGACTTTCTGTAGATGAAAACCTTTCTTCTCTAGTTTACACATCTATTTGAAACCAAACATTCAGTTTTGTTCCTGCTAACTCTTTTCATTTGTATACTCCTGTGTGAGCTCCAACATAAACAAGACTCGTAAACAGCAGACTATAGATAAGCTTTCAAAATGTTATGTGGCATTTTACCCACATATCTGTCAAGCAAAAGGTTAGAATCTTCACTTTTTAAAGAAAAACATACCAATTAGCAGCAAGGCAAGGCTGTCTGGAGCATGAGGTTTTCAAAGTTTGACATGTCTGTGGATGCAACACAACCCATTTATTTGTATGAAGCTCCATTTTTCTGATGGTGATTGAGGATCCAGAGAGAGCCCCACCTCTGATGAATCTGCAAGCACTCACAGGAATTACAAGACGAGGTTCTTTGCCTGATGTGTCTAGTATACTTACAACTGGATAACAGGGTAGCAGACGATTGCTTTGCCTTGTTTGCCTACCAATTTGAGGCCTCAATACTGGTTTCAGCAGCGTAATTCCCAAATAGGGTTGTCAAATGCTCTTATCCCCAGTGTGCAGAAAAATAAGGGAGACTTGAGGGCTTGCTTCGTGGCATGGGCTTGTGGCACTGCAGGTCACAGCAAAAGCTGGAGAGTGATGACAGCAGCATGTGTGAGGCCACCGGTCCTGTTCCTGATGGGGCATTGGCAGCCGGCGCTCAGGGACACGCAGGGCTTTGGCTTCGTCCCCTCAACACATTGGCCATCTGAAGTGAGATGAGCCGACCTGACAGTTGGCTGCCAGCACAGAGCAGTAGGAGTTTGTGCCCCCCTTAGAGCTGGAGGCAAGCAAGAGAGGAAATTATGTTTCTAAAAGTCATAATTCCCTTCTCCATTTGCTCCTGGGATGGTGCTGCTATGCATCCCCCTTTCTGCAGGCAAACTGTTGTCTTACAGTCATGTCATAAGTGATTAGTCAGAATCCAGTGCTATAAAAAACCCCAGAAGCAAATATAATAAGCAAGGTGCAAAATTAAAGTTTAAAAAATCCTATAACCTTCTGCAAAACAAAAAACAGATTCTAAAATTAAAATTTGAAATACTGTGTCCTTGAGACCACTAAAAATGATTACTGAATTTATGTGTCCTTATGAAAAACATTTTAAAGAGGCTTGATTTTTTAAAACTGAAAAGTGTTCATGTCCTGGAAATTAAGTCCTTTAAGGCATCTTATTGATGAGTACATAAAGTCACTTGTTATTCTCAAAATGTTAAAGTAAAAAAGCATGTATTTTTGGATTACCAATGTGAAAGATCAAGAAAGAAAGAGAAACAGAAAAAAAGCCCTCCATAAATCCTAGTTAGCATTTTTAGTTAAATTAAGTTTTATCTGTTAGGTACCAAAATAGTTTTATTTTTATATAGGAAATGGATTCATGGCTTCTGTCCTGTGGAATTTATAGTGTCAATAAATTAACATAAATGAATTGTGTCAATTTTCTGTTTATTGTAATATCTTAAATTGTTAGCAAACTTAACAGCTTTACATACATCTAGAGATAACATCTGAATTGCAAATAAATCACTACAAAATATATGTTGCAGACAGCTTTTATTTAATGTGCACATTAAGTATTTAAATGGCTAACTTCTGACATTTGCCCGTTGCACTAAATGTGTCCACTGTCATGTGTAAAGGGGAGTGTACTGTATTAAGATGGGTAATATTTTAAATTAAGATCTGGTTTACACTACAAGTGTTTAATTTGGATCTAATGAGTCAGTTACATTGCTAAAATAGGAGAGTTATTTTAAATATATTTATTCAGATGTAGGGAATATATAATTGATTTTTATCCTTTTTTCACTTCTGTGTCTCTTAATAGCTAGTTCCTGTTTAACGTGTAGTGATTCCTATTAAACCTAAATTAAATACTTTTTGGAGGATTGCTATTTAAAGTTTTACTGAAGAAGTAAAAATTACTTTTTAATTAACTACTTAATTTACATGCCAAATCAAGAATATGTAAACATCTCTGGGGCACAAGAACATGCCATTTTGTTATGGTGAATGATGACCCAACATCAGTTATAACCTCATTTCTGTAACGGCGAGGCCGTATACCCTCATTGCACGGGAAACTCCGGCTGACAGGGTGCTGGAGTGCAACTCCACTGTAATGCTGTCTGCCACCTGATGTGTGAGAGCACAAAGCCTGTCTCAGGATGTATCTGTCAAATTCAATGTCTCGCCCTTATCTGAAGGTGCTTAATGATTCAGGGTATTGAAAAGAACGAGTCGTTCGTGAAGACTGTGGTTGACAATTTTGCTTTTTTGTCCCAGTAGAGCAGTCTGCCATAAATATAGTTTAACTGGAGAAGGACCTGACACCTTCGGTGGACAAACCCAATACAGTGGAATGAAATCCCATGAGATACGATGACCATTTTATACCTCAGCAAGTTTCTTCTTTAGGTTCAAGGCTTTTCTCTTTACTTAGCTTGCTTTAACGGAAATATATAGAAAAATTTATATGTATGTAGCTTTAATTTATTAAGATGAACCATCTCACACTTTTCTCTTTGGAGCAAAGATGGCAGAGCAAAATTAAAATAGATTTTGTAATATAGAATTTGTACTGCTTAGTACACTAATATTAGATGTTCTCATGCTACAATAATGAGTGTCGATCAAAGTGTATATTGGAGAAAAGAAGACTACTTCTGACCCAAACAAAGATAAACTCACTGCTAATATGTGTCGTGTGCTGGTTTTGTCTGCGATACAGTTGCTTTTCTTCATAGTAGCTAGTGTGGGGCTGTGTTTTGGGTTTGCGCTGTAAATAGTGTTGATAACACAGGGATGTTTAAGTTATCGCCAAGCAGTGCTTACAGGGAGTCCAGGCCTTTTCTGCTTCTCACCCTGCCCCACCAGCGAGCAGGCTGGGGGTGAACAAGAAGCTGGGAGAGGACACAGCTGGGACAGCTGAACCCATGGATATTTCACGCCATATGATGTCATGCTCAGCACATAAAGCTGAGGAAAGAATAAAGTATGGGACATTTGGAGTGGTGCTGTTTATCTTCCCAAGTGATCGTTATGCATGACAGACCTCTGCTTTCCTGGGGATGGCTGAACACCTGCCTGTCAATGGGAACCAGTAAATTAATTCCTTATTTTCCTTTGCTTGTACACACATGGCTTTTGCTTTACCTATTAAACTGTCTTTATCTCAACCCATAGGTTTTCTCCCTTTACCTTTCTGATCTCTCCCCCATCCCACTGGGGGGAGTGAGCAAGTGGCTGTGTGGTGCTTAGCTGCTGGCTGGGGTTAAACCACAACATGGTGTCAGGGACCTAAGCTGTATGAGATATATTAGGTCACCAAGATGTCTGAATTCAGACATTATTGAGCTCTTATTACAAGACATAATCATATAGAAAACTGCTGAAGAAGTGCATTTTAAATTGCTTTGCTATTTTCTCCTCTAAGAGAAAGTGGTGTTTCTGATCATTGTCTCTGATCTTTAAATGCAGTAGTCATGCTAGTGTAGCATTCACTTCTTCAGCAGACGTGAATTGTCTCTGTGGTATTATGGCTGTAATCCCAATTCTGGTCCCTTTCAGAACTTCAGCAAGTAGCTACTTGTTGAGCTTTTCTACCAAAAGCTCATCAAAGCACAACCAGATTTAATCTTTCACCTACATGATCATCTTGTTATTATTTGGCTCATGTGATGTAAAAATCAAAGAAGCCCCCAGGCAACTGAATTTATAGAGATATAGACACTTAATTAATGAATCTTGAATCACAACATATTTCAGGGTTTTTGATTGGTTGGTTGATTTGGTTTGGTTTTTGGTTGTTTTTTTTTTTTGTGTGTGTGTGTGACTATTCTTAAGCATGTTATACACTGAGGCCTTTTGTTTACAGGGACCATTGTTTATTGTTTTGTATTAAACTGTCACTGTCTCAAACAACTTGATACAGTGCCCTGGGAATTGGGCCCAAACCTCTGAAAAGCCACTTATCATACAGTAAGTGCATAAAAGAAAAATTGTAAAAAATACAGAGTAGATTCACAGGAGGGTTTTGAAAAACCTCAGAGAGACCAAATTATTGTCTATGCTGTCTAACTCCAAGAGTTTAAAATAAGAAATAATACAAAGTTACAGCTGGCAGACCTAAGCAGGACGTCACTAAATGTCCACATACACACAGTGCGTAGCCTCTACCATGAAACTAAGTTTCATTTGCAGATTAATATTTAATCTCTTTATTCTGTTTAGTGGAAGTATTCTTTTTCAGTATGGTCATTTAGAGTTGAAGCTGAGGACTCTCTCTGGCAGATTCTAATACACATGTTCCCTTTCCAGTCAGTGGACCAAAAAGAAAAATTACTCTAGTTAGTGTTCACACCTAATCACATAAAGAGAACAAATAGTTAATAGACAGAGGTAGGCAAATACTAATAATTTGGGAGACTTTCTCTTGTGTATGACTGGCATGAATTTAAAATTATTAAATCATTTCATAGTTGGCTACTGTACAACCTAGGCCTAACTCTTACCCTACTGAAAACAAGAACAAATTCTTGTTGGTTTTAACCGACCTTTTCTAGTATTAAGTATATTTATGCAATTAATTAGGAAGAAAAAAAAATTAAAATGGGCTTTTTCCTTTCTGTGGGATAAATAGCCCATGTCAAGATTAACAGTAATGTAGCTAATATTTCTAATGTATCAGGACAATTATTTGAAATATTGACCTGCAGAATAAACAAATATTGAGGGTTTGTCATCCTTTGTAAATGCCACAGCACCGAAAATCACACAGGAATAAAACTGGAATGTTAAAGGAAAGTGATTCACATGAGCTAAAAGCCAGTGATGACTATTGGCAGATTCTAAACAAAGGCATATACCTTTTTTCTTTCCTTCTTTTTTATTTTTTAAAGTAAAAATATCAGAATATCTTTACTTCATTGGTTCTGTCCATACAAAATTTTTTGCAAAAGCATAAAGGAAAATTCACCTCCAATTATATGTTGTTTATTTGCAGTCTAACAGCTTTAAGTAATTTGCATTGAATAATTAATTTGTTCAATTCATTAGATAGGTAAGTCTAGGAGACAGCCAGATTTAAACATGGGGAATTATCTTCATCCTACTGAAATCAGATAGAATTTTGCCATTGATTATGATGGCAGCAAAAGTACACACTGTAATACTACAAATAGGTTTGGCTTGGTTTTGGTTTGATTTTATTTATTTTTTTAATGTCTTAACATAGGTGAGCACAACAATGATTTAGTTTTCAATCAATGATTTATAAGATTTCTACCATACCAACCAGAGTAAAACTATCCCAGTAAAAGGTAATGCAAATTATTTAAAATTCAGTGTGTAAATATATTAGGCTATCACACTGAAATAGTGATCTAATTTGGTTCAGAGTTAACTTGAAAAAGACAAAGTAGTGTGTTCCAGTGGATTTTGACTTCTTTTTTCTTCCAAATAAGATACTTTAAATCAAAATATATAGACTTACTCATTATCAACACTGGCTCACCAGCACCACAAAGTGGAGAGTAGAGTCTCTGGTGCATTTTTACTAGGACCAGTGCAATCACACTTGACATTAACAGGTGTGATGGTATTTAACAAGATGTGTTTTAATTGTAGATGTTAGTGTTTCTAGCATTGTTGCAAAATTTCAAAGAATGAATAATAAGCAAACTCCTATCAACATTGTTAGAGCAGATAGATGAAGAACTGGCATGCATTATAGTCTACATCTCCAGATGTGTGGAGTACACGTCACAAATAATGCGAATGCATTTTTGAATTTTGGCAGCTAGTGATCATGTGTAACATGTTGAGCTCTCAGGCGGATTAATTTCTATATCACTTTATGATGACACATTTTTATCTCTTTTGCTGTTTCAATTACTTTGATAAATTGGGAAGGGTGATTGTTTTCCCACAGTATCACCAGATACCGAAAATTTTAGTGGACTTTTTTTTCTCACTTAACTCTTCTACACATTACAGTTTAAGAAACATACTGCTAATTAATTAAGGTAATTACATATCAAGATGCAAACCTTGTGTGACCAGGTTTTTTTGTTTTGTTTTTTTTTTTGGCATTTCTTTGTTAGTTCTTTTCATAATGAAGCTAAAACAAATGGATCACATACACCACATTTGTTTTAGAAAGAGTTACAGATTTGGTACTGCAAGATTTTGCTTCCATTTCCCACTGCTTCTGTCAATAAAACTGAAAACAGTTTCTCTTAGATGCTTCTGATAGGGTAATAACATCAGAGTTAAACATTTACAGACATTAATTTAACTGACAATAGCTTATAGAATTTTTTTGCCCAATAGCTGAATTATGGGGAAGATTTGTATGATAAGCTGAAATTCCCTTTGCTTGAGGGAACTCCTGGGAATAAAAAGTTCTGTTGTGTTTGTGGCTTTTCTTTCTTTCTCAGTTTTTCTTTTTCTTTTGAGAGAAGAGAGATTAAACTACTGCCATAAACTTTCCCCCAACATTTTAAATGGGTATAAGTCTTGCCTATGATTCCTTTCCATGATTCACTCTTTTGTTTTACAAATTTAGGTGTACCTGCCTTTTTGCAGTAAGAGCTGTTTCATTGAAAGGCATCATATTTATTTCAGAATTAACTATGACACAAGTCTCTTTTGAGAAAGTCACAGCACTCATAGTATGCTGTCAGGAGTCTTGTCTTAATGAGAATCAAAAGTATGCTTTAGTCTGTGATAAAGTCCAAGCTATGGTTTAAATATGTATCAGCTAGTTGTGGTGAACCTTCAAAGGAAAGGCAATCTGATGAGAGAATCAAATTCGTCAAGTATATTTGACTCACATAGTAACCACTGTGCCTTTTCCTTTTCTTGAGTATAAAGCTGGAGGAAAAGAGAATTGGAGACCTCATTTCTGTTGTTTACTTAGTCTGTATATATTTAAATGCTGCTTTACACATTTATTTACAGATAATGAAGTAAATTTCATAATTATTATTTCTTCAACATCATTGATACACCTGCAACTTCACAAATGCCTAGTATTTTCAAAAACAAGACTCTTGCCCCAAAGCACTCGTAGCCAAATTTACACAGAATGTGTAAAAAGCCCTGAAAGAGAAAAGTGAGGTTGATTGGCACGATAAAGCAGAGAGGATATTTTAGGCACTGAAAACAGTTTTGGGAATAGAAATCGGAAGTCATGCATGAGATATGGATACACACAGTAGGCAGGACTGTGTCTGAGCCAGGAAAGAGTAAGGACTCGGTCCAGTAGTAGGCAACGGAGGCTCTTGCAAAGCCTTGAAATTGCAGAGGAGAAATATGACCTTGTAGTGTAATGAGACGTAAAACCACCTGAGGGACTGAGACATGACTTGACATGATCAGAGTGGTGAACAAGGAAGATAACCTTGGCCACAGTGTTTGGAGTGGACTAGAGGAGGGAGATTAGAGGGAAGAAGGTTACAGTGGCTAAGAAGTCACAGCAGGTGAGAGATAATGAAGGCATGAAGCAGGGAGGAAAAAAAGATTAATAACTAAAGATACTGTAGATAGAGAAAAGATATGATTTGGCCAAGAAATCCAAATTTAGACATTTGAAAATCAGTGATTATGTAAAAAAAAATGTATTCAAGGCTTCTGCTGTGTTTATTTATTATTCTATTGGCATGCTGCAGCCAACTTGCTGTAGCAAAAAGTCACAAAGCTATCTAGATCATCTATAACTTTATCCGTCTATACACATTCACATCTGATAGATAGCTATTTTTATATTTTGACTGAAGAGCAGCAATATGGAAATCAGGTGACACGGGTTTATTTTGCTGACTCTACCACTGATTTGCCCTGTGATCTTGGACAGGTTATTTCTGTTTTCTGTGCTACAATTTCTCTGTCTGTAAAAAAATGAAAGCAGTTCTTTCCTTTCTCTGTACATTTCTAGACAAAAAAAACCTACGATAGATATTGTTCAATGGACTTAGAATTCTCTGTAGAGTATGGATAGAAGATGGCCCCTGGGTCATCTCATATGGACACCTTCACAATCACCACTGGGATGCAATGGTCCCTTTATAGTGATAGCGGACAAATTCCAGATACTGAGGTAGGTTCAAATGTATTTAGGTTTGCAAGAAAGTTAAAAATGACTGTGCCCAAGTAGGTAGTTTTGACTGGAGGTGTGAGAGCTCACCTATGTCTGAAGCCATCATAACCGAAAGATATTTGCAGACAAACTTCACCTACCAGTCGGCTTGTGGGATTATGCATGGCTTTGAAACATGTTATTGAAAGACAGTGGTAGTTTTCGTCCCAGAGAATGCTTCATTTAACATGCCAAAGGACTTTACCAAAATATTGGTAAAATAAGACATTAACAGAGAAAATTCTCGTTGGGAGTTTCAACTGGGAGTACCAATGTATTTGGAGTATCACAATTCTATTTCAGAAAAACTGCAAACATCAAATGATCGTGACATAGATGACAGAACAAAAAAATAATCTAGCTGGTAGACTCGCCATAAGCCTAAGAAGCAAGAGCACCTCAGCAGTAAACACAGACATAATAGTGACTATAATTTTTGCTAAATCAGAAACTTAGACTCTGCATTGAGGAGTAAAAAATAAAAGGGTGCAAGCTGGTAAAGAATATTCTTTCCTCTGAGGCACTCTTACCCTAGCAGTCATCTTTGTACTGCTAGTGCTGAAGCTAAGATTCCAAGAGGATGAGGAAGAGGGGGGAGGTCCTTCACCATAATGCTAAAGGTGCTTATAGTTGCCAGTTTTTCCCCAGCTGAAATTCTGAATTAGTCGGAATTTCTGAGGAGGAAATTTCTGTGGCTCATTCTTCTTGGTTTTCTTCCTGTAAAATATGGGTATAGAAACCTGTTTGCAATGGCTACTGTGCAGATTTATCAATATTTAGAAAAAAAAAAAAGTGCATTAAAAGAATGAACCAGTAAATCATACATTTCCTACCATGTATTTCCTACAGGAAAGCATATTGTTGAAAAGCAATGGAGTGACTTTCTTAGAGAGCAGAAAAATTCCTAGAGGGATAAACTCAGGAAGATTTTCCCAGTGTAGTGAAGAAATACTTAATCCAGAAAAAATCTGTTGAATATTTAAGATACACTTTTTAACTTTTTAAATTACATTGTTGCCATTTGCTCCTGAGACAATTAGCAGGTGTCAGTTAGAAGACACAATAGATTATGTACCCAATTACTTTCTCTTTTCAGACAACAGTTTGCAGTTACAGGAACGTGTGAGAAGGTTTAATCAAAGATTAGAACTTTTTAATTAAATAGGGCTGTATGTGACTAGTCATTTGACATTAATTACTGTTTTAGTTGGATTCCTTTTGATTTGTAAAAGGCCCTGAGCACTGCAAAAATTATGTCACATCATAGAAACTGCTGATTATTAAAACAAAAAGTTTTCTTCATCAGCCCATCACTCTGCTGCAAAAGAAACATAATTTCAAAAGTGAAAAAAAACGGCTGCCTCAGAGAAGGAAACCAGTGAGTTTTAAAAGCAAAATAGCAGATGGTACTTCAACTGACTCCCCTTAGAAGGGACAGTCTGAAAGCACTTAATTGTAATGATTGATAAGGTCTTCTGTCAATGCTCAGCAAAACTTTCAAGAGGCTAAACAGCTGGCATGAGGTTCATTTGGAGTTTTAACTAGTTGACTACCCTTTGGGGTGTCTTAAAGCTAACTAGCATCACTGATATTAATAGAGGACATCAATCAAAATGAAACGCTGTAGCAGAAACTGATCTGAGACTTCAAGTAATATTTTAATTTGTCAGCCTACAGAGAGGAGGATAAATGTTAACAGTGTCCTTGTGTGATAGCTTTAAATTCAAGTCCAATGGTGGCATCAGTGTTTGCGAGTCATTCTTTTGTGAGTTTTGCTTTTTCATACACTCCATTTACTCAGAGTAAAGTGGGAACAGTGACAATGAAAATCCTTATCTGAATAGCCTGTAGAAAGAAAGGGAAAAAAAAAAAAGATAAAGCTATAAAGGGAGCAGGAATAATTCTTAGCTTATGTAAAGATTAGGGGTGAACTTTACATAAACACACACTCAGAGTCATTGTGCCTTCTGTGGTGAACTTTTAGAGAGATTTGAGTGTGTGTGGGGGATATGTCTGTCTGAAGGTGAATTAAGAAAGAAAAATCTGGCCTTAACCTGCAGTGCTACAGTGCAGTTTCTGCACATGGGGCTTGGGTTCATGTACCTGCAGCTCCTTAGACTACTGAAATGATGCTCCGTGCCAAGTAACTGGATTTGTCTGCCACAGAGCTTGTTCTTGGGGATCATGAAATGCCCAGCACTCAGGGTGGGCAATGGTTACTCATGGAGAAAGTTTGGAAATGTTCAAACTTGTGATAATCAGATTGCCAGCAATGCTAAATCCAAATCTGGGCTCTGTATGCCCCAGTTTTACTACAATCTAATCAAACTAATAAGTTTTAAATCAGCAAAGCTATTAAAAAACTCTTTTGCACCCCAAATTAACAAAGTCATTTGTATTGAGAGTTTTTTGTGAGCAGAAGTATTGACATGGTAGAAAGAAATAATATTACTTGGAATTAGCTACTCTCCACAAATTGATACCTGATTTACATGCAAGTAAGCCCCTTAAGGCCATCACCACAGGAGGTTTATCTGCAGTTTGAATCGTAGTTAAAGGGAGCAAAGTTACTTGATGGAAAACTGAAGTCCAGCTTATAACCTGGACTGAAACTCAACATGCCCAGGTTCATTTCTGTGACAGTCTTCCTATATGACTGGGAAAAAATGTCATTCAATTTCTCTGTAATTCAATTTCCTAACTAGAAAGATGGCAGTACATTTCTACTTTACTTAGTAGAGAGCAAGACTCTGAAAAGAAAAGATACCTGTTACTGTTGTTGGTGCAGTGCCTGGAACAAACAGGTGCTTCTAAATACTGCTGTTATTTCTAGCATAAATTGTATTTATACCTATTTTTCTAGTTTAACCTCCAACCTGCTACAGTCTGAAAATCACTATGGAAACTGTGGTAGTAAATGTAGTATTTAGAAACCAATCTTCACACCATGTCTAGGTTAAATCTTTTCCTAAAAATTCGAAGTCACAGTGTATTTCCTATAGGATTGAAGCCTCTCCTGAAATGGACGGAAGTGTTCACTCCATTCAGATAAAATGTTTCAATTGAAAGTGAAAAAAACTATCAATAGTGTAGGAAGCTAAGCATTGTATGAAACTTTAGTTTTAGAATGAATGGGAAAAGGTATGTTTTATTATTGAAGAGATATTGTTTTTCAAGGAAAAAAAAAACACTGAGGAGAAACAAAAAATTATCATAGCATTTTGTATTCACTGCATCAGTTATTTCCCAAAGAAAGCCTATCAGTTAAAATGATGAATTTTAACCTTTACCGATTCTTCTAGAGAACATTCAATTTATATTCTTCAGGCACTTTGCTACTTGTTCACCATACTGATGCAAAATTATTGTTTTTGTAATATTTATAAAGATCTAGTTACAAGTTTTCAAGGACATATTTCACTTTTTTTTTTCATATCTAAACCTTCTAGTATAAGCTCAGATAGAAATGGAACAAAAAGGTAACATACAATACAGTTATATGCTTTAATACATTAATATTTAAATACCATATTATATTGAATACAAGTCTGGTGGTCAATAGAAAACACAAAGGTCACGTTATCACAGAGTACAGCAAGCTTGAAGATGTGAATACCAATGGATAAATATTTCTGCATTAGAATATTTCTCTTTTTTTTTTCTTGTTGCTCCTGTGAGAACAAATAATGCCCATATGAAACCAATGACTTCAAACTCCCTTTATGAAACCAATCCTGTTAATGTTGTTGGCAGTACTAAGCAAACAAACAAAAATCCAAAACAGTTTGAATATAGGTTCAAATTTGAGCTTTTCTTAATTTGTATCTCAAACAATTTATGTAGCCTTGATGTCGATTTTTATTTAGGTACTCTAGGCTTCTGGGCATCATTCTCAAGAGAGCAGCAGTGTTACAAATTAGTATTACAGCCCTTTGCTGCTGCTGCAGTGCTGCAGGGTTAGGTGCTATCCTTGCTCTGCAGCATGAGGGTGTGTTGGGCTGATAGGCCTGGGATAGAAAATGCCAGCATACTGAACAAGGAGATGATGAATAAGAGTGCTGTGAAGAAAAAGGTGTTTACTTGCCTGCAGAAAAGATCACTTTTTCTTAGGGCAAGATTCACAATGGTAAATTTACAATGATAAATCCTTCAGAGAATTTTCTTTTACTTTTCTTTCTCTTTGTCCCAATTTCTTCTAATTCTCTGTTCAAAATTATGTTTCCATTCCTTCAAAATGAGTGGGCCACGTGGATTGCCTCAGTAGGGGAATTTGGACCTTTTCTCTATAACATCTGAACAAGCACAAAAATAGGGAATTCTGGGGACTGCCGAGGATGAGAGACGAGTAGTAGGAGGCAGGGACAGGTACAACAAGGAATTGGGGTCCTAAAGGTTTTGGGCAAATTGAAAGCCTTGGTAGAGGCTTCGAGGATAACAGAAGCAAGGTCCCTACTAACTGCAGAGTACTGTGCCATTTGCTTCATCTGGGAGTAGCCAGGTTGACTGAAATAAACGTAGAAGGACGGACTTACTTTTAAGATCATGGAGAAATAAGGGTGGAGGAAAATGTTTTATAAATTAATTAATTAATTGTTTATTTATTTATCTGTCCTAGTCACTGAGTTTTTCTGTCTAAAAAAAATAATTTGGGTGATTTGGGGTCCTGCCAAAGCTCTTGTAGATATTCCAGTAGAGCTGAAATACTTGGAATGTGTTTCAGGCTTTGCTATGGAGTACAACGAGTGATGCTTATTTTATGAAATTTGAATCTAATGATCTAGACAACTACCAATTTAATGCTGTCAGAAGTTTGGAGTTAATATGCATGGCCTCTGGCAATAGGTTAGTTATAGTGGGGATATTATCAGTGGAAATGTTAGTCACCTCCTAAGTGATATCAGAGATTTGCAAATGTCACTGGCACAAAACCTTCAGACGTAGATACCTAAAGCAGTATTTGTAGCCTAAGGACTAGCTCCAAAGTAAAGCTTGTGTGTTAGTCTAGGTTCTTTGCTGCATGCCAGGAACTGAATTATTTTCCTGAATTAGGCACCTAAGAAGAGAATGCACAAATGCTGGAGTAATGAGAAAGGAGATTTCAAGATCAGTCAACTAGAAATTCTGAAGAATAGGTGTCTAAGCACCCTTTCCTGTTCAATTTGAGAACTTAACTCTGGGACATAATTAGCTGTCTGAATGAGAGTGAACCTCATTTAAGAGTCTGCCTTTCACACAGTAGCTTGCTGGTTAGGGCAATTGCCACAGAAGCTGGACATAAGGAATTAAACTTATTTCTCCTATCTCATAAGGTACTGCATGGAGTAGAGAAGAGCCAGATTCATATTCTGGCCCATACTCTTGCTGTCACCATAAGTTTCTTTATCTAATGGCAATTTAATGTAAACTGGGTAGGGAACCCAGTTTCCCTTCTATTTAGTCTTCGAGCACTGTGCTTTATTGTTCCACAACTGTTGTGTGTGAATGTAGAATTCCTGCTTAGCACCCACCTTTGAATTCACTCCAAGCTCTTCTGAAGCAAAATTTTGATTTACATATGTGCTCAGTTCTTTCCTAAAATTAGTCTGTACTAAATTTGAGGATCTGACTTAGAATGAACGAGTATATGACTATCAATCATTTAAATATTTTTTTAAAGTTAATAAGTATTTTTTCTGTATTTTGTTATTGTGCAGTGGGAAAAAAAAACAAACCTGTGGCAATGACAAAAGTGGACAGATCCATTTTAAGCTTGTCTAACTGACACAGGAAGTACTCTGTATCTGGAAGTAGATAACCAGCAATTTATTCATCCACATTAGGAATGAACAAGAATATGAAACAAAATTTCCCCTGCAGAATTAAAAAAAGTTCTCAGTTTGACAGAGGGAATGAAACTATAAGACTGTAACATTGAACATAGTGATTTTCTACTGCATTTACCTCAGGCAATAGCACAGTGATATTTAAACAAGATAGTAATTATATGAAAGATGTCAAATAAAAAACATTCAAAATTCCAATTTATATAAGCCTCTGTGAAAAGAAAGAGATATGTTAGTTCTCCTGACTTATATAAGTAGCTAACACAAATCCAAAGACAATTCTTTTTCAGGATGTCATAAGAGTTGTGGGTGTAACTGGTATATCTTTGGTAAAAAAGGAGAGTTCTTAGATGTAGATTTTCTTTGATGTGTCTCATTACATGTCAAAGTCAGTACACAATAAGCCACTTTATCTCTAGGGAGATTTTTCACCTTATTTTTTTGCCATTCTTTGTAATTATTGAAGGAATGGCTGAAGTATACTTTTTAATGCCTTATATGGTCTACACCTGCCTATTTGTACATCTGAAGAGGTGAGGTTTTTTTCCTAAAGACAAACTCTACTGCAATTTCGACCTTTGTCTGATAATATCGGAAAATATTTCTTTGCATAAAACCAACATGGATTCACTCCTTAGATAAAAAGTTTAGTGTTAGAAAGAAAAATATTAATATCCATATGGATGGATATTAAGATACATAACAGATGGGAATTTACTGATATTCCATTGGTGACCTTGGTATAAATGCTATGAACTACAGAGCACTGGGAGGAATCACTAGTTCAGTGGAAGATCACGATATGAAAAAAAAATTGATGACAGGGATGACTGTAGTATAGACTAAGAATGAAACATATTTGTGTCGAGTGCAGTATCATTATCTCAGAGAGCAATAAACTGGAAGCTAAATCACATGGGAGTGAAAAAAAGAAGTAAGAACTAGCTGTAATAGTCTATCAGGAACAACACTCCCTCATGAAGCAGCTCCCTTAAAAGGCAATTACAACCCTAGTATGTATCAAGTAAAATTACTTCAGCATAAACAGTAGAAACAGAGAAGTATTAATGTATCCATACAAGGAATTCTAAATTTGAAATTTAAGTTTATATTGAAATCTTCCAAACTGCTGAAATTATTCCTCTATTCTCAGACATGCACATTTTGTAGGATTCCTTCTTTTTAAATGCAGATGACATGGAGTCTTGGGAGACTTGTCAGACAGAACTTTTCAGGTCTGATTTGTTTCTATCACCTTACTTTGTTTCTATCACCTTACTTTTAAGGTTTTTGACAGTATTAGATGTCTCCTCCAATGCTCCTGTGAAAAAGACAGAAATTCTTGCTGAGTAAGACTAGATATGAAGGAGGTGATGTCTTAGAACAGATTAACTCATAACAAGTAAAGGCACACATGTAAAACTCCTACAGTGTTGAAAAAGAAATATCAACATTCAAATTGAAATTAGTTTGAAGACAACAGCACTGAGTTTAATTTTGTGACATATTATTCATTTACACCATCTGAGAGAAAAGGTATTTGGAGAGATTGTGGGGGAGAAGGTGTTAACAAATGGGAAGTTTTAAGATTATACATCCTGTCATTGGGATAATAGAAACTTTTGTTTTCTGTTCCTTTTCAAAAAGCAGAATTTGCCAGGGAAATATTAATAGCATTCCTCCATCAGTGTAAGAGAATTAGGAGGATAAATATTTGATTAGTAGATTGTTGAAGATAGATAAAAACCACAGACCTTGTGCTAGCATCAAAGGGATGACAAAAAAACCAAAGAAATTACTAACATTTTCTTTCGCTTTTTAGCTGTTGGCCCTGTAATTAACTATAATAAAAAATAAACATATATGTGCTTGTTACATTTAGGAAACAGACACCAAAAATGAACATAAATATCGGTTAGGTTTTATGTAATTGTTTCTCTCTTGTTTCTTGTTCCTTAGACCAGAAAATCCCTCTATGTTAACTACAAGTAAACAAAAGACACAGTCAAAAATACCTGGTGTGAGAATTAATTATCAAATTAGAGATCTCATTTTTCATTAGTAAACAAAAAACTTGGAATCAAAAGGAGCTAGTGTGGGAATTTCAGTAACGAAGATGCATATAGTAGAAGTGACATCTTTCACCTACATGGCCTTGTCAGCCTTGGTGACTTTAGAATATGGTATAATTCAGAGATGTGTAATAACATTTTTCTACAATAGGTCTCTAGTCTGTCTAGCATCTAGCCAGTACCAAAAGGTCAGGAGGTACTGTGATGCAGGAGATGAGGCATTTGCCGCTGAGATCTTGGAAGCAAAACTACTCATTAATACACATACTGTTGGCAGTCTAAATTGTTCCTGTACCACAATCCAGAGTGCTAGGAGATGGAAGCTCTCATCTTGCCTATTAGAAACTTCACTGCTCCCTACATACTCACTGTGGTTTTCCTCACAAGACAGAATAAATTGTGCTTCCATGGCAGAGCAAAGCCTTCAGGCCAGCACGAATTTTCAGTGTCTCAGAGAAACCTTTGAAGTCATCTTGCCAAGAACATTTTATCTTTTTAAGAGATATGGGACTTTCCCTCTTGTGAACAGGTCTTATTGTTCCTTGATTTTGGCCAACAAAGTTCATGAAGGGAACATGTTCCAAAGAGCTGCAGCCTGTAGGCAAGTGGACAAGCAACAAAACTCCGCTTATTCCCACCCCAACTGCTGCTAATACTAGTAGAAGTTAGGCAGACACCTGCCCTAAGTGATTTTTTAGACTGAGTATTATGTTTCATGCAAACAATAGACCATTCCTGCAAATGTTGGAAATAATTTTCACTACTAGCATTATGAATAGATGATGTATTGCTCCTATTCAATTTCTAAAAATATTTGCCGTTTTGTGTCTCTTTCTGTTTACATCTCTTTCCCTTCCATCTCTTTTCTTTATCACAATTTTTGGTGGACAGTGTTTTGACCTTCTTCTCAGAATCAAAACTTCACAAAATAGTCCAGAAGAGGCCAGGTTAAGTGAGCATTAGAAATACTGTAAAGAGATATTTTCAATCCAAGCAGTAAACATCTTCCAACTTTGAAATTATATGAACATATATCTGCTAACAATACACTGTCAAACATGGAATAGAGTGAAAAAAAAAGAATAAAAGAAACACTTTGTTTGGGCTCAAACAGTGTGATCTTTAAGACATTCCACATCTTAATTTATTTTAATTTCTTCTAAAATTCTCTAATAAATTATTTCCCAAACATTAACATATAATTGTTATTGGAAGTTACTAATTACTCTATTCAGCTAACCACATGGGGCCTTAATTAAAAATTGTAATCCGCTGCAAAATGTACATGCATATAATGAAAACACAATTCAAATATATTGTCAGATAACTGAATTTTATTACTTAAACTAAAGGAAATAGATACATTTTCTAAAAAAACTGCTCAGAAAGCATGATATTTCTTGATGTTGCAGTTGTTCTCTATTATCCAGCAGTGAAAACAATAATTATTATCAGTTCTTCATGTTCTTAGGGTTGGCATTGATAATTGTTTACATGAAGAATACAACCATGCAAAAGCACAGTAGCACTTTAGAGGAAGAGAAGCTGCCAAAGTCTCTGGTGAGGCTTGCCAAAAAAACAGTCACAGTAGGGTGTCTCTACTAGCTCTCTATCATCGAGCATACAGGTCCTGCTCTTAAGGATAATCACCTGCTACTGAATAGAACTATTCACTGAGGCTGAGGGAGTGACTAAAACACAGTCTCAAGCCTTTCAAAATTGCAAAGTTGCCAATGCCCTCATTTTATCAGAAGTCTCCTGACACTTGGGCTTAGTGCCATGTTAACACTACCACCCAGCTTTGGAATTGGAGTCAGCTTATAACTGGCCAGATGAAATTTGGGATGGACTGTCATATGAATCTTTACATCTGTCTATGGAGTCATGTCCTCAGTCTTTCAATGTATTTAAAATGTATTAAAAAAAAAAATGTATTGATGGAAAATTCAGTCCTACTCATGCTATCATCCTTCTTTTTTATTTTACATGAGACAAGGTTAATTGAACTCAAGAATGAAAATGGTATGGTGAACTTAGATATATGTCACTCAGCTGAGAGTAAGTAGTTCGTTCCCATGAATAAATTCTTGCTCTGATGTGAAAGAATTCAGATGAAAAGAGTGAGATGCTGATTTTGAGAGCCTACACACCTTGGGGGAATAGGCAGCAAAGGGAATGAGTTTGAAAAGTGGTGATAAATTGCACTCCCTGTCCTTTGAACTGTAGGCTGGCAGTTAAACCATTCATCCAGTAAGCAGATTTTCAAATCTTGAAGCAATTGATGCCTCCTGCTCCCCCGTACAGCAGTGGCCTTAATCACCAAGCTTTGTGATTTCCTTAGGCAGGTGCAGCAATTTGGTGAGAACTGCTGATAAATGTTTGTTTGTCTTTGCTCTTGCTATTTAGCCATTGTATCCAGAAAAGTCAAATGACCATAGAAAGGTTTTCCAACTGCCCTTTGAGTGAGACAGAAATTATATGTGGGGTTGTTTAGTCTGAGGAAGAGGAGGCTGAGGGGAGTGCTATATATCATGCTTTATAACTACCTGAAGGGAGAGTGTAGAGAGGTGGGGGTCGGTCTCTTCTCCCAAGTCACAGGAGATAGGACAAGGGGCAAAGGCCTCAAGTTGTGCCAGGGGAGGTTTAGATTGGATATTAGGAAACATTTCTTCATGGAGAGGGTTATTGGGCATTGGAATGGGCTGCCTAGGGAAGTGGTTGAGGCACATGCCCTTTTCTGCGGCTGCTGTTAAGGTTATGGCCAATGCTGGCTCAGGGCCTCCAGTTTCTGTGAAGAAGAGTTCTGAGCATTAAGCAGATGTGAAAAAAACACATAGCAATATTTTCAGACTTTTCTGGGTTTAGAAATGGGTATCTCGCTGACTTACTGTCCTCTTACTATACCTCAAACCAGGGCACCTCTGATTAAACATGGAATTTATCTGGGCAATGGGCATATATCTTCAGTAGCCAGGTCTGAACAAGTATGTTCACTTTGAGCTGTAGCAAACTTTAAGCCACACAGGAGGGCATTTTATAGATTTAGGTATTTTAAGGATTAGGCAGTAATGAAAAGAGATGACCTAGAAAATGAGCTGGGCTGTAGTCAAGTTTTGGCTTCTAAACCTCAGTTTAGACTGAACTTAAGTGATCCTTAAATTGTCTTAGTTTCGTTTTAGACCAAAAACTTATATTGGATCTGGCTCATAAGGTCTTTCCTGTATCTGGTTTGTGCTGTTAGGCCCTCAAAAAGGCATTTTTCCTTTGAGTTCTTGAACAGATTTCTTTTTTTTTTTTTCCCAAGAAAGTGTTTCTTCATGGAGAACATCTATGATGATTTATATATTTTTGTAGTAATCCCCTAATTCATTAGAAGCAGTATCTCCATTTGGAAGATTACTATGTAAATATATGTGCATAAATCTAGGAAAGTTAACTTTTAAAAGGGACAGACATTTTGGTTTTAAGAAGCATTTTTATTTGTAATGTTGTTTCCAGCTGTGATAAATAAAGGTCTGAATTGCAGTGGAAAATGTAGAAATTGAGACCCTGATCCTGCACTGAATTCCAAGTGGGCGGGAGGTTTGCTGACACATAGTTCAGTGCAGGATCAGGGCCCTAAAATCTGAACTTACAAGGGTTGACTTTTTTATTCTGCAGTGTTCAAATGGACTGCTTAAAAAACCTATAAATGCTTCATCTAGACAGCAGGGCACCATTTCAGGAACTGATTGCCCATTATAGTACTGACAATAAAATAGGAAAATACCCCAAGGGAGAAGAAGCAGGGCCTTATGACTTTCCCATTGAACTCAATGTGAAACTTATAATTTCCTGCCCCCACTTTGCAGGATATGTCAGTTTTCAGTGGCCATTACATTATGCTCCTAAGCCTCTTTCAAGGAAGTCTGAAATGAGGGGGCTTATTACAGTGGAAAACCAGAGAAAATCATGGCAGAAATCTGTTCCACTGCAATATAGCTTTCTTTCATATATACAAATGAATATATATATTATTTATTGGCTTCTGTCTCCCCCAAAATTAATCAGCTAGAAGTAACACTCCTTTGATTTACGTTTTCTCTGCTATATTGTGAAAATATGCTTGCCATACATAGACATGAGCATATCTGTTTAAGAGATCTTTTAAGATCTATTTTTTCAGAGGCATTTTCATAGGATCTCTGAAACAATACTCAGGGAGAACAAATCAGACTCGTATACAGAGTCACACATTCTCCTTTCCTGCATCAGAACTAAGAAACCAATATATACCCTCCTCCTCCCCACACTGAATCTCCTTTGTGAAACTTCCAGCAGTCTGTGGTAGCAGAGAGCACCTGTCTGGATAATGCGAAGGGATAAGGGAGTATGTTAAACAAGGGCAGAGGGAATTGGGGAGGGATGCAGGAGACACAGAGCTAATTGAAGCAAAGCATTTTATTAATCTAGAGTGCTGTCTCCAGGCATGCCTGAAATCTAAATAATGATATTGAACTTCAAAGGCCTTATTCTCCATTCCTAATGCACTCACTATGGCTATTTAAGTCTATGGGAATTCTAAGTATATAAAAATGCAGAATCATACTGTGAATAAGCTGTAAGAATCAATTGGCAATGAAGTCTTACACTCTTTACAAAAAAAACCCAACCAAACAAAAAAAACAACAACCCCCCCTAAAAATCCAAACCACCTTTGTCTAGTCAATTCTTTCCTGTCTATTAGAAGCATGATAGCATGAGTAGCTTGAACATCAAGGTATGTGATTTTGAAACCCAGGAGAGCCATCTAAAAGCTTGAATCTCCTTTGAGAATTATTGTTTTCCAAGTGATTTATTCTGCTGGTCTATTCTGCTTTTGTTGGACGCTGTGCATACATGGTACTTCAAGGATTGTGTAGAACCTGACTAAAAAGTTGAGCAGCTTCTCAGGTGAACTCTGGGATTTGGCTTGTTCATTTTAAGTCTTCTGTTCTTTCAACATTGTTGCATATTGAATTATGTTAATTTCATTAAATAAACATTAATTACTCAATGGTTTCATGATGCTTTGAAGCTATAAGGTATTCTGAAAGTGATCATTGTTAATTGTAATATGTACCATTGTTATTTCATCTTTATTTTTTCAAAGGCAAAGAACTGATTATCCTCTTCCTTAAAATAGGCCACTTACTCAGAGGTATAGGACCCAATTCTTCATCTGCCTCTTCAAGGGGTGCTCATAAGGATGTCATTTGCTGGGAAGGGGAACATTGGGAAATACTGTTGCACAAAAATCCCATTTATTGTTACCTTCAGAACCACAAATCCAGGGCATTTCTCATTTTTGCCTTCCTCTAGCAATATCATCAAAATGGACATCCTTGGACTCATCTCTCTCTGAGCTATGGAGAAATTGGTCTTATCCATTTTCATGTGTAGTTTCATTTGTTAGGTAGGATATAATCACTGAATATGCTATGGGAGAGACTGCAGCATAAAGCTGCTGTCTTCCTCAATTACATTTAAATATTAAAATTCACATGAAATATTTGGGGTTGATTTGAATTTTAAAATTTCCATAGCAGAATGTTTTCTAAATCATTTCTGTTATTAAAGAAGCTTAGCTAGCCTGCTGAAGTTGGCGTACATTAGTAATAATTGGCTGATTGATATTTTTGAATGAGAAAAGTATTTCATGGAGAAATGGGAGTTCATTCAAATCAATAGAATTTGTGAGAAAATTTATATTTTAATTAAATTGATTAGAATACAAGCAGGAGAAAACTAGTCTCAAGTTTTGTTTTATAACTAAACCAAATTAAAACAAAATTGTTTTCTATATGAATTTATTTATTCGGTGTCCATGGCAAGGTACTGGTAGCAGAGGACTGCAGGGGTGGAGAGGGCTACCCTGTGCTGGACACAACTGGTTCCAGCCACTTTCATTGGACCCACCACAGGGCATGTCTGAGCCCCTCAGCCAAGATGGTGGCACCTCAGGGAAAATGTATTTAAGAAAGTAAAAAACACTGCACAGCAGATTTGTGAGAGAGGAGTGAGAAAACCATGAGAGAAACAGACCTGTAAACTCCAAGGTCAGTGAAGAAGGACAGGGAGGAGGTGCCCCAGACACTAGAGCAAATGTTCCCCTGCAGCCCATGAAGAAGACCACGGTGAAGTAGATTGTTCCCCTGCAGCCCATGGAGGACCACAGTGGAGCAGATATCCACATTGCAGCCTGTGGAGGATCCCATTCTAGAGTGGATGGATGTTTCCTGGAGGAAGCTGCAGCTGGTAGAGAGCCTGTGATGGAGCAGGGGAAAAGCCTGAGGAGGAAGGAGAGGCATAGAGGACTGTTATGGACAGAGAACTGTTATGGACACAGAGAACACTGTTATGGACTGACCTTAACCTGCCATTCCCCATCCTCCTGCACTGCTCAGCGTGGGGAGGAGGTAGAGGTGTCAGGAATAAAGCAGTGAATTTGAGCCTCAGAAGAAAGGGGGATAGAGGGGAGTTTAGTTTAGTTTTTGTTTCTGACTATCCTACTCTATTTTTAATTGGCCTAAATTAAATGAATATTCCTCAAGTTTAGTCTATTTTGTCTGTGGTGGCAGTTGGTGTGGGATCTCCCTGTTCTCATCTTGACCCACAAGCTTTTTCATCTTTTTTTTTTCTCACCCGGACTGCTGAGGAGAGGGAGGCAGAGAGTGGCTGGGTGGGAACCTGGCAGCCAGCCACGGTCAACACACTACAATGCAGCTTTGTCTAAAAGCATGTTTGGGGATTTTTACTGTGAAATTTTCTGGTGAAATTTTCAAGACTGCTAATTGAACCTGACTTTTGGTTTTTACTTAAAGAAAATCTGTTCTTTAAATGTTGTCATACAAGGCTAAATCACCTTCTTTTTTTCTGAATGTTTTTTCTTCAGAGTTCTCTGGACAGCTTGTTATGCAATTACCCATGCACCTGCACTTGAGGCGCTTAACTCCAGTTTCAGTCTTCCATTGACTCCTTCAAGTTAGAGGGCAGAGAATCTCATCTCCAGTCTTCTAATTTCAATGGTCTTTCTAGACACAGTTTCAAAGGCTGAGAATTAAAAAAAAAATAAAATCTTTTCCCTTTGCTCTCTGTCTTCAGAGATAAAAGAGCAGCTATTATTTCACTATCCTGACTCTCTTTAATGAAAAACACCCTGGAAAGATATCGGAAACTACTTCTTTACTAAATGCTTTTCTCTGCAAACTTTTCCTCAAGGGAGATGAGAGAAGTAAAGAATAAGAAGATGCTAATGCTAAGTTTCTGAAATATTTCTGTAAGTAAACTTCTAAGATTAGTACAGCAGTATTTGTTAGCTGGAAAGAGAATGTGGAAGGACAGACTAAAACAGGTCCCCCAAACAGGATATATGGTCTGACTAGTGCAATTCACATTGGTATGGTTGATACTTTTCAAGTACAACCTGAACAAGCTATTCTTAAATAATAACAAATACAACTTGAACACATAAATCCATGAAGCTAAAGAGTGTGTTTCAATGGATGACATTAGACACATACTTAGATCTCTGCTCCAACTGAAGCTCATTTAATAAAAATGACATCTCTTCTTTATCCAAAAGTAATTTCAGGACCACTAATGGACACTTACTGTTATCTGGTCAAGGGAAAATTGGAAGGAGGAAGGGAACAAATATGGCCAGCGGGTCAAAGGAGGTGATGCTGCCCCTCTACTCCACTCTGGTAAAACCCCACCTGAATTACTGCATCCAGCTCCGGAGCCTTCAGCACAAGAAAGAAAATGTTGGAACAGGTCCAGAGGAGGGCCAGAAAAAGGATCAGAGGGCTGGAGCATCTCTCCTATGAGGACAGGCTGAGAGAGTTGGACTTGTTCAGCCTGGAGAATAGAAGGCTCCGGGGAGACCTTATTGCAGTCTTTCAGTACTTAAAGAGCACCTACAGGAAAGAGGGGGACAAACTTTTCAGCAAGGCCTGTAGCAATAGGACAAGGGGTAATGGTTTTAAACTAAGTGGGAAGATTTAGAGTAGATATAAGGAAGACATATTTTACCATGAGAGTGGTGAAACACTGGAACAGGTTGCCCAGAGAGGTGGTAGAGGCCCCATCCTTGGAAACATTCAAGGTCAGCTTGGACGGGGCTCTGAGCAACCTGATCTAGTTGAAGATGTTCCTGCTTATTGCAGGGGAAGTTGTACTAGGTGACCTTTAAAGACCCCTTCCAGCCCAAACCATTCTATGATTCTAAAAAATGATCATTACAGGATAATCAACAGAGAAGACAGAAGTACCAGCAGGGGTGAGATGGAGATGATGCTACACACAGAAGTGACCAGTGCATCCCAAACATTTTGGCAACAATGGTGTATTCCCAGATAATGGGGAGATTACAGTATGGTGAGAAGTTCCTATAAGCATAAAGTGAAGATGGTTGTATGCTGGGAAAGAAGCTTCACCAGGGAGAAGTTGCCTGTGGTAGAAGAAATACATGAGCATGTACTGAAGAGATGTAGTTAAGGTCAGCAGTTAGATTTTTTTTTAAAAAAGTTGTTTGGAGTTCTGCTTGTGCAGCAACGGGAAACCATTAAGGGCAAGGCTGCTGAGGTATGGTGCTGGGCGATAAAGTGGTGTGAGATTTTCACCAGGCTGGAAAACTCTTGTGACATCTGTCAAGGCCAGTGAGAATTTGAAATATATTCAATGCTGTTATTGAGATGAAAGATGCACTGCAGAAAAAAAAAAAAAATAATCAGCATATAACACTGTTCCATTCCATTGAAATTTCTCTGGTTTTGCTAATGTTGCTTAATGTGTACTAGCACAGTAGATGCATTGTAGAGTAACCATTACTTCAATTATGAGACATAATAGGAAGTCACTAAAAGATTTTTAATGATATTTTTATGTTAGTATTCAGATATATAAAGAAGTAATGCTTTTACAGTTATTTTTTGCACATCAGACTAAATTACTATAAGAAGATAACTAATTAAAGTGGTCTGTTGATTTTGCCATGCATTTTTCTATTAGTCTTCCTTATTGAGTTCTGGCCCAGACCTCTTCTTTCACAGATTACCAGTCGGAAACAATGGTCTACTTGAGGAGAGCAGGAAGAAGCAGCTAGATAGCTAAAAGAAGGAGGGGATTTAAATGTATTCAGTGATATGTAGGTGCTTGGTCCATATTCACATTTCTTTATATCCTGACAAAACTGCTTTTCATGTTCTTTGAGTAGCTGGAAATCTGTATACTCTGGCTGTCTAGCGCTGAACATATTGATGCTCAGATTGGGACTGAATTTGCTTCTCATTGTGGTTTTGATCCAAAAATTAGAAGATTTTAATGCAAAGTCCCTTTAGAGTATCAGTCAAGAGGATAGAAAATGACAGTATACCCTAGTACCAGCCTAGGTAAATTGACACTTGTATTCTCTAGTTATTCTCTAATTATTGCTAAATATGAGATACAGACACTGTGTCTGGAACTGTCTGGGACTCTCAATCCACTGATACTTGGATACAGAACCATACTCTGGTCCAAAATATTTTGTCTTCTACATTATACAGGAAAATGAAGAATACATCTTTTCAAAAGGTGTATTAAAGAATCCATTTTAGAAAAATTGTTCTATTTTCCTCTGTTCTAGCTTCTGACGTTGTATTTGATTTAATATTCAGGTTTTGTGGCATGTCTTTTTTATTACTTCTCAGTTACAAAAATTTCCTGAGATAAAGAATGCTATAGAAAGCATTTATTTATGTATTTTCCCAGCTCAGGACCTGAGACAGAGGGGCATTTTTCTACAACACATTGAGACAATATATAACCAAAGTAGAAGCTGAAACTCTGGAGCTTCTGTGAGCCATTTTAACGGTTCTCTCAGTCAGCTGTTTGAGCAAACAGCCAGTTTCCCCAGATTTGTTAGATTTCTTTGCTGTAGAATCTCTATACCATTACAGATGGTGTAACAGGTTCCTTAATCTTTTCACAGCAAATAAGTAGCTCTTTTTAGTAAGATGAAATTGTAATAGCTTGATCTTTTCAGAGGCAGACTAAATTTACTAGGCTAACTAGCAACAATCTCTTGAGTTTAAATTACTGGGATTTCTACAACTGCAGGTAATGGCAAGATCAATCATGTCAGCTGAACATAAGAATTTATGAGATATGTTTGAAGTCCTACACACAAACATTGTACACTGACGAATACTGTTACTAAACAGAAAGTACACAAATGATAAAGTACTCATAAGAATAGGGTTTCAAGTATTCTCTTTTGTGATACAAAATATAAAAAATTACCATTAAATTATTAATATTTCAGCTTGCTAAAATGTCTTTCTCACTTATTATTAGAGCTGCTATGAAAAGGAATTCTAGATGATTAAAACATTTGTCCTGTTTTTGTAAGGAATTCTTAATTTAAAACATCTATTAATTCTAACTAGTGTTGAACTAATGTAAGTTCACTAAAAACATCTGCCTGGGATTTGATGTCATCTTTGTTAAGTTTTATCACATCAGAGGTAAACATTTGCCTTTTTGATTGAATCTTTTAGTATTATTTCCCTGTACAAGCCCCAAAATTTATTGATGAACATCTGTAGTTGAAAAATATGAGCAGAAGCTTTTCCTTTCCTTTGGCCATGCATATCATCTCACCTCATAGGAAATTATCACCAACTGGTTTTCGAAGGGAAACAGTATGACTCCATAGATGATTCCATATGACTTCTTGTCATACGTTACTGTTAAGTGTTGAACTAATTACTTCAGTTAGTTTTCTCAACCATTAACAATATTTTTTTTAATATAATGAAGTCATTCCCACATCCACTGGTACATTGTTTGAATTTATTTATATTATTTCTTTTCCATTCTGTTTTGTATTGCTCTTCATATTTCCCGATTTATTTTCTGCTTTTACTCTTCCACCTGATTTGCATTACTCTTCTCACTTTTCATCAAACAAGACAACACTACATTTTTAATGGTAGCATTCATTTCTGTGTTTTAGTGTTACTTTTTATTCTGTCTGCATCTGGAAGATAATCTTTATTAAACTTCCCATTCTAAACTTGCTAAACTCTCTGACACATTGAGTGTAATTTTTCATGAATAATGGTTGTAAATGACCAAATCAGGATATGACGTGTTACGTATCAAATCCTGTATATTACCTAACACAATCAAGCTTTTATTGCAAACGTAGAAACAAGTAACTTTCCAAAAGCAATTGGAATTACTGGCAGGTTGCTATGGTATAAATATATTATGTTACTGAATTTTTTATTGCTAAGTATTTTGAACTATTGCAATACTTTTATTCTCTGCAAAATGTTTATCTATTATACTCTATGGTTCATAACACATAGCAGAACTGTTTGCTCTTTCCATTACAATGGTCATTTTTATAGGTCAATCATGTTATTTGGGAAAATATATAAAACCTTTCATAGTTTGCATTATTTTTGTAACAGAACACAAACTATAAGAATAAAGTATTTTTAACAGAAATATTGTTGGCAATTTAGTGACTACTTAGAAAATATTAATTTCATATAAAATTACATTGCTTAAAAACTAGATGAAGAGCAAATATAGATTTAAGAAACTGATTATTAATAGATAATTACCAGATAAAAATATTTTGGATATCATTTATTTTCAATAGAGATTGAAAATTTATGAGATCTGTTTATTAATGATCATCTAGAAAAAGAATAAACTCACTTTGAAAGCATAGAAGCAAAATGAAAACCATGATTTTTCTGAAGTTTTCTGGCATACTACAGTATATTTGCTTTTTCAGTAGCCTCCTGTCATCACTGTCTTTTTAAGACTTTGTTTTCTTTAGCATGACATTTTCTTTTTTTTTTTTCTGTATAGCTCTCTTTTCCATGTTTCCCAACTTCTCTAAGTTTCACGGAATTACAGAATCAGAGTCAACAAAAAGAATTACCCTGTTCTGTCTCAACTGGGACAGTATCTGCAGCTGTCATTACAAACATGAGATTGAAGCTTGTAAGGAGAAATTGTTTCTGTTTCCTTTATAAATAACAAGTAAGCTCACCTGTGGAACTAAAATCTTTTAGAGGAAAGTACTCTTTTTACCCAACCCCATTCAATTGCAATACACTTTTCAGCACCTTGCTATTATATTTGTGCCAATGTCTTAAGCCATAAGCCTTGACTGCTGCTGTTACTTAAATGCAAATCCTTTAGTAAGAAATTAATATAAAATTATGTAAAAGTAGGAAGTGGCAATAGCTGTACAAAATTAACAGAACTCTAACTAAAGACTGTTTTCTCTAAAAATCTTTAACTGACTTTCAGATTTCCAAGTGGAAAAAAAAATCAGTCTTAGATATTTGTTTGGCATGAATGAAATTTATTGAGGGTTTTTAATAAGAGAAACTTCTCTAATGCCAAGAAAGATTCCAATAATCATGTTTGTTATTTGCAAATTAAAATTAAGGTATGATTTTTAAGCACATATTTCAGTATTGTTTGATAGTTATTAACCAAGTGCAGTCAGAAAAAATCTGGTAAATGAGTACTTGCAGTAGATTAAATATGACATAAAATACACATACTAATGAGGCAGAAGAGGTTTTAACTTCCCTTGTTGCAGGATTTTTTTGTTACGAGGCTTCCCTGGTAACATTTCCAGTACTGATGAGACAAGCAATGTAAAGCAAGAAGTAAAGGCCTCCATATAAAACAGTAACTTCAACTGCAGTTATGAAACAATATCAATGTTTTGTATTATTTTGGATGCAATAGGTCCATGTTTTCTTGTTAAAGTGGCTGTTTTCTTGTTCAGAATGACCAATCAGAGAAGAATTTTTCGAAAGTATTAAGCTCTCAAATAATTTAACAATAAACAAGGCACTAATTTAATTGTAACTCTGTGCTGGCATCAAAACCAGTCTGTTCTTAGAATATAGGGTTATATGTATTGAACTATATTTACACATACTCCAAAATTATGAACAAATTATGGTGATTTATTTAAATAAAAGTTTAGTTGTATTTTGGTTTTGTCCTTTCCTTAACATTTTAATTTATCTTTTGATATTTTCACATCTATGCAGTCTTTAATTTTCAAAATGTCAAAACCAAGAAGTCTTATTTAAGCACAGAAATAACTCTGGTTGTGAACCTACATTTATTGTTGCGCACTGAAATTATTTTTATTAACATTACTCTTCTAAATCAGAGAAGTGTTTTTTATAATTTATGATTGAAGGATTTGTTAGTTGCTATCTTTTACGTATTTCCTGATTGGTACATAAATAAAACTATTTTTCTAATGGAGATCTAAAATTCAAACTGAGATTTAAAAATCTTTTTTTTTGGACCAATGGCACTTCCTGCTAAACAAATTTGTCCTTAGCTATTTTTTAATTGTTTTCCTCTCAGTATATCTATGTGTATTAGGAGCCTAGCTTAATTAAATGAACTATTCATTCAGATATGCAGCAGAGTTTGGCCTTACATTGCAAGATTGCTGATGACCTACAGATAGATAGAAAAAAAGCATGGCATGTTGAGGTGAAAAAAGGAAAGGGTCAAGAGGAAATGTGAGGTAAAGTGAAGTGAAATGAAGTGAAGAGAGAACGTCCTTCATAGTTCTATGGACTTTGTGGGTAGAGTCATAAAAACCAGCATTCTCCTTAAATGTGTGATTGCACTGAACTGTGACATTATTATTTAACTTTTTTTTTTTTCCTTTTTTTTTATTCTTTGGGTATGCATTCCACTTTCCTTATTTTCTAACACTCTTTGAAAATGGAGGAATGGCACTACATTTAAACCAGCTATAACTCCACTTAAGAGAGAAAATTACCTCCAGATTAATTCATTTTTAGAAAATTTTCATTGATGACAAAGAATCAGAAGCACACAAAAAAAATTTCTTCCATATTAATGGAAACACGCTCACATTTATATTTCTTACTTTTACCACGGATAGGGCCTTTACTCTTCTGTACTTGGCCCTTACATTATCATTTGCACATCACATTTTACTGAGAGTCCAAATATTATCACCCTATAAGGTTACTTGCATTTGCATGCCCATGCTGTATTGTAAAGTGACATTTAGCAGCATTTACTTTTTTGGCTGCCATTTCCTCATCTTGCATAATACATTTTTCTTGCATTAGAAGCTGAGGCACAGGAAAATTTTAAAGTTTGAGTGCACCTGTGGGATGACAGTGTGATAGACATCTGTGAAATAAATGCAGACTTATGGTGACGAGGTTCAGCTGCAACCCCCTAATATGACATTTTATAATATGAGACTTAAATGGTAGAACATTGAACAATCACAGAAAAAACATTACATCATGTAAAACTGTAGTACAAGGGGGAAAATGACAACAGTGTGCAAAGCTGCAGCTTATCCTGCTTGCCATATGGTATGCCACTCACTGGAATAACACTTACGTTCCCTCAGTAAGTGCCCCTAAATATCAGGGAGTGAATAAGGCAGTATACAGATTGCAAAAGGAATTTGTAATCATATACATTATGAACTTTGTACTTTCAGGAATCATTCTACCCTTACATTAACAGAATACTCTTTAAAAATGCATATATATTAGAACATTCCCAGGGCTGGATAATTTTAAATCTACTTGTGCAAATGGTTAAAAGCAAGACTTCCTTAGTAAATGTAAAACACACAAAAAAACCCTCCTCAAACTGGCAACTAATAACTGCTGTAATTTTTCACCCTTTCCCCTTTCAGGTTACTGTGATTTTCACATAAATAGTTTTGTATATTTATGTATTTTTTCAGTGTATTATGTTCTAAGTGATCCTGATAAGAAACCAGACAGCTCAAGTTGTTTGAAGGATATCAATGTGATATCACAGATATATGGTAAACTGTTTAACTGTTCATTATTCCTCATGATGCAAAATCTAGACAGTGCTCAATGCAAGTTTCATGCAGCAGTTTTGAAATAAACAAAGTACTTTGTAATATCACGCTTGTAATTAAATTGTGGAACTCACTGCCACAAGATCTTACAGAAGCCAAAAGTGTAATTAGATTCTTAAAAGGACTGAGGACAGGGCCATCTTGTCTATTGAACAAAGAAGTCTGGAACCTTGGTCTCAGGAAGTCGCTCAGACTTGTACTGCTGCACGTGTGCGCCAGGAGAAAGGATCACTCTCGGCTTGCCTGTTCTCCATACTCATGTCTGTTGAAGGAAGGATGCTGGGACAGATGAATCCTTGTTCAGACTCAACCTGCTGGTTTATGGAGGTGTTTACATTGGACTGAATTCAGATTCAGCAGAGAGTTAGTAATTTCCTGGCTCTTTCACTGAAAGAAACATGGAAAAACAAGAAAACAAACCCCATTTATTAAGTTTGGGGTTGAGTTTTGGGTTGGTTTTCCCTTCCCTTCCCTTCCCTTCCCTTCCCTTCCCTTCCCTTCCCTTCCCTTCCCTCCTTTTTTTTTTTCTCAGAAAACTATAAAAGCAAGCTGAGTGTGAGGCAAACATGAATCACTACATTATTTATTCTTCTTAAAATGAGTGTTTTTAGAGATAAGCAAGTCACTTTCTATTCTGATGGCCTATAAGGGACAAATTCAGTCCTGTATTTGTTATGTGAATAAAATATTGTTTTGACATTGGCTTCTGATTCAAGTAACTTCTTCATATATCCTGCAGTTCGTTTGTGTGCTGATACTATCCCTGTCTGGTGGGATTGTGAACAGATGACTGGAAGTTAAATACATTTTTTTACCATTTGCAGTTTCGAAGATCTTCTTCCCTGACAGGAAAGTAGAGTATTTTCCCATCAGTTACTTTGTGAGAAATCAACCCTTTTCTTAATTTTATTATGGAATCATAGAATCGTCCAGGCCAGAAGGGACCTTCAAAGGTCATCTAGTCCAACCTCCACACAGTCAGCAGGGACACCCCCAACTAGGCCAGGTTGCCCAGGGCCTCATCAAGCCTCATCTTGAATGTCTCCAGGGATCAGGCCTCAACCCTGGGCAACCTGTTACAGTTCTTCACCACCTCAAAGTAAAGAACTTTCTCCTAATCTCCAGTCTAAATCTGCTCCCCTCCAGTTTAAAGCCATTGCCCCTCATCCTGTCACTGCAGACCTTTGTAAACAGAATCTTCCCAGCCTTCCTGTAGGCCCCCTTCAGGTACTGGAAGGCTGCTATTAGGTCTCTCTGGATCCTCCTCTTCTTCAGGCTGAACAACCCCAGCTCCCTCAGCCTGTCCTCATAGCAGAGGTGCTCCAACCCCCTGATCA
>JAOTQQ010000001.1:171123865-171138190 GCA_026546715.1 Gallinago undulata
ATAGAATTCTTGTGGAAAAACTGGCTGCACACAGCCTGGATGAGCACACAATCCACTGTACAAAGGTTGGTGCTGGTCTCTTCTCGCAGGTAATTAGTGACAGAATGAGAGGAAATGGCTTCAAGCTCCAACAGGATAGGTTTAGACTGAACATTAGGAAAGAATTTTTCACAGAACAAGTGGTCGGGCATTGGAATAGGCTGCCCAGGGAGGTGGTTGAGTCACCATCACTGGAGGTGTTTAAGAGTCATTTAGATGTGGTGTTGGGGGATATGGTGTAGGGGGGAACCTTGTAGAGTAGAGTTGATGGTTGGACTTGATGATCCCAAGGGTCTTTTCCAACCTAAATGATTCTATGATTTATACTTACTAGAACATCATATTTTCATTTATACCAGTGAAACTGACCACTTTTTTTTTTAGAATTTAAAAGATCTCAGCCAAGAAAATACCAGGAAGACTCTTCCAAAGTATTTCCAAGGGTAGTAAAACACCTATCAGATTCAAAATACTTGGATTTATAACAGACTTGAATGCATCAAAAATCCCACTATTCAGATTTCATAACATGAAGTATTCCTACTAATGGATTTTTAGGACAGGCATGAAGACTAGCCTTAGTAGATACAAAATTTATCAATAAGTTATCTTGCAGGGCCAGACAAATGAACCTGTTTCAATCCCATGAACTTCCTATTAATTTCTGGCCGTAGTTGGAGGTGGTAATATTGACCTTTAAAGTTCTGTGTAATTTGAGTCCTGGATAGCTTAGACATCACTTCTGTTCTTGAACACAACTAAAAGAGTTGAAATCAGCAAGTTCATGCCTGGCAGCATATTTGTGAATCTACGAAATGGTGTTAGGGCTTAGAGAATGACTATTGACCCAGGACTAAGGGCTGCTGATACTGAAATTTGGTTCTCCATTTGTACAACAACCACTGATTTTAGCTTTGAAGCACAGACTAAGGCTATGTATTTTGCCTTAACTTTTTCTAGTATAAACAAGAAAAATGTTTTAATATTTCTGGGGGATCTGGGTTTCATCTTGATAAAACTTCTTATTTATAACTTTCTTAAGTAGCGGTTGTGCCATTTTAATTCTAGGGCAAGCAGATACAGAAACACAATGTGCATAAATTTTAGGAAGAAAAAACCAAGTTGTCTACCAAAATAATACAGTTGCTTCAGGATAAGAACTTAAAACATATGTATTCTGTTTGAGAAAAGAAGTGATGAGTTTCTTAGAACAGATCTTCTTTAAAGAAAATAATTTAAAACATCAACTGTTTGAAACTACATCATACATTTAAAAGTATTTAAATTGTGTATTTCATGAAGATGTTGCTCCCTCAAATACCAGAATATGAAGCTGCGCAACATTTGTTTCATATGAACACGATTCTTGTCATTTCTTAGACTGTTCAAAAAAGATAGAACAGTGATGTTTTGACAAAACAGCGCATTAAGCTAAGGATGTTGAAATCACTGTTTTAGTTACATAGATTAAGAATGAATTGCTTATGACACCAGTTATTGGGCAGCAGGTGTCAGAAAGCCATATAAATGTGCAAATGAAAATTGAGCTGCTTAGAGCTTCAGGAGAGGGTTGCAGAAGGTTATAAAGATATGGCTAGGCTTTAAATCTTAGACACCACCTTATAAGTGTCTCACAATTAAATTACACATCTCAGAATTATCTACACTGAGTGCCTAGCAATAGATGATTTCCCATGATATAGCAGACCACTAATACACAAAATAGATGCACAATACAACCCGTGGCCTGAAAATCTACTGAGATAAGGCATTTAGTATTGCACTAGGAACACGCTGCATGAATCTAGCTGCAGCCAACAAGCTGAACTACATGTGTGATATAAATAAATTACTGTAATTTCACTTTTAGATAAGATTCAGGGCAGGGTGGGGAGAAGGTTAGAGGTGGACAATCACAGGGCCCAGGAAAAGGTTGTGAGGAAAATTCTTTCCAGGCATAAATAGAGCATCAGTAAAGAGGCAGTAGAAAGTGTTCCCTCTTAGTCTGATAGCATGAAAATCAGGCTGAACTGAGTACAGAGTATTTTTATTTACAGCGCATATGTGTCATTTGTCTCCCATTGGGATAAACCCATATCTTGAGTCTCTTTTAGTCTGCCTCTCTTGTTTATTTCTGGGCTCATGTCAGTGGTGATGCTTCAATGCTCATCTGAGTGCCTCCATATGAACAAGAAATCTTTCTTAAAACATTTAAAGTTCATTTCTCATTCTTTCTAGGAGGTATATCAAGTGTTCTGTAGACATAAAGATAAGGTAGAGATTAGAAATCAGAAGCACCAATGGCACTCTGGGATCCACAATTATTTTTTTTTTTATCTTGTATGATAATATGACTTTGATTTGACTTCACATGGAGTTTTAGACAGCTTCGCAATTCAGTTTTTCTTATAATTTGTTTTGAACTCCAAATATAAAGGAGTAGTAATACCTTAAATTAATCCTAAAAAACATAAACATTTCAGTTCTAGTTGAATAAAAATAAGAGACTTATGGGAGAAATTAGTTGAATATCCCATTCTGTGATGTTGACAGTTTAAGAGTTTTCTCAGAATAGTGTTCTGCCAATGCCAAATGCATTAAGGAAAACTTCATTGTACAGGTTTATTTATTTATTTCATCTATAGGGGAAAAAAATAAAAAAATAAGAGCAGATGAGGATAAATCTGATTGTCCTTAGGGCATCTAATAATGTGCCTGAAGGACATCAAGGAAAAACTGAAGCATTAATAAACTAATGTGTACTGTATGCCTCACTTCATTTATTCAACTTATATGTTCTGTATGCATTATGCATTTGTGCATTTATTCACTTTGTACTCAAATATGATTAAGTAAAAGAAGTTTAAAATCTAGATCTTTCCCGTCTCAGAGGGTTATTTCTAGAGAAATGTAGTGGTAGCTAATTAATTATTTGCCTATTTTGCTCCTTCTTTTCTAATAGGCTGCATGTGGCATGAAATTTATTTTTATTTTTTCAATTTCATGGTGAAAAACATAGGTAACAGACCACTTGACCTCTCCTTATGTGGTATAGACTTGGTTAGTCTTTTGTCTTCTGATGTGGAGTGTAGGACAGGGAAGTAATTATGTTATTTTATTGTATATTGACCTATTACAGAAGAAATAAGATTCTTGATTTAGAATCATAAAATATTTTGGGTTGGAAGGGACCATTAAAAGTCATCCAGTCCAAAGCCCCCACAATGACGAGGGAAATATTCAACTAGATCAGGTTGCTCAGAGCCACATCCGACCTGGCCTCGAATGTTTCCAGGGATGGCGCATCTACCACCTCTCTTTTGAATGCTCAGATGTACTTCTGTAATGCATGCACACATGCACGCACTTGTACATCTATAATTACTGACTCTCTTTTATTATAATGCCTTCTTCCTGGTTAAGAATTACAGATGCTTCTGACCTACTGATTTTTGTCTTAGCCGATTGCACCCACTTATACACATACATACACACACGAGTCTTCAGATTTTATTATTTCATACAGTTTTTAAGAAGATGAGGCCTAAAATTTTCAAGCTGACAATAAATCATTTAATTTTTGTTAATTTTATGGCATCTCTGCTTTCTGCATTTGCAGCAGCTATAAAACATATGTTAACTTCCTAATAAAACCTGAGCAGTGTTTTCTCTGTCACTTTTTTCTCCCCCTTTATTTTTTGCAGTGGGAAACAGTGCACAAGTTATTACCTAGGGAACAGTTGTTGCTGTCTCCTGTACAGATCCATATCATACTCAAATTTGCATTCTGATGGGGAATTAACAAATGTTACTTAAATCCCATGAAGTGTGTTAATTACACTGAGCTCCATGAAATTATGGGTGAGAGAGCCAAAAAGAATTCTACAATTGCATCTTGAGTCTCTTGAGCATATCTTGTCAGATTAATGTCTTTGTCACTCACATGATAACCTTAAAATTGCTTTTCTCCCTAAGTGATATTCCCTCAACCTCAGTGATATGGAAAATCTCACACAAAGCTAAATAGCAGATGCAGTTTGTATTGTTTACATAAATAATGCTGGTACTTTTATCAAAATAAATCAAAATTGAATTTCATTAACAAGTGCAGCTTGTTACTTCCCTTTAATTATTTTACAGTCCTTTTTCTGTGCTTCTGCATTCAAGCAGCAGTGTGAGTCTCTGAGATGGTATGTCTTCATAGTGTGCCCCTGGAACAAAGGCTAAAACCATATAACTACTGAGGATGTAATGCTTCTTTTTTTTTTTTTTTTCCTTATTTTCAAGCCCTGAATAACCATAGCTGCCTCATTATTTGAATCCAGAAGCCACTGCACTGTGTAGCTGTAACAGAAATTATCCCTGAAGATTAGACCACATAGATGTCTCCCCACAGAACAACTGAAGGTTTCTTAAAAACAGGAAATACAGATTTGCTGTGCCAGGACTTTAGGTGCATGCTTCAGTTCCCCAGCAGGGGACATACTCCACCCTCAGAAAGCTGCAAGCCTTCTCACAAAGTCACAACTATGACTGGAGAAACTCAACCCATTGGAAATCTATACTAGATGTCAGACCCATCTAAGAGACAAATCTAATCCTTTTGCCTGAAAAATAGCTCACAGCAGTCTGCTGCTCCTAGTTTACTGATATTTGGAAGAATGGTTAGTTTTGGCAATCAATGTCCTAGAGCCACCAAAGACCTTGATATTATCTTTTTTTCTTTAAGCTCATAAAGATGATTACTTGGGAAAAAAATAATAAAAAACATTCTGTGATGTTATATAAGCACTATCAATATTGCTTTAGGTTTTTGCTTTGATAAAAATAGACTATATTACTAAAGCTTCCTAATAATATTTTAATTATTTAATGTGTTGTAAAGAGTTTGAACTTTACTTTGCTAAATGAGACAAGGAGTACATAATCAGATGTGTCCTATACAATAAGAATAATATTTGAAACAAAGCAAGTTTATTTTGTCTTATCAGTATCTCAGAAGTGGTAGCTGAGGAGGTCAAAATATAAGTATGTTGAAAAAATTCAAAAGAAGCATTGCAATTTCCACTGGTTAAGAATGAAGCAAAAAATCTTTGAAAATAAGAACAAACTCATTTTCCACACCTTCATACCATAAGCTGTTTTTCACATTTGTGAATGCTAAACTGTAAAACATGACTATTTAGGTTTTGTAGTGCTTTCTGTGCCTTTCTGTGCTTTTTCTTTGTGCTTACTATACACAGAATAAACACAAGACTCATGGCATTGATAATAAGGCCTAGGAACACAATACAGAATTCCTTTCATTTTTCCCTACTGAGATTCGTGCACTTTACATTTAAGCATCCTTTTTAAAATATAAAATTTTATAATGTAGTTTGAAAAAGAGATGGTGGGAATGAAAGAGTTATGCTTATGGAAGTCCATTCATCCAGTCTCTGCAAGTCTACCAGATCTATAAATAATGGAGAAAGGCCCTCAAGCTAGGGATGCCAAATTTAGTAGCGTCTAATAAAAAGATAGGAGTAAAGTCCTGAAATCTCTTTTCAATTATCTTCAGCAGAACTGGGGACCTAGATTGAAAAGTACCCAAGAAGCCATTGGTAGAGGTTTCTCTGACAATTTTTATGTTGTTTGTACAAATAACTTCTTCAAGATTACAATTAAAATGTCTGTTCTAGCTATGCATTTTAAAACCCAATCTGTTTATTCAAATCAAGGCTTTTCAAGCTTTGCTTTAAGTGACTATAAGAAAGGGAGGGGAGAGACAAATCCTTATCATTACTTTTTAAAATGACTTAAAAGCAACAGACAGTTGAATAAAGGAATGTCTAAAAGGACCAATGTAGAAGTCTGTCTACAAAGTAGATTGAAAAATTGTTTTATTCTAAATCCTAATCTCTTCTGTGGTCTCAAGAAGGCTGACACAAGATGATTGCCACAGAGATGAGTGATATTTGTCACCAGACATCTGCAAAGACACAACCACAGTGTATTTTCCCTGCTGGGTGGCATGTAATGGAGGTTACCCAATCCAGTGTTCAGCATGAAAAGTCAAATCCAGTGTTAAGAGATTTTCTTACTGTAGCTCTTAATGAAAAGTGCCTTCTGGATCAGTTATATCAGCAGACTGACAGGAAATGAGTGGGATATCAAGACTTGAAAGCAAGTTTTTAATCTGTGTGATTCCCAGTTTTACTGTACAGTAAATAAACTGCTCTGATGCCAGCAGCCAGTGACAGGAAGAACAACAGAATGGTGAAAATATCTCTACATAAGTTATCCTGAAATCACACAAACACAAGTTCCTTCTCTGAGCTCAGTCCCACTTACTCTGTGTTTTAGGAGCTCTATCATCATCAAAGTAAATGCAGGAGTGATAAAATCCCTAGTTTTGGTGTCTTTTGGGGAGATCAAACACCAAAAGGCAGAAAAGAGGTGTTCGGGACTTGAGAACGGATGAGAGAGTGCTACGGGGCTGGTCGGCATCTGGGGAAAGGGTGGAAGTATCTAACCAAATCTTTTGAGTTTTGCCTAATGTTAATTAGTGAAAGTGAAAGGATATAACACCAACTTTTATAAGCAACCAATCTATTATTCCCATCTTCTCTGCTCCACTGCATAAAATGCACTGTCCATTGTATCCTTATGTGTTGTTGGGGACGCTTAGTTTGGGACCTATGAAGAGGGCAGGAAATAAGTTTACCATAAATCTTCCTTACTCAGGAAACCCTGAAACTCCTTTCTATTTTTCTCTCTCTGTCTTATCATCCAGTTTGCTCCTGGTGAGCTCTGATTCCTCAGCAGCCCCTGGTGTTAGGATTGTTTCTGCCTGTAACCCAGAATGAGAGCTCACAGAGAGGGTGAGGCAGCTTAAATCACTCCAATCATGAGTCCCTGGTACTGCTGCAACTGGACACAAAAAAAAAAAGCAAAATCCTTTTTGTGCTGTTAGCTAGGTGATAAAAAAAAGGCAGTCCTATCCTTCCAATTATCAAGAACTGGTATTTTTAATTTGCTTCTGTACTTTTCTGTCTCCTTTGAAAAGCAAAATACTATAAAAAGAACTGAAAAGCTATATAAAACAACCCGCTATAGGCTTTTCTACTTAGTAACTGTAAAAGTCCAGGTGGCAAATACCTGTTCTATTATAAAGAGCATCTGAGTTACACAGTGCTGCATTAGTTCATTCCAACAAATTGCTGTAGCCTCTCTGTAGCCACCCAGGTTTCGCCAAATGACTAATGCAGTGCAAGCAGAAAAATGTCCCAAAAACTGATTTTGCAAGCAAGGGGGAAAAGAATGTGTAAATCTCAGTGAAAGAAAGCCACAGTACTTCTACAAAATTGTGGTGCTTTCCCTTTATTCCTTTTTCTTACTATTGCCATGTAAAGAATGCCACTGATCTTTCTTAATTCTACCAAAAGTGCTAAGCACCGGTAAAATACAGAAACAATCAGATTCTCTGTATATACAGATACACTCTTTCAAAGAGATTTGAAGATGAATGTTTTTCTTTTACACATAATAAATATTAATTTGATTGCAAATGTTCTCTATTTTACCTTGGTATCTTTAGTAAGAGTGGGGTGGTGGAAAGATTTGGGAGGTGTTTACAGTTTAAATACCTTTTGCTCTAAAATCACAGCTCTTCCAAATGAGCTAATAAAATGCTGTAACTCCACTAGCTCAGTCTGACAGCCATTACTCCCAGCTCTGCAAACACTGCATTAAAACTCTGTGTATCCTTGGTGACTGTTATTAGTAGGCCTGCGTGAATTTCACTGGGTGTATTTGGAATTCAGCAAAGAAAATTCTCAATCAGAAACAAACCATAATGGAGATAAAGATATTACAATCGCTTTTTCAAAAGAAAGCAGTGGGGGAAAACTATTCTTTCTGCCTAGAATTGTTTGATTGTGATAACCAGAAAATTGCTGAAAGAGCAATTCCCGTACCATCCCCACCCTGCACCGTCTCCAGCAGCATGCAGTTTTCCTGCATGTTTGGACATCTGCTGATGCGTGAGAACTGCAATTCACATAGAGTTTTAAATAACATCCAGTACTCAGATCCTTTAAAGGATCCATCTACCTCTTCCAATAACTTAAGTCTAACTGCTGTATAAGTGGAAGGCACTGCTTCTACCTGTATGGCCAACACTCAGCTCTAACCTACTCTGATTAACATAAATTCGTGTCTGTAAGAAGGCAGGAAACCTCCTATATCTTAATGCTACTTGTATTCCCATGAGGAAATATTTTCTAGGATTGTCTATGCTTTAATTTAGAGGAAGTCCAGAGGGACTAGACCCTGATCTCAGCTGAACACCTGAAATCAAATGGAATTAAAAAGTATTAACATGCTTTGAGGTTTTGGATTGCACTGCCTCGATATCTAACTCAAACTTATTAATGTCATCCAAGTAATACAATCCTGGATAAAAGTAGGTAAATAGAATTTACTTGCTTTTTAACATATATATTATAGCAATGATTAACATACCAATGTTTCATATAAAATACCTTCTTTCTGTATCGAGACTCTTACTCACCATTATGCCAATAGCACAATATTGGTTTGTTGCTTTGTTTTTTCAATATTAAAAAAGAGAAGTTTGATTTGTTCTTTGTTACTTGGTAAGCTCCTGTTATCTGACCTTGTGGTAATAACTAGTGTTTCTTGGATTTATCTTTATAGAGTTATTGACATCAGTTACAGTAACCAGTTACATATGTGAAGTTATTAACGAACTTATGTTTATTGATATCTCTCTGCTGGCTGACAACGTTGTTCACATTGAATGTCCGAAGTCAGATTCTCAAAGGTACAAGTGGGGATTTTTTGTTCAACTGCTGGTGGATTATGGCTAAAAAGCTTACATGTCTAATAGTAGTGTGATTCCCCAAGCTCTGCAGTAGGCAGGATTGCCATTGGCAATATACATCTAGACTGGAGGTCCGGCACTTTTGGTCCATTTTGCAGCACAACATACTGTGCTGAGCCACAGCTGTGGTGTTAGCTCCTTCAACCTGACAAGCCCTTAAATTTTTTCTTGAGAACCAGTCTTGCCTCCTTGAGTCCTAGCACAGTAAAAGAGTGAGCAAGATATCTTTTAATCTTTCCACCTGTAATTTATAATTAAACTATTCAGCTTGGGCTGAGTTGAGCCTGTTTTCCCATGTATTTCCATGCAATTGAATATAGTGCTAACCAAACAGAAACCTGCTATGAAGTTTTCCTCTAAACAGACTGTACCAATGGCTTCTTACCCACACAAGGCAACAGTCTTTCTGTCCCTGTCCTGGTCTATTGATAACTTCAGATTAAACCATTCTGAAGAGCAGTGTTTCTTCTAGGAAACGTCAAGCAAATTTTAAATGAGGTCACAACATCTTTTTCAGTTGCCTGAACCTTCAGTTGAAATCAGAGATGAATAACAGATCCAGACCTCTGCACAATCCAGTCTGTCTTTCTCCTTTAAAATATGTCCATGAAATTAATTCTGGTTCAAGTAAGGAGTTCCTGCCTTTCTAGTTGCTAGATACTGTGAGAGGATTTTTGAATAATTTAACTATAAAAAGACCCTGTTTTTTTGCCTTCTATAAGCATCTTTTATTTCTCACCATTTAAAACAAAATATTGGGCTAGACAGAGTGACATTGTAACCCCATATATCCTGCTTATTTTCTTCTGTTCCCTTATGGTTTATTCAGGAGCTGGTCCTGCCTCCAGTGAAACCGTCATCAAAACTCAATTTGACTTCTGGGAAATGGGAATACACTTTTAAGTGGCTATTAATTCCAATGCTGCACATGCAAGATCATTTCCAGGACATCAGGAGTACCTTGTAACAACTACTTCCCGCTTATTCGTATAATAACAATAAATAAGTAAATGCTTGTTCAGTAACATTGGTGTGATTATGAAACATTTCCTATGACAATAATGGTAAATGGACCAGTTTGGAATTTGTGCTTTATGCTTCAATTTTTTTATTCTCAGAAAGGGTGCCAAGGGAAAAGTACGAGATTTTTTTATCAGTGGAGAGTAACAGGCCTTCCCCTTTTGACTTTGACATGTAAACAGATGTTTTCTTTTTGCCCAGAGTAGTTTTAGTTATCTACCTGATTTTTGTTGTTTGGGTGGGGTTTTTTCTTCCCTCTTTTTTTCTGTTAGTGATAGATAAAATTAGATAACTAGCATCCTGCAACTGACACATCTTTAGATGAAATTCTCTAGAGAAAAATCAAAGGGAGATGTGAAGAAATGCTACATTTGACTCTGGCCAGAGCTCTGCGTAAAGAGCTATGGCTGATCAATACTGGCCCTATTAATTCTCATCCTGGACGGATGATCATTGCTTCTGTTCCCTCCCCAGAGCTAAATTACTTTGAAACAGTACAAAACCTGCTCACAGGAGTTAGTCTGAAGACATACAAAAATATTTTCTACCACACTGTCAAGTATAACTCATAGTTTCACTAACTGAATAGAAGAGAATTTGGTTTTATATTGCACCCTTCATCTGCTCCAAGTACTCCCAAAGCATTTTGCAATTTTGAATTATCTGAAGCACTGGCTGTGCAGTAAGTGTGTGAGCAATGGCTCAACAGTAGTTACACAAAAACCTATGTATTATGTTTCTAACAGGTACACAGAACCTGTTTAGCTGCGGGATGGAAAAGCTGTGCAGCCTTCCTTGTGGGATTCTGCACTTCCACCTGCATTGCTAACTAGCAATGGGCTGCAGGTGGTTCATTTCAACATCTCATTGAATGGCTCAACGCATCCTTCACGCAGCAGTGCCCGCATTAGGCATGTGTGCGCATGCCAGTGAGCATGACAAAGGAACCATATTAAAGTAAATCTATAGGTAAATATAAAGAACTAGAGCTTCGGCTGGTGAAAGTTGGCATTGCTCCACTGAACTCAACGCAGCACTGTTGATTCCACCAGCTGAAAATCTGGCTGTAAGTATTTTGACACTGAGCCAGGCCTCTTTCCCAATTGTGTTAAGTCATTAGGCTTTATACTTAAGTGTACAGTTTTATAAATTGTATTGAAATAGCTAATTTATCAATTCTTTGGGAGTTCAGTTCTGTGAAGAAGTAAACATGTTTAGGTAGGATTTTCCTGTTAGCTCAACTTTCAAGCAAGCAAAAAAGAAAAGTAAAAAAGGGAAACCACATTCAGTTACAAATTCTTTTTTAATTTTTTAAAATTCAGAAATCAAAATGAAGAGGGAAAACCAGCAATGAACACATGGTCATAAGAAAAACATTATATCAGATTCTAGTGTCTACCTTACTATTATTTTTACTATCATTCCTTATAAATATTCATCAGTGCTGTCAATGCACATTTGGAGGATTGCTTACAAACACAGAATCCAATCATGCCTATAAGGTATTGTCATGGTATTGCAGTTAGTGGAAAGCTATTAATGTTCCTCTGGAAAAAAAAAAAAAAAAGAGGCACCTCTCTGCCCTAAATGCTCTGAGTATTAGGGCTTACATCTCTCTAGGTAAGTCTACGCTGCTCTTCAATGGTAGATCATGGTTGACTTGCCTCCCCTTTAAACATCTGGCAATCTACAAGAGCAAAGACAACTCTGTCCTAACAGCAAAGGTATTCCAAGGGATTCTCAATGTAGATATATCCATGCATCTCTCTCAACTCCATCTATCAAACAAAAACATTTCATTATGTTGTTTGGAACACTACAGGAAGACATTCCCTCTCCTTTCATTTTTTGAGGATGTGGTGAGTTGACCTTAGCTGACTGCCAGGCAGCCACCTAACTACTCTCTCATTCCCCCACTTCATCAGGACAGGGAGAAAATAAGATGAAAACACTTATGGGTGGAGATAGGGAGACCATTCAATAACTACCACCACAGGCAAACCAGACAAAATTTGTGAAAATTAATTTAACTTGTTGGCAATTAAAAATAGAGTAGGGAGGTTAGGAGCAAGGACAAAGACTAAAACCACTTATCCCTTCTTTCCAGGCTCAACCTCACTTCTTCATTCTCAGGTCCTCTCTCCCTTCTTCCCTACCCCGAGCAGTGCCTCTGCCTTTCCTTCCTCATCATGCTCTTCCCCTGCTCCAACACAGAGCCCCTCCCATGGGATACAGTCCTTCATGAACTGCTACAGCATTAGTCCTTTGCACAGAATGCGGCTTTTCAAGAATGACTCTGGCATGGGTCCCCTCCCTGGCGTATGGCCCATCAGGAACAGACTGATCTGTGAGTTCTCCGTGGACTGCAGCTCCTGCTAAAAAGCCTGGTCCAGACTGGAGCATGTCCACCTGTGCTGGCTTACGGTACTCCATGGGCTGCAGTGTGCATGTCTGCTCCATCATGGTCCTTCACGGGCTGTAGGGGGACAACCTGCTCCACCATGTTCTTCTACACAGGCTGCAGAGGAATTTCTGCTCTGGTGCCTGGAGCACCTTACCCTTTCACCTTGGTGTCTGCAGGGATGTTTTGCATAGTTTTTCCTCATTCCTCACACTACTGTGCAGCATTTTGCCCTTTCTTAAATATGTTTTCCCTGAGGTGCCACTGTCTTGACTGAGGGACTCAGCTGTGCCCTGTGATAAGTGTACTGGAGCCTTCAGGAACAGGTTGTGTCTGACATGGGGCAGCTCTTACCACTCTTCACATAGACCACCCCTGCCAACACCCCCACATACAGCCCTCACTGAAATAGGGGCACATAAACCTAATACAGTGGAAAATCTTATATTTCAGGCACTAACATATGGATCTTGATAAGGAAAAGAGTAACAGCTGTTCTCCCTTCTCGTGTAAGACAAAATTAATGAAGAAGCTTGTATCTACTTGTTGAAGGAAAATCTACTCCAGAAAACAACTGTTTGACCATTTTTTCTAGCTGTTCAATAATTCAGGAAAAAACTTTCCATATAGGTGTTAATATTAAATCCAGAAAAAAATATGGATATTGAAAGTGGAGGAATTTACTTCATCAAACTTTAGACATCTGCAGACCAGTCCCCTACATCTGAGCTGATCACTCCAGCTGCTCTTTACTATTCGAGGGAGAGAGAGGTCCTTTTACGGTGAAATTCCTCTAATCAGGTATAAATGACCACCTGAAGGCAAGCTTCTTCCACTAAAAGTGTTTATTTCTCTCTGACAATAAAGATAGCTTAGCTGCCTATGTTTGGTCACATAAATTCCACCTTAGGTGATTTATGATCAGATTTCTAGATATTTGGATGCTTAATAAAGACCATAAGCTTGAAGTGTTAAGACATGCTGAGCAAGCAGAACTGCCTCGTCAGTATGAAATGCTGAATTTAGTCATAGGCTGTTGGTAATTAGTAAGCCAGAGTGAGAGAGAATGAAATTCCAATCTTTGTTCCATAAATATTGCAAAAGTTTTATATAAGCAAAACATTTTTAAACAGATGAACCTGAGAAGACCCGGTTTGAATACCAAATAGCCTATTGGTTAACAGGTGTTTCTAGTGAAATAGGTTCAACTCCCTACAGCAGCGTGAAAACTCAGAGTCTCCGAGGGATGTACGTTCATGCTCTAACCAGTACATTCCTGTGTAAAAATTGGAGAGGGGAAAAGGGAGCACAACATCTTCCTCCAGTAGTTTCTATGAGGTTCCACCCAATAGGCATGATTTGAGAACTCAGACGAAACTGTCTCAAATGGACATTAAAGAGAATAAGCTATCTCATTGTTACATAATGACAGAACTGAAATACAAACCAAGGCCTTATCTGTTCAGTGCTGCCTAGATCTAGGAAGTTTTGAGTAGACATTTAAGGTTCTTAAGCAGCTTTAAAATGTAAATTTAGGGATTTCTAGTGTTAGGCAATAGGTTTTGTATGCATAGTCTATAGTTCTTGAACTGTTATTTAAGATTTTTAGCCTATATCATCTTATTTCTGATGTGAATCCATTAGTGTTTTTCTGCCTTATATGTATTTTTTAATGGAAAAATTAAAATTAAATAAGGTGAAGAAAAGTTGGGAAATCAGGTTGTTTAGCAAACCACATTTGAGGGTCATTGCCAGAGTAAAGTATACTTATCTGTCTGGCATTGAACTGTATTGGAATAAAGGAGATCTAAACACATAATGTTGCTACACTCTTTCCTGTAATTACTTTCACAAGGTGTGATCTCTATGCAGTTTCTATGCGATTTCAGTGTGATGTGTGTTGTTGTACTGGGTCTGGTGGAGAAAAGGTTAATTTCTTCCCAGGACCTAGCAGGGACACAGGTATTCCATCCCATGT
>JAOTQQ010000001.1:171138290-171224532 GCA_026546715.1 Gallinago undulata
GGCCCACATGGGATGGAATACCTGTGTCCCTGCTAGGTCCTGGGAAGAAATTAACCTTTTCTCCACCAGACCCAGTACAGTTGTCAAGGTGAAGACTTGGGTACTCTTCTGAGCACCCTGTTCACTCAGATTCCCCAGGTTTCTGCTTCCTTATGTGGGCAGTAGCTAAGCAGAGCTGTGAGCAAGGTGTTTATCGCGCCATGATAATATGCCGTCCTCAGCATGTCAAATGAAGTGCATAGCTCAAAGTTCCCCTTATATGTATTGCTTCTGCTGTGGTTATCATTTATAATTTTTACAGTGCCCAAAAGAGTATTCTTAGGAAGGAGTAATTCAGCAGCCCGGCAGTTTCATTAGTGCAGAGTCAGGCTCTTGTGTTCAACACATTTTCCCTTGCACTTGCAACACTCTGCAGTTCTTTGGGCAGGATGAATGCTTTTATGTACAAAAGGAAGTGTGTTCCCTTTTTTAAACATTTCCTGCCCCTTATTTCCATAATTCCTCACTGTGAACAGCCTTAACGGTTATCAAAAACTAACAAAAGCTGCTAAGCTTTAAGGCATGACAACTTTAACCTCCCATATCAGTAACATCTATAAACTATTTGCTAAGTTATTGCTAACCACTCAAGTATAGGAGCAGGAATCTCTCCTTACAGATTATGACAATCACTATTCCTTTGCCACATGCATAAAAATGCATGTCAGGCTGAAAGTATTTCAGATGCAGAAATCTCATCATTCCCTTCTGCAAACACATCTTCCCTTGGAAGATGCTTCCATAGCTGTTTATCAGAATCCAAAGTCTGTATAACTGTAGAGACTTCCACTTTCAATTCTGGGTTTGCATTGCCTTGTTTGAAGGTTTTGTTTTATGCTTATTTGAAAACCTTTACCCACTTATTTTTGTAACTTTTATTGGTAGCATCTTCAAAAACTATCCTCTTCCAACCTGCCCTTTCCAGTGTTCTAAATATAAATGTAGAAACAAAGAAATGCATATTAATAAGTAAAGAAGCACAGGTGTGCCTTGCAGACAGTAAGTTTTTAAAGTCCTTCCTGAGTTCTTGAATCATTATCCCTGCATAATTTATACCATGTTACCATGTGCAAACACTGAAGCTGGCCCACAAAGAAGAGATGTGAGCCGGCTCAAAAGGTAGACCTTGGATTTTCACAGTAGAGGGCATAAGCTATTTATTTATGTATCAAATAATTACGGAAATTTCTGGCATATTTTCTAATTAAAGGAATGTGAAAGAAAGGCAGAGAATATATAGTTCATTATTGCCTTACTGACTCTCTTGCTCAGAGCCAGGCATGCTGTTAGTATACCAGTTGAGCACCGAGTCCTCTTCATTGCCATTATCCTTCCACATTTTTAAGACTTTCTCCATGGAGAAAAAAGAGAGAAAGATACCTGGCAAGGTGGCTGCCAGATTCATGTACTGAGGGAAAAAGAAGGACAGTTAGTTCTTTGTGCAAATTGCATTGACTGAAAACACAGCATATTACACAGCCTAGTCCTGAGAAACAGTACATAGTGTGAACACATTTTATAGGACAGCTTTACCTTCCTTGAGTAATATTTCAAAAATAATTTATTGTTTTTTCTTCGTTGACCCTTTAAATAGGCCTGAGTGTGATGAGATATCCTTAGCTACCAGATAAATGCCCACCGGGCTGCTCACTTACTCCCCATTCTCAATAGGGCATGGGAAGAAAATAGGAACAGAGGGATTCTGGGTCAAAAGAGCTGTGTCTGGGGTGGGGTAGCCCTGACCTCTCTTCACAGAGGTTGCCTGCAGCTCCACTCCTAAACCCCTCAAATCTTGCAATGTATACCCAATATACTAAGCAAGCACTGGAATTATAGTTTATTTTTTTTTTCAATTATGAAAACTGTAAGAAAATGAAAATACTTGACAGGTTGGAAAAGAGAATTTTGTCAAGTTTTCACAGAGGCAGTAAAGATCACTAAAGTCACATTTGTCAAATGGAAACATTTTGTTTGATCTGCAACAAACCATTTTAGTTTGTGGTTTTTTAGACCTTTAACTATCTTCCTCTTTATCTGGAGCAATTTAAAAATAAAGTAATGATACTTTGAAACAAAAAGTTAAAAAGTATGAGATTGAAAAGTTGAAAATGTTGAGATTTTTAACACTATTGATTTGAGGCAGTCCATTTTGGAAATGTCAAAATGAAATCGGTATGATTTTTTTCTCTTTTACTATTTTTATCGCAGACTATGTTGGAGTATAGGGAGAATTTTATAAAGATTTTCCCCCTCTGCTACATGGAAATGACTCATTCTCTGGTTTTCAGAATAGCAAAAGATTTAAGCATCTGCCTAAACTCCACATTGTGAAATTGCCTTACAGCTCTAGAGAATCATTTTCACCTGAAAGCTGAGAAGAGTATCTGTGAGGAAAGCAGAGAGATTTTTACTGAGTATTATCCAGTTGTTTAAGATTTTGGTTTGATGAATCAACAATTTCTGATAAAGACTTTTTTTTTTTTCTCTAAAAATGTTCAGCTAATTTTATTGTTCAGTCATGTCTCATTGCTAAATGAGGTGGCCCTGCTTAATAAAAGTAGTTCTACATTTGCATGGTGGAAACCATTACTGTTTGATAGTTATATGCATAAAATATTCTGCAGTCAAAGGAAGTCAAGTCTAGGCTTATTTGCTTTTTCAAGAAGTTATTTTCAACAATGATTTGTGGGTTAGGGAAATGTGTTGGATGTCAGCATCATAAAGCAGTTTCCACATCTTCCACAGTTTGAAATCCTTTGTTGTTTATCCCAGCTCAGATGCTGATGAATAGAAAGAAATGAAGACTGGCTTCTGACTTGAAGATGTGGTTGCAGTGGGGCCACATACACATCTTAACCATGGTTTTGTGCAAAGTATGGTTATACGTTTCTGCTTCTAAATTTTGACTCTTACAATATGGCTATTTTCATGACCAAAGAATTAACTTTTTTCCCCTCTGACAGGTAGAGGAATAAAAAAAAGGAAAAAAAAAAAAAAAAGAAAAAGGTAAGGCAGAGTTTGTGATACAAGCATATTGATTTAGTGTATTTTTATTTCTGAAATATCTATCAAAATCTTGATGAGGTTGCTAGTTTAAACCCATTTTTCTTGCCACAAAAATTTGGTCTCAACTTGTTATTTAGACTACTCATTTCTCTTCATCATCTCACTTTTTAGTTTGTTTTTTTTTTCTTCTGAAATGTGTCTGGATATATTTTGTATCTCATCCAGCTTTTCTTTATCCACTCCTCTTCTACAGTGTTTATGTCTCCAACATGTCAGAATTAAGGGGGAGAGAGTAGAATGACATGTAAGAGTATAGGAGTATTTAACTATTTTATTTAAGCTTTGTGTTCATTTGTTTTCACACAGTTTTCATCGTAGTAGCCTGAAGCGTAGCACTTTAATAACTATTGAATGTTTTTCAGCCATTATCTATTCTGGGATGGAATAACAATGAGCATTACACCTTTTCCTGGTGGGCTCAGGGAAACCTGTTCACAATGTGAATAAGCCATCAACAGTCCACTGCAGGTACAGCCAGAATACTTTGTCAGGTGGATAGTTTCCTAGATGCAAACCAAGTTATTTTATGCTTGGTTAGTTACACAGTATATTTCTACATTTACTTGTACTGTTATACTGCATTTAGCTGACTAATGACTCAAGAACTTTATTTGCTAACTTCATCCACAGCACCTGCTCAAGGATTGCAATAATATAAATAATTTCTATGGAATTAACAAAGGAAAAAACCAATTTCACCTAGGGGAAGTTCAATACTGCTTACAAAACACAAAATGACTGCTTAATAAAATCATTCTAAAGATCTAGCCAGAAGACTAGTCATTAGGGAGAGCAGGACATATTGATGTACAACTCTCAGTGACACTTCAGGACAGTTTTGCTGAGGTAAAGGTAAGATTCTGGGGCTGTAGCCAACCCATCAACATGTCCTTAGGCAGCATGTAGAAATGTGACATGGTAGTAACCTTACTGTTGAGCAGTTGTGCTGACCATATTGAAGCTGGATCTGATCCTGATGTTATCAATGGATAGATACTATAAGATGGTTATCTTGCATAAAAACATTGACTGAGGCTGTAGGAAAGAATGGGGAAAAGAATATATATATATATACATTTCTTGAGAAATGAGAAAGTACTAGGTCCTATACTAGCTTAAAGAAGACGTGTACAATGTATTATTATGACACAGTCTACTGGACAAAAATTGTGTATCTGTATTCACACACAGTCAAGACCATAAAATTGTCCTGTCTTCAGAAGATAGCATTTTATAATAAATGTTTCCTGATTCTTAACAGAAAAATATCTATGTTAAAATAATAAACTAAGCATACCAAAGTTATTAAAGTAGTAAATGAAGAAGTAGAACAAATGATGTAAATCCTCTGCATGATACTGTACCTGACGAGTTTAAAGCTGTCATAATACCTCGCCTGTGTAGAGTGACAGCCATGTTAGATTGACACAATTGAAAAGGAAGTGAACCTTATGTGGCCCAGATGGCATAAATTAAAATAGCTAATTTGATCTTATTTCTCTAATGTATATTAGTTGAACTTTGTCATTCATATTGGAGGGAAAGGCTTTTCTTCAATAAAACTCAAAACCACTGTAAATGGTCCCATATAGAAACAAGTTGACTTGACCAGTGAGCAGGTGACCTATAATAATATAAAAGAAGTTGTCAAATTTAATGAATGCCTTTGAAAGCAATGTTCATTCCCTCTGATTATACAGGCTAGACTTAACCACAAAATAACAGAGGATATCACATAAAAGAAAAAGTGATTTATAGTATGCCTTCTTTATTGACAACTTCTGCCAGTAGAGAACAGTCAAGTGATAGAGGAAATTATTTTTCTCATTTGAATTTGGAATACATGCACTTGACAGTTTTCAAGGGCTGTTTCCAGAACAGCAACAGATTTAAAAGTTAGCCAAGGTTTATCTGAGAGTTGACCAGAGCATTCTGTTCTAAAGGAAAAAAAAAAAAAAAGGAATATTGGAATATTGTTGAGTTTCTCAAGGGACCTGGTAATTTGCTGATTTTTTTTTTCCTTAAATGATTGCCCTTATTCAGCACCATTACCATCTTGTAAAAAGTAAGTACAGGCTAGAAAATGTCCTGATTTTAAATTTGTGTTTGAGGGAATAATATCAGTGAACACAACAGAAGATTTTATTTTTTTTAATTGGAAATACAAAATCACTCCTTCATTTATTATCCTAAGTCTCTGTTTATTGTTCTGTTTCCCTAAGAGAAAGTGACACTTGAGTCCAAGGAGTCCCTATTATTTGCTGTTCTTACAGTCTACTTTTTATTTTGATAGAAGGTATCACCTTATCTGCACTGCATGGAACCCATAACTCAAGGGTTATGTGTATTGTTATCAATTTAATTCAAAAAGATACCAGTTGGAGAGATTTGCATGGAGACAATCATAAGACCCGGCTTAAATCACTTAAAAGCATTCTAACCTACCTGCTCCTCAGGGTTCCACTCCACTTGCTTACATTTTTGTTGCTGAGAATTAATCCCTGTTTTGCTTTCCAATTCCTTTGAATAGATAAGGCATTAGATAAAATATCACAAAATGCCAGCTTTTACAAAACTCATACTTAAAGTAGTAAAATAACATCCTCTGAAAAGATGGACAGCAGAATTTTGGTGCACAATACATTGTTTAAATGTTTTTAGAATGTTTGAAAAATATATTAGTTCAGCATTGAACTACTGGCAGCAGTTAGACCATATCTATACACTTCTAAAAGTATGCTATACTATTCATTATTGATATTATAGGTCTTATATATAAAAATAAAGCATACTAAATTTTAAAAAATGCTCTTACAACTATAATGTTGTATTCAATGATGATCCAGCTTCTAAAAGTCTTTGAAAACATTTTCTCTGTTAGTAAAAGTAAGCAGCTAGACAAGGGGGTTTCTTCCTTTTATTTCTTTTCAGTATTTCTAGTTTTTCCTTGTTTTTTTTTGCCTGTCCCAATGCATATATTTTCATCCATTTGATAGTATGTCTCTTGTCACTAGAAATAGTGCAGCATTCTGAGAAGTATAACTGATAGGGCAGGATGCAGCTGCTTGGACTGTAATCAGTGAAAAATGGAGTGACCATATTACATTAAATCATGGTTCATCAGCTTGCGTCAGCCCTAAGGTTTTCTCGCTGATGTATGAGAAATTATGAAATCTCTTGGATCCTTTGACCCTTTGCATTCCCGAATTGTAGCTGAAATAATCAAAGAAAGTTTTCATGACACTTGTGTTAAGAATCTGCTTGTCAGCACATTGCTGTCTAGATAAAACTCCTTCTTATGGGATATTAGAAATGCATTTTACTTTTTACTGGCAATTCATATCACTTTATTCCATTTCTCATGCTTGGAATTACATATCCAATATGTTGTGTGGTTATGTTTTGGAATTTAATTCCCTACTAATTAAAGAACTAAAGTAATTGTCTGCCTTTTCCCTGGCTACTGAAAAGTTAAAAGTTCAAATGTTAATACTACTGAACTTCAGGGAGATTTTAACTTCATTGAAACAAAATTTCAGGAGTGAATCCCAGATGTGAATGTCCTTACATTTTAAAGTGTTTAAAATCACACAATAATTTTGAATATTTTCACTTAACCTTATATATACCTATTTTTCTTAGTCTCCCCTATTCACACGTTTAAACATACACACAAAATCGTTGCTTTACCAGTACCGTATTTTACCTTCCTGTTTTAATGAGAATATTCTCTCTTTTGAATGCAAATGTTGGAATCATACGAATACAGTAAGAACTCTTATAACAGAGATTTATCTTCTCTACAGTGTTTTGCACTGATTTGCAGTATTTACTGCATCATATACATTAGCCTGTGCTAAGGTCACATAGGCTAAAGCCAGAGCATATAGAGTGTGACTAACCTGGCTTCAAAGCAGCCTATGACAACTAAGCATACCATAAAAATCAAGCTACTACATTGCCTACTTCTGAGGAAAAGACTTATATATATCTATATTTTCACAGTAATCTATCTTTTGCTCTCATTTAAGTTCCATAAGTAGTAGTATGCTTATAGGAGTTTCCTTTGAATCTGAAAACTAAAAAATGAATAGTAATATGCCATTGTAATAATTTAATATTTGCATTATAGGTCTACTTAAAATTCTATGTCCTGTAATTAAAAAATGTAATCTCACAAAAATGCATAAACTATGAAGAGAGAAAGAAAACAAAATAATATTAAACCCTTTTCATTGTTGGAAATTGAAAGAAAGAAGAGGTAAGGGGGAAGATTACCAGTATTCATCTGCTCTGATTTATAAGTTTAAGTATAAATTGATCACCCAGATACATCAGAAAGCATGTCTGGAAGTCCAGTTCTGTCTCCCCTACCATAAACAACTGAAGTACTCTACAAAGACCAAATAGCATCAACAACTGTCTCCTGTTTCAAAGAAAACTAGCATCAGACATGACCATACGATGACTTTTCAGACAGCTCCAGAGACTGAGGAAGACATTAGGTACCTTGATTCTCAGTGGATCGGTAGACAGGAGACAGGCACCCATTCCCACTTGTGAGCATCTATAGGCAGTGCTGAAATGGCTCTCCAGGGAAGAAGGAGAATCCTAATAAATCTATGCACCTACATCTCCAGATAGTCAGGGTAATTAAGTAGGTTGTATGCCTGCATGGGACAAACAAGTTTCAGGTGGTTAAAGGCTAGGCAAGGGTAGATAAATTAAGGCTGGATTTCAGTGGAGTGTATCTAGCAGTTAGGAATAAAGCAAATGGATGCGATTATAAAGTAGAAACGTAAAATGTTTTCAGAACATGTGCTCACCAAAGGGAAAATTTCCCTGGTAACCTAAGCAATGGGCCTGTGACATTCATCAAAACTGGCTCTGTTTCACTTACTGTATTGTATTTTTTGAATTAATAAAGCAGGAAAAGTGGGTCACAGAGTGAAACATGTGCTCTGAAAGAAAATATCATGTAAGTAACAGGAGATTATTTTCTATAGTCCGAGGTCAGCATGCATCTTGCTGAAGCAGCTCAAACTGTTTTATAACTGCTCTGTTACCTGGCATATTTCTATTTTACAATTATATCAATGTACTGCATTAATATGATAATGATTCTTGAACAGCTTTTGTACTTCTAAGCATCATATACCTGTCCAACATTTCCACTTACAGGGAATCTTAATTATTCTATGGAATTAACAAAGATCTAAGTTATCTCATCCAGTGAAAGTTCAATAGCACTTGCAAAGCAGTTCCTGGCAGCATCAATTTACAAAATTCAAGTAGTGCAAAATCAGCTTCTATCTGTGAGGATAGATAAAGCAACAGTTAACACAGTGAAAGGATTAAGTGAGTATATTGGCCAACATTCAGTAATTACAGCTACTTGGGGAAAAAAAAAAGAAAAAATTAAAAAAAAAAGAAAAAAAATACCACCACCACAAAATGAATATGTCCTCCTTAGCTAAAGAATATTTTTCTGAGGCAGGGAATGTTGAAAGGGAAGATGTAAACTAAGGATATAAACTTATGACTATATTGCCAGATGGCACCCTTCATCATAGAGATACAGAATAGATAATTTTAAAGACTAAATGAAAAATAAACTGACTAGAACTGTTGAATGGCTGCACTGATTGCAATCTAACATTCTGATTTACACCTTTGTGTACAAGGAGTATGAGGGGGAGGCTTCCATATTGTTTCTAATCCTAAACTCTTGGAAGCTGAAGTTTAGCCATGTGGAAACCCTCCATCACCATAACAAGGTAAAACAGGTCAGACCGGCATGGGGTAAAACTAAAAGACAGCAATTCTCTAGTAGTTTCCTTAGCTAGAAGATGGTCTAAAAGAGCCTGTGACACCAAAATCAATGTAATAAATATTGAAAGGGAGAGGAAAAGTAGGTAGATATCTCACAAATAGGAGACTGTCTTCCGGTTTGTGCAGGCTGCTATAGCTGTGTGGCAACAAGTCCTTTTTGCAACTTCTTTTTCCTTAACGATATTTAGCAGGCATGTATAAGAAAAGAACTATTTGAACTTTTATGTTGCTCAGGAATATTGCCTCCGTCTGTTAATTACATGAACTGTAAACACCCAATACTATTATTAGTGTTATGATATGCCAGCAGTGTCTGTATTAATATGGAGGCGTTAAAAGTATTTTGTACTCTATTTCTTCAAGGAGAATTTTTTGCTAGCATTCTGAGTTCACAAATTGGGAGCCCTTCTGAGGAATTTCTGCTTCTTGGTACTGTTCAGTCCAAACAGATGGATTGTTTCCTGAAAGCTCAAAACTGAAGGCTAAGACAAGCAACACTAATGTGAAACAGGTATAAAGGATATACAGGATAACCATGACAGAAAGGGCTTAGTTTCACGGATAAAGGAACAGGACACAAAAAGGATCTCTGAGATACTTCCAAGTATAAGCAGGAAAGATTGTAATTGTCAAGGCTAAAGCAATAGATTGTGATGACAAACACAGCTGTGAATCTGAACAACAAACTCAGCCACTCACACATATGGGAAAAGCCATAAATAAGACCTTAAAACAAAAAAAACTGCAAAATGTAGCCTTAGTTTTGACATGAAGATCTCAATGGATATCCAACCTAGGGCGGCTTATGTTAATGGAACATTCTCCTTTTCTACACCTTACCCCTCTACCCATGTAATTTAAGGACCCTCCATATCATATAATCTTCCAGGTGGGAGGGTTCTTTTTAAATTAATTTCCCATATCCTGGCATAGCGCTAGAGCTATTGATGATTACAGTACAGCAACTCAGATCTCTTCTGTAAACTTCAATCTGATAGCTGAGGTTAACAAAATATTCAGGAGCTGTACTGACAAGTTATGCTTTTCTCAGCCACAGAAAAGGAACGGCAAACAGACTGCTAAAAGACTTAATGACCCTTTTTTTCCTGCCTTCTTCCCTTCATAAATCCATCTTAGGAGTGTTCAGGTTTCTTTCTACCATTATGAAAAAAACAGAAGTAAGCTTTTGCTTTTAAACCACAACTATTAGTGGTTACTATTCAGAAATATGCTAAAAATTAATAATTTGAGCATTAGTGTCAGCTTAAAACAAAAGAATTAAAGAAAGAACAAAAATTTAAAATTTTAATTTATTTTCAGTTTGTAAGTCTGAAGTGAAATCAAAGGAAATCTTTAAAGAAGAATGCTTTAAAAGATGAAAATGTTTCATCTGGAAAGTACTGAAGCATAACATTTATTATACAGTGATTTTTTTCCTTCATGAAGGAGAGATGACGGAAAAGTACAATAATAATTTGGTGGTTTTGTAGCTGCTCTTCTGTGGATGGAAACGTTACTGCAAGGAAGATGAGGATGGTCAAGTGCTGCTGCCACGAGAGGGGGTCACAACAGTTTGCTCCTGCTCTCAAGGACAGCAGCTAAGGAACTTCTGATGGAGAAGAAGCAGAAATACAGAAAGAAAAGGGTGAGCTATGGGGAAGGAGAAAGTGCAGACAGTTGTGAGAAAATTTATGCAGAGCAAAAATTAGAGCCAGGAGAAAAAGGTCTGAAGGATCAGAAGAGCAGCCAAGGCTGCAGACATGAGATTCAATTAAGCTCAAGAATAAAACTGTGTCAGTAGGAAAATGAGAGGATGGATTTTTACTGGAAGATGTCAGTCAGGTCACAGGATTTGCTTTGCACAAAAAATGTATTCTTGCCTACATATGCAAACTATCTGTTGCTCTAGGTCAAAGTATTTTGCTGGTAGCAGATTTTTTGTAGCAATACAGTAACATTTTGAACAATTGTTTTTTAATTGGCACCTCTTTTGGACATTTTTGTTTGACCATGTAGCCTCCCTGTGAGCTATACTCTAAATAGATAGGTCTATTGGACACTTTATCAATCTACCTTAATGATCACAGGAGGACAGGAAAAATTTTAAATCTTTAGACTGAAAACAATGGATAGGGATTTAGTACTGATATATAGTTCTAGTGTTCTTAGTGGAGAATCTAAGTCTCCCTAATTAATCAGTTGTAAATAACAATATTCAAATTGTTCAAAAGTTAAAAAAAAGAAACATAGAAATTGATTACACAAAATGTCAAACAATATTAATAGGAACAGTTCCACTAAAGCTGACAAAGATGTGTTGAATGGTGACATTCTCCCTGAAGAATGTGTCTTCCAATAAATATTTTTTCAATAAAATATTATTATATGTAGCACATTTGGATAGAAGCATTTGAAAAAGAAAAAATGGTTTTGTTGCATATTGAATTTTTAATTTATTTTTCCAATTGAAAAATATTTTTATTGTAGTTCTCTCTTATTGTTGAAAAAAAAAAATAATAATAATAATAAGGCATTTACGTTGGGGGCTGGGAGTTCATTCTTTCCTCTTTATCTTGGTTTCTTAAATAGCCAAGTATTACATATCTATCAAGGATGAGTATTCTTTAGTTTTGTATCTCATGGAGTTCTTTCTCATTTTTGCCTGCGTTTTCATCTGAGTATTTTTTTAAAACTGTATCAACTTTAGTAGGAGAAACAGAATGCTTGAAAATAAATAAAACAGGTTGTTTTTGCTGTGTCGTAGCACAATTTAAGAAAATTTGCATTAAAGCTGTAGGAAAATAGTTAAAAAAAACCACAAACAAAACCAACAAACCAATCAAACAAAAAACAAAGGAAAGCAAAAAGACCCTATGAATATTGTGTTATGGGGCACTTTTGAAATTACAAAGTCTGTAAAATTGCTCCTTTGTTTTTTAGCTGTCAGCAATACCTCCATGACACACATGATTTTTTTTTCCTTTGAATGTCATATTTTGTTTAAATTAATATGTTGGAATCTCTTTTAAGTGTATGAAAACAAGGAAATAAAAATGATTAAATTCTAAGTGACTGATTGGTAATTATCCTTTGTCCTAAGAGAAATGTAAAATGGTAAGGTAACATAAATAAAGTGAATAATAAATGTAAAATTCAATCATTTTATTTGAATTAAATAATAATAAAAGGTATGGATGTTATAGTATATTTTAATGTGTGCTTCTTTAATGCTGAAAGTTATTTTTATCTTTACGCCATCTCACAGCTTTCAAACAGCATTGATTTTAGTCATTAATGATATGGATTCAAAGTAGTTCAGAAAAAAATTATCATAATCTATTTTCAATTATTTGAATAGTTTTGTCCTCTATTTCCACCACCATCCCCACCCTTATCCATTGAATTTTTAATAAAACTGAGACAATGCATTTTACAAGTGATCTGTGCACTAATTGCTCCTTCATTTTGATGTGTGTTGCAGCACTTTTAGGACAAGCTGAGGTTTGCAGAGGATGCTCTGAGGTATACCAGCCTTCTGGAAACCTGATTGCAATTTACAGTTTTCAGTGAGTCTTGGAAAGTTGAAGAACATGAGGGTCAGATCCACAACAACATATAGCTATATCAAATGGCAGTATATGAGTATCTGGTCTTTTATGTCTAGAAATGGACATACCTTAAGAGTTTAAATACCCTTATATTAAAATATCTTCAGCTGTTTGTTTAACCCAAACAATATGAAGATCCTGACATCTATTGACACATGCCACTTGCATCCTCTTACAATCTTTCATGAGTACTCCAGGGACCTGAGAAGTTACTGAAACTTTCTTGCTAGAGCATTCTGAAGGGAAACCAAAGTGACACATCATTCCCCTCTAATCTTGCTGACTTTTTCATCAAGAAAAGGTCCTCTGTCTTGTTCAGCATGGTAGCTCACACTTTCTCTATTGCCTGTTAGGCTTAGGAAGTACTGGCCTTCCTGATGCTTGGAGAAATCACTTATACACACAGTTGCTGTGAAAACAAACCATTTAACTGTCTCTTCTTTGAGCTTAAGAGTCAGTGAGTGTGTTTGAGGGAACATAAGCTAGTGTAATTGATTCTTTTCTCAAGACCCTTTCCTTTTTAAGTTTGTCTTTTCCTTAATACCCGAGATAGATTAGAAAGATTTTGTTTCTGTAAAATAACATCAAACTCAACTACTGTACTGTTAAGAGGATGGTTTATAAACCTACTGGTGCCAGTAAAATGCTATTCATTAAGCCATCCTTGACTTCAGAGAAGATTTGAAGGGGACTTGATTCTTTGTTTCATTGCTCTCTCAGAAGCCATGGAAGCAGTGTAAACTGTGTAAAGCAGTGTAAACTGGTGTAAAATGTTTTCCATTTACAGAATCACAGAATGGTATGGGGTTAGAAGGGACCTCTGGAGATCATCTAGTCCATCCCCCCTGCCAAAGCAGGTCCACCTAGAACAGGTTGCATAGGAACATGTCCAGGTGGGTTTTGAATGTCTCCAGAGATGAAACTTCACCGCCTCTCTGGGCAGCCTGTTCCAGTGCTCTGCCACCCTCAAAGTAAAGCAGTTCCTCCTCATGTTTAGATGGAACTTCTTATGTTCAGGTTTGTGCCCATTACCTCCTGTCCTCAGCCAATGTGACACCATTTCTGCTGTCTTTGATGATGTGGGTTTACGTACTTATTTATTTGTTTTAGAGAATAGGAATGGCAATGCAGTTCTCAGTGTTGATAAGAAACCGTGTTTAATGCTTTTGACCTGAGACTCTACACAATGGTTGTAAACAACCTGATAGAACGATATTATCTGCCTCACTTTGGGTGAAGAACTTTGTTATAAATAGCAGAAATTAATCTTTTGATCGGTTCCTGTGTTTACTACCTTTTTAAATTTAAGCTGGGCTAAGCAATTATGATCAGTATCAAAATGGAATAAACAAATCATATGCTAATATAGCTGACTATAAGGGAGACATTGCCTAGTGTTTCTCAAGCTCACATATGGGCTGCTGCACTGAAATTCTAGATCTTGGTGAAGCTAAACCTAGAAAACAAATACATATAATATACTTTACCTTTCTAAAGGTAGTACAGAGCATTACTTCTCTAATTTCTAAATTCCTAACATCAAACTGGGATCCCGAAATCATTTAAATATGCATGTAATGTTACTGGAATCTCTCACAAGTGTTTTCTATGGAAAACCAGAAGCAAACCTTTTACTGCAGGCTAAAATGTGTTGTAACAACAAGTAAGGAGTGTTGTGAAAAGTCAGGAGGAAACTCAGTGCCTGGGTTCTGTAATAGAAAATCTTTCTGTGCAATGGTAGTTTATTGAGCAAGATGAGAATCGCTTCAGCAAAAGTGGCAAAGAACCAATATACACATTGGTGTCACTTTCCTCACCTCATGGAAGTTGTGCAACCTTTCCAAAACTAAGTAATTGCAACAAGCTATCTGCCAGGCTGCAGTTTCTTGTCCAAAATGAAGGTAGGTGAACCCTGCAAGGCATGCAAAACTGATTTGTACTGTTGCTTAGATTTAATGTTGATTTGGATTTCCAACAGGAGAAGATGGTGCTCATACTGTGCATTAATATGGGTGAAAAGTTTGATCTATTATGCTAATCTTTCATCTACAAGGAATTCTAAATAACCTATCAACACAGCACAAGATAAGCATTAATGCACTGTTTAAAAAGCTTTCATAAAAGAATATGTGGATAGAAAAAGAAAGGTTGCACTATAGATGACAAACAAAAGTCACTGCTCCTTACTTTTCCAGCACCCACTCCTGACCACCACAAGGCAGTATTCACACATTACATCCAAACGCAGGTAGCATATGTGGTTATACAACTCTACTGAAAATTAACTAGGTATGGCTCATGAGGTAAGCCAAAGGAAGCCTACAAATTCAATATTTGATTTATTTAATTTCTGTCATTTTGTACACAACCTTTGCAAATTTCCTCTTTGTTTTATATAACATGTATATGTATAGCACTTGCAATATTTCAGCGGTGTTTTCCTTACAATTACTATAGATGAACGTTTAGAAATACTTGTACCAAAAATAAACAAATAGTCTATGTTAGAGGAAAACAGTCTTATGCTAAGAATTTTGTGTTATTCTTTCATAGTGTTTTCAAGGTGTTATAAATGGCAACACAGTAAAAAAAAAAAAAACACAACACCCAAGCCTGAAAATGAGAAATACATTGACAGAGTCTTTTAAAGTAATAAGTCACAGCAGGGTGTGGGGCTACACTACTACCTAATAGTTGTTAATCTGAATAAATAATATGTTTTTAATCATCAAGTGGCATTTAATTAACCTGAAATAACAAGCTTATTAATTCTCAATTAAATCATTATTTGAAACACTTAATTTAAATGTGAATTGATATATTTTCTGCTACCTCCTATAAGGTATCTCACTATTTTTGGTGAATTGTAGGTTAAAGTTTGGCATTTGCTCTCCCTCTTCCTCAATGAACATCAAGGACAGGTTTGAAAAGCTTCATGCTGTTTGTTAATTAAAGTAAACCAGAAAAGCAAAAGACAGGGAATTCAGAAAACAAAATAACCCAATTACCATACACTCCAACAGTGCAATACGATTTATTTACACTTAATCCCACACTTAGCAAATACTCAGGGCCATATCCTCTTCTAGAGTAAACTGACAATATTGACTTCAATTAATTTATTTACTAAGCCATTACATGTTTTGGTTTAGATTTCTTTTTTTTTGGTTTGGTTTGGTTTGTTTTTTTTTTCTTTCATGGTGGCTAAATATGGGAAATCTGATCATTTTTGCCTAAGAATCACAAGTGAAAAGCAATCCCTGTTCCAGACAGCTTACAGCCAGGGGTATAGGAAAGTGGGGATAATATTGTGTTCCTGTGATGTGATGCTCACCTTGATGTTAAAAGAACATTTTTTACTAATACTTTGAATAAGAGCAATGACCTGTACTGGGAGTAGGAGATAGAGGAAAATATGCCACTAAGGAGAAAGAAATGGAAATGTAGTGCCCTAAACACTAAAACACACTCCATGCCAAGAAATATTTTAAGAGGAAATTCTTGTAATGAAGTGTGGTAAGCCTTTGAAGAGTTAGTCAAAAATCTGACTTTTATTTATGAAGGAAAATCATCTTAGGGATACTCAGTGGATGAGGACACCTTCAGTAATAATTAAGAGCCTCTTTTTATGAAACATCTCCTTTATGGAATCTGCTCCTCTCCTTTGATTAAAGAAGATACCTGTGGAGGCTAGCTTTCCTGTTGTAAATTCCTGTCTTTGCAAATACCTCTCATTAGCTTCCCTCAAATAGCCAAAGGAATTCCAACACAAGATAAATGTTGACATGGTCCAAGGTGGCATTACACTGCATTCTAAGACAATGCACAGCCTTCTTCCCTAAACTGCTTAAAGCTCAGCCAACATAAATAAATAAATAAAATTCAGGCACTGAGCAAAAACTTTCAGAACTGATCATGTTCTGAAAAGATAATAAGGATACTGTGTAACATATAGCATAGCTTTCACTGGAACAAATGTGTTAAGCAGCTGTGATTATGCACCTGCATAACAGAATCTACTTCTTGCATTGAGAGGACATGAACCCATCACAGGAATCTATGTTCTATATAAGATGCAATTACTATTTGCACCCAAACTGGAAATGTTTATATTTGTATTTTGTCCATGTATTATCAAGACCTTGTTTTCAGATTTCTTTTAATTTTCTCATTTTGTTCATTTTTTTTTCTTTATTTTTTTCTGGCTGGATAAATTTTCTTCTTTCACTTTCCATCAAAGGTATTACCCCAAGTTACTTCCCTGGCAGCATAGCATATTTGCTCCTATAAAAACTACTTATATGGCAGAAAATCTCCTAGTTCTAAATTGAAATCTCCACTTGTTCTTTATGTGGAATGGCTAAAATAAGTTAGAAACATAGAAAAGGTTTTAATGACCATGGATTAAATAAAAATGATTCAGTAGTTTGCTTCATGGTTATTTATTGAAACAGGGATGAAATTAGACACTGATGAAAATAAGCTAGTGAAATCTATGCCCTTCTCCCTCCTCCCCCAATTTCTCTTTCATCCAGATTTTCTCCCTCCGAGCCAGAAGGTGGTTCAGTGCTTCACTGTTCAGATTCAACTCAAGACACCACCCTTCCTTCTTTAAAACAGGAGGAGGTAGAGTGGTAAAGGATAATAAAGGTGTCCCTGAGTGTCAGAAGGTGCACCTTTAGGCCTTCTATTTTCATCTATAGTCTTTCCATTTTCATTTCTGCTGTGTTACTGCTGCAGTGAATATCTTCAAAATATTTTTTTTTCTTGTGTCTTTCCATTGGAAGCTTTTCGAAAGTCTTTTTCTTTCAGGCTCCAGCTGCAACCACTGAATACTAAACTCCGAATCAGAACTATTCAGTTCTCTGAGGTGTCGGGGTTAGAGGAGATACAGAACCTCACCAGAAGAAGCCTATCTTTTAATTTCCATCAAGGGATACTTTGAAACAAGTTCAGGTATTTTACTACCAGCATATCTCTGCACTAATGTAGCATTTCACAGAGTTTCCGCAATAACTATCGTTGGGTCTTCTCATAAGAGCTCTATAATAGTCATAAATATTCCTCAGGAGAGCCAGATAGACTCTGAAAGGCATATAATAGCTATCATAAATGAATAATAAAATGTAGAAAGGACAAGCCACCATGAAAATGGCAAATGAATATGATGACGTGTGTGTTGTACATGAGTTAATTGTCTGAGTTTTATATTTACAGAAAATCCCAGCTGTTTTCTGCTGTGTCCGCAATATTTTTCGAAGAAGAAGCATCCTCTGGAAGGTTAAGACTTTTGGCAGAAAGAGTGAAGTACTTACTGACTGGAAAGCTTGCATCATTTTTCTGTGTGTTTTCCTTATGTGTCTTCTGAAACCGTTTGCTTCAATGACAAATTCTGGGAGTTACAGTCCAAGCATTGTCTTCGTCCTGCCAAATGGTGTAGATAAATTTTACTACAGCAGAAAAAATAAATCAGGAATTCAGAAAATGAGTTAACACGTGGATAGTACAATACTGCGCTTCAAAGCATCCCTTTGAGCCTTTTCACACTTCCCTTTATCAGGACTTAATACTGGCCTTGTCAGAAGCCACGTTCTCTTAATAAGAGTAAAAATGTAATGATCTTTATTTAGAATTACTCCTTTACTTCCTGCATAACTTCATCTATTTCAGTCTAACAATATATGACGTAACATACCACTCAACTTAGGAAGTGGTTCTACTCTGTAAGTAGTCCCATTAAAATCAAACCCATTGCATTTGTAATGAAGTCTTTCGTTTTAATTATGCTGTCATAATCAGGCTTTAAAGCTCTTCTTAAGGGGATATTATGGCTTCTTAATCTTTAAAAGACAGCCAAAACACAAATGAACATAAGGCTATACACAAAAAAATATATGCAGAAAAATAGAAAGGGAAGAAAATGCATATGACATTAGTGTAGAGAACTGAATAGGAGGAGTCTTGACATTGAGACCTGAAAAAAATCAATCTCTTTTGCTCTGTATTGACCATTATAGGATATGAAAATATCCATATATACCAGCATAAAAACAGTGACAGTAGAGCACATCGCAAAGTGGAAATATACTATGACTACATGACTAGAGAGTAATGGGAAGCTTGGTTAATAGTGTCTCAATATTCTCCAAAACACTTTACATCCTCAATGCAGTACTTTTCTATTTTTGCACAGAATAAAACTTTCCTAAGGCAAGTCAATCAGCTCATAAAAGACAAAAAGATATTCCTTTTTCCTTGGCATTTCCAGAATCCTCTGAACACATATCAGTAAATTGAGAAGACACTATAACCATTTGAAGTATAGGAAGGTTATAGAGAGCAAGCGCTGTGATTTATTGAAGGCTGTTCCTGATATGTTTCAGTTAGATTATTTTATAAGCATGAGTCTCTTTAAAAAGACAACGTCACAAAAAGACTGAATGATACAGCCTAGATCAAAATTTCCAAGATTTTTGTTTCTGAAGGGGAAGGTCTTGAAATCAGAAAACCTGCTCCTTTGATTGTGGGGTGGTTTGTTTTTTTTTGTTGGTTTTTTTTTCTCCTATTTTCCCTATTCCCAAATATTACTTTCTCTTGAGTATTGTATGTCTTAAAAATAAGGGTAATTGAAGTAAAATCTGTGTTTAATTATGTGTGTAATTTACTAATATTTAGATATGTTTAACCTCATGCTGTGTCTCTGTCTTGCTTTACGGAATCGAATGCAGAGTTGTACAGAGGTGATTTGTGTTAGATGTGAATTATTTTTTTAATGGTACATTAAGCCATGGCACTACACTGATTGCAGGTTACATGAACCTGTTTTGTAAACTGAAGATTACAGTGGATAGCCATTTTGTTTTCTGATCCATAGATTTTATTTTTCCTCTTCAAAATTCCATTTTGCTTCATTTGACTGACACAGAAGCTAGGACAAATTAAAAAAAAAAACAAAAAAAAAACAAAACAGACAGGAATATTCTTATAGGAACCTGTGAAGTGTGAATGCCCTCAGTTCTTATTAAAGAGAATATTTTAACTGTTTATGAGGCTGGACTTTAAGATAGACAGGAATGAGTCTCCGTGGCAATACATTAAAAGGAACAATCACAAAAATTAGTCCAAATTTACAGTTACTTTTGTTTTCAGACAGTAAAGTAACTGCCCATCTTGTACGTAACACTAACAAAGCAGCCCTACATAGGCTGCAAATTTACTTCTAATTAGGCACACTGGAGGAAGAGCCACTAAGATGTAACAATTTAAACTTTAAAAAGAGAAGCCTTAAATTAGATGCCTGTAAGGATATCTGATTTTCAAGAATAACAAATATATAGGATAAAACCATGAGGCTTCCATGTAAGGCATTTCCTGTCAGGTCTTCTGATGATGTCTTCTTGTTCTGCATTCTTATATGCTGGTGAAATCAAGGGCTGCATAATTAGACCAATTAACACAGGTATCAAATCTATAACTCCCACATAGAATCTCTAAATTATGTACCCTGATTCAATGGGGGGAAAAAAAATTCTATGGAGGGAAAAGACAATTATTAGGAAGTCTGACCAACATTAGACAATAAGATTTGAAACTTTCAGTCTTTACATCATGATGTCGTATCAGAAAGTTTTACTCAAGTATCTAGGAACAGCATTTTGAAAAGTTAAAACCTAAGCTTAGGCAGCTACATTCTTCTATAGCTTTAAGGTTTACTATGCATCAAATAACATCTATTGAGGCAATTCAGAATCTAGGCAAGATGATCATAAAATCAAACATACTTATTACTCTAGCAGACAGTCTTTCTCTGGAATTATAACTATTGTTATCCATCTGCAGACATGCTTTTCTTTTATTTTTGGCTTTATGTTTAAATAATATAAAAGTACATTATTACTTACATTCAGACAGCTAAGCAGATGAAATCTGTTCTTTCTATGAACTTTTCAGAAATGTCTTGGAAATTTTGCTTGTAAACTTTATCTTAAGCAAATCTTTTTATCTTAAAACAAAATGAGGATATTTGCATAACTTTTAATTAGCAATAAAGTAATAAGAAGGAATTTTCTGTGTGTTTGCATGTACATTTTCCTATCCTTTTTTATGTTAGGAAATCCCTGCTTTTGTGAAGCAGATAAACCAGTGATGTTTGTATCTAAAAAAATCTAGACAGACACTATTTCAAAAGATATACCATATACTTCAGAGGAATGAGTGAAGTCATTTGCAAACAATATGTTATGCTACTCTATGCACTAAATGACCACACCAATTTTGAAATTTTTGATTTCTTTTATTTTGGTTCAGGACCTACCTGTTCAGTTTAGGAAAGCTTCAACTTACCCAAATATATCAGTGAATAAAAAAGACTTCATCTCCTAACGTTTTTACATTGACATTACCCTATGTAGTGTTTAGTCACTTCTTGTTCCTTAATTCCCTGTTGTCAAAGGGTTTTAAATCAGTGATAAACGACTCTTCCATGCTCCAAATGCAAAGAATCAGTCTTTGGTGGGGAAGTATGTTGGATTCTGCATTGCCTTTTTTCAAAAACTTTCACAGTTTAATGGTCTTAGATCTATCTGTTAGGAAAAAAGTAAATTATAAAATGAGATGTTCCATGCAAAAGAAGAAAATCTTTTTCTTTGTTCTGTGGAATAATCTGGGAACACTGTAAATATTAGCCACAGATCCAAAAGGCAATGGCTCTTGTATTTTTTCTGGAGAAACAATGCCTGTCTGTTATATTAGAGACAGGGTCTCTGACAAAGGGATGTTAATAGTGAAAAAGTTCATACAGATTGTGACTGAGTAGTATTAGATGACATGCATTACTTATATGCTAGGCACCAAAAACTGAAGCAACGCTAATTATGTGAAGCTTTAGAACCTCACAAACAGATTTCTTTGAAGGACAGCTATTAAGGGACCATCAATGACCAGCATTTTCTTGTGATACAGTTTTCCTTGGTTCTTATTCACCCTGTTGGTTTCCCTTTTTAGAGGGAATTATGCCTTAGACTGAAGAGTAGCTGCACTTCTCACTTACTTAGGCATATTTTATGTGCAACAGTAGTCAACAGAGTCCTTTTTATACTTTTTTTTCCCAAGTGGTATTTTGCAAGAAGCTTTACAAGCATATGCATTATTCACATCCTAGATATGTAGATATTTGTCAGACCAGGAAAGGGGAATGTATTTCCAAAGGCTAATTTTTGTCTATAAAGGTTAATTTCCCTAGAGTCACTTGTAGTCAGTAGAGGAACATAGTATGGTAGTGGCCTCCAGAGAACAGTTCAGAGTAGGAGACTAATTAATCTCAAAGGGGGAGATTAACCACACTAGACTATAGTCAGTCTTGGTGAATGGCTCCCACTCTGGTCATTCACCTAGATTATGCCAATTGCACAGAAATAACTTACCCTTTTCCTCATTTATTATCCCACCAAAGCCTGTCATCTGCAAAACTTGATAATAAATATTTTTTACATGGTTATCATAGACACAGGAATGGACTGAAATTTAGTCCTAAGGGAACTCTCCTTACTACTAAATTGATACCTATGCACTGGCTGCACACACTGTCTGCTTAATATATTTCTCCCATGCAGTTACCTTTGGTCTCCAGATCAAGTTTATAAGGTGGTTCACACCCAAGTTCTTCAGGGTTAGTCTATGGTAAACATCCACAGTAAGCATAGCTTGACACTGACTTTGCTTGTAGTCCCACATGGTGATTCTTTGAACAAAAGACATAATAATAGTTTTTTTTTTTTGTTTGTTTGTTTTTGTTTTGGTTTGGGTTTTTTTCTGTTGAAAATGTAACTAATGACATGAAGGCTTTACTGCAGCCTGTCAGAGCTATATTCTTATAGGCTGAAATTTACTGCATGCCCTTTGAGGGCATCACGGTATGTCCAGGAACTTGTGGATCAAGAGCACATTCAGAACATATTGTAGAATTGCATAAAGCACACAGTAACAAGCCTACTGTTGTCTGAACCCGTCATCCTTTTGGAAACTATCTATCAAAGAAGCTATACTTAGAACCACTTTCAGGTAGCATTTCAGAAACTATTTTGCTCCCTTCAAAAGGAAGGTAAAATAATGTCTATGCAGTATAATCAGGAGACTAGATATGGCAGTTATGAGGGGATCTGAATTATTTGACAGTGCAAATGTATCCATTAAGAATTAAATTTAAGATTATCTGGAAAGACAGATTTCAAATTACATGCTATGGACCTCTAAATTACTTTCAGGTAATGGTAAATCTTCAATCAAAATATTGTGGGGCACTATGAAAAATCAATTTAAAAATTAAGTTTTGTAGCATAATTAGTGTTCTGTTTTGTGGGGATTCTTGAGCTGACTAGTGCATGATTCTGATTGCTCACTGATCTTAACTGTTTTATATTAGCAAAAGATATTAAGAATAAAGACTGTTTAATGCAAAATTTATTTAGCATCAAAGCATTTGTCAGGGGAGTGATTTATCAAAGTAAACAAGAAGAAAAGTGGGTCTTGCAGTCCTGAATGGAAAGGAACTATCCATGTATCCATTTAATAATGACCCTTATTAAGAAAAAATTGACCCCCATTGCTTTCAGAAAAGTTCTTGTTTTCTCTATGAGTTTAATCAACTTTAATATACACACATACCATCTCATTTCTCATGTACTCTACATCCCTATGGCAAACACAACCATCACTTACATGGAAAAATATCTTGAAAGCTTAACAAACATTCAAGCAAGATATGTATTCTGCAGGAGAAAATTCTTCTGCAGAAGATACAGATAATGGATCTCTTCTCTTTGTTATATCCAGAGTTGAATGAAAACTATAATAGTGTTATTTAAATCAGATCTACATGTTTTATTTTGCTGGAGCAATGAACAACCATATACATCAAAAAGCAGAGTTTTTTAGCCTCATTCTGAACACAGAGCTATGTATGAAGAATTTCTGAAAACATGTAATCTCAAAGTAAAATCTGATATATATTGTTTGAACTGCAGCAGGAACATGCTGAGAGCAAAAAATGTAATTTAGAGGAAAATTTTTATTTGTACCCCAAAATTTAAGACAGCTAAACCAGAGGAAACTTTGCTTTTGTAATGATCTAGCATGACAAAGTTATTGCTCCAGCTGCTTCCGCTGAAGTACAGATAAAAGCATAAACATTACAGACAAAGCCTTACATTAAATCATACAACCTCAGCTGTGTTACACAGATGGAGGTGTATCACTACAGTAATTCTCTCTTCTTTAACAAGAAAGAATGCTACTTTATGTGTTCACTTACAAATTTTGTAGACAGCAGCAATTGTCTCTTACATATTCCAATGACATCAGGAGCATGGATCTCACAAAGGCACCAAGGATTTCATTACCAAGGTATAAAGACATGTAGAAGAGTTCAATGTCTCTCATCAATCCAAAAAACAATATAAGATGCATATAAGTGAAAAAGTACAGGCAATTAAGGATAAGAAAAATTATAAACATCTATAGGACATAATTTCTGTAACTTTTATGGGGCCAAGTACTTCAATTTTATTTCTATGTGGTTTTTTATAACCCATCTTTATGTTGCTTGAAACATCATTCTGGCCTTCTAAATTTGCAGCCTAAGTGCTTGTGAAAATCTTTTTCCTGAAGTGGTGAGTAACTCCTCAACTCTTCCCCAGAAATATTCTGCCCCCTTTAATTGCAGCTTATCTCACTGCTATCTTGCATCTTTTTAAACACATGTAGTGATCCACTTTGGCCTTCGAAGTCCAAAGACTTGAGTTTCTTTCTGGCTCTTAACAGTGTCTTGATCTGTGATCTCAATCAAATCCTTTAGAGCTCAAAGTAGCAAAACATAAAAACATATTTCTATTTGAATAGGACTTAGCATTTAGCAACCAACCACTTGAGTATTTTGCATTCTGTTGGTCTGTGTCTCCCATCTGTGTAAAGGAAAAGAGAATGTTTATACCTTCCTTTCTTCCCTCACAGATGTTGCCAGATTTAATCAATTTGAAGAAAGATGGGATTTAATTGCATTGCAGAGAATTGATTGGCCATGATACATGAGAAAAGATGCAGTCTGACCAACAGCAAGATTTACAGAGAAAAGGTGCGGTTGAGGAACTTGAAGTACAACTCTCAGAGATTAGTGAATATAAAAGAAAAGGCTATGTTCCTTCCAGGCTCCCATTTTAACTATTTTTTTTTTTTTTTCATTTAGGAAAAGTTTCCTCATTTTGTTGTGATTTTGTTTTGAAACTTATTCAAGAAAAAGGAAGTAGCTAAATATTGGAATTCCCTAAAGAAATCCCCCTGCTACTTTTTTTCCCATTAAGCTCTGGAGTTAAGGAATGTCATTAGTATTAGTATTCACAAACAAGGGAGTTGTAAAGATGAAATATGCATAAAATAGATATAGTTTCTTTCATCAGAGAAATTTCCCAGGGCTATTACTGTTCAGATAAATCATCTTTCTTTATTTCTGAGGAATTCTAAAAAGTAAAAATATTAATAATTAAAGGCAAATCCTACTCAACTCTAAACCATAAAATCCAACAAACCAACAACAAAAAAAGGAAAGAAGCTATAAGAGTCATTGGGGGCTGATTTGGAAATGCTTCCTGATATTTTTAAGTGCTAAACCTTCTGTGTATATGTGTACATAGCATTGATGCCTTAGGGAACTCAGCTGTTGGGATAATTTTTTAATAATCTATTTTGGATACCCAGGGAAGTATTCTTCAGTCTTCCTGCTTCCACCTTGCAAGACCTTTTATGGCAAGAAGGGTCATGGGTGTCCTTGCAGATGTGACATTCTAAATTTGACCTTTCAGAAGAACAATAGAATGAAATATTTTGAACAGATGACAGGAAATACTAAATTTCTTCTCTACAATGCGATCAAAATCCCATATTTCTTCAAACTGAATAACACCCTTTTTTATGATCTATATGTTGATCTTGTTCACCATTCATTAAAAAAAAAGCAAAAAAAAGCTGGACTCCTGAGGCAAATTATCTGAGAGCTTTTAATGACAATATTAGTTAAATGCATATTTTAAAAAAGTACAGTTATGGGAAAATGGGTTACTGTAAGTAAAGGCTTAATACATAATGTAGGCCACAAATAAAAAAATAAAAAGATCATAAAGGTCATGCATCAGGAACTGTAATGTATACAACTCAATAGTGATTTTAACAATTTGTTGCTAAGGAAACTATGAATTTCAAAGTTATCAAAGTTCAGATCTGAAAAGTACATTGTCTTTCTACTAACAAAGCTTTGTGCTAAAGATGAGAGCTGGTGAAATCTCCTGCATGTGTTCTCACTGCATGATCACAGATATATAAAATTCTAGCTTGCTTCTAAGCTAAGCATAGAGTAGACCAAAAATGAAGAAATATTCTTGCATTATGAATGTTAAGGTCAGCATACTAGAGGATTTCACTTAAGATAAATCTTGTTTCATGGTTGCTTGGATTATCATGTCACTTTGGGTCTGTGTAGATAGTTTGTATAAAGTTTTGGGACCCCTTCCTAAAAGTAAATAATTCTTTTTCAGATCAGAAATGTGTGTTCAAGATACCATTGTCTTTTTCAGCAGTAAAAATAAATTGATTTCATGAGCACACAATACTTTTTTTTTTCCTTTTTAACTTTTTTTTTTTTTTCCCTCCAAGGTGGCACACAGAATAAAGAAAGAACAGCTTTTGAAAAAGTATTTATTGAATGAAGAATAATGGTAAAAATAATCCCAAATCACGCTCTTAATCTCTTCTCTGGAAGGATTTTTGCTTTGCTAGCATTTCTTCAGAAAACACAATGGTATGGGTTTTTACTCCTTTTATTCTTTCCTGATCTACCTTTCAGGTATGAAAGGTATGTAGGTGTTACTCGCTGTCTTAAGCAAATGTGCAAAATGACTGCCCAATGGATATGCAACAACTGTTGAGTATTGGATTTGGGCAGTACTCCAGAATGGGGATCTAGAGTGTCCATTTCAGGGATCCAAACCATAAAATGGCTACAGAACTGATCCTTTCTGTCTTCCAGATGCTAATTGTAACTACAGTCATAGAAACTCTGATGTTTGGGAAGGGGTAGAGATAAAAAGGATGAAGAAAAAGGAGTTATTTTAGTCCACAATGTAGAAACACCATGGAATAATTAAATATTCATTAATCCATAGATTTTGAATGTACTCTGACCAAATATGATAGAGGTGTCTCAACAGGAGCTAAGTGTAACTCAACACAAATTAAAGAGATTCCTGTTAAACATGTAGGAACCAAAAACTACCGAAGAGATTTTCCTTTTCTGAATTCCAATTTAGATCTGAATTTAAAGATCTATCTACTCCTATGTAATTTGTGTAAAAGAATAAAATATGGTTTCATTGGTTCAGAACAAAGGTCCTGACCCAAAATGAGGCAGCCATCACGGCACTGGCCAAAAATGATGTTGAGGAAGATGCCTGGAATGTTTCCAGTCTCTGGATTTTTACAGATCTGGGCACTTTTCTGAAAGTGTTTGGTAATCTATCAGAACCCTGGAGGCACTCAAAGGTTTCACTGTCTCTGCCCAACCTCCACCAGTGGTATACCCACAGCCCAGGATCCCATTTCAGCCTCCCAGGGCCATCAGCCCCTGCCCCAGCACCACTGCAGCAGAGCCACTTTCCAGCTGCCAAAGGCTCTGTGTTGCCCAACCATGGGCCCCTTGCAAGCCAGGCCCACCTGTGGTCCCACGTGCTGTCCCAACTTTGCCTGTCCCTGTCCCCAGGGAGGTGCCTGATGCCCAGGGATGAGGCTGCCCTGGTGTCCCCCCAGCTGCCCTGCTCCTGGCTGGAGCTGTGGACAGCCCCAGGCTGCCATGCTCTGTCCCTGACAGACCCTGTGGAGACTCCTCATGACTCCCAGTACCCTAGCAGTCAGCCTCTGCACCCTCACAAAACCTTCTGTAGATCTTGCTTTCAAAGCTCAGTCTCATTAATTACCCCACAGAAACTTTGAGCATTCACAGCATCCTCTGGAATCACGTTCTGGCTTAAATATCCCTTATGTGACTTTGGCTCCAGATTCATTTATCTTGACTTGTTACCCATTTCTGCTTATCCCAGGGGAAAAAATGAGCCTTTAACACCTTTTTATCTTTTCCATGACATCTAGGATTTTACACATCTTTACTAGAATCATAGAATCATACAATTGTCCAGGTTGGAAGGGACCTTTAAGATCATTTAGTCCAACTATCAACCTAACTGATAAAAAAGCCCCATCACTAAACCATGTCACTAAATGTCACTAAGCACTATGTCAACCCATCTTTTAAATACCTCCAGGGATGGTGCCTCAACCACTTCCCGGGGCAGCCCATTCCAATGCTTAATAACCCTTTCACTGTAAAAATTTTTCCTATTTTTTTTTCTGTAAAAATTACACCTCCCTTCCCTATCTTTTATTTTGTAAACTAAAGAGCTTTTTGGTTTTTGTTAAAATCCACTCCATACCTTTGATCATCTTTGTTGCTTTCTGAACTTTTCACAGTCTTCTATAACTCTCCTGGGATGGAAAGACAAGAACTACAGAGTATTTAAGATGTTTTCAACAGATAGAAATAGTGGCATAATCATGATCTTAGTTTAATTCCTTGTTTAAGTGTTACTATTTCCTAAGAGCTGGGAGATTTTTGTTTTGTTTTGTTTTTCAACAATACAGAGCAATGACCTATTATTTTCTTGGAATGGCTCATAATTCCAACATTCTGAGTGCCAACAGTCAGCTTGTTCTCAGTATTTTCCTAAGACTTACCTTAGGCACTCTGCCATCTAGGTTGCTTGTTTTGAGGATACCACTGAGTTGAGAGCATCAAATACTTTATGAAGTGAGGTGAAATATGAAAACTGAGGGACAGTGCAATATGCACTATGCAATATATAGATGCAGAAAATTATCCTTTTGTTATAACTTTTAATTTGAAGAAAGATCAAATTAAATCTATTCAGAAATTTTTCAGTAAGATGAGCTTTATCAGGAAACACCTCTTCATTGTACCTAAAATATTTCCTTTTAAAGATCCTTAATTCAAGGAGATTCTACCAAATCAAAGACAGGATTATAAGAAAAGCCTGACAGAATTCTTATCTCCTGTTAGTGGCTGAGAATCCAAGGCTCTGAAGAGTATAATATTTTAGATATAATGTGTTTTTCCCCTGCAAATGAAATCTCATTATCCACGGGTCCAGGGCAGGTTGCTGTGGCAAGGTTTCAGACTCTTTGATGCCAATTGCCGAGCTCCACCTCTAAACAGGGTTCAGCTTTTGGCTCTTCAGGAAGATCTTAGTAGCCGTGAGAGCTTTATACCAAGTATGGGCTCTTGAGTTTTCCAGGTTTCTTGGCATGGAAATTTTGAAATTAACAGTCATGACAATTTCACATGGCTAGGCATCTGCAGTCAACCTGACAAGAATGTTAATTCCACTTTAGCAGCTGTTGGAGATCATTGGCATGTGACCACAGAAAGCCCCACTGGGCAGATTGTCCTTTGGCCAAAGATTCTAAGATGTCCTGACTCCTGAGCCAACTCATTCCCCAGCCTCTTGATCCCCTCAAGAATGTGATTTTTGCTTTGCAGCTGCAGGTTCCACTGCATTTATTTTACTTGATGGGAACAGAGTGCAATAGGGGAAAATGACTCTTTCTTCTTCAGAGTTCCTGTTCATGGGAAATTTAACAAATTTTGTTTCTGCATGATTTGGTTCAAAACCAAATATAGAAATATCATTATGTAGGTTTTATTACACAAAATAGAGTATCTGAATTTTGGCCAGTTGCTTTGCCAACTATTCCCATCTGCCCTGAAACAGGCATGTAGCAGAAGTAGGCTCTAAGGACAAAAGTAAAAGAGTGGATGGTGTTCAGGGTGAATTGACTGCTTTGGAAAGTTTAAAAAAAGCCCAAACAACCCAAAACTTTTAAAACAGATTCTTTTTGTATTCTTTTATGAAAAATAGAGATTCTGGATTGAAAAGCTATCTTCCAGAACAATAGCAAGAAAGCAGTATAGTTTTTTCATACAGCCATCTGGTCCTCCCAGGGCTCCAGCAGTTAGACCCTATTAACCCTGATCTAGGTTTAATTTTTTTATTTAACTTTCTGATGTCAGTGGAAAGTGCTTACACATGCAGTATCAAGCCATTTTATATAAATCTGTACTAATACTCTTAAAACCACACAGCACTCAGAATCCAGGATTAAGGCTTTAAACCAGATGAAATATATATTGGGATTCCCAACAAGTTTTCTTTCTTTTTGTAATGCAAATGTGTTAATGCTCTGACCTCAAAACTGAAAGACCAAAGCCCAGATAGCTATCAAGAATCTGGCAAAGGTACTGTTCAACTAGCACAGGCACTGAGAAGAGCAGGAGTCTCCCATCCTAAATAACAACAAAGAGAGATATCAAAGACTTATATCTCAATAACATTATTTTGTTTCTGTTCTAATCACAACTTCAGATAAGAGTATTGAAATACTTTCAGCTTTCTGCCTGTTAAAAAAAATTGTAACTCCACAAAGTACAGTATTTTTGAAATATGTAGCTTCTTGAAAGAAAATACATTAATAATTTAATACAAAATACTGAAAAAATGCTGAGGTACTTTCCTGACCTGCATGCAGTTTTAAATAAATAAATAATAAACTAACAACAATAAATAGTTAAACAGTGTCTTGTATTTTTGTGATTTTTAAGCATGAAGCTTGTGTCTTTCACAAATATATAACTTTTAGTATTTCTTTCATTAAAGTAATAGTCCAAATTTTTAAAAAATTATGTGATGTACTCAAAAACCAGTACGAGAGTGCTACGCACAGTTTTATGCTCAGCCCAATAAAACACAGCTTGTTGTATATTAGACATTCCAGATTCTTTGAAGCAAGTGGTCTTCAAATAAAGAACAATATTAATTTTGTTAATCTTTCCTTCATGTTTTCTGTTTTATACAACACCACACAAAAAAAAAAAAGAAAAGAAAAGAAAAGATATTATATAAATCCGTTAAGTGAAATAAATATGATAAGTTACAGGAGAGAATAAAGATAATACAGAAGTTGTGAGTGGTGCCTTAATTTAGTGTATAGTGCCATGGCACAAACATTGTCTCACCCTATTTTTCCTTTGGAAGTTTTTCCAAATGTTTGATCACCAAAAGGCATGGCAAGTCTGTAGAATTGGCATCTTTGGCCTATGTATGCGGTCTTTTCTCATTGTGGTTAATTTGTTATACTCTACCTGGAGGCTGGTAACAAGCAGAGTACTACACCAGCCTCGCCTCCAATCTCTCCTGTTTAACATCTTTATCAGTGGCCTAGAGGAGAAAGAGTGTGTTCTCACAGAGTCTGCAGGTGTCATCAAGTTGTGAGGGACCAGTCAAAATGCTCAAGGGCAGAGCTGCTGTTAGGTGGACCTAGGTACAGGCTGAAGGAGTGGGCCAATCTTATGAAAATCAACAAGGACAAATGCAAAGTTGCAGAAAGAACTCCTTTCAGGTTGGCCAGAGAGTAGCCCTGCTGAAAAGGACATGGCACCGTCAGTGAACCGCAAGCTCAATGTGAGCCAGCAATATGCTCTGTCAGCAAAATGGTCAATGGGAACCTATGCTCTATGAACAGGAGAGTGGCCTGTAGATCAAGAGAAGTGATTGTTCTTCTCTACTTGGTCCTCATCAGACCACAGGTAGTGTGGTCTATGGCCAGTTTGCCCCTGCTATCTCCCCCAACCCCTGTCAAGGACAAGGAAAACATCAATGAACTTGAGTGAGTTCAGCTTCTTCAACAAGAATGAGGAGCCATGTCCTTCACGGTGGTGCATGGTGGAAGGACAAGGAACAACAGATATACATTGAGTAAAACATGTAAATTAAGTACAACCTGCTGGTTATAAGAAGAAACATTTTTACTATGAGGACAGTCAAGTAGTGGGACAGTTTCCCAGAGAGACTGTGCAGTCTCCATCCTTAGAAGCTAACACCCAATTGGATAAAGACTTAAGCAACCTGGTCTAATCTCATAGCTGAAGGTGGTTTGGCGTTGAACTAGACATTTCCTGAAGTATCTTCCAGACCCCAATGTTCTATGGTTCTGTGTTTCTGTTATTTTTTGTATATTTTTAAATAGTTCCTTACCAGCCAGACTAACTATCCACTTTGTCCAGCAACCTGTTTCTGAAAGGAGTCAATGGTGGCTGCCTACACAGAAATGTAAGAACATTGCAAGTGCAGTAATATGGCAGTTCCAAGCAAGAATTAATGGACAGATTTTCTGCTGGAACTCTCTCTTGGTTAATGCCACACCCATCTGACTCACTCTACCACCCTAAAACTTTTCCCCATTCTTCTGCAGTATCAAATGGTGAAGGAAGGCCTCAAGTTAGGACAGAATACGAGGGCAGAACAATAATGCATTTGCCTAATTTCTTATTCTTTCCCTATATAACCACAACAAATTACTTACAATGAAGAAGCACTGGGCTAAACAGGCACTCAGTCTGACCTTCTATGGACATTCATGCAGAGAGCATCTGGCTTTGCAGGTAGCTATCAGCTTTGATATTTGTACAGATTTTTGAGTCTCAATGCCACCAAAGCAGTCAAAAGTGAATCGAGACAATGTCTGAAAATCATGAGCACATGCATTATCACTCAGGTGGGAAAAAAGTTATTAAGGCAAAAATGGGATCCAAACTTTTGTCAGCTAAGTGCTGCCCAAAAAATAATGAATTAATAGTGCTAAAATTGATAGCCAGGCTTTGCCATTCAGCCAGATGTACATCTATAAAGATCCAGCCAATTTTTTCTTGTAATGTTGCCAGGGAAGGGAAAAAAATACATTACCAGAATTTAACATGCTGTATGATTTTGAGAATAACCCTTCAAGCTGTCAGTCTTGTTGCCAAAACTACTGTGCAACAGTATTAAGCAACAGGAGCATGGACTCATTTCAAGCCCAGGTGCTGAGTAATTTGAAATGCATGAGTTCCTTGTTGTGAAACAATCATTCCCTCTGAGGCTCTTTGTGTCCTCATCACTCCATGAACTGTGCTCATGGTGAATGTGCATTTACTTGCCTTGTAGCTAGTGTTCACATGCAAATTTCTGAGGAGAGAGAGAACGATCTCCTCCTTTCTTTACAGGATGCTGTCCTTATAAGAAATAGAGCACTATAAACCAGCTGAACTGGAGAGTCCAGCATGTAGGACAAGAGTAGTAAAGAAAAGTTAGAGAGCAGATGACCTCTGATCCACGCAAAGCCCGTGTATTAGTATCAGGTAACAGAGGAAAAAACCCTTCACATTCAAAAAGAAAGTAAGAAGACTGAGTCAAAGAGGGCTTAGGAATTTACAATAATTAATGACTCATGTAAATAGGGTTTTCCCACACCTCAAAATTTTAACTTACAATACTTACAATAGATCTTACAAATCAATTTCAAAAATAATTAAGAATCAGTAAGTGGTGTGCTAACAGTTTCTGTAGCAAAGCTCAGATTCATTTTCAATATTTAAAGCTATGTTTATGCAGCTTGTGATTCATCTTATCCAGATTCATCTGTCTAAAAGTTACGTGTTGAGTCAAAGCTGGATCCCTTTATGCCACTGAAGAAAAACAGACACCTCAAGATGAGATAAATCACCTTTAAGGGATGTATATGACTTTCTCTTGACTATAAAGTAGTACTAAAACAATATCTGTGATTTCTGAGGTATGTTGTTGGCAATTTGTTGACTTAGAGAGTTTCAATCCAGTTGCTTTTATTTTTCTGTATACTAGGGGGATAAATAGTGAAACACAGATTGGGGCAGAAAAAATATGGGTCTGCAAGAGTAGGGAATATTTTAAGGAAATATTGGTAACAAATAAAGAATCTATTCTAACTTTTAGATATACACATAAGGTGAGATAAATCCATTCACAGTACCTCGCTTCAATGAAGCTGAAAAATGTTGTACTTATTTACTTCAGAATTGTAATTTCATTATCTATTCAAAACATCTGTTTTGTATTGTTAAGTGAAAATTACCATATAATGGATATTGAGAATGCTTTAACAAGCTCAGAAAGCAGATCTGTGCCAGAATTGTATGCTGATCAGTGAGTTATGCTTGCACTGGGCAGTACAGGGCAGTGCTAGACCTAGTCCATTCACCACACACAGTTCAGTGCCGTGCTGAGAAACCAGTCCAGAAAAGGGTTTTCTGCATCCTGTATCCCATACAAAAATAGGTCAAAGAAATAAAGCTCAGTGAATTAGTATGTAATGTATACCATGACAGTCTGAAAACAGAAACCAGGTCGATTTTTGTTGGTCCAACTGATACGAATGGTAGAAAAATAGCAAGCTTTTGGGCAGGTAAGCACACTGAGCAAGTTCTGTGTTTTTCCAACTATACAAATTTGTGAAAGCTATAAACAATCAAAGACAGATTTTATTATATGCAATATATATTCATTATTCTTAGCTTTCCTATAACATAACTTCAGAGGAAGAAAAGAATATTAGTGTTGTAAAAAATGAAGTCTTCCTATCACTCAGGAGAAATAGTATCTTATGATTTAAAAACATAAACCTTTTATAAATAACAACACAAGCCCTAGCTCAATGAAAGAAAGTTGTGACTTTAGAGCATAGTCCTACCACAAACTTGACATTGGGCATGGCAAACCACAAATGCAGGAAAACCTCAATCTATTGCTTGCTGTTAATTCATGAAAAGAACAAAAAAAATCCCAACAACTTTGAGTTCATTAGATTATTAAAAGTAAATTATCTGAGCAGTTTCTGTGAATAACTGTGTTAGGAGTAAATTACAACATTTTGGCTGTGGGAGAGACTGCAGGGGTGGCCTCTGTGAAGAGAGGCTGGTTCCAGTCAACTTCAGCAGACCCACTGCAGGACACAGCTGAGTGCCTCATCCAAGATGGTGCACCTCTGGAAAATATACTTAAGAAAGGGCAAAATGCTACACAGGCATTGAGGATTGAGGAAGAAAGTGTGGGAAAACAGCCCTGAAGATAACAAGGTGAGAAAAGGAGGAGGAAGAGGAGGTGCTCCAGGTGCTGGAGTAGAGATTCCCCTGCAGCCCATGGTGATGCAGGTTGTCCCCATGCAGGCCATGGAGGACCACGGGGGATAGATATTGACACTGAAGCCCATGGAGGACCCCACATTAGAGCAGGCAGATATTATGTAAATGAAGCTGCAGCCTGTGGAGAGGCCAGTCTGGAGCAGAGAAAAGGTGTGAGGAGGAAGGAGCAGCATAAAAGAACTTTTAGAGGCTGAGGCCAACAGTTGTTCCCCATCCTGTTGCCCTGCTCATGGAGCCTCAGGTTGAGGAGGTTTAGGGGGTAAAGGAGTTAGGGATGAAGGAGTGAAATTGCGCCTGGAAAGGTGAGAGGAGGGAGTATTATTTTAATTTTTGTCTTTGTTTCTCACCATAGAGCTCTATTTTTAGCTGGCAATAAATTAAACTCATTTTCCCCAAGGTGAGTCTGTTCTGTCCCTGACAGTAATTGGCGAGTCATCTCCCTTTCTGTCTTGACCTGTAACCTTTGTCATTCCCATTATTTCCTCCTGTTCTGTTGAGGAGGGAGAATGAGTGAGCAGTTGGGTGGGGTTACTGGCCAAGGCTAACCCACCACAATAACTTAAAACAGGTGAAGGCAAGATTAAAAAGCTTCATCCAAGTTTCCATATACTGACATATGTTACTAGTCAGCACAGAGCAAGACAAGACTCATTTACCACTACTAAAATACTTTATATTAGAATTTGTCCTGAAATTAACTCTACAGAAAATTTATAAATAGTCATTATAACAGGATGAATTATTCCTGTGTCTATAAGTAGACAAGTCGGTTAGGTGAGATACATTAGGCCCCTAAGAGGATACTTTACACAGAGTTTACAAGGGCTCCACTTTTTTTATCCAACTGCTTTTTCCAGAGTTACTTATCCTAGGAGGAGCAAGATTTATTTTTTCACATTATTTACTAGAAGTTCTGAAATCTCATAAGGGAAAAACTCTGTGTTCCTCCGTAACTTTAGGAAAGGACCATATGAGATTACTAAACTTGCACCTAGCATTGGTCTAACTCAAATCTGTTTCTTGGTTCCCAGTAAATCTTCAATCAACCTTTTTCTAAGGCCCTCTGTATTGCTCTTCAGAAATCTCTTCAAAAGACTTCTCTATCTCCTTTGACTAGGAAAAGGAATTTAAGTTGAATTTAGTCTCTAAATGCTTTAAAAGGCCTGGTCACAGGTATGTTCTTAGAGACATCAGCCTTCAGGGCAAAAAAAAAAAAAAAATTGTACTACACTGAGATTTCTATTTGGAAGTCCAGAGGAGGTGTCACTCATCCCATTAAGGATATTCTCAAGGTTTATTATATTTCACAGACACCATAAAACTGCAGTCACAGATACTATTCTGTATGGTATTTGGTACAATGGACTTTTCTAAGCTACTGTTTATATTTTTAAATCCTTTTCCAAAGGTTATTGTTACTTTACATATTTGGGTTTTTTTTTTTAGTTTTGTTCATTTTTTTAAAGGTTCTTCAGGAAGAGAATAAATATTTTATATATTTTAACTATTAAGATTTGGTCACATTTTAGTGTCAGCAAGCTACACCAAAAAACTCTGAAACAGGAGCCATATGTGAGTTGTGCTGATGTAGCATCTTGTTACAGAGGAGGATTTTATCTTCATTCCAGTTCTTCAGTTCCTCAGAACCCTTGTTTTACATTAAGAAGTCTTAGCTCTGAAAGATTATGTATTGCTAAAAAATGTATTTGTTTTTGGTGTTAAAGGGTGGCCTTGTGATTGGTGGGCCAATTAGATTAGATCAGTCATAATGCTCATGTGATAGATATAGTTCTAAAAAAAGCCTGTGAAAAGGAGAATCCCAATTTTTTTAATTTTATTTTTCCTATTTCCAATCATTGGGTCCAACACATTGTATTATGCAGGCAGAGGCTTCTGTGCCCCTGAAAGAAATGAAGCATTTACTATAAAATATATTGAAAAACTACACCTACGTACTATCTTCACTGCATACCCATAAGAAAAAATGATCAAACACAAATATTCATGCAGTGTCAGAAGCCATAGAAGGAAATTGTGAAAGGGATTGCCAAGACTGTAGCTTGAAGCAATCCAAATACAAATGTAAACTATTAATCATAATAGAAAGGAAGACATAAAAAGCAAGTTGTTAGTGAGAGACTGACAAAAGACTAAATAAAGACTTTCAGGCTGAATGTTCCTTCCAGGCAGTATAGTGGAAACTATAAAATACGAAACATAATATGACAAAAAACATCTTTCACTACAAAAGTCAAGATCTAATCTTGGCAATGTACAAATGGATGAAGAATAGTCTAAACATTTAAAAATAAAAATAAAAATCACCGTTTCAATCTTGATTGAAAAAAATGTGTTCTTAGTGCTTCCAGATACTACTTTGTGTTTCATGATTAACTTCACTTAGAACTGTAGGTGTTCATCAACTCTGAAATCAAACCACAGTTTTGGTAGATCAAGATGGATGCGTACAAAATTACTGTGCATCATTTTCTCCATCTGTAAAATATGGACTATGACCCTTTTTCATCTCACAAGAGGTTTTGTGACAGTTGAATCATTATTGGTTTTAATAATGTCTATAATCTGGTAATTTCTAATTCTATTCTATTCTATTCTATTCTATTCTATTCTATTCTATTCCATCCTCCAGCTACTGAGCGAACGTAGTTTTAAACTTGAGTCATTCTTTCACCAAAAGTGTCATTTTACCATTTAATTTAACTGTGTTTTTCCTATTGACATTTTTATTGTCATGAAATTTTCTTTTATAATAGTGACTTTTTTCTGTGTTATCTGATTATCTAGATGTTTATAGAGGCAATAAAAATTAATAAAATATTAAGAATTAATAACTATGGAAACATTAAAATTAGTGGCACTGAGAGCTATGTGAAGATGCTGAATGAAGCATCTGGGATAGAATTAGAGTCTACAGTATTTATATTGTTTTTAGGAAATATCAATGGTTACGTAATATGTCCTTGGTAGAAATAAACATGATCCCTATCTTTTCGACCATCTTATTACTTAAGAACTTCTATAAAGAGCATTGTGTCCTCACATTTTATACTCGTTACCCTGATAGATCCAAAAGCCACAGACAATTCTAATCTTATCAATCAATCCTCCTAGCAGAGCTTAGCCTCTTAAGTCTTATAAATTTAGCAGTGCAGGAGTCAAACTCAGTTATACATGGATGCCATAGATCGATCCATTATATCAATCCATCTATAAACTTTAAATGGATTACATATTGTCTTTACAGTGTCTGTTGACAATTTCCTAGAAGTAAGAGTTTGGTGTTATAAAATCTCATAGAATAGACTATTGGTGACCCCTTTGTAAGACCTCGGATTTGAAAGATTCTAACTGATTAATCCCATCTTTGCTTTCAGAGATAGCCATTAAAAATATCCATGCCAATCAGTTTAGCTACGTGAAACTAAGAGTGAGCAAGAAGAAGCAAGGAGGGGGCATTTATATTTCTGTCTAACTGTGATGTCCCTATCATTGCATAATTTATTTTTAAATGTGTAACAAAAAAATAATTATATCACTATGCAAGGCTTTATGCAGTAGAAAGAAGTGTGTTTCTGTACAAATGTGTTTGTGCATGTTCATGCATGCTTCTAACTTGTAACAGTCTTGGTGCTTTGGAATCTATTGCTTTGAAATGATATTTAGATTAGAAAGTAATTTCATGTAAATGTAAATAAAATGAACAGGACTAGCAGGCAGTTCTTTCTCAGAAGTTAAGATTTCCAGACCATTTATCCAGAGATTTTTAGACATTGTCAAGCATTGGAATGGGCTGCCCAGGGAGGTGGTTGAGGCACCACCCCTGGAGGTATTCAAGAGACGAGTTGACATAGTGCTTGGGGATATGGATTAGTAGTGGATTGATGTTGGTTTTGGGTGTGGTGAGGTGTGTCGGTTTTTGTTGGGTTTTGGGGTGTTTTTTTGTTGCTTTTTTGTTTGTTTGTTTGTTTGTGTTTTATTTTGTGTGTGTGTGTGTGTAGGGGGGGGGGTTGGTTGTATGTTTTTTTTTTTTCCCTCCATTGGTTGGACTAGATGACCTTAAAAGATCCCTTACAGCCTAGATGACTTTGTGATTCTGTGATTCTGTGATTAAAAAACACTACTGTGATGAGAACTTCCTGTGAATATTTCTCATCGGTCTTTCCCTGGAAGTAGGAACAGAAACTAAAATCAGGGTCCTAAGTTAGCAATACGAGTACACATCTTAGCTTATTGACATATTTCTCTCTTAGATGATGGTGAGGTTCTCAAACTGTTTCATCTCTTTGTTTGTCAGTTCTTGTTTCAGAGTCCACTTCGAGCATGATAAGAAAATATTAAGTTTGCAACCAGGAAAGATTCTGTTCCTTCATATCATATTTCCCTGTGTGATAAATCCTGACAAAGAAATGGGAACTATTATCAGAGGTGGCCTATTTCCCAGATCCCTATTACTTACCTCCAGATGGATCTCAGGGAACTGTGTTTCATAACCAATGATTCTACTAATGACAGTTCTCACATAGGGTGCAGGATATTTTAGACTTACAATGTTTCACATTTAAGGATAGGAACAGATTTAAAAAAAAAAAAGAAAATAATTTTTGGAAAAGTTTAAGGTTTCCAAGTTTAATATTAATTCAGTGCTGGAAGAAGAGTTTTAAACAGTGTACCAAAGAGACCTCTCTTCAGAGGTAGAGAGCCTAGTATATCCAAGGCAGACTTGCCACTAGCTTTCTGCTTAGACTGGAGTGAGAAGCAGAATGGCCAAGCTGAGCCACATAAAAATAAGTGTCTTCAGCGTGTCTTTCATTTCTCAGGAAAATGATCAAACTTTAGGACCATAAAATCCAGCTTTTTCATACATTATATTTGGCATACTTCTGCAGTTCAGAGACTAAAGTATATACTCATCATCTAAGAGATTCATAATCATTGTATATTTTACTTGATTTTGAAAGAAAGACCGGAACCTAACCTTCCAATTTGCTTTCAGTTCTAAATAATGATCATTCAGGGCTGGACTTCTTTCAAGTTTCACCATTTGTTTTTTCATGTGAAAAACCCTCTTAATGAAATCTTATCTAGACTGATGAATATTGCTGGGAAAAAGAACAGAAAGTGCTGTCAAGTAAATCACAACTACCTCTCCCAGTGAATATCTGTGTGCAACTTTAAGGGAAATAATGGACAATCGGGCATTACATATGCCGTCAACCTTCTTGAGGTCATCCAGGGCCTATGTTTACTTTTTCATTATATTTAGATTCTAGAGTTTCAGTACACTCACAATATATGAATCAGAGCAAATCTCAGTGAAAACCAGATGTAACTCTTTGAGAAAATACTTGCCAAGGTAAGAAAATCCTTGCCAAAATCTGTGCTGGCATACATGTATCTCTGTGAAGTGTATGGTCACCTTTAGCTCACTGGCCACAGAGGTCTTACTAGTACTCTTGACAGCCTTGTATTTTCAGATAGGAGATAAAGTTTGTAATGCTTCTTATCATTTTAAGACACCAAGATGCTGCAGCTGCTCATCCTCAGGCTACATGTGAAAGCTGAAAATTTCAACATCTTCAGTGAAAAGAACTGGCATGTTCAAATAATACTGGTGCGTAAACCTCTGCACTGTCTCCATGTCACCTGCAATGGGCAGATCATCTTGTTCCGGAACATCTCTAAAGCCTCAAGCAAGTTCGAATCATAACAGACCCATGCAACAAGATTGGAAAGGGACTGAAAAAAATTTCAGGTGGAACAAGACAAAAAGAAGGAAGTTCTTTGGATTATTTGTGCTACTCTTAGTACTCTAGACTGTCAACATGCCCAACATGGCCAGACTGGCCATTGAGGTAAACTCATAAGTCTCTTTCCCTCTTTCTTTCCTCCTCTCGGAGAGAGAGGTGGGGGGAACATCTGTCGTTTGTCTCAGTGCCAGTCCAAGGCAAACCACGACAACAAACTTTTAAATAATTTGGGAGCTGTAATAGGTAAACAACAGCATAGAGATCAGCCTCAGTGAATGAATCCTAATTCTCAGTTATAGGGGTTTCCAGATGATGCTTATTTTGTTTTATGGGAAAGAGTACTCTACTGGTAAACATTTGGGCAGCTGTTATTAAACTTCAGTATGTTTGTTTCATCACTTAGAAATAGTGACTAGTGTTTTGTACACCTCTATAAAACACTACCTATGCTGTCAGCTAACTGGCATCTCCAAAGAAATTTTATCTAATACACATTATGTAAATTGTAATTGAAATCTAATAGATATGATACAAATTATAGTAAAATATGTTAATAAAATAATATAATATTTTACATGCAATATGTTACAAATAAGTCATGACTTATCACATGTAACTGTATGATTTATTATATATTACATATTTATATTACACATTTGCAAATGGTTGTTATTTTCATTCAGATTCATTTGACAGCAAAAAGCACTGCCAGAAGTATATTTCTATTTTAAACTTTAGTTTGACTAGCTAGAACTTTTTTCCCAGACTTTGAAGTGGTCTGGATCTTTTGTATGCTGTACATGTGTATGCTGATTGCTGTACATTTTACTGGATCTAAAATAATACATTGTGTATGAAGACAATCCATATATCTAACCTTGCACAGAAGCTGGAATATTGACTCAAGTACTCACCTATCACTACTCCCTGAGAGTATGGTTATTGAGCCACAGGGCTTGTTTAGAGTGCTATCTTTATAGGGCAAACGGTCAAGAAAAGAATATTGCCTAAAGGCTTGTCTGCATTATGGATTTTTTCTACAGACATGTTTGCACTAATATACAGCATATTTACTTTGTTTAAAACATGATCTGCACCCGTATAGCTTTGCTTTGGTTTCTAACGGGACTGAATACTGTATCAGTGGAAATCCTTGTTTCATTAAAGAAGAATTCACGAGGAGACAGAAGCTACAGCGCTAACAGAAAGTCATTGGTAGAAAAACCTTTTGTTGGGAAATATGGACCTAATTTAAATACTCCTTCTCCTCTCTCACATGAAATTTTCTGTAGCAAATGCAAATCTGGTATAAACACTGCCACATGCTATGGAAACTGGGAAGTACATCAGAGTCTGAATTCTTCATGTGACATTATCCTTAGTTGTGTCTGTAGTGAGCAGTCATCTGCACTGCTGTGTGCAGTCCACATGTGTCAGCTTGCTTTCACAGAAACCAAGGAACACAAGGTGTCCACATGCATAGTTTATGTACTTGCTCTCCACATGAAATAGTTTACAAAACACCTATGCAGATATTAGCAAAACTCAGGGAAATTCATGCAGTAAGGAATGACCTGACCAGCCCAATTCCAAAGTAATAATTTAATAGACTTCTTTTATAATAAACAAATAAATACTTTGAGCATGATTTTAAAATATATTTTAAAAGCAGGCAGCTGAATCTTGCCCTAAAAATGGCTATGTGTCCCCTCTGACAGTAACTGGAACTAAGGATTAGGTTCATACCTAAACATAGATGAAAGGAATCTTAAAGCATTATTTAGAAGCACAAACCAGTATAGAAAAGAGGTTCACTTAATCACTAAATTCTTCAAAATAAAATAAGATCTAGAATGATGCACTGATTTCTCACAAAAAAAACCAAACAAACAAAAAAAAAAAAAAAAAACCAAAAAAAACCCAGGTCTAAAATCCGAGATGCTGTGATTGGAGACTGTGAGAAAGCACTCCATGACCAGACCATGTTTTCAGTAAAGAAGATGAAAAGCACATCTTCATGAGTTTTAAAAACAGGGGGGATTGTTGTTACTTATGTTACATCCTCAATATTTTCTAGTCTTATTTTTCATTTTCTTTTATGTTATTCATTTCTGATAGACAACTTCAAATTAGTTAAGAGTGCTAGATAACTTGAGTGCAGTTCTGAAGGATTCCATAACCATGAAGCTCATAAATCAATCGATTTATGATGATGATAAATCGTTCTAATGTTTGACCTTTGCTCCAAAAAGGGCCATATGAGTATGTGTTGAATGATTTTGCATTCATCAGGGCCTCTGTTTGTAACAAAATAGTTAAGAAATTGTCCAAATTTTTCTTACCAGTCCTTTTTCAGGTTTGGACATGTTAGAGATTAGGCCTAGGAGAGAAATTTCTTAGTCCATTACAAATTAAGTAAATATTTTGTATTAATACTTGCTTCAATTTGTACTATTACTTTGGCAAAGTTTGCACCCTTTTACCTTTGGTGAATGCTTTAGGACTCAAATTTTACTAGTGAGGACAGTTCCAATGATCCATCACACCAATGTTTGTGGCTACTAAGTGTCAAGTTCCAAACTTTTAGTTCATATCATGCAGGCCAGAGACCGAGTGAAATGCAGAAACAGCCTGAGTAAATTGCACAGCCAACCAAAAAAAACAAACCCATAACTGATTTTTTATTCATGTCACAATTAAGAAATGTCATGTCACCAATGACTGTATGCCAGTTGCTTAGGGTTAAAAACAGGAAAGGAAAAAGATAAAAAGAAAAGGAAGAAAGGAGAAAGAAGGAGAGGAGGAGGAGGAGGAGAAGGAGAAGGAGAAGGAGATGGGGGAAAAAGGCAAAAGAGAAAAGAAAAAGGACAAGGGAAAAAAGGAAAACAAAAAAAAAAAGAGAAAAAAGGAAAAGGAAAAGATGCATGATTCTTTTAAAAAGCTGGTTTATATTTTTACTGGATTTACATGGCAAGGTTTTGGTAGTAGGGGGATGGGGGGGTGAAGGGTGATGCAGGGGTGGTTTCTATAAGCCTCAGAAGCTTCCTCCATTTTGGGCAAAGCCAGTTTCACCTTGCTCCAACATGGACCCGAAGCTAGCCAAAGCGGAGCCAGCCATCAGTGTTGGTAGCACCTCTGTGAAAACATATTTAAGAAAGGGAAAAAACCGCTGTGCAACAGCAGTTCAGAAGGAAGTGAGACAATGAGAGAGAAACAACTGCACACACCAAGGTCAGTGACGGAGAGTGAGGAGGTGCTCCAGGTGCCAGAGCAGAGATTCCCCTGCAACCCCTGGAGAAGCACATGGTGAAGCAGGTTGTCCCTATGCAGCCCATGGAGGACCACCTCGGAGCAGATATTCACACTGCAGCCCATGGAGGATCCCACACCAGAGCAGGTAGATGTGTCTAGAAAGAAGCTGCAGCCTATCAAGAACCCACACCGGAGTAGGCTCCTAGCAGAAACTGTGGCCTGTGGGCAATCCACACCAGAGCAGTCCATTCCTGAAGTACTGCACCATCATGGAAAGGACCTATGATGGAGCAATTCTGAAAGAACTGCAGCCTGTGTGAAGGAACCATGTTAGAGAAGTTCATGAAGGATTGTATCATGTGGGAGCATCCAACGCTGGAGCGAGGGAAGAGTGTGAGGAGGAAGGAGTGGCGGAGAGAAAACGTTATGAACTGACCATGGTCCCCATTCAACATCCACCTGTGCTGCTCATGGGGAGGAAGTAGAAGAGTCAGCAGTGAAGCTGAACCTGGGAAGAAAGCAGAGGTAGGAGGGGAAAGTGGTTTTAGATTTGTTCTTATTTTTTATTATCCTACTCTGTTTAATTAGTAATAAATTAAAGTAATTTCCCCCAACTGAGTGTTTTGCCCATGACAGTTATTTTTGAGTGATCTCCCTGTCCTTATCTCAACTCATGAGCTTTCCATTGTATTTTCTTCCCCTATCCTGTTGATGGAGAGGGAGTGAAAAAGTGGCTTGGTGGCCACCTGGCAACCAGCCAAAGTAAGCCCACCACCATATTCTACAAAAAAGAGGAAAAATTAGTTTTCTGAGGATCTAGAGCATACTGCAGTGCATCTTTGGAGGGTGGTTAAACTTTTATCACAGGCCTGTCTCAAAGTTAATGTATTAGTGACAGCTGCATGATTTACTTAAATTCCTATTGAATTGCTTCTGGTACTCCTATCAGAAAGCTGTAGTTATTCAGCACTGCACCCTATTTAGTGTGCAAGGTCCTTTCTGTTGTCCTAAACTAATTGCTTTTCATCTGGTTTAGTTGAAATTCTGAAAATATAGTCTGTATTTTCTACTAAAGACTGAGATATATTTTGTGTGGTATGTATTTGCTAGAAATCTAGGCTAAATTCTTTAGCAAGTCTTTCATCCCACTCATTGTAGGTGCCTAGCTTATAAATGTTCTTCCAAATTGTTCTCTGGAGGTACTTTTCTCTGTCCATTTCATTAAAAAAAAAATTAAACAGGAGTTTCATATTGGAGGCATAGCTTTCAGACAGGAAGATGAAGCAATTATGACCTTTTCCTACAAAATTATGGAGAATCATGCAATCATTAAATGAGAGAGAGTTAAGTTTTACCTTTGTAGTTATTTTGCACTTTGACATTAGGAAAAATTAAAGACAACACCAAAAAAAATTACTTTCTTGAAGGTTCTTGAAGCCTGTGAAAATGAATTTAGTTCAATCTTTAAGGGAAAATTTGAATATAACATCTGTCCCTTGTGTATGCTAATGATTTTGGCACTTATAAATAAAATGAACAGTGCAGTGCAGAATAATTGCTTATTTCCAAAAACTTCTTAAAGATTTTTATTATGTATAGTTACCCTCTGTGCTTGGATGAGTGCTTTAAAGTCTCCCTCAGTAGGCATTGATACAGTAGACCATAGCAGCACTAAAAAAAACATTATAGTCTATTATGTCAATGAGCTGTGTGTGAAGAATTTCCTTAGTAGTATTTATTGGCACAATACACTATGACAACTGTAGAACATATGATTATTCTTTTGATGGAGGAATCATAACAGTTACATTAAGATAGCATGGAAATTAAGTAGCAGTGTCTCATGCACTTCAACCAAAATCATAATAACTTTAAAGGATCTCCTATGATCACCATGGATGAAATGGAGAGTAATTGTCACTATAATCAGACCAGATCCTTTTACTTTGCGGTCTTCTTCATTCTCTTCTATTTTTTTTTTCCTGTTAATGTTAAAAATTATGGAAAGAACCTTGTTAAAATTTGCAATAAGTTTTCATTTAAAACTCCAAAAGCCATGAGGCTCAGACTGGCTTTTCTCTCCATATTTAACTCATTTCATTGCACCTTGAAGTATTATAGGGGTCTAAAAACACTGTGTAATCTTATTGACCATGTGTGCCATAATCCTCCCTAAATACAAAAGCTGTGTAAAAATCCAACAAAAGCCAGGAACTACAGAGTTAAGGCTTCTTATTTCATCCGCAATACAATCCATGTGTCTGGGGATTGTATTTGATGTTCTTTCATTCTGGACAGATTGACTAGTAAAACACTGAGCTGACTAAAGATGAGATGCTGCTCCTGTTCCCCCCCTTCATGGGGAGGTGCACACAGTTTTTGTATGGCTAATTAGCAAAGTGTAAACTCACCACAGGTTGTCAACACAAACTCCTTCATTACAATCTGGTTTTAAAAGAACTGTTGAAGTCTCGATGTTCAGTGTATCCATAGATGCCTTAGGTGGAGTTCCTATTTTTTTTAGTTTTCACTCAGGGTTCCTAAATCTCTAGTCACCTCTAAAGCTTTCTGAAACCTATACTGCCGTAGGCAAAAGTCAACAAACATAAAATGGTTATATAGTTCTTCCTCATAGCCAGAGCAAGAGCTGTTACAGATGATATTCCCTATAACAAGTTCTTACAGAAGACTGCTGAAAAGGCTGAATTCCATGGGTTTGTGTCAATATAGACTATTATTCAGTGAGACTGAATGTAGGAAAATTAATAACTTATCTGATAAAGTTCCACGAGTATACAGTACCAGCATATAAAAAAGTTTTGTCATGCTGTGATTTTGTCAATGTTTTCTTTCAGAGCATGGAAAAAAAAATCAGTAAACACTAATTGGCATTTCCTTTCTACTCATATAAGGCTTCAAATAAAACAGTTAGGTAGAATTACTCTTCGCACTTTTTGGGGGGGTTCATTTATGTTTGGGGGGTTGGTTTTGCTTGGGTTTTTTGCATGGCCTTCATATTTCTTTTTTTTTTTTTTCCAAAGGAAAGAATATTTGACAGTGACATATAATGTTCCTCTGCCTTCTGCTATCTAAGGTCATTTACATATCTGCAAAATGGGTGGAAAATACTTTCATAGTTTGGTAGGTTATAAACTGTGAGCAGTCTGTGCACTATATCATCAAAAATTTAAGATAGTGGATAATCAGGGTGAAAATTTATTTTCAAAAATAACAATTCACTAACTTTTTAAAATGATAAATTATACATCAGAAAACAAGAAAAGGGTATGAAGCAGGGTACAAAATACTTTGCAAAATTGACTGCTCCTTTCTTGATAGTAAAGTTAATCTGGGAATGAATTTGTTCTCCCAATTGACACAACAAGTGACATTTTTCTTCAATACAACAAAAGGCCCTTGTATGGAAACTATTGCTGTTTATTAACCAGAAGACAGTGCCATGTTAATCCAGTGATACAGTTTTCCAATCAGAAGTTTATATCTCCCTATAACCAGGCTTGTAGAAGAAGTTCAGCCCCAATTTAATATTTTCAACTAGATCGGGTTGCTCAGAGCCCTGTCCAACCTCATCTTGGATGTTTCCAGGAATGGAGCATCTCCCACCTCTCTGGGCAACCTGTTCCAGAGTTTCACCAACCCCATTGTAAAAAATTTCCTTCTTTTATCTGGACTGAATCTACCCTCTTTTAGTTTAAAACTATTACCTGTTGTGCTATCAGTACAGGCCCTAGTAAAAAGTCTGTCCCCATCTTCCTTAGCCCCCTTTAAGTATAGAAAGGATTTTTAAGTACTGAAAGGTCCTTTTATAAAAAAACACTTTCCCCAAAATTAATTGAAGCTACTTTTGTAATTGGATAAAAGAAATAATTTGGGTTTTTTCATTAATATATGTTTTGATTACAAAAGTTCTTCTACACCAAAATGAATCCAAACTTTTTAATTCTTTCCTTCTGAGCAAAATCAAGCTGTATGTAATTTATAGTGCTAGTCAAAATAGCATCCAGCTTTTGAAAATACAATACAAAAACTAAAATAAAAAGAAAGTAATTTTTTCAGTGGTGGCCTCCCCGCCATCTTCTTAATTATAAGCCCTAAACAGACTTTTCAAAGGCTGACAATAATCCTATATAACCCCTTTTGTAGAACATTAAATAGGATCAAAATATTATATTAAAGAATGAAAAAGATAAAAGTAGCAATTACAGTTTAATCTCCCCAGTTACAGAGCTTCTACATGCTTACTTCCACATACTGCACTTCTTGCCCACCACACAACTGTTTCCTACACTGTGACAGAAAAAATAAATACAAAATGTATGCAGTTGGCGTACAGACGTGGTTTTGAAAGACTTAAAGCTTTCATGTTTTTCACAAAAGACGTAGGGGAGAAAATGGTTCTACACTGTTTGTGACTCCTTAAAGAGTCCTTGAAGAAAATGTAATGCAAATTTTATTCTATTTATATGTCACATACTGTGCTCATAATAAGTGAACAAATTATTGATTTTCAATAGGGAGATTATTTAAAACATTTATTTTATGCTTTCTGTTTCAGTATTAACTACAAGCATGGAAAGAACACTTATTTTAAAAATGTAATTTTTTATGGAGTAACTCCCGAGTTTGCAGTACCATGGTACTGCCATTTGGTATCTGTGCCTTGGCCCTTATACTTAACTGAAATATTTATAAGAATTCTAAGTAAAATTTTACAGTAATGCAGTTTAAAATTACAGTATTTTCAGGTCATTAAATAAATGTTGTCTCACATTTAGTTGTTCTTGGATCACTGTTTCAAATATTACACTAGTTCTTCTGACTTGTTCTGTTGTGACAGATGCATTCCTATGGAAAATGGAATGCTAGATTCCTATGTTAACCAAAAGATGTGGTTTAAGAGTGCAGCAGAATTAACTCAATTATTATGCTTCAGCTGTGAGACTCACTGCTGCAAGAACTAAAATCAAATTCAGAAATGCCAACTCATTCTGCACAAGAAAAAGAGAAAAAACAAAAGCCTAGCCATCACATTGAAAAAGACAATGACAAAATAAATCTGTAGTTTCTAGGTTGCAAAAGGTAATTAAAATATTAATCACAGAATAGTAGGAGTTAGAATTGACCTTTGGAGATCATCTAGTCCAACCACCTGCTAAAGCAGTTTCACCTAGAATAGGCTGGACAGGAACACATCCAGGCTGGTTTTGAATATCTCCAGAGAAGGAGACTCCACAATCTCTCCGGGCAGCCTGTTCCAGCGCTCTGTCACCCTCAAAGATTTTCCTCATGCTGAGATATTACTAATAAATACAATATAATCTAGATATAACTTTACTGGCATGAATTTATACTATTGATGCGGATTCAGAAACATTCATACATGTGAAAACAGAAAAGAAGCTTCAGTGTATACTCAGATCCCCTTACCTTTGTCCCCTGGAGTAGTAAACTGTAAATAGCCTACCTGTATTCAGCACTTAAAAGGCAGAGGGATTCACTAGAGTGTTTTGGAAGAGCTGTAATGGAGTCCCAGAGCAGGGAAAAGATCTTTTGTGTTTCCTCTGTATTTCCATTTGAAATCTTTGTCCTTGGAATGATATGCAGTTCAGTTACTAAAGATTAGGGAAGAAGATTAAAGATCTTGCTATGGACAAGAGTAACAATTTTGAGACAAATGTGGCTGTAGGCTTAGTGATGGGTGCCAGCATTCATGTGAAACTGAATGAACTGATTGTAAAATAGGTCTGAGATTGCAAACCTTATCAGATATATCTTTTCATTAACTTTCTTAGCCAGATGTGTATTTTTCACAAGCACTAGTAACCCTTGTTCACTACAAGAACAGGGTGTACGTAAACTTGTGTGTGGCATGTTGGAAAATAATTTAAAGAAAGCAACTAAATCTATGTTAGTTTTTTCCCCATTTTTTAGCATTTTTTTTTTCAAAATAGTTTTGGAATGTTCTGAGAGGTGAGAAGACACTACATGGAAGTTTAAATCTTAACTTCAAAAAATTATATCCAGTTAATCATCCTGACATATGCCACTTATGAATATGTAAGGTGTATATACATATATACCTATATATACATGTCTGGCCTCCAAGTGTTTCTCCAGAAGGTCATAAGTGTGCAATACATCCTTAATACCTCCTATGTAGTCTGGGCTACTAAATCAAGAGTTTGAAGGTGTCATTCCTTTCAAGATTAAGACACTTTGTCTTGCTCAATAGAATTAATACAGTCAAGAGAATGAGCCATGTAAACAGTCAAAAGGGTGAGATTCAGAAACGTCAGTGTCTACTGCCAACTAAGCACCAAAGAATGTGTCTTCCCAAGTTCATAGGTAATCTCTACTACCCCATTCAGGATACCTCAAATAATCCTAGCACATTTCAGAAGAGCGAAGTGTCTATGTTTGGACAAGCAAGTCCCATTCTAGGTCTTCATCCACCACAATGATAGCTTGGACAGCTAGTTCAAACATCTATTTATACACTTAAGCATACCTCTCTTAATCTAGCCAGAATTCCACACACAAGGTTTCTACAGGAAATGCTCTAGTTCATGTAGGACGGGGAAGAAGGTGAGGGGGTTGTGAAGAGATTAGGTTTCTGCTAACACCAGACTAAGCAGGGCATGTATTTATCTCAGAAGCCTACATTAAGGCAGAAAATAAAACCCCAAACAAACAGAGGAAGAAAATGTTTCTTGAATCTCCCCTGAACATGAGAAACACTCCAGTTCACAAGTTTTGGGAACTTATGCATGCATAACCATTTTTTTCTTTTCCTGATCCTCTGTATCTCAAAGCCTTAAAATATTAGTTTCTCTTTGTCAAATTAAATCAATGCATTTTACTTTGTATCATTTCAATAACAGTGCAAAGAAAAGTCAGCCTGGACTTGTATCTTTAAAAAACTAGAATCTTTAAATTAGGCTAGATATAGATCACTGGATGGGCCCAAATCATTGTGAAGAATACCAAATCAAGACAATCCAAGCAGGCAATGGAGTCTGATTGGAAGCATCCCAATATTGAAGACAGAACATAGGAAAACTGTTCACCCATTTCTGTCTCCATAGTTGAGCCAGGGGAATCTGTAATGTAGACTGAAATGGCAACCTCCCTCATCTTACAAGTCCTGCTTTCTGAGAGACAAGTATTCCAATTTACGTAAGGACTGAGTGTCTCAGAGAATGCGTGTGATACCCTGGAGACATATGAAACAAGGAGGATGCAACAAACTCCCTGGATATCAGTTTGCATGGAAAAGTGGGAGGAGGGACCTATTTCCCAATACAGACATGCTCTGAAATCCCAAAACAAAGGGGATGATGAAGCTTACAGATGCCTTCCCCTTCAGCATTTTATCTGTTTTGCTACCTTCACAGAGTCACACTTTCCCTTCTTCTAGTCCCACAGTCTCAGCTCCATCTCACCTGCAATTTTGACTCTAAACCCTCTTGATTAAGAAAATTCTCATGACCTGGTCAGCCACTCTAAACTTACTATATTTACTGCCGAGTCACTGTATACATTAGTTAAACAGATGTTATGCTACGTGAGTGGGTTGCACAACAATTGCAAAGCTAAGGACGTTCATCAAAAGAATGTTTTAGCTGATGTATAATAGTCAAATGCCAAGTGCTGTGTCTGCAAAATTAACTCAAGGTAGAACTATTTTGGACTGACAGATCGGAAGCATTTCTTAGAAATTTTGCAGCAGGAAGATGTAATGGTGCATGAGTGCCATGATCACCAGTACATAGAGGACACACCTGTCATATGCGTGAGGACTCATAAGTGATCACTTTTACTTGTGATCTTTCCTGCAATTCAATATAAGGACATATTAATGTGCATCTAAATGTTACAGGGGAAAGCCTATTATAGAGAATTCTGTCTCTGCTTCTAGCTACTAAAACAGAAATGCTAGCAAAGGTAATCTTCTATTCCATCCACTCTGCAACAAGTGGTATCTGGTTTATTTTTAGTAACACTCTCCCCCCAAACAAGAATTTATGTGGATGAAAGCTTTTTGAGACTATGTCATATGGCTCCCCAATTAGATTTCCACTCAATAAGATGTTGAAGTATAACAACACACAACAGGGTTCCTCACTCTCCAGTTTTCCTTTTCTCCTGTTTTTATGAAAGGATAGATTCAAATGAACGCAGATGAAGGTCACGAGTCACCTGTTCATGTAGCAGTATTTATCAGGAGAGAAACCTTTCACATAATTCAGTCTATGTATGTGCAAGATAATCTGTGTAGTTTGTGACCATTGAGGTTGCACTTATGTTGAGAGCTGATTTTTTTTTCTCTTTGTTTTTTTTTTAAAAATACAGATGCCAATAATGCTTCCTATTAATTCTGTTAGGTGATGTGGTAGGTAATTGATAATGGAGATACTCCAAAGTCTTGCTTTGAACATCTATGTGGTCAACACAAAAATGTTGATACAATATTTCAGCTTTGTGTCTAACAACTCTGTTGTTCAAATGAGACCTAACTGAAAATGTTAAGGCCACATCTAAGCTTACCTGTTGGAATACGCCATTGTGTGATCTGCCTGGTCTCTTTATAGTTCTTATAAATCCAAATAGTCCATACTCAAACTTCCAGTTGACTAAAACCTGAAGCTACTTTTCTTTTTTTTTCAACAAATAGCAACAAAGTGTGGCAGCACTTAGAAAAATTAGTACTTATAAAAAGCCAGCCAGTTATAAAAAAACAGACACTCCAGGGTTTTGTTAGTTGTTACTCATTGTTTTAACTTATTTTCTTTCAATATAGTGTTATCTTCATTAATATGAAGTAATGGAATATTAAAATATATAAAAGTAAAGGGAGGATACAAGTTTTTCGTAGAATAGAAATAACAGCTTTATTCTGTTCTGTTCCCACTGAAAATTTCCAATTTGTTCCTGAGCCAAGCAACTTTTTCTAATTAATAATAATAATAAAATGGAAGGAAGAAGGGAAGCTTGCATCTACATTTTAAAGCAGATTTTTTTGCCAGTAAGCAAAACTGAAACCAAAATGGAACATAAATGTTGCACCCCACTACAACAGTGACCAATTCACAAACTGTAATGAAGAATGCATAATGGAATTTTTACTGAAATTAATAAAATTTTTCCAAATGATTGAATTATCATTTTTATTTCATGTTTTAAGAAATATTTTTTGTTCTTTGTTGAGTGTTCAATATCATATTTCCTTTTGTCTAAATGTATATTAAATAGCTCAAAGGGGCTTTGTGCAGAAGTGTCTACTCCTTTACTCCATCCCAGAATGTTGGCAATACAGATAGCCTCCTTTTTTTGCAACGGCAAGTGCAGTAGCTTTGACAAGAACATAAGAAGGATAGTTGTGAGCAAAGACAAAATGCGAATAATACGGCTAAGGGCCCGGTTAGGCAATAACTAGCACAAGTGTGAGTCATTATTACCATGTCAAGCTTTGCTGAAGTCACTTCAAATGCCAAAATATTTATTTTGGGATTGATCTGGAAAAGTCTGAACAATAAAATAAAGCTGGGCTATTTGCTACTACTTTGCTGGTAATGTGATATAAAAGCCAGCTCTTTCCTGCATTCATCAGAGACAGGTTCATTCTGCTTATCTGTAGAAATTGCAAAAGGAATGCTTTTCCTAATTGGGCAGGACACTAATATTTTGTAATGCACAAATAGCAAAATCTTTATGAAGCCATCATTGCTTCTGATTATTCTCATTTGAAATGACACAACAAGAGTTAAGCACAAAAACCTATCGAATTCAGGCCCATAAGTTGCCAGATCCACAAACTGTAGGACTTTGGGGACCTTAGTTGAGACTATTCATAATTTACAAACCTCTTAACAGCTATGACCTAATTCTGGAGGTGCCTAAACTGTCTAGATAATTTTGTAAGGAAGAATTTCTATTGCCAGGCTTCTTATGTCATGAAAAGCATTGAGTGCTTAGACCACAGTTGCACTGACACAGTCCAGAGAAGCTTGCTAGGCTTACTGAGAAAAAAAAAAATGTTTGTTTTTTGTTTTGTATTTTTTTAAGAAATGCAGTATGAACTTCAGCATGAACTTCAGCTCCGAATGACTCAGTAATGTCATGATGTGGCTAGTTGATTGCCCACAGCTTTAGCACAAACTTGACCCTGCAGCGAGTGTTATCACTATAAAGCTAGTCACTAAGACAGCTTGCCTACAGGTGTAGACGAACAGGATTTTTGTGGAAAAAGATTTTAAGTATTCCAGTGACAGTAAAATGCATTAGCCATAACTTTCCATACTAAGCCTTGGGCTTTTGTCCAGCCAGGAAATTTTAGATCTTCCTCCTCAAGAAGGTATCTATCTGAACTATTATTAAATTTCAGTGACAAATTTCCTCTGACTTCACTGAGCAGAGGAAGACAGCTAAGAGAAGTCAGTAAGGTCCAGAACCTTCCGATTACTTAGGCATCTGAATATCATTGGCCTCATCAGGAGTCATGTGTCAGATGGATCTGCAATCTGGCAGAACCAGCTTTGAACAATGACAATAATGCTTGAGACCTTCACCCAGGAGATCTGAGTACCAGGGAAACATAAATATGGCTATTCTCCTTATCTTTTCCTAAGCTGTTCAGAAGTCAAGCAGGAGGTCAAAAGAAATCAAATTTCACACAGTGTTTCCATTTCAAGCATTCAGATCTGTCCAGAAAAAAAAAAAAAAAAAAAAAAAAGGAGCTGTTTACCTTTCCTCTTTTATTGTCTTGTAGCAGAGATGCTACATAATGGTTGACCTGGAACCTATCACAATGAGTAAGCGCAATGACCAAGAGGTTTTTTTACCTTAACATAACTCATGGTTCAGCTTTCATGCATAGTCCAGCTGCCAGACTTCTAAGCAGTCCCAGGGCTTTATGGACCTGCAAAATTAGCATAGGCAGCAGTTTCACTAAGGAGGACAGCTAAAAATGAATGAAAAAACTCCAAGCATTTTTTTGCCTAAAACAAGAGCAAGATCACATTATAGCAAAACCAAAGCATACATTGCTGGTAACATTGTCAGCACAGAAACAACCATTTGGGGAGATATGACTTAATGTCCCTTTCCTAACCAACTCCAAAGGAATAAGCAGGGAGAATAGCTTAGGTACTTTCTCATTCCTTATCTCTTGTGACAGAAAGCTTTATGGGCATCTATGCTGTGCCTACTGTCCTCCAGACTTTGTCAGTATTGGTGAGACGGTAGAGGTGGAAGGTACAGAGCAGAGTGTTGACAGCTCTGCTTGGCTGTGTTATTTTCCCCCATGTGTAATATCTGAGATGTCTCATTGATAAAACTTTCTTTTCATGGGACTACTCTGTCTCCTGAGTTATACTGACTGCCCTTCAAAACCATGGCCTGAAGGTAAATTAGCAGTTCCTACTGGGCCTGCTTTAAAAAAAACTACCAGAAAGATGTTTCATGAAAGCATCCTGTATGGTATCACACTGCCAAAAATGGTCTCGGTCAAGCCTGGCTACGTTTCAAGACTGAATTATGATATTGCCCTCCTTTATGGTAAATTCTACTTATTGCAATCATTGTTTAGTGAGTTGTTCCACATTCTGTGATCCAAGTGCTCAGAACCAGTACTGTTGTATATTAAACCATAATCTAAATTATAACTGCTTCAGGGATCACTTCAGACTCTGATTACAGGTTGCAATACCAAAAATCAGCGATACAGGTGTTAAATTATCATGATAATGGTCTCCTGGTGCACAGAAACAGCCCAGAATAGATTTCAGTTACCACTATAGTTACATAACACTCAGGAAGATCATGATACAAGTGAGTGAATTCTTCCTGTTTTCAGAAGCATAGACAGCTGGTCACCTCCTCTCTCTCTGCAGCATTCTAACTTTAGTGGAGAATGTAAATAATTATCATAATTATTATATTTATCACACCAATGCAAATCTGCTTTGGAACTTAGGTAATATGAGTTACATTTAAAAATAAAGACTTATGAATAAGCCAACAGAAAAAAAAAATGTGCAAGCCATCTAACCAAAGTTTAGATAGCTGCATTGTACATCTACTTCTGAACTAGTCACACTCGGGTCTTTTATATGTACCAACTGGGAAAAAAAGAGAATTTACTGATCACTAGTCTCCTGACCTATTTTAGACACTTACTTTACTGTGAGATGAATTGCATCCAAGAATTTCTATTTCCTTCTAGTGACTACAAATGAAGTTGAAGGTGACTGCTCTGGATGCAGACGTATTCGTCAGGCTAGATGAATCTCATCCACACTGTCAGTATATCAGTGTTTTTAAATGGTAGGTTCCACTGCAGGGTCAATCCAGCCCAGCTGTGGGGAAAGGAGTGCTGTTGTGAGACCGCTGAAACATCACAAAATTGGAAGTATTTACTTTGCACTGGATGGTTTTAATGGGAAGGGAAGGAGACAGATTAAAGCCCTTTAGCCTGATAAATCAGTGCTAAGAGTTAGGCGACTCCACACTGTTTCAGCTAAACTGCTTTCAACACCTGAAACACCACTGCCTGCACAGAGCACTGCCATCACCATTTCAGGTTTGTCCTAACAAAGCTGTGCTTTATCTGTGCTGATAAATGTCTCTGAGTTTGTTCTTCAGCACTGAGGCAACTGGCATGGGACAACTCCAGTTTTCACACTATTATCCATGCAACTACAGTGTTGCTTTCTAAACAAGCTGACCGTATGCAAACAACATGCAACCCTTGGCCCACTCTAATTCCCCAGCCTGGTGAAAATACAGGGCACAGTATCAACTGCCTGGTAAAATCATGGAGAAAATTTTTCTGGGAGTTATTAGAAAACATCTAAGAGCCAATGCAGTCATTGGCCATAGCCAGTATGAGTTCACAAGTGAAAAGTCCTGCTTAACCAACTTACAAAATTTCATTTTATAGCAAAGTCACACACCTGGTTGACCAAGGAAATCCAGTAGGGCTCAAAAAGATGCAGTCAATGGGATTACATCAGGCTGGTGGCCAGTTATCAGTCCCCCAGACTCAATTTTAGGGCGAATGCTCTTCAATGCTTTTATAAATGATCTGGATGCAGGAATCAAATGTACATTAAGTTTGCTCCTGATACTAAATTAGGAGGAGCTGTGGACTCCCTCCAGGCTAGAGAGGCCCTACAGAGAAATCTGGGTAGACTGGACAGCTGGGCAATTACCAGCTGTATGAAATTTAATGAAAGCAAGTTTTTGTTAACATGCTGTATTCTGTAGCTGGGACAGGGTAATCTGGTTATACGTACCAACTGTCAGACAAGAGGCAGAGAGCAACCCCACAGAAAGAGATCTGGGGGGGTTGAGTTGAAGGCAAGTTGACTATCAGTCACCAGTGTGCCCTGGCACCCAGAAGAGCCAACTGTATCCTGGGTTGCACCAAGCACAGCATAGCAAGGGAAGTGATTGTCCCACTCCACACTGCACTGGTGTGCCCCCACCTCAAGTTCCATGTGCAGTTTTAGGCATCTCAATCTAAGGAGGACATAAAATTATTACAGTGTGTCCAGAAGAGGGCAACCAAGGTGGTGAAAGGTCTCGAGGCCAAGACCTCCTTATGAGGAACGACTGAGGTCACTTGTTTTGTTCAGCTTGGAGAAGGAAGGCTGAGGGGTGACCTCATCCCAGTCTACAGTTTCCTCAAGGGAGGCAGCAGAGCAGGAGATGCTGATCTCCTCTCTCTGGTGACCTGCAACAGGACAAGAAGAAATGGAATGGAGCTATACCAGGGGAAGTTCAGACTGAACATTAGGAAAAGGTTCTTCACTGAGAGGATGGTGAGTCACTGCAACAGGCTCCCTAAGGAAGTGGTCATGGCATCAAGCCTGTCAGAGTTCAAGGAGTGTTTGGATGACACTCTTAGGCATATGATTAAGTTTTAGGTAGTACTGTGAGGAGCAGGGAGTTGGAGTCAATGATCTTTATGGGTTCCTTTTAACTTGAGATATACTATGATTCTATGAATTAGAAACCAATATGGAAACTATACATATGTAGCAAGAATTAGGTGTTAATGAGCCCCTAATATAAAAACTATTTTCATGCTAACCGGGAATTATTATAAGCCATTTACTCATAGCTTTTTTTCAATGTGAATTTCCAGCAATATAATGCCCTTTCCTAAAGGGGTTTTATATGTAATACCACATTTGTAATACAATGCGTTTACATATTTGCCAGGCAGGTGTTCTCCTGGCCTATTTTTGGCATTGAAATTTTAAGTGCCTGCATTATCCATGATCAAGGTGGTCTAACAATATCAATTTCATCTTCAGAAGATGGACACAAAATTGAGTATGTTGCTGTGTATTGAAGTGTTTATCCAATTTAAGCTTATTCTCACTGGGGTCACCTCAGTCTATTGAAATAGCCCATAATGCGCAGAGCAAAACAGACTCAACAAGGGAAAGAAAGAAGATTAAGCAGAAAGAGAAGAAAAGGATTACTTAAAGAGGATGTTCTGTCATGAAGAGGAAGATTTAAGCCTTGTAAGAGGTGAAGTTTGACTTACAACAGCACACGACACCCGTGTATCACATATGTGCATGTACAAAAATTGGTAGTACTGACATACTGGTCATCAATATTTTCTGACTTCACAGGACACATAGGAGTAGAATTTCTAATTCAGTTCTTTTCAGAATTATAACTAAAGAAATCGAAACTTTAATTAAAGAATATCCAAGTATATATTTTCATCTAATAGGCAGCACCTGCAACACATGAAAATGTTAGGATTGTTAGGATTACTAGATTTTTCTAATGTTACAGTGGCAACTGACTGCACCCATATGCCCATTTACTGTGTCTCCTGATGAACAGCTAGCTAGGATCTTCAAAATGATTCATTCATGAAAAAGGAGGGAAAATGATTCATCCCTTGAAAAAGAAAACTGTTTATAATATTCAATCGTGCATTATAAACATTAGTTAATGATCTCAGAAGAGATCTACATCAATGCTGGACAAGATAATTAAGGTTGCAGTTTTAATGGCTTTGGCCTTCAGAATATTTAACATAAAACTATTTTGTAAAAATTACCTCAATGACATGTCTAGATGATACTTTATCTTGAGCTGAATATCATAAATTACATTCTTCCATTTCTATGAGTATATGGCTATGCCACTGAATACAAAATTATTACAGCCAGTTTCTCACACCTGCAGAAATAAAATACAGTATTCACCATTCTTATTCTGTTATGAAGAAAACTTTTGGGTTTATTCCAAGTTTCTATATCTAAATCTATCCAGTGACAAAATATAGGTCTTGGAAACAACTGTTACAGAATATTTCCTCATACTGCATCCAGTGTAAGAGTCTGGCTACTGTTAAGGATAATTCACAATTGTAAGACTTTGAAAACAGAGAAACTCCCATGACAAAGAAGACAAATGGGAACAATAGTGTGTTGCAACTTACACAACATCTACCATCCAATGCACCCAAAGGCCATTAAAACTCATAATTAAACCTTCCAAAAAGTTCCCATGAAGTAAATAGTTTTAGAATTCCTGTTTTACAAATGAGCAAACTGAGGCACAAAAATAACAATTAATTTGTTCAATGCTGCATATATATTTGTGCAGCGAATCAATACAGAACTATAGTTTCAGTCCTATTACAATACTTTGAGCAATAAATCTCATGTTTCCTTCCATTAAATTACATTTTGCATTATTATTATTATTATTATTGTCATTGTCGTTGTTGTTGTTAGAGGGAAAGGAAAGATTTCTCAATTATAAAAGAAAAATTCTCCAGAGAACCAATATGATGAAACTGAAGTTTGGACACAGGACTGAAAACCCTGAAGCTATTTCCAAAGAGAAATTCCAGCATACTGCTTGTTCCACCCTGTAATAAATTACCAGCATGACACACTGTGATAAGAGCCAGAGTTTATAACCTAATTTCCATTTTTCAAAATACTTTTGTAGGTCATCCAACAAATGGTTAAAAGCTAAGTTAACAATTCCTGTAGGTGAGTACAGTTAAGCAAGGAGAGGAAAAGACAGAATTGGTACAAGGAAACCCTTCACAGTTACTGATTTCTCACCTTCAGAGAAGGATGCTGGTGGCCAGAAGCACTGCTCAGAGAAGAGATGATCTGCTACACAATATTCTGTGAAGCCTGGCTGACTCTCTTTTGCAGTGAGAAGGAAACATTAGAAACTGATCCCCTAGATCAACAACTGTGACTCAGAAGCTGCAATAACCCAGGGGTCTGCTGCTTTCTAGGTTCAGTTAGCTCACTCTTCCAAGGACAGATATTGGACTTTGGATGAAATGTCAGATAAAGTCCTGCTTTAAAATTCCATAGAAAGAGCAGCACAAATTAAGGACAAACATAATGTAAACAAGCACTGCATAAGCTCCCAGCACAAGCCTGCCAATATATCTTATTCCTGATTTGTAGAAGCCTTTGTATTCCAGCTCTTCTCCTCCATGTAGATTGCCAGATATTCTCTACTACACCAAAGAAAATTAAAACTTAAGATACAAAATCTGTATCTGGCTTCTTTCTGGAGACCTTCAAAGTCTTAGTACGAATGTCAATCAAATCCTCACATGGAAGTCTATTGTTTATAAAAAAAGTTCTAAATAAGGTCGTATTTGAAAGACAGATAATTACGTAAGTTTTCTCTAGAAGGCTTTCTGCTGTCTCTGAATGCAACAGCACATAGCAAAGACAATGTTCCTCACTTAATAAATGAAAATAAATATTTGATTATGAAATGTATTTAAGATTAAGAGAATACCAATCACCCAAAGTGTTTGAACAAGAACTTTTAACTTTACAAGAACAGAATGTTGTGGCTTTCATCTCTTCCTGGTGAAAATCATGGTGAGGTTACTGGGCATTTCTGGCATGACCTATCATACAAATTCCAGCTGAATTTAATGGCTTTATCTGTGTGTAAGTGGAAGAAAAGTTTATATGACTATTTCATATAGTCATATAATATGACTATTTCAATCATTCAACTTTATTTAGCATGACTTGTCTAAATAATTAGTCAGAATTCTGCCCGCTCTTGTAAAACAAAGATGCATCTTACATATTTTTTCGCTGATTCATACTTGCTGAATGCTCTACTTTGAACCTTCTCTTGATGAGTATCTATGTGCAGTTGCTAATTGTTTCTTCACTGGAGTACTTCAGCTGAGAAGGCAATTGGATACTTATTCCCCTCTGGCATTCCTCTCCATTTATTTACCCCATCTTTCCTGTTCTTTTCCTAATAAATATTTTTATAACAGCCTCTGTTTGCCTAAATGCTTCCTGCTTTTATTCTATCCCATTTTTTTCATTAATGTGTCTCCTCCGTTTATTTAGGGTGCTTTATAAGGGTGGTTTTTATAACAGTTTTATATTGTTTGTTTGGTTTTTTTTAATTTCTTTTATATTTCCTTTATAAGGAAGTATCAGGGGTAAGGTCATGCTTTATGAAAGCTATTGGTACTGCTAACAATTATCAACATTATCATCAGTATTATATACATATAACTTGCTACATTGTTTATTCAAAGACACTGATACTTTCTGCTATATATGGGAAAAATATTTATATATATATAAATAAGCTTAAAAAAAGTTCTGGCTTATGTGTTTCTGTGTTTGTATTCCTCAACCAGTTTACATTGGTTTTCTGTATGTGAAAATATGAATATTGCATGATATCTGGCTCACCACCTCCAAGAAAAATGTGTTACACATCAAATAGTCTGCAACAATAATATAGTAGTTTACAACCCGTGTCAACAAATAGTGCCTAAATCCAGCACTAATGTATTCCTCGGGGCATGAATGTCAAAGCTAGAACACAAGCAGTCTTCTATTCTGCAAAGTAAATGCATTTAAGCATATCTTGCATTCTTTTTTACATAATTAAGAGAAACAAAGCAACCAGAGATCCTGAATATTCTGTAATGCTAATTAAAAGTAATAGACATAAGATAACAAATCAGCAATTCAAGACCATTGTTGTGTTTTTGTCTAGTTGGTGTTGTCCCTCTAATTAATACCATGTCATGTTTTCATGCCTCACCTATTCAACTGCTATGCCAAGTAGTCTTTGTCCATTCAACCACTACCCCCAGGGGTTAACAATTTTAGCTTCAGTGTGTTTTGAATGATAATGTTCATATTCTGAATCCGAAGGGCATTTTCTTTTTGCTTTGAAAGTTATATGAGCTTTTTTTTTAACAAGGCAAAAGTATACCTGTGCTTTTACTGAAATTATGCAAACTCAAGAAACCACTTTTTTCTAAGTCATTGGGTTATTGGTTTTTTTTTTGGATACTAGCAAGTGCTATGGTCAGAGACACAAATATTTCCAGCCTTACTTGGAAACTTGTTCTAAAAATAGCATTTCGTCAGCTAGTACAGTATTACCTTTCTTAGACATAAATCATTTTAATTTCACATAAACTGGTGCAATCTTTGTCTTCCCTTAAAGCTGTATAAGAAGGTAAGTTTTCAAGGACATAAATACTCAGTGTGATAAAGATGCAACAGTTTATAGTTAGCTCAGAAGCATCACAATATAGAAGAGATAGGAATCTGAGCAGAGAGGTTGCAGAAGGCAACGTGGAACTAAGATCATATCATTATACTAACAAATCTATTGTAATCTCTACATGAAAGCTTATGAATATAATTCCCAGCAGAAAAAATTCTGACCCATATAGTATACTTGCATGGAAGGAAAAGTGTGTTCAGTACGTTTTCAGTGTGACAATGCAAAATACTACCCATTCTCAATTGAGAAACCTCTAACAATTATTTTAAGAGCATATACTATTTTAGTCAAGATTCTAATACTGAATTTAAAATATGAATAACAGTTGAAGCATATTTGTATATCTACTTACCACAGACTACAATATCAACCACAAAGACATTCTGAGGCTGTTACAGACTAATAAAAAACATTTTCACTTGTCAGTGCAGCACATATGCAAGCACTCATCCATACTCATTGTGCTGTTTTTTGCAGCATTGCCAAGTCTTTAATTTATTTTTTTTTTTAATACTTTAGTGTTTTTATTTCTGGAGATTTCATAGTATGATGAGGTTGATTCATGAACTATGGGAGCTGACAACACCAGGCTGATACAGTTCCCATCTACATTGGTAGAGCTGTACAAAACTCTGTAAGTTATGCATCCTGGGAATAGGTGTTGTCCTGCCCAGCTTAAGTTGGATGAAAGATGGATTTTCATGGGGGAGGAAACCCCTTCAGACATGTTCATTAGCCCTGGAAATGGGTAATACATTGTTAGCTCAGCTTCTCGTAACGTTCAGTGCTGTAATTCCATCCCCCCAAAAGTTTTACATTGTGTTTTTGATTCAACAGTGGAAAGTGAGTGCATGATATAGCAAGCAGTATCAAACTGCGTAACAACACAGTTTGTCTTGTTTGTGCTTTAGAAAGTTCAAGATAAAAGAAAAAGTCACCTGGAGGAAGGGGACAGGTAGATGTACAAGAGGAAGAAAGACAGCTGAGGGGAAAGAAATAGCAGAACAAGGACACCCAGAGGGAGAGTCTGGTCCACACAATTCTAGGCATCACACCAATGTGAAATATCAAAGTAGACTTCCCTTTATACACTACAGCAGCAAGTCTCCCAGTATTCATGGCTTTTAAGGTGGCACTGTCAGCTTGGAAAGAATGTTAGGATGTATATGTCACTTTGTAGTCTACTCTGTGAGTGCATGTGAATGCATGTATGTATAAAAATATCTCTCTCTTCATCTCTTTCTCTGTCTAAATACCTACATGTATATATCTGTGCATGCATAACCATTTTTCTCACAGCTTTTGCAGAGAACATTTCCCAATACGAGAGACATCTAAGAGATTAGAAAAGCACCTATCTCTCTTCGTGGACTGTGGTGAGGCTAGATGACTAGTTCTAACTAAATACCTAAGCATTTCATAGTTAAAATTAGCTATGAGCTCATAAACTGATCTCAGACTCCTAACTAGACAGAGCTGTACATCTGTGTATTTATTTAAACAGTTGTGAAAGAAAAAAAATCTTTCTTTCTGCTCAATAGCTAGGAATAATTGTTATGGATTAATTAATTTGCACTAATGCAAAAAATAAACCAGAATTCAGAAGCAGAAGTTAGTTTTTCCATTTTTTTTTACTGTTCACAAATGGATTTTTTTGTTGCAATAAATTGCTTTTGTATTAAAAAAAGTAAAAGATCAGTCATAGTGGTTTTTAGAATTAGTTACTGTAAATGAGATTAATACCTGGTACAGATATTTTAACCCTTTTATGTCTTTGTAATAAAGCTGCTTTTTTTTTTTTAATTTCTATTTCTGAATATAGGTGCAGAAGTCTAAATGCATTTCTTTCATAATACATATGAAGAAATGAACCTAAACTCATTGTATCATAGGAAAAAAAATGTTGAAACTGGATTGTAATAATATTGCCAGTAGAAACTGGATTGAGATAATATTGCTATCAATTCTTCCATGCAATATATCTGATTTTGTGATGATGGCTGCATTAGACATCAATTATCAAAAACTATAGGTTTTCCAATGTGGACATGTATAAATTAAGGTTAAAAAGGAAAACAAAAAAAATGGAAACTGAACAGAAAGAACAAACTTCCTGCTTGAACTGACCAACTATCACCTTAAAAAAAATTATGTCTGATAGCAGGGATTCTGTCTCCTGTTCTTTTATATCAACTCACTTTTAGACACCTCTATATAGGAGCTGTATGGAGAGCTGTGTCCTTTTCTGAGGACTGAGAGGGATAAAAGGAAGTGATAGGTTTTTACTGGCTTGACACAGACAACCTCAAAGAACACAGAAGGAAAAAATAACGAATACACAAATCATGTACATGCTGCATATAAAGAGCCCTCCCAAAAGCATCTGAAAGACTAAAAATTCACAGAGATCTTAACTTGATGTTTACCAGACAATAATGTCCAAGTACTGACAGCATAATGCAATAGGCAGGACGGTGTATTTCTAAGATACACCATCCACTTCAGAAGTAAAGCTATGTAATACATTTGTATCAAAATCTAGCACATGACAACACAGCTTGGCTATAGCAAACAACTGAGTGAGATGCAGTTAATTCCAAACAGCTTCTGGAGGGTCCAAAAGTCCACATAGTGCAGAGCTGTAGCAGATATCAATGCCAAATTGGGTCCCCAACGTAGAATAGGGCTGTACCTGCAGTGACTAGCCTGGCTTCAGCTCAGATAGAACACCACGAATGTGCCAGATTAAATCCAGAGCTGAAAACTTTATTTTTTATTATTTAAAAATAGAAATATTTTACCTGAAAAACAGAAATGCTTGGCATAATGAAGTACTTCATTCAAAAGTGTTTTAACATCAAACCAGTCTTGAACCACTGAAATAATTCAGATATAACAAAGCTGTTTTTTTTCCATTTTGGCTTGGCTCTACTGCACCATTATATTCCCACGGCCACTATGGTATAATGCTATCATAGTGAAAGGCAAAACTGAAAATGCAATAAAAAATAGGAGTAAATAATAAATTGAGACACCTATATTTCTGGCAGGGGCTGGTCATAAACATGTATGCCACATCCTCACAGAAACAATGTTTTTTTTTGCTTTAGATTTTAGTGCAATGTTCTTTTCTTAGTTTATTTTATAATAGCTAACCATAAAAACATAGGCTAAAGTAAGTGTGTTATGCAAAGCCATAGAGAGATCAAAACAGAATGGAAGTTGTTTATATAACAACTGCAGCAAAATTGAGAATACATGTTGAGTCAAATGTACCAGAGCAGGAGACAATTCTTTTATGTGTGCAGAGAGGCTTGTAAAGTTTTTTGAGTTAAACGTTCAAGCATTTACAAAACAATAAATGATTCCAGATTTTAGAAATGTCTGAAGCTATTATTCTCAGTTCTGCCCCTCAAATTACCCCAAATCTTCTCTGTTCCATATATGCACATCACTGCCCTGCACATTGATAGGGACAAAAATAGCCTTATTTCCTGTTGTTCTTTCCAGCCTCACTGCAACCAGATGAGGATAACACAAAGGAAACGGAGAACAGAAGTTTCTGCAGAAGCTTTAACTGTGATCCTTCATGCTCATTAACTGGGGTTTCTCTCACCTGGTTAAAAACCCTTAGACAAGTAGAAATCAGTTTAGTAGATTTGGGTCTACGCTTATCTTTCGCACTTATCTTTTCGCGCTTATCTATGCTTATCTTTTACATCTCTCTGTATCTTACCTTTTTGCAGGTTAAGAAACACAGTCTAGAAGACTGAATGCTACGCTCAGAGTCACAATGACTTAGGTAGAAGATCACTGCTAGAACTTGCAGATACTTATTTTACAAATGGGGATTCACTATATAGCAACACAGAAATATGTCCTGTAGCAAATTTTTCTGTTGTGTACTTATCTTAAATAGGAAAATTGTCTGAAGAGCTTCCCAAAAAGCTATAAAGCAAGTTATTGAACTGAAAATGTTTTTCTTAAAGATAAAAAAGCCGCCACTGCTTATTTAAAGCTACTTTGCCTAGAGTTTTATTTGTATTCAACAGTTTAAAAGTTCCTGGGAAGAGATTTTATCCCATCAGTGCTACTTTCATATTGAAGATTTAGACATACTAGTAATCTGACTTTCAAGAAAAGGAAGTCCATTCATCTAGCCAAACTAGTAATCAATAGAAAAGCAAAGAATAATTAATTGTGACAAAGAGAAAAATAATAGGTCTTCACAGAAATAAATAAAAAAATATACAAAAAATCAACATGTGGAATCAGGTTATCTTTGTCCTCTACCATGCCAGGATCAAGTACAGTTGATTAGCTTTACCTTTGTTTCTCATGGCAGACTTTTGAGCAAATCATGGGTCCTATCAATTATCTGGCAATCCATGGCCCTGATATGAACTCTTTCTCAGTGTTGTGGGGTAGAATGAGACATAGGAGATGAATTGTGATGTCAAAGGGACACCCACACTCAAAGGTAGACTCCCCAGTTACCCCCAAGTGATTCTGACTTTCTTTTTCTGCATAACAAGAATCACAGGGACACAGAGAATCTGTATTTCTAATAAGAACTCAAGCATTGTAAAAACTGGTTTTTTTTCTTTAATCTTAAATTGCCATTTAAACAGTTTGGAAATTCTTATGTTTCAGTCAATGTATTTGAGCTTAAACCTAAACTTGCAGCAGTTTTGCAGGTACACACTCGTGCTGATAATGTTCCTTGTCACCACTCCAAAAAAAGACTATAGCAAAGGCACATCCTAACTGTCTGACTCCAACAAATTCCTTTACCATTGAGGACATTCACAATGAACCAACTGAGTACAAAAGTCTGTGACTGTTGACAGACATGCTAAACCTGTAGATCTATTGATCAAAAAATTGGTCATTTATTTCTGGGAAAGGGTGGAGATGTTGAGAAAAACGTGGTAGAGAAAAAATGCAACTTGCCCATCCTAGTGACAGACTGATTCGGATAAAACCCTGTGAGGGGAATCTTGCAGACATCCCCATCTCCAGCACAGCCATCTGTGCTTCTTTTTACTTACAGCTATTTCTGTTTCACTCACTGTACCGTAGTTTCTGAGCCCATTATTTTATCAATAGCAAGGGTGTTAAATTTTAAATTTTGGCTTAAATTTTCCCAACATGTGGACTGTACTTTCAGAAAGTGATAATTTCCTTAGCTGTGGTCAATAGCAACCTTAGGACAAATGCAGAAATTGCTTACAAGGATAAGGCATGTTAACCAAACTAATATGCAGTTGAGCTATAATAAGTGTTTTGTTGTTACGAAACAAGTTAGTCATACTGTCTGATCCTGTTCATTGTTTAATCTCTTACTCCCATCTGCTCTATTTCCTTCTATTTTCTTACCCCTTATATCCTGAATCTTCACTCTGTTTCACCAGTCACTTTCTCAACATCTTTTGTTTTTTTTTTCTCTTTGATTACAGCAGTGGAATAAAAATACCACATTTTTCCCCCCTCCTATTAATTCTTCTGTGTTATTCCACTGCTTCTAAGAAATAAACTACATGAATAAATGGGAAAGAAAAGCTTAAAGGAGACCTTCTGACCATACAGCTCTCTGGATAAATATGCTTTAGAGCACATTTTCTCCGAGTGTTTATTTAAATATATTTTAGCACGTTATTAGGGAAATGAAGCTATCAAACCTGCATTTTCATTACTCTCTCTTAGTGATTTTACATCTTCGGGGATTCAGTATATTTAGACTATAGGTAAGTACTATGGTAACTCTATATAACGAAGCAACTAAAGGAAAATACAGTAATGATTCTCTTGCAGTTGAAAACGAGCTTCTCCTGAGGAAAATCAGAGCAGTAGTCTATCTCAGTTGCTCTGGAGGAGCTAACCTCTCTTCACTGGTACTGTAGGGAGTCTTGTCAGATTAGCTGTCTAGGCTAGACGCTGGTCAGAATGAAACTGGTTCAGCCCAAGGCATGAATGAGCTCATGGGATCAAGCCCTGGAGCTATAGGTTGTGCACTGTATGAAAACAGAAGTATGAAAGCAGAGGGGCACATGACATGTCCTTCCATCCTAAGGAAGAGGTTATCATTTAAACTCACAGACAATTAAAATGAGGAGAGCACAGAGGAGTTCATAAAGCAGCACTGAGGAAAACTCCCCAGTGATTTTACTATGGATTTGTCAGAGGTTGATCATGCTAAAAGAAATTTAAACCAAGCAGAAATGCAGTCATGCAAGCCCTTTACAGGGCATTACTAAGCAAAAGATAGAGCACCAAAACAACTGCGGTGAGAATGATGAAGAATTTCTCAGCTGCGTGGTGCATATAGAACAGGCTTGATGCGTTTTTATCCTTGCACCTTCTTCGTGCTGGCTCTGCAAACTCTAGCCTCAGGGCCTGTCCCTGTGAGTTCAGGCCTTAGGAAGCACCCCTCCTGGGAACACAAAGATTAAAAAAATAGTGAAGAGAGTATAAAATATATCATATGGACAATTAAAGAAACAAAATAAAAATATATTACAGCAGCTATTAGGCATAGATCAATATTTGCAGAATCCTTGTATTGAACAATTAGAAAGGCTGCATGTATGACTACAGATGTGTTCATAAGAAAATTCTATTCAAATATTATATTTCAATTTTAAATGCTGCTCTTTTCTGTCTAATTTAATTGTATGTGAGTAGCCAGGGGACAATAAACTGTTGATCACTTTCATTCAAAGACTAGTGCTTTTCCATAATCACTGTACACCAGGTCATTTCCCTCTCATTTGCAACATAGTATGTTACTATATTCTGGGAATTATTTATACATGACTATATTTTATGGCAGTATGCATTCTTCAGCAGTTATTCAACAAAATTTTTTCCTCAGTTACATCTGTGCCACTTCAGTCAAAGAATTTTCACCTGGTTAAATAAGAGAAGAATCTAATTTAGTGTATTTGCTGTTGTGACCGACGTCATTTTTAAGGATATCTACAGCATTATATTTAACTTCACTTCTACATTAAAAAGCTTTCTGAGAGACTCTTTTGTTTTTCCTTTGGGTAGTCCTGTGGATGGCAGTCACAAAAATTTCATAGTTTTGTTCTTGACATCTTGCCTTGAGGTCTACTTGATGTGTTTTGCATGCCTCTATAACCAATAGTAAAGTCAGTTGGCAAGGACAAGGATACAGTTAGAGCACAGATACTTCGTGTGGCATCAGAAAAATAGACACCTATGAGACAGCTGTGAAAACTACTACATGGATTGCTGTTACACACAACAAAGGTCTGAATCTATAGACTTGTCCATCAAGTATGTGCTGTTGTATCTAGAACGGCTTACATACTTAAAACCCATTATATGTACACCTCCTGATGCACAGATATGTAAGAGAAAAACCACCATATCTATAGTTTCATTCTAACAGAATATTTTGTGTAATACCAGAAACCTGTAAAATTTCCTATGGCAAGAGAAGAGAAAGTGTGGTAAGCATGATTCGCAGATTTTTTTATTTTCATAAATTTGGATATTTTTGTCCAGAAAACCAATTAGCCTCTCATCACTATGCAACACACAGAATTTAATATACTTATTCTTGTACAGATATCAATAAATTACATTTGTCTAGTCTGTCTTCTCCATAAAGGAATGGGGTTTTGCTCTAGGACTAAAAAGAGTTGGATGTCACACCTTTGGAGTTTATTCTGATGGTTTTCAAAAGCTGTCACTTAACAAGTCCTGGGAGAACTATCTACAGGAATGAGAGCATCTCAGAGCTCTCTGAGAACTCTAGGCAGACAAAGGTGTTCTCTTTTTTCAAGTAAGGGAATTTGTGCTAGGTCTCATTAACAGAAGTGTTGTATGATGTTTTGAAGTTTGGAATGTTTTGTTCAAACATCATGAAATGTTGGAGTGATGTTCCTTCCCAAAGTACCGTGACTCGTGTCACTACAACAATCCACACCATTGAGATGAGGAAAGGTAAAGAAAAGAACAAATATCTCCATTCAGATATAGAGTGGTCAGGCCATAGTGAGAAGGACAATTCTGGTCCCATATATCATGATTCCTCTCCCAGGTGCCTTTCAGAAACATTTTTCAGAAAAATACAGGAAAGGAAGCACTATAATTTACAGGGCAGCAGTTACACAAAATATCCTTGAAAAATATGGATTGGTTATCTGAGAAAGAGTGAGTGCAGCATGGAGGCAGTTATGACAATGAAAGCTTCAGAGAAAACAAGAAAAACCAGGAGCCTACACCGAGACCTACATCAACACGGAACATCAGCAATCTTCATACGTCCACAGACATGTCCTTCTCTAGGAGAGGCAGACAAACCTGTGGAAGGTGCTCTCATAGACAGAACAGATGAGCCGGCTTAACAGTTGAATGGTATCCTCATGACCTGGATACTCAACAGAGATCTCACCAGCAGGAAAGATCAGCAGATGAGTACCTCATTCTCAACAGATGTATTGTTGCTGAGACAGACCACAGGTGATATCCTTACCTAATGTCAATTTCTATTAATCTTTTCCAAGATTATTTTACTATATGCCTTTTCTTTCCTGGAAAGTTTGGCTTTTAGAGTGCATGCTGTCATTTCTTGTGGATAAAGAAATAGTTTCCCTCTTAAAAAAATAATAATAAAGCTACTCTATTTTCCTACTATTCTTGGGGAGGATTTGGGTTACTATTACTGAAGTTTTTCTACTATAATCTCCTGGAAACAGGCTGTTTAGTATTGAGCAACACCTGGCAGAATTGTTGAAATGTTTAAATTTTCATTTTTTCCCCTTAATTTGTCTAGTGTTACCTTCAGGCTTTGGTTCTTGTTAAGGATTTCTCCAGTAGTTTAAAGAACCTCTTGACACTTTAGATATTCTACTTGTGTAGGAATTTATAAAGAAGAATGCTGCTGCTTTTCAACTAGTAATACATGTATTTCATACCCAGGATGATCTTCTAGGTTGAAGGGTTGAGGATAGATTTCACAGTCATTTGCAATTTAAATGACACAGAATGCTGTTACGGAGAGTCAACCCACAATAATTATATGAGGGAGCTTGAGACTGCCACAGAGATCCAGATCTTGTTCTACATACTTTGCTGTTGTGGTAAAGGTGGGCTTAAGATCTCCCCACTTTCAGCAGCTTGTTCTTCCCTTCTCATTATTTAACGTTCTTTCAGTCGTGATGTCAGTAACACTTTTTGCGGAACTGAAATATTATTGGAGTCAATTTAATAACCTCGGTTAAAAAAGAAGAGATTAGCATAGATATAAAAATGAGTAATTGGAAGGAAACAGATCTCTTTTAAATTTATTTAAATTCCCAAAGTGTTATTATGTTAGGTGACACCCTAAGATGTAGATCCCTGTTCCAGTGGCATTAAAGATTCCAGGGTCACATTGACACATGAATACTTCAAATTTTCCTGTGAGAAATATTTAGTGATAATCGTACAAAAAGAGCAAACTACTTTATTGCAAATTATATTATATGCTGTTGTGGTGGGTTGATCTTGGCTGGCTGCCAGATGCCCACCCAGCTGCTCTCTCACTTCCCTTCTTCAATGGGATGGGGGGAGTAAATAAGATTTAAAATCTCGTGGGTTGAGATGAAGACGGGAAGATCACTCATCAATTACCATCACTGGCAAAACAGACTCGATATGGGGAAAATAAATTTAATGTATTGCCAATTTAAAATAGAGTTAGATAGTCAGCAAAAGGGACAAAAAATTAAAAACCTCTCTTCCCCCTCTCCCCTTCCTCCTCCCAATTTTCCCAGGCTCAACCTTGCTCCTTCCTTCTTGACTCCTCTATCTTCTTCTCCTACGAGAATTGGATGAGAAATGGGCTCAGTCCATAATAACTCCTCTCTGTGGCCTTTCCACAGGCTGTAGTCCCTTAAAGGAATATCAGCCTGCTCTGGTGTGGGATCTTCCACAGGCTGCAATGTGGATACCTAGTTCAATATGGTCCTCTTCATGGGCTGCAGAGGGACAATCTGCTCCACTATCGTCTTCTCCATGGACTTTGGGGGAATCTCTGCTCCAGCACTCAGAGCACTTCCTCTTCTTCCATCTTATCTCATCTTGGTAACTGCAGGACTGTTTCTCACACCTTTTTCCTCACTCTTCATATCGCTGTGCAACATTTTGCCCTTCCTTAAATAAGTTTTCCCGGAGGTTCCACCACCTTGGTTGAGGGGCTCAGCTGTGCTGGGCAGTGGGTTCACTGGAGCTGACTGGAACCAATTGTGTTCAGTACAAGGCAAGGCAGCTCTAGCCTCTCCTCACAGGCTGCCTCTGCAGCCCCACTGCTGCCTGCACTTTGTCACCAACACATAATACAGCTATCCATAAGCTAATGGGAAAATAAACAAACAAACAAACAACAACAAAACAGGAAAAATAGAAAAAAATAATGGTTTGGGGAAATTTTCATTGTTATTGCAAATTGATGCTCAGCACTAGGCTGTCAAAAAAACTTAAAATAGTGAACTAAAAGTAAGGATCTGACACACATTTTTTCCCGCATTTTCAGTAATGCCATCCATTTTGTCTCTTGTGCAGTGCTAATATACCATCAATTCCTCATTAAAAAAGATTCCTTATCTCATTACAGGTTTTAATGAGCTTTAGGCACAATTGTAGTCCCTGCTCTGTGTAATTCTGGCTTGTGTTAGTTGGGGTGTATGGGTCCCAGAGAGCCACTGCATGATCTGTGCTCTAACTGTCATCAGTAACTCACAAGCAAGAATAATAAAATTCACTTTTGCAAATAAATTCTGACTCTTGATTGCAATAGGCACAGTTATTTTAATGCAATCACAAGGCCAGAGGAATAAGGATTATAACAGTTCCTCTGGACTTTGTAAGACAAGTTGTGTTTTAATTATTTAAAGTAGTATACATTTAACCTCTTTCCATTATTAAGCTCCAGGCATTGTAACTCTTCAAATCACCTGGGGAAAGTTGAGGACTTTATCTAAGGGACAGTGGGAAAGTGGCTGCCACCTATTGTGCTGATTTTACTAATTCTCTAGACTTTTAGTATCAGTCTTAGCTTTGCAAAAACATATTCTTCCTCCTTCCAATTTTTCATGTGTTTTGCATTTCCAATTCCTTTTACCATAAAAATATATTTTGCATTACAGAGCTCTTATTTTCACCTTTATGGATCAATTAGGTTGTGTCTCTTCTGTGTTCTCAGACAAGTGCCAGTGAAGTAATTTCCAAGTGAACACAGTAGTTAAGGATGCTTGGCATTTTCCCCAATTGTAGCTAAAAAGAAAAAGACACAGAGGGCCTTAAGAGAGATGAAGCTGGGTTAAATGTGATCTGCCTACAATGAAGTATTTTGAAGATAATGAAGGGAGAAAACTGGTGCAAAAAATTTACTATTGATTATCCCAATGAAGAATTATGACAGACTCTGAATTAAAAAAAAACAGCATAAGAATAAGAAGACTTTCTGTACTGTAAAATAAATCAAGTAATCAGGAAAATCCCAGGGCTGAAACAAAGATGATAGCATATAAGAAATTTATTCCAATCTACTCTAATATTCACCGGAGCCAACACAAAAGAGGTCCCAGCTTGGTGCATATTTGCACTTGAACTGTGAGAGCTGGCCAATTTATTACACTGGGACTATTTATTAGAGCTGGGTGGAATTTGTCAGTCAATTTTCAGAAAGCTCTGTATTGCCAAAACTGTAGTTCCATTCCAATGATTATTTAATTATCCATACAGAAAGGAACAAGCTAGTATAAATGAACAGAGGATAGTGACCCCAAAATAGCTAATAAAAATCTGGCTAAAGTGTTCACTGAGCTGTGGAAAAAATTGCAGAAAAATATGGCTTTAACTTGAATTTCAGATAAATACCCACATACACTGAGTATTGAGTATTTTACAGTGAACCTCCATTTCACCATAAAATCCAGTCTGTACTGGAGGAGTTTCATAAATTGACATTTCCTAATGAAAGTCTTTTTCACTGTGAAACTCCTAGTGTATTTTTCTTCAGAGCATTAAGCAAGATGACTTGCAACATCAAGGACTACTCATAAGAATATATCAGTTGTTTGTGGAATACCTCACCATTTACAGAACTAGCTTGGATTTTAGATTCCTACTCTACTTCATATATTATCAGCAATGAGTATCTCAGAAAAGCTCTTAAGAAGTATTTACATGCCTGACTTCTAAATCCAACCTTCCTAGATCCATTTACTATACTATTCAGAGCTTCTCAGGTCAGCTTCAAGACCGAAATAACCTCATGTTTTTACTGTCAGTGCCAGAACATGCTCCAGGCTGGGTTTAGTTAATTTCCTGTGCAAGGTCTCACTTTGCTGCTACCCCTAAGTGTAACTCCCCTATAACCGAATTCATGTGTATTTAGAATCATGGAATTGTTTTGGTTGGAAGAGACCTTTAAGATTATCAAGTCCAACCATTCACCTAACACTGTCAAGTTGCCACTAACCCATGTCCCTCAGCACTACATCTAGTCTTTAAAATAACTCCAGAGATGGCAACTCAATCACTTCCCTGGGAAGCCTGTTCCAATGCTTGATAACCCTTTCAGTGAAGAAATTTTTCCTAATATCCAATCTAAACCTTTCCTGGCACAACTTGAGGTCATTTCCTCTTGTCTGATTGCCTGTTACTTAGGAGGGGAGGCTCATGCCCACCTTGCTACAACCTCCTTTCAGGTAGCTGTAGAGAACATTAACTGGGATTTGCAATACTTGCTGGACCTTCAAAAATGATGTAGCAATAAATGTTTTAAACTTGTTCACTCCTTAGTAGATGCTAGTGAACTATACCTTCCATACTCTCCTAAATAAACCCATCCATACAGGTGGGTTTGTCTCCAGCACAGGAAAGAGAAGAACCAATGGAAAGGGCCTGTTTCCGAGGAGTTTTAGAGGGTTGATGGGGTACAAATGGCCTAAGAGCTGTCACAGGCAGGGCAAGGAAGTAGGCTGGGTTTGTCAAGAGTTGCAGCGGCAAGTCAGGGTCTTGGAAAAATTGCATCAGGTGTGTTGTCCTCAATTTTGGGGGTATTGTAAAACTGCTCAGGGAAAGCATGGCCTGGAACGATTATGCCTAATGCTAAGCCAGAGAAATCCTCTCTTCACGCCACTGCACTGGAGTGTCCTTAGGGGCTGCATTAAGAACTGACTGTGGCTGGGTAATTTATAGATGTAGTTTGGTGTGACCTTAATATTAAAAGAGAACTAGAATATGCAATCTAATTTCATTTTGAATCTTGTAGCAGACTTCACTGTAGACAAAGAAGTGTAGTATTTAGCTAGCAAATGAAGCCTAAACCTGTGCAAAATCAAGTCAGTGAATCTCTTAATGACATTTTCCACTTCCCCAGTGACCTTTATCTGATGGTCTAAAAGCACTTTACAAAAACATACATTTGTTACAACCAAAACTAGTTGGAAGATTATGTTATTTTGTTTATTTCCCTGTGGAAAATATTGAATTCTTTCTGAAAAATTAAAAACTAGAAAAACTCCAACCCAAAAACTTTTGACTTGAAACAAAAGCTCTCCACTCAAAAATGCTGCTGTGGATTTTGGTGGGAGTCATATCTGTAATTCCTCATTCTCCAGTTCTCTTGTATGAACTGTGCTTGGTTTTCAAACTGCATCTTCTGTTGTGCTCCAAGTTCCCCTCTTTCTCAGAATGAAGCTCTAGAAGGCTCTTGGGCATCTCTGACTATGCTGCATATGAACAGAAGTGATAAGCCAGGTGTGGAGCCGGTTTTTCATACTCGGAACCATTTTTCACTTTTTATAGCCACAACTTCCAGATGGTTATCTAAGATATTAGAAAAATTCCATATATTTTTATAGTTCAAGGACAGCGGTGGTGGTGGTCAACATGATTATAGTGACCCACCCTAAATACTTCCAGAGTGTCTGGGAAGCATTCTTCAGAAAAAGTTAGACAGTTTTATAAACCATGTTATGTGTATTTCTCTGCTAAGCATTGCAGAACCTCATCCATGACTCTGAGAGAATGAGGTGCAATGACTGCCACGAAATACCATTTTACCAGTCTGCCAGCCCACTCTCTCACTTCCACCATTTTGCTACTCACAGTCTAGCTTATGTCTAGCCCACAGGATTTTTTTTCCAAGATCACAGCAATTCAGTGGTGAAGCTAGAAATAACCTCCTATATGCTTAAACATCAGATGTGCGCATCTTGCTATCTCTGCCATGCAGGTTTTGAGATTTCTAATGTTCTGTGCAATGAAATGAAATAAGGCAATGGAAAAAAAAAAAAAAACAATACAGAGGTGGAAAGCACCGATAAATATAGAATAGAATAGAATAGAATAGAATAGAATATATTCAGTTGGAAGAGACCTACAATGATCATGCAGTCCAACTGCTGACCAATTCAGGGCTAACCAGAATCACAGAATCATAGAATGAAATAGGGTTGGAAGGAACCTCTGGAGATCATCTAGTCCACCCCCCCTGCAAAAGCAGGTCCACCTAGAGCAGGTTGCAGATTGCACAGGAACATGTCCAGGCTGGTTCTGAGTGTCTCCAGAGAAGGAGACTCCACCACCTCTCTGGGCAGCCTGTTCCAGTGCTCTGCCACCCTGAAAGATGGTCTTTTCAACAACCAAAAGCTAAAGCATGTTATTAAGTATATTGTCCAAATGCCTCTTAAACACTGACAGGCTTGGAGCATCAACCACTTACTTGCTAGGAAGCCTCTTCCAGTGTTTGACCACCCTCTTGGTAAAGAAATGCTTCCTAATGTCCAGTTGGAACCTCCCTCCCTTGGTGCAGCTTTGAACCACTCCCTTCTGTCCTATCACTGGATCCCAGGGATAAGAACTCATCACCTCCCTCTCCAATTCTCCTCAGGAAGCTGTAGAGAACAATGAGGTCATCCCTCAGCCTCCTTTTCTCCAAACTAGGCAAGCCCAAAGTCTTTAGCTGATCCCCATAGGACATTTTTTCTGGTCCTTTCACCAGCTTTGTTGCCCTTCTCTGGACATATTCAAGGACCTTCACATCTTCCTTAAACTATGGGGCCCAGAACTGCACAGTACTCACACTGTGAGCTCTGTCATTTTCAGAATTATCCAACCACTAAGCCAGCCTCTAAAAGGAAAACTTGAACGACTTAGCACAAAAGTTATTCAAAGATCATAAAGAGGACGATGTGAGATATTAAAACAGTAAGGATAACTGAAGAGATGACATAACACAGTAGAAAACACAGCAATCTGCTACGAATAGTAAAGATGTGAAATGAAAGGAAAATTGTAGAAGAGGTTAAGATAAATAAAAAAGTTTTCTTTTTTTCAAGAACACATTGAACAAGAGGTCACTGGAAGAGACAGTGGAAATTCTAAGAGCTGGCCTAGGTAATTTACTGACTGAAGAGACAGACATAACTGAAGCACAATCAAATGAAATTCTTTGCCTCTGTGTTCACACAGAAGGTTTCGGGACAGATGTCAGAAACAGACATAAATTTCCCAGGAGAGCAAGAAAAAATATCGAAGGAGGTAAAATTCAGCCAGAACAGGTGATCAAGGAATTAGAACATCTGAAGCTTAACAGAACTCCAAGACCTGAAAGTATCCCTTGAGGTTTCTAAAAAGAGTTGCAAAAAGGGATGGGAGAAACATTTCCAGATGGAGCTGAAACCTTTTTGAAAACAAGGACAACATGACTAGACTATATGAACAAATACAATTTGGACTAAATAAGAACAAAACCTGTTTCATTCTGCTCCACTGAGTGTGGAAAGTGCAATCACAGCTGAATCAGCATGGCAATCCCACAGCATAAACTCTGTGAAACCACTGTGGAAGGGAATTTACCTACTCAGAGTACAAAAAAAAAAAAAAAAAAACAAGGTTCAAAACATTTAATGGTTTTTTTTGTCTTTGTTTTAAGGAGTTGTATTTTACAAGCCAGTAAGTCATCTGACCAAGGGTAGATTTATTCACCTGGGCTAGTTTGTTACTTCTCAGTAAATCTTTTGTTCAAACAAGAAGGAAGAGAGAGTTAATCACACTGTGTTTTATGTCTCTTCAATCAGTAAATTGCATCTTAGCTTGCTACTGTGGCTGAAATAGTCTATTCTTATAGTCAGTGAAAAAAGGAAGGCACTTTTAGGGCTTGAGCTGTTCAGCCCAAAGCAGATAGCTAAAACAGGGCAGTTAAAGCACACCCGAAGACTGCGCCTATTTCTCTGTTTTCACTGAAGAAATTTTCAGATAGTAGCTTACATGCACATATTCATATTGTAGATAACTGAAGGTGGGTAAAGTGATTCCTCCTGCAAATATTTTGGGGCTATAAAGTACTTCAAGACCAAAAGTTAATGCATCCAAAAGCTATTCTTTTATTCTTAGATCTTGCTGATATGGTGCCTTATGCTATTCTACCTGGTCTGGGAAAAAAAGATCACAAATCTCATACTTAGAAGTGATACTTATATGTAAGAAAAGATTTTCCTAGGGAAGTTACTTCTCGTTATAGATCAGAACTGTTTCAAGGAGAACCAGTGACCACATCTATCCCAGTCATTTTGTGCCTATCTGGCAATATGTCTGGAAGCTGCTCATTATCATTTATGGTATTAAATTTTAGAACATTCTCTGGGATGAGTTTGGTTTTATCCATCTAGCACTTTTCCTGAAATATTCTCAATTAATTTATCTGCAATGTCTACAGAACCACTTGAACTCACTTTATGAGTACAGATAGACAGAAAAATCAAAGCTGAAGTTACATTGTGGAAAGTTACACTTAAATAAACAATGACAATATTATTTCATTTGGATGGAGGTATAGGTGAAGACTATGCTTGGTTCTTATTTTATTTGAACCAGCAAGAGCAGTCTCTTTAGAAGACAACAATGAGAATGCCCCCTTCTATTATGCAGCACAAGCTGGCATCTGCTGTGCTTGTGAACTCCAAAAGGGTGACTGTGATTGGGTCACTCCAAAGGGCATATTCAATGACAAGAATAAAGGCAAAATCCAGATTATAGTGGACAAAGTTGAGACAGTGAAGACAAAGCAGTGGGAGTTGACTGCCAGTGTCTCTTTTTTTCCTCCCCCTGCAGTTTTCTTTCTTATATTCTCTGTGTTATGTATTCACCCTGCTGGCTCCTCACTTCAGCCACTCTATAAAAGGCTCTCCATTGTCCACCTTATGTATGGAAGTGAGTGGAAAAGGATTTCCACAGTCCATAGTTCACACTGCAACCTTTCTGTGTGTGCCCCAAACAAAGATCAGTGTACCACAGAATCTGCATAATGATGTCCTCTTTGATGGTAGGTTAGGGAGACAAGGCAAGTTTTCCTTGTCTCAGAGGAGCAGCCCGGATGCAGTGCATCACAAGTATGGAAACAACTACAGGTTGTATATGTATTTTTTATGTACACACACAATAAACTATGCAAATTAGATTTTTACCTGATGTGCCACCAAAGGAAAAATAAAATCTTCAGAGACAAAAAACAAAAAAAGTTGCAGTGATACTTCTCATAAAATCATTCACTACATTCTCTGGTGTTTAAAAATTTTAAGAAAACAAAACTGTAGTTTTTATTTTTGTGAAACTTGCTCCTTTTATTTTTCCATATTTTATGCTTTTCTCTTTCAGATACACAACTAGAAGAGAAAGGGAATGGATCTAGAGAAAAAAACTATTGTTCTTCCTCAGTACCTTTTTTAAAAAACACAGATAAAGATTTCACTCTATGCTGTCACAATAAAATACTATAAAAGCTCATAACCAGGATATTCATATTGATAGGAGGTGTACTAGGGCCAGGAAGTGCATCTCCATACAATCTTAAAAGCACCATTTTCCTTCAGTTGCTAGTGTTTACCTACAAAAAAATATGTTTGTTGAATTGCCTTCAAATAGAGGATGAAAGGTAAATACTTATCCTAAGTATAGGCAGGTTTGTAAGGCAGAAAAATGATGCAATAAATGAGAGTTTAAAAAACTCAGATTCCTTCAAGATCATTGTTCAAGTGCTTGCGGTGTCAATTCATCCATCATCCCTCTCAAGTATAGCTGAGTTTTCATATAGCATGGGGCTACAGGTCTATGATGTGAAACCCTAACAGCTCCTGACTTCTCTGCATGAACTCTGGGGACACAAAAAGGTTTTTTCATAAGAAGAAAATTTTCATTTAGCTAATTTTTGCCATCCTACTCATCTTCTCTAATAGATTGGATGCCATTTCCTGTTTAGTTATGAACCAGACTTCATCCTTTGAAAGATTTACAACTGCAGAGAGTTCAAATAAAACATAATTGGGACCTCATTCTTTCCCCTCCACCTCTTCCTTATGAAGCAAAAGTATTCTGAGTGAAATCCTGTCTTCACCAAAGTCAGTAACAAAAGTCCTTGTTGACATCACAGGGGGATATTTTTGTCCTTTGACAATATGAAACTGTCTGAAAATCACTTGACATTTCTACCATTCATCTCTCTTTATATAAAAATAGGTACTAATAAACATTTCTCAGCATTGACTTAGAGGATGATTTCATGTCACCTACTGCAAGCTTTAGTTGGTAGCGCTAGAGTGTTGATCTTTTTCCAGCTCTTGCAGCTATTCAGAATCTTGGGTACTGGACATCAGAGAGGAAATGTTTCTGGTAAATGTAATAAATAAAGGTAATGGTGCAAAGCTGTGAGAGGGTCATAACATTAGTCTCGAGGAATGTACACCAGCAAAAAAACACTTGAAAAAAAAATCAATAGAAAGGTCTCACCTTTCTTCAGACATCTAAGTGAGCAATACTTTGGAGAGAAAGTACATCATTTGGAAAAGTCACTGTGACAGTCCTGTGTCTCTTTCGAATGGAGTAATAAAATAATATACCTTATTTTGAAGCAGATTTTTCAAAATCCAAAGGCCTTTTCCTGTTTTCTGTTGCTTGCACAGACATGTTTAAGCACTTACAGCAAATGCTTGACGGATTTTGTAGTCAGAGTCTGCCATGAGTTCATATATTTTAAGTAAAGTACGCTGGAGATAGCAAACTGTGCATAAACTATTACAAACGAGACTGCTTCTCTCTACTAGTGACTCTGCTTTCTCTTGCCTCACAATATTAATTTTGGGGCTTTGTTCCATCTTTAATTGTTACAATAAATCAAGGAGTTTATAGAGCAAGTTAGCCTCACGTAATAACCAATTTTATCTCCTTATTTGTTTCTTTTATCATTTTGGTTGTAATTGATTTTTCTTTTTCCCCCAAAAATCACACATTTATGAAAACAGTAATGCTTATAATGGTATTGGGACTGATGCTCCACCACTGAGCAATCAGGTAGAGTGAAATGACTCCCACTATGTGTTGGCTTCAGCAGGAAAATGTCATGCAAAGCATTTTACAAAAGCAAGTTCAGAACCTCTCAATTTTGAATCTTTAGCCACTTATGAGAGAAAAAAAAATATTTTCAAAGCTATTTAGGCATCTAATTTCCTGAGACATCAAGTGGAATGTAAAGATTATTAGTTCTGAACTACCTTTGAGTCTTTGTGCAGAAGCTTTTAAGAAAATCACTGAACAGAAGGACTGTAGAAAGCCAGAAATATTTTTTTTCATGTCTCCTTATCTCCCAGTTCATTTATCTTGTTAGTTCCATCTTGCGTTTTTCTTCCCTTTTCTTTTATAATATATCTTAAAATCTTAAACATTATCTTATCTCAAACTTGAAGTGTTTATCAGAGATCCTACCAACTAGGCTCCTGTAGGAGATCACAGAATCACAAAATTATTTGGGTTTGAAGGGACGTTAAAGATGAACTAATTTCAAACCCCTGCCATGGCCAGGGACACCTCCCACTAGACCAGGTTACTCAAAGCCCCATCCAGCCCGGTCTTGAACACCTCTCAGCATGGGGCATCCACAGCTTCCCTGGCCAACTTGTTCCAGTGTCTCACCACCCTCACAGTAAAGAATTTTGTCCCAATATCTAATCTAAGTCTTCCTTCTTTCAGATTAAAACCATTACTCCTCATCCTATCACTGCAGTCCCTGATAAAGAATCCCTCCCCATTTTTCCTCTAGGCCCCCTTTAGGTACTGGAAGGTTGCTATAAGGCCTCCTTGGAGCCTTCTCTTCTCCAGACTGAACAACCCCAACTGTCTCATCCTGTTTTCATGGGAGAGGTGCTCCAGCCCTCTGATCATTTTCACAGCCCTTCTCTGGACTTGCTCTAACAGGTCCATGTCCTTCTTACATTAGGGGCTCCAAAGGTGGACAACAGTACTCCAGTTGGGGTCTCACCAGAGCAGAGTAGAAGGGGAGAACCACCTCCTTTGACCTTCTGGCAACATTGAGGGTATAAAATGAGGGTTTACAATCTTTAAGGTATTTTCTTTCACAGCACTCTGTTATGGAAGAAAGATATATTTTACATTTCACACATGAAAAACTAAAGCAATGAGAAGCTAATGAATAGACCAAAAAGATAACTCGGGCATCTAGCTTGGAATACCCACGTAATTTAGAAAGCAAAATCCCAAAATCATTATCCTTAAGTATATCTTAGCAGTTCCCAAATTCCAATGATCCTTTGTTTTGTGGCCTTAAAATAAATCTCCCTAGGTAACTGCAGCTGAATTGTAGCAAATGTGCTTTATGCACCTAAAGTCTAACAGGTTTGAGCAACTCAGCACCTAGCCATTAAATAAAGCTATTTAGAGACACCAGCCATTCCTTTGCTTAAATTCCCTGGGGGACTTGATCTTACAGACACTTTCAGAGCGTGCCAAATGTGCATGTTACAGTTCTAGCAAAGAGGACAGAACTTAAAAACAAATGTAGCTGAGAGACCAAAGGATTAATTTAAACACTGGGAATTTGGACGCCTTAAATTTTTGATGTCTATTTCACAGAAGTATCCAAACCCTACCAAAGTGACTGCAGTCAGGTGGAGTGCAATCTCTCCAGCATCTTGCTTGTCTAATGTGGTGCCATATGAAAATAGCTAACAAATAAACAAGAGGATTTACCACCACATCTGATCACTTGCACGGATCTGAGGAGGTGTCTGTCCATTCTAGGGATGCCTAGCCCAGGTTGCTCTTCTGCACACAGATATCTACAATTGTTTTTCAAAATAGAATCTGAATCTTCAGTCTCAGTGACTCACACATCTGTCAGATCAAAAGAGTGGTGGGATCTCTGACATTCCCTTCTTTCAGTGTCTCCTAGGGTGTACTTCATTCATTGTGCTCCCCAGCATGCTGGATGTTATGCCTTTCATTCCTACAAACCTAAGCATTTAAATGTTTATGACATTTAAAAGTTTATGGGTGAAAATGAATTCATGCTATACTTAGCATTTGGTGCTTTGTAGATGATGAAAAAATATATGATTGGTTCTGAGGTGGTGGTTTTGCAGTTTTTTGGGTTTTTTTCAGAGCTGGCCCTCAGATCTTGTTTTCTGACTTTATAAATAAATAAAAGTAAATCATGAAGTGTTCAGTTAGGCTCATGAAATTTAAGCACTTGCATTTGCCAATCCTTTTGTTAATAAGAGCAAGATACATCTCAGTATATTACCAGTTAAATTTTTAAACCACAGTTTTAATTAGCTCACAATATCTTTTATTACTTTAAAGTAATATGCCACAAGGTAGGAGGGAAGGGGGAAGGGCACATATAATAGTGAAAAATCAGTTATATAAATGAGATTTCAGAGGGCTTTTCCCTCAGTGAGGTAGCATCTATGTATTATTTTCCTGGTGTTTTGTGGCATTTTTTTTCCTTTCTTTCTAACATGATCCTAAAGTCTCACATGCTATAATACAGTAATCCCCACTTTGTCATTTATCCCTTTATAATGTGAACATGCTGTTCTGAGAGTTTGTTGGTTTCCTTCTAGTAATATTAATTTAAAATTACAGAGGCAATAATAGTGTTTCTTAAATTTTTCCTCTATATTTTACATATTTCACAATCTTTCTGAGCCAATAAGGCTGCACACTTATACCTAATAAAATCTGAATCAGTGCTAGAATATATGTCTGCTTTTGCTTTGCTGAATTTTGCAGTTTTGCAACTGATTTCTACAAGAAAACAGTTTAAGGCCTAGCTGCAGATAAAAGAGATCATTCTTTAGCCAGTACATCTTAAGCAGTCCATAATAACCTGTTGGGGTGGGAAAAGTTCAAGCCAAAAGCTGTTGATTTCCCTCGAGCCAATCAAAATGATAGATGCTGTGGTAGAAGATCACAGCTGACTGGGTTTAGTCCTCTCATCACTAGCTGCAGATGGCATGCAATTTAGGGATGCCCATTTGGTAAAACTTACCAGTTTCTCTTGAGATCACACATATGGGTTTGCATTTAAAAAACAATTGTACCAGGAATAGCGTTTTAAGCAACAGATGTAAGTATTGACAGTGAAAGGACGCCCAAAAGCAGAATATATCCACACCAGAGAATGGAAAGAACTTGTGTTGTGCTTTACAGCACTGTATGTGACATTTTAACTTTAAAAAAAAGGGACAGAAAATAACCATAAAATCAAAAAATCAATGAATGTAACACTTGCCAAACCTCCTAAATTAGATATGAGCTTCTGTCTTTACAGTCTATGGCTTTCAAGCATTTAACATCTTTTTTTTTTTTTTTTCCCAACTTCTTATTTCAAAACCAGAATCTCAAATCCCCTTACAGCAAAGAACCATCTTTAAAGGAATTATGAGCTGGGCTGATGTCTTTTCTTGCTTTGAAATCTAGATTTAGCTAAAAGGAAACACACAACCAAATTATTTGCTGTAATCTGTCCTTAATTCAGAGAAGATATTTTTTGTAGTATTTAGACTTTGAGCAAACGACTGTCATAGATTTTCATCCAGTTCCACGACTAAAATAAAATCAATTAATAATTAATTCTGCAAAGTTATTATATCAGTAAAACAGCTGTCAGGGTAAATCATAATACTGAAGTAAGACAGGTAAAGGACATGTCTCTCCACTGTAACATTACATATGAGAAGATAACATAACTAAGAAGTTAGGTTTTAACATGTACCTTTCACAGTTAATAGTTCTTCATTGGACACAACTATATGTTATCTTTTTCTCTGTCTTCTGACTTAAGTAACCTGTGCTACAATGAAGCATGTAAATTATGACCTTACTAAGCAATATCTTATTTTTTCTGCTACTAGCTCTTATAGCTTAAAAAAAAATGTCAGGATTTAGACTGGTTTTATTTTTGAGGTGGAAAGATGGGGAATGAGTGCTCTGCTACAGATGCAGGAATGTGAAATTGTTCTACAAAGTAGAAGACAAAATGATCTCAGTGCCAAAATATTTATAACACAATTACGAAAGCAAGAACCAGCAACAGGGCATTCAATATTCTAGTATACACAGGCAGATCTGTTGGTGTCGTGCACTTCTGATATGTTATATGTATTTTTACCTAGAGAATTTTTACCTTTAGCTATTACATGACAAAATGCTAACAAGTTTTAAGTGTGCTGCAAGTCAGAAGAGTCTTATATGTAGCCATCATGAGCCCAGGCTGAATAGGTAGCTCTTACACTTTAAAAAAAGAAGTGTGCATTAACCTAAGGACATCAAGAACTAATATTTATGACTTTTACTTTTTTTTTTTTTTATTGAAACAAAGCAAATATAATCACAGAATCACACAGAATCTTAGTGGTTGGAAGGGACCTTTGAGATCATCGAGTCCAACCACATTAAAAAAAAACCAAAAACGCAACAACAAAACAAAAACAAACCACAAAAACAACAACCAACAACAAAAAAACTCACACAAAAACAAACAAACAAACAAAAAAAAACCACCCACCAACTAAACCCCACACTCACAACCCCACACACAACAC
>JAOTQQ010000001.1:171242922-171263230 GCA_026546715.1 Gallinago undulata
GGGAGGTTCAGGTTAGATATTAGGAAATATTTCTTTACTGAAAGGGTTGTTGGGCATTGGAATGGGCTGCCCAGGGAAGAGGTTGAGGCACCATCCCTGGAGGTATTCAAGAGATGAGTTGACATGGTGCTCGGGGATATGGATTAGTGTTGGGAGGTGTTTTGTGTGGTGTGGGTGGTTTTTTGGTTTTGTTTTTTTTTATTGGTTGGACTAGATGATCTTAAAAGGTCCCTTCCAACCTAGGTGATTCTGTGATTCTGTGATAAACTACTGTTATTCTCTATCCATTACCACAGTTCCTAGAAATACATTTCATGTCCATATACAAGGAAATTTTTTACCCACCAATTACTGACACAAACCAGTGTGTGTATTACAGCAACTTTAGAAATGTCTGTGACTGCTTTTTTAATATGTTGTAAATAATTTTCATTCATGTAGTAACTGCACAAATATTAGTTATAATTAAACTACCTGCATGGATGGAATCAGTAATTTTTTTTGCTTTTTGAACATTGGTAGAAGTACAATTGCACCATTCCTAGAGAGTTTCAGGTTTTCCCCAAGGCTATGAAATCTTTCCTTGGCTAATATAATAATCCAAACTGGAGTCTGGTCCAAAAATCCCCATGAGTAAATATAGTTTGTCTGCAAAAACTGCCATTGAGCCACTGATAATCAATGCCATGTTTTTAACCTTCAATCTAAAAGAAGCTCAAGGCAAGACAAGCTCTCCATTCTTTCCCAAAACAGGATGGCAGTAGAAATATTTCTAAAGTGGGCTTTGGACGAGCCCACTTGGAACACCAGTTTCAGTTTTTGTTACCTCTGTGTTATCATTTGAGAAAACCCATAACAATATACTGTCATTTAGACAATTATTGTATCACCCAATGACCCCTCCCCACCCGGAAAAGGGAATTGGGGAACTGAAAGAAACACAAGGGTTGAAATACAAACAGATCCAATAGACTAAGACTAAATAACCAACAATAATACTAAAGAACCAGCATTAATCTTGATACTGATATAAGATATACAAGAATTATACTCAGCCAATTATATCAGTAGGAAGATGTGCACTCCCAGCAGGGACAGCTAATGTTGGACATTGAGAGCGCAACGGCTTCAGGAGGAAGGGAAGGCCTCAGGGATCCAGCACCGGGGCAAGGAGTTGTCTGGGCCGTTGCCATCAAGGGAGAGAGAGCTACGCAGCAAACTTTTCTAATTTATATTGAATGTGATGTTCATGGTATGAAATAATCCTGTTGGCCGGCCTGGGTCAAATGCCCAGGTCTTACTCCTCCTTGTCGCTGCACCTGGTGAGGCTCGAAAACACTAAGACCTTGAATCCCACAGCGATGGCTGGCTATAGAGTAAATATTTTCACAAATTCAGACACTGGAGTCTTCTAGAAGCCCTATTTTCCCCAGTATTAGAAAAAAAGTTAGTCCTGTGTCTCTCAACCCAGGACACTGGCAGCCATATAATACATGCTCAGGGCTATGCAATACCACAGGTGATATTTGGAACATTTGGAAATGGTCCATATACAGTTAGTACAAATTTTTCAGTTTATCATAGGATAAGAGTGGGGATAATGAGAGCAGAGTTCCTGACATAAGCTCTGAAAAGGCAGGGAATTTACCCGGTGAAATAATTTAGATTAATATTGATTAGTTTAATGTTGACTTGGAAGAAAAAGAGAGTATCACCTGGTAAACAGTCCAGCTTACTTAGTAGATCTTACTATGTTTTCCTTGGAGATGTCCCAATAATTGACTAGGGTGAGCTCCACTTAGTTGATTGGAGCTGGCACAACTAAATGCCACAGTAAATTAGTTTTGTGTATGCTGAAAATTCAGGCTATATCTAAGCCGTGAAACACTTGTGTCATATACAGTTTACAAATTTTCAATGTCTACCATCAAACAAATTATGGTGCCTTAAACTAAGTAAATCTGTATTTTATTTGCCTTGGGAATGTTAGGAAAGTAAGAATGTGACGTGAGAGAATAATTTACAAATTGAATTGAATTATTAATATAAAAAAAAAGACAGAAAGTGTTCTGTTATGTGGAAGTGTTGTTTATAATCCAATCTTTATATTTGGTTAAGATAAGGGCATTCCAACTACTTATCTAGATTTTACAACTATTTCTTTAATCTGCAAATATAAGCAGAAAACAATCAGGGAAATAAGTAATGTCTAGATACCATTTCAATATTTGCAATTTAATGGACTGTCCAAAATGAGATTATGGATGCATATGAAAATGGAAAACTTTTAATTAGCAAACTGTGTAGTAATATAGAATTACTCCTTTGTTATATGTGAATATGTCTAGGAAAAAGGATTGGCTCAGAGTGTAGTTAAGCTGAATCTGTGTGGCTCAGTTTTACATCTTTTACTTTCCTGTGATTATTCTCCTTATGTATGTGTGTTGCTAGACTTTTTTAAATTTTAATTTCCCCATTCCATTAAAAGATAGGTACCTTTTTCATGATGCTGTTTTCCTTACTTGCTTAGAAACCCAGAAGGGAGCATATTCACTATTACTATTTAAAATGACTTAAAAACCTTGGCTCCTATAGGGACTTCACTGTCACACTCATTCATGTTTTACTATGAGTGTCAGATGCTAGTTTTGTTATGCAGCATGAAATAGAAATCAAGCATAATCAAATGGCTTTTATACAGCTTTTTCAGTGCAACACAATTATAAATGATCTTGGAAAATATACATGGAGAGGTCAATCCATTATCTTAAATCAAGACTAGTAGATACAGTGATAGACTACCTTTTTATCTTAAATTCTATTAAAACAATATTCTTTCTGCCAAAAATTTTTGACTTTGAAAAATCCATAGTTTAAGCAACTATCTGAATCATATAACAAGACTCAATTACACCAGGTGGTATTGACTGATATATTTGGTAATGTAATAAAGATGCCAACCCTGACAAAATTTGTTAGTCTGAAAATAGGGCAAAATGCCATTTTATTGCAAAGCTAATGAAAAATATTGCTTACGGAATGATGAAACCTATCAAGTAGATTTATAGCATACAACATTTGTATGATCTCAAATATTTCAAAAATATTGGAAAGATTATGCAATGGGTGATATGACTATTGTCTCTGCAGTATAATAAACACAAGAAAAAGAAGAGGGGCAAGCTCTGACATTCAGACTTGCATGGTAGAGGGCTAGAAGCTTTCTGTGTAGTAAAACTCTTAAACAGAACATGCTGCTTCTGGAGCTTATGCAAACACTGTCATGGCTGGACCACCACCTGGATGTTTTGCAAGCTCTACAATTCAAAAAGATACTGCTTGGGGCGATTAAAGACTGTGAGTCGGATTCAGTGAATCCAAATCCCAGCAGAAGTTTGGCAGAGGACTAAGTTGGTTCCTGGGATGCTAGTACTAATGGCTGAGAGCCAGACACTAATCTCAGATGCACGGCACGTGTCGCCTCCTATCTCGATTAAGCCACGTCTGTGGTTTGCACACACAATGCATAACAGCAGATTTTCTAAGGCATATGCTGCTTCCAGTGCCATACGTCCTAGTTTAAAATCTGGTCCGTAAGGTATGACTATTTCTTCTCTTTCTTTTCTTCAGCTGTTTGATGAAGAAATAAAAACAAAAGAAAAGGAAAGTAAAAATTTGTTAACAGCACTCACCCTGTTTTATCCCTCTGGCTTTTTCCTCATCTCCCATTCCCCTCCTTCCAAAGGACTGAATCTGTACCACACCAAAGACGCAAAGAAATTAAAGTAATAATAGAAGCAGCTCAAGAAGATTATTTTCCTTCATTCGTTCTTCAGTATATGTGAGACACGACGGGATTCTGTAAACTCACAAGTACTTACTCTTTAAGCTAATTCTGCAGTGTTGTAAAACAACATGCAAACTGCAGGCAAGAGAGAAATAAGGGAGTCAGCATAGCAAAACTCAATTAGAAAGTTTGATTTGATTATCTGTTCCTTATTTGCATCACAGTGTTGTTTCACTCAGAGGCACCTGACTGGAATATTTTCACTGGAATCTGAGCGTGGAAACTCAAGCTATCGGCAGAATATCAGACTGCAGGAAGTGCAGCATTTTATGCTCAAACATTCCAGCACTCTAATTGCTGCTTTGAAAATCATACTCCAAACAGCTTCTTGCTTTATTTTGTTTCTTGGTTTCGACAGAAAATGTTGACAAGTTATGTGGTTGAGCTTGAAGATGAGAAATGGAAGACTGAGAGGCTGAAAGGTACCGTATGAGTGGATTGATGCAGTGCCTTAATGTACTGGCCTTGAACTATACGAACTTGATGGTGAATTCACCCAGACTAAGGAGAGTGAGAATCAATCAGTGTCTGATGGCTCTAAAAGTCACAATAAAAAGGAAGATGGTTGTGTATTTATTGTCTAAGAGCTACACAGAAGACCCTCTTGTGCAATAATAATTAAAAAGGCTCAACTAGAGAGGTTAGCTCGAAAAACATGGAACAAAAACACCTGACCTTTCTGTTCCTAGAAGAAAGCCCATTAGTTGAATGATTGATTTTGTGCTTAACTTTTTCCTTTTTTCCTTTTTTTCTCAACATGTATTTTTCCTCTTGGTCTCATTCTCTACATTACAACAAACACCCCAAAGTATTTTTAACCATTGAATACCTAGCCCAAATTGGCGACTGGTAAGTGGGAGGGTAATTAAAAAGCCCTGTCGTATTGAATTTCACTTTAAATAAACTACTTTTAGCCCTTCACCATTCTAGCAGGACAGGCACCAGAAAATAAGCTGCTTTTGATTATTTTTTAAATACAAGGAAGAAACTGTATAATTATGTTTTTTAAAATATTATCCCATTTTTAAAACCTTTTCCCTATTTCACTGATGCATGACCACCAAATATAAATTAAAATTTGCAAGAAAATGACACTACTCTGCTTCTGAAATGTTGTAACAAATAATGCTCTTTTCTGTCACTGACTCTGACTTTACATAAGCCTCTCTCATGCACACTGGAATCATATATAATGTAGATGAGATTGGTAGGGCCAGAAATCTTAATTTATTTATTGTATAAGTGTAATGCCAGCCACCTCCTGTTTTCATTTTACCAATCTAATGCCAGCCATTTCCTGTTTTCATTAGACCATTGTAATGCTAGACTCCTACTGTTCTCATTAGTGCAGGACTGTGTAATGGCAACCACCTCATGTTTTCATTATAACAAAACTGTATGGTGCCAGCTGCCACTTATTTTACTTTACAGAATAGCATTTGAACATAGTCCATACTCTATCCAAGAGAATATATACAAAGATGTCAATGATCTTTGAAGTCTAAGGCACCTATGAAAATGTTGGGAAACACCCTTCCTGACTATTTCATCTCTGAAAGCATGGCAGAGAAATTATACAGAATATGCAAAGAAGAGGTTAAGGCTGGAGTTAACCTGTTGTGGAACATGGCTAAATTCTAGCAACTGCATTTCTGATCCATAACCTATCTGGGCTTCCAGAAGAAGATAAAAAGGTGGTTGTAGTAGTTCAAGGTCTGGATTAGAATTCTAGGGAAATCCAAGTTAAATTCCTGGCTCCAGCACATATTGCCTGTGCAGACTGCAACATGTAAATTCTTGGTTTTACTAGTCCAGCTGTGACTGGTCTGGAGAGAAAAAGATTTTTTCCGTCCAAAACATTAGATTGATTTGTGTTGGTTTGCTTTGCTTCTGTATTATCTATGCAATACAAATTTTTTCACCACTTATTAGAAGTGCTTCAAAAGAACTGTGACTCCTTCTTTGGGGTCTTCAAATTCTATTTTAATGATATTAAATAGTACGAAGAATTACATGCACAAAAATCTTCCATTGAGAGATCTTAAAAAGGTAGCTTCTTTCAAAACTGGAAGGGTTCTGTTAAGAAAGTGCAGTTAATCCAAGGAATTACAGCTATTATAATTTTTGAAGTAGGGACCAAAAGAAAAAAAAAGTAATCTCTAATTCTAAAAGGAATAAGAAGTTGTGAAAATAATTTTACTAAAATGTTTTCTAGTTATTTACTAAAAGTTTTCATTTAGATGCTCAGGTTTCTGCTGATATTGAACATTGTAGATCTCAAAAAGAAACCCAGTGTCATTGCTCTGTAAAGACTATGTAACTGCTCTTTGGATGTCCTGTAGGATCATTGCAAATAAATATCTGGTTTACATAAGGGGACTGTGGCCTCAGGTCTATAATGAATGAATGAGCTGTGTTTTAGTCATGAGGCAGAGCAACCACTTCTAGTGGTACACATTCATCTGCTGTCTTGATTCTGAAGCCTTGGGAGCTTGAAGTGCTTGCTATCAGGACCAGAAAAAGCACCACAGTGAAGGCCCTTATTCTGTACCTGACCAAAATTATCAGTTCTGCACAGTGACTTTGGTTTTAATTATTCATGTGATTCCAGCTTGTCATGTTTTATCTGTTGTATGTTTTAATGATTTATAGCTTCACTGTAGCTTGTGAAGAGAGGAAAAAAGTTCTATGGACAGGTACCATGAAAATAAAGTTTTACTGTTATTATAAATACTGGTACTTATATTCATTTCTCTGGAAGAAAACAGCTCTTCAAAAGTATTTTTGTTCCACTCTTCCCGTCTTGATGGAAGAGTTGTAGTTTCAAGAAAAGGAAAGTGTTCTTTGTCTTTCTCAGATTGCTGTATTATTAACATCACTGAATAGAGTAATTGGCAGATGTGTATAAGTTTTGTTAAAATGATTAAAAGCTCTGCAAATCATAACCTGTCAGTGTTTCCTGGGAAACAAAGACCTTTCCATCTGTTAGGGGACTCTCTAAATGAATGTAATGAGTCACCTTTAAAATGACAGCTGTCACCTGTAGGATTTGATCCTTGAAGGAAGTGCAAAAATATAATAAAATACATATAAACCATCGATCAAAAAATATCTTTTATTTGTTATTACTTTGATCACCTCACTGTGGGCAGGGCATGATAGGTTGTAATTTGTCTGTGATCTCTAGTGTCTGGATTACATCCAAGTCCATAGGAAGATAGTTATGTTTAGTGATGTTACAGTTTGATAACTTTGCATATATCTTTGCACATTCTCTGTCACTGTCTTCACGATGAATAAAATTTTATGAGGATAGTGGCATGTGATAGCAGCGCATTTGAAAATTACTTCTTCTGAGCTGTGGAAACCCAATAAAATGGAAACTGAGGGATGGAACTCAGAGTGGTGGGGCTGGGTGCACTTTTGGTTCACCTGCAGAGATGGTACACCTGTATTCCCTTCCTTTTCAATATTTAAGTTGTCTTAGTAAAGGTAAGTGATTAATCACTCCTTTGCTTGTACCATTGTTTCCCCTTTCTGATACATTATCTGAACTAAGGCAGGTGGAGTCATAACATTTTCTGCGAAATAAAATGCAAATTCTGCTATGCAAATGGGCCATTAAGAACTGAATTAGATTAAGCAGTGGTGGTAAATCAGCAATTATACTGCTTTTTCTTTCTTATTTCCTTTTTACATAGCAAGATTCCAGCACAAATAAAATCCAACAAGTCTGCAAAACATGTTGTAGATGGTAATGCTAGTCACCACTAGAAGAGAAATCGTAGGGCTGCTAATGTGCTTTTCTGAATCTAGTGTACATTTTACTACTGCTTTGATGCAGTCTTTAAAGCTAAGGATGCTGAGCAAAGTGCTTTGAGTTGGCTGGTAACACAGTATATTAATTACAGCTCATAATAACTTCCATTTTTATGTAATTGTTGCATAGTTGTGTATGTTATGCCAAATAAAATCCTGAGTCTGGACTGGTGATTGTGATTAATATTTATGCTGCAGTTAAAAATGAGCATGTTTTTAGCTTCATCAATGCTGAAGATTTTCTGGATTATTTAGAAAAATAAAACAAACATAATAATGAAAGGAATTTCCAAAATGAGCAAACAGGTGATTCTTCAAATAAAATTCTAACTGAATTTTACCTGACTGCAAAAGTGTGTTCCATGCTAACCAATGCATGCATTGAAGTGCAAGGATTAGTCTTTCTTCAGACCACTCTTCAAGGCTCGGAAACATGGACCGGCATTTTCTCGTATGCCTTACAATCACTCAGGAAGAAGGAAATAAAGAAAGTGAATGAGGAGAGCTGGCATCCACTTACAAGAATCTATAGGATTCAAGATTTGGCAGCAGCACCTGTGGCTCCTCACAGTTGAGTGCTGTCATTGCCCATAGAAGCTTGAATTTTTTCCAGGCAGGAGATGATGTGAACAGCACCTTAGACTAGACAAATTGCTGGTTATCAGCAGAGCCGTCTCAGGTTTATATTCTTGATCCCACAGTAAGCTTGGCAAATCTCCATGAAAGCTTTTTGAACAAGAACACTGGATTCATGTCCTCCAATTGTTCCTGCTTCTCCCACTGTTGCAGTAATATGGTGGTTTCCTGATTCTTCACCTCTGCTAAAAGGATAAGAATAGGAACTGAGAGTCTGCCCAAAGCATCATATTCTTGTTCCTCCTCAAGCTTGATTTCTGCCTCCAGCCACAATAACTTTTGCAATTGCTGTGGTTTTAAATCTTAGCAGTCCAGAGAAGATTATTAATAAGTCCTGGAGAATGAATAATTTTAAAAAGGTAATTTCTTTGGAAATTACAGCACTGAATGTATTTACTGGCTACAAATTCTGCAGGCTTCCCCTGTGTTTATAGGTCTTATGTTCCTCTCCCCTATTTCAGTCCACTGGAACAAGTGTATTTAGAGAAGAATGGTAGTGTATTTATAGTCATCAACAGTGCTACTCAACTGAGTTGTGGAGGAAAAAGTGTCCATGAACAAGGTTTTATTTGCCATTTTTCCTGGTTGTTGTTTTTTTTTAATTTCTTTTTGGGTTCTGGAGACTACTTTTCAAAGCCTGCTACTTTTCCAGAAAGTAATTGTTCTTTTCCTTTTAAAGGATTGCTGTCTCTTACTTTGACATGTACAAAAAGATTAAGTGAACTAAACAAAACCACTTTATATCCACATTGCATCCTTAAATGAGTCAAATGAAGAGACTCTGCTGAGGTAGCATAGGAGCATCAAGTGGCAGAGATCTTGGTTCACTTACTTACACTGGTGCACGGAAGCATAAAAGTTATTATGGAAGCATAATTACCAACCTCTGGAGTCTCTTACAGAAGAATATAGCATGAAAGAAGCCCAGAGTCTGGACAGTGCTCTAATTCTGGAGCTTTCCACTGCTACAGACTTTGAACTGAGGCAAAGCTTCAATGTTTTTAAGAAGCTTATCTTGTGGTCAACGATAAAGGCTTATTAACAGTTACTAATATCTATTCTAAATCTCTTTTAGCACAATGGTACCATAATGTTATTTACATGTATTCTTTTCTGCTGTATTTACTATATTCACTTGGTGTTATACAAATCCTTATTAAATGACATAGCAGTGGCTTACATACATTTTGTTCTCAATTTAGAATGAGACACAAGGGAATAGAAAATCATTGTTATAGCCAATACAGCTTTAAGCATAGAAACTTGTAAGGGTATTCAGAGTAAATACAATTTCTCATCTGGTCTAAGACAGTCCCTAAACATGTTCTCATAATAAAATACATTGTTATGAGCCATATTATATTTAGAAGATATTAAATGTTAGTTATCCAGTTGTCCAGAATATACATATCAGATGATTTTTTTCTCATTATTTCAGTTTAAAAAAAAAACAAAAAACAACCAAAAAGAAATCATTTTCACTTTTCACTAAAGGTGAAGTATATATATGTTTAGTTATCAAGGAAACATCCTGATTTAAAGCTGACTAGTTTCCTAAGTGTGATACTCCTCTCAACAGGATCTCCCTCCGAGCTCACAATAGCGAATGAAGTATTTGTTCATAAAATTATGTGTTTTATTTGGAAAAAAAAACTTTTAATATATTTTAATAACTTTAATATGATCAAATTTTAAAACAAAGGATTTTAAGAAATAAATGGAGGTCTTATCTACAAATATTATGATAAATATTTTTTAATTATATGGAACAAAGTGTGAAACTTCTTTGAAGACATGAGAAATCTGCTCTAAATTCTCTACATGAGATAAATTTACAATGCAAAGTATTTTAAATGGACATATGAAAAGGAGAGTGTAGTAGCTAAGGAAAGGAGCACTCGCAGAAATCATTATAACACCTAGCATCATAAAAGATGTGTGTTGTAAAAGGGTTAAAAAATAGATGCATGTAACATTTTCCCAAAGACAGTAATAACAGAAATAGATAAATGTCATTTTCTAGTGGTCAGACAGATATGGTGTTCCCATTTTAATGTTAATGCCAGCACGGTAATCCATTTTTTATCACTTTCGAATCAAACCACTGCAAACAGTTCTGTATGTGATTGCCCCTAAAATGATGGAAAATTTGCAGTTATTACAAAATGTAATTGCAAATTTTTTAAGGAGTATTTCTTCTTGCAAACATATTAGAAATATGTTTTCTGTACTGCACTAGCAATCAACTGATTTCCAGAAGCAACTTCAATGCTGGTTTTGGCTTGGAAAAAGTTGAGGATAACAGATCCCCTGGTTCTCCAGCAGCAGTGCAGTAGGTGCATTTTAATAACAATTCCGCAGAGCTAGTGTTCAAGACGCTAAATACTATATGTTTTCAGAAATGGAATCTTAATTATTCCATTTCTCAGTAGGACAAAAATTGAAATTTATTGTCCAATGATGTATGTTTCAAGCGATGTCTATAGTCTTGCTACTTACCAAGATAAATCACAGAATGTCTATGGACATTTTGGAGTCTTGTCTAAATAAAAGGTATGATCTTTAGCCCTAAAGTGTTAGAGGAGCCCTAAATAACCTAAAGGAGTGAACGATGTCAGAACACTATTTTCTTTTTTAAAACTAACAAAGGACCCGCAATTTGAACAGAATATATTTAGTAGGGAAAAAAATAAAAAATTAGAAAATACATATTAAAAAGAAATAGTTCCCCAATCAGAGAAAAACATTTCTCCAAAACATGAACTAAACATTTTTGTGAGTCAGGCATTATCGGGAACCATCAGCAATAAATAAACCAAGATACTGTGCTCTCTTCTCTGAATCATAACATATGCATTATGGAATACACATCTCAGAAAATTCTTAGGTGGCTCATTAATTCCCTGTTCCATTTCTACATGCACTACTGATACTAAGGTGACCTTTCACAAATCAAGCTATACATACAGCAGAGAGCCGTCCCTTCTTTTAACTGGAGAAATTTCATTTTTAGGGAAACATTACTAACTGAAGAAATAAGCTTTCAGCTGCTTTCATGTCTTAGACTCAATAAAGGATAAGGATAGGGTATTTATCCCATGAGTGAACACCCTGAAGCAGTTATACGTGGTTGGCTTAAAGAAGATCTAAAAATCTCTGTCTGACAGACTGGCCATTTTCCAAATGAGAAATCAATGAGTCTGTATTCTGGGTAAAGAAAAGCCAGGATGGTTTATGACTTGTTCTACATATACTGTGGATCCAGCCAAGCTCTGAATTACACACAGTTGAAGACAGCAAGACAGTAACAACCCATGTCCAATGAGGCCTTCAGCAACATAAGGTACATTCTGGCAGGACTCTGCACAGACCATGGCTTGCTAGATTTTGGAATTCAGCCTGTAGAAAGACAAATATATGTAGCAGGAAAAAGGGAAGAAAACAATGAGGGGTTTCTGTGCCTAGGATAGCCAGCTATATAGATGCAGGCTGGTTTCGTTTCTGGCAAAGAGACTTGCAGAAAACATGCAATGGGTAAAAGGTAATTCTGCCTGCAGGACTAGTGCATATCTTCATACTACCTGTCATTTTGCTGTCAAAAGCAATACCTATTTACTTAATTATTGGTAAAAAAAAAAAAAAAAAAAAAGAAACACCAAACAGAAGAACCCTAAACCAAGTTCTCCAGTGCCCCCAAAAAATCTGTTGTGGAGGCTTTATACTGTTTGGTATGTCATTTCTACAGTCACACTGAAGCAGACAGAAAGGGCCACATAAGCTGAGGGATGGATCATGATGCTCAAACAGAAGAAAAAGAGAAAAAAAAACAACAAAAGGAAGAGGTTAATAAAAGTGTTAAATTATAATGACAAACTCAAAGAACCAGGCATTGAGCTTAGTCATATTTTTCCCAGCATTTTGTCACGTTGTTTATAGCAACATGAATAAAATTATTTACCTCTTTTACTAAGGCTCTTAAGAAAGACACATTTAGAAAAAAGAAAAGAAAAGAAAACAAACAAACAAAAAAAAAACAACAAAAAAAATCAACCCTTTACATTTAACTTATACCAACATTTATAATGCTTTTGGTGAACTCGCACCAGTGTACTAAACCAAACTATCCTTTATTCAGTTCCATGTTCGTATGAGCAAATAACAGCCCGTAGGGATTCAGCACATCAGCTGCTTAAAAGATAAACCTACCCAGCTTGATGAAAACTCTTCACCACCTTCCTGTTGAGAGAAAACGGTTACACATTTCTAATAAATAAAACAAGAACTGTCATTTTTTTGGCAAACTGATAACTAGCTCTAACAGCCGCATTGCCACAAGTTGCTTTTCCAAAGTAATTACCATCAGGCTCCCTGTGGTATGCAGTGTTTAACACATTTCTTCTGTGTTAATGAATGCAAAAGCAGGCAACACCACTATTAGTAATTGCTTTTTATTCGTAGTCCTCATTTTCCAGATAGGTCACATTAAACACAGCCATTAAACAATAGCGGTTGAGATAATCCATACAATGTATGCTGCTTTTGTTTGTTTTTTTTGTGTCATTCACCAGTCATTGGTGCAACTTTGAGCCATATGGGGAGACAGGGGCTGATAAATGTGAATGCCAACCTGTATCACAATTGGGCCAGAGAAGTCAAAACCATAATCAGGTTTCATTCAATTACACTTAAAATCAACAAATCTTGATAGCCAAAACTCCCATTTGAATTAATGCAATAATAATCACTGTCGGATGTTAAAAGAAAGTAATTAAACAATAATGAGTGGACGCATATTATGCTAGGCTTTAGACCCCTTCTTGACCTCAGCAATTTCCCTTCCACTGGACAGCAAGCTGCTTGAAAGTTTATTTGAATGCTGTATCTTGCTCCACTATGAGCAATGTTTGTCTTCTAGGGGTTGCTTGGACTGGAACACCTATACTCTCAAGTGGCAAATCACAGTTCAGGAGAATCTGTTTCCTGATAAATATGACAAGAAAAAAACAAAAAACAAACCCAAAACAAAACATAAAATGAAAGTCCTGATTTAAGCGGGCAATTGCTTAAGGAACTCCCAGTTGATGGCTTTCATTAATTAGAAAAAAAAAATACACAGTGTACAGTACAATTTTATTAGTTACTTGGCTTGCCTCCCTTACCTCCGATATTCTTTTTATGATCATGGGGCAGATGTTTTCTTTCAGACTTACAAAACATGTATGCAAGCAATGAGAGAAATAAACTTTATCTTTCATTGCTGCCTTTTTCTCCAGTGGTGATAGTAGAGATACCATAGAGAAAAAATACTTTTTGAATTCTTGTGTGTGTTGTACTTCCTTCACACAAAATCATGTTAATTTTAGCTCAACGAACAAAACTCTGCAGGTTTATTGGTTCGTTACATATCAAACAGATTTTTTAACCTGGGATATCTGTATTGGAAGCAGTATGCTAGAGATCTGCAACAAAAGGCAGTTGTCAGCCAACTTAAATAAAAGCAAGATTACCTAAACTCTTCTATAAAGCTGTGAGTCATGAATTCTGAATTACCTCAGAGTGGTAAATAAATAATCACTACTAAATACAGATAATGTGTTAAACAGCTAAAGCTAGTAAATCACTAGTGACAGAGAGCCTTAAGGTAAATTCCTCTTACATTGGCACAGCCCTTTCTCAGAATGTTGTGGTTTTATGTCTTCAGAAACATACATGAATTGTACAATTGGTTATTCACTGTTAAAATAATTTATAAAATACACAAATCTCCATCACTTGACTGCATTTACATACTGGCTTAGATTTTGCTGAATAATGGATTTCACTGGCAGAGCTAAAGACTCGGTGCACAGACACTGAAGTGATGAGCACCACAGAAATACGTATAAAAGACTGATCAAACAATAAGAAATCCTCTCCACTATGGAATTTCAAGCTATCAAGCTATCAAGCAAAACCAATCTCGGGTCTCCTGGCCAAAAAAAAAATATAAAATTATATAACACAGACAACACCACATTTTAGATACATAAATTGTCCAAAACATGGAGAGTAGCTTAAGACATGTACAAGATCCTTTTTTTACATGTAGTTGTAGACTTTTTTAACAGGAGGAGCTAAAAGCAAACTGTCAGAATGGTTGTCTCCCAAAGACAATTCACTGTAGGACTGACTAGTTAAAATCACCATTTAACAGTGTTCCCAACATCAAAACAGGCTGTTGGGTCAACTTTCTTTCTTGAACTGATGAAAACTATGGCTTTGAGGGATTTGAGATTGCCAGCCTCTTTTATATATGTGGGTATAGTACAGATCAAATTTAATAAACCAAACACAACATTTTTAAACACTGCGCCATAGTGGTATTTTCAAGAGATGGGACAAATCCTGAGCTAAACATTATATTCATTTGTTTCTTCTTGTTCTGTGCAAGTTCATTTTGAATGGGGGTTGTTTTTTAACTTTCATGTGAAGGCAAATTTGAATTTCTCAAATGTAATAAAAGTACCCTTAGAAAAAACAGTAAAAAGTAGAAACTATATCACAAGTTATTTTGCAAATACTTTTCAGAACAAATGGAAACCGAACTAAAAACACCCTCCAAAATAAGCAGTGTATATCTAGAACTGCAGTAAGCAATTGCATATTCTAAAGAATCAGATAAAATACTGCCCATGCCACATTGGTACTGACATGTTTTTCAGTCTATGAACCTAACAACAAAACTTTGAAAATGGTGGCATCTCTTAAGAAGTTAATCTAATATTCTACATTGAACAAGGTGGCTGCATGTGTTTAAAAAACAAAACAACAACAACAACAACAACAACAACAAAAAACCAGAAACAAAAACAAAACCCTTAAACAACCAAGGAGGTTCCAGATGTTGGTTCAAGTGTAATTTTTGTTATTAAACATTGGCTAGCAATAGAAGCTTCTACAAGGGCTTGCACATAACCATGACTGATGGATGTATTTGTAGGTTGTTCAGTTAGCTCCATCAGCTCACTCAAACACATTTTGAACAGATTATGTACTGCAGTACTTCGTAGACCATACATTAAACAAGAGACTTTGCTCTGAGGCGCTGCTTCCCACAATCCATGGGGAAAAGGAAGCAGGAAAAAACAAAACTCATAGAGTTCGACAGCTACTGAGGCAACACTTGCCATTTACAATATAAGCCCAAATATTTTTGCAACACAACTATATATTAATTTAATAAAATACACAATATAGCTCTTATACACTCAACAATTTGGCTCATATGCACTGAATCTGCAATAAATCAATAAAAATATGTCATTTGATGTAAACACTGAATCTTCTTACATTTGCACATTTAAATGATCATGTGATTTTTGTGGATGTCTAAGACATTTTCACTTTCCTGAGCTATTTTAGTGTCCAAAAATGAATAAAAAAGTGTTAATAATGTTAATTTCTTTTGTTTATTACCCTTAAAGGTAACTTTTTTTTTAACTTTCTTTTACTTCAGTTTTCTTAAAACTTACTGCTAACTATTTATATGTTGTTGGACACTAAAACGCTAAATAGATATTAAAATCTTTTTTTTTTTATCAAGTGAATTAGCTTATGTGTGTGCAGGACAAGATGGACTATATCATTTTACATTTAATCTTAATATGATATGAAGTGTTTTACTAATGATCAGGATATGCTTTGTTGAATAATGACCTGGAATGGGTTTTTTTTGTTTTCTTCTTTTTTTCTTTTTTTTCCATATTTGTGGCAGATAACTTTGTACATAAATGTTTACCACAAATGAATGTTAATGTTTGGTGTCACTTGGACTACTACAACAACTCTTTTTAGGACTTTCAGTAGAAGCCTATGGTGACTGCTGGAAATCCACCACAGATCAGAATTATTCAACCCTGTTTTTCTTGGGGTTTATACGTAAACAGTAAAGTCAGCATCAGCTATTGAGGACAGTCTTAAAGTATCGGACGAATTTCCATTCCACCTTTCTCACACCTTACTATCAGATTGTCAAAATGGCATGATCTTTCCTTCTTTCATTTTGTTCTTAGTGTACTTGACTCTGTCCTAATGAAAGCTTGGTCAAAATGAAACCAGTGTTATCTGTCAAAAAGAAAGAGCAGTGAAAAGAACATACTTGTGGGCACTTCAGATGTTCACTAAAAGCCTTAAAGCAGCATTGGTCTTCCTTCATTCCTGTAAATCTGTTACAACCAGGGGATTTATTTATTTATTGACTTTTAATCAGCAGAAGAGGAACGTAACTGCCAGCCCGTCCTTATTTTCCCCCTCACTTTCTGATGGACACAGGGTCGCTTCCCCGACAGTCCTGTAAGAGCTTGTCTATTTCTCTCACAACTTCCTCAGCATCCACCGACTCCCTGCCTAGATCCCGGGCTGAACGGTCTAACTGCTCCAGAACAGAGTCCATCTCACTCGAGTCTCGGCTTACTCGGGAATGCACATCTGCAAAGGCCCTAGCCATCTGATCTGATGCAATGAAGGGAGTGTCTTTTGACTGTTTACTAGGCGATAGGTACTGACTGTCAGTTGACAAGTACTGGCTGCTTGGTTCAGCCAAGGCTCCTGATTTCACTTCACAGCCATCCAGTGGTCCTTTTGTTGAGGTGCAAGGCTCAATGCATGTCTTGGTTGGGCTGCTCGATGCTGAGGGAACCTCCTGAAGCAGAGGACTCAGGGCACGTTTGGCTTTTAAGTAAGGTTTAACATTGGCAATGAGAATTGTGTGCTCTCTTTTGTCTTTCCCAAATGTACAAAAAGTCTTTTTCCCAGTGGGATTCACAGTTTCGTATGTCTCAGTCTCAACATTAGCTTCAACTGTGGGTACAAAGAGATTTGTGCGATAATCTGCATTCTCAGCCTGACTGGCTGCAGGGAACTGTGGCATCCAACACCTGTCAGAATGACCAAGCACTCTGCATTCATCTGTGCAGTTAACACATTCTTCTTGCTCTGTAAAACAAAGGAGAAAGAGAAAAACTCTAATTATAAGTGGATTTCTCTAAACTAATGAATAGGCTATGATCAACACGTGACGGGCTTACTTGATATCTGGTTTCTTAATTATAGAGAAAAAGAAGTTATAATTAAAATATTTCAGAAGGATTGCATAAACCTGTTAGTTGAGACAATAGATTTATTTAACTGTTCTGTACATATTAAAGCATTCACAAAGTGCAATGGAAGTATAAAGGGGTCATTAGAGAATCATTCTCAGTGGAACTGAGCTTCATCTGTAAACTAATCTGCTGTAGAAATCTGTTAGGCTTTGTTCTGTAAAACTCATCCTAGAAAAGAGTGAACAGTACTTAAGGAACTCAAAAGGCATTATCAGGATTAATTTTTCAAATCAAATAACCAAGCAATGTCTGCCTTTCTGGAAATACAAACACTCATAAAAATCAGCAAGCTGGCTTTTCATTTTTGTCACATCCATTTCATTTATAATTGTTATGTTGTGTGACAGTCACAAAATAAAAAGGTTTTCTTAAAAAGCCTACTTTTCCTGCTGAGAACAGAGAACTAGAATTTTCCATCAGTATGCATTAAATATAAGCTTGTCAAAAAGTGCATATTGCAATTTTATTAGACATGAGTATGGATCATGTAATCAGTTTTCCTCCTTTTTATTTTGGTGCAAGTAAGTGAAAATGGATTTGCTCAATACATACAATTTGGAAGAATGACAAACCGTGACACGCAATTTGAACTGATAATGTTTTCAGATGGGACTTCTATATTCTTTTCTTTCAAAGAATATAGTTAAAGAAGACTTCTATATTCACTGCATTTTTAGAACATAAATTTTGATACTTTCGATTCTGTAATAAAAAGAGATAAAGAAAACTTTCTGTTTAAAGACCTCAGGTCGTCTGTCATTTCACAATAATAGGATATATTTGGACCACCATTTACTATTTTATAATTATATACATGACTCTAATCCCATACCAGGGATAAGGAAAACTCCTGAAATACCCCTGAAATCTGTTTTTCAGAAAAACACAACTTTGATTCAAGTTGCTTTAGTTTTCTTCTTTTTTTAATCACTATTCTGTTGTAAATGCTGATAGAATATATTCTTTTATCATCTCAAGGTTTCAATCAGCTATACATTGGTCTTTAGCTACTAAGCATTTTCTTCCACAATAGGTAGATGGGTTAAAATATTCATTTTATTTGAGGAATTCAGTATTTACAAAATGCCTGGAATTCCAGTTAGACAAATAACTATGAGTATACCTTTAAATGTAAGGATGAAATACATGCAACAGACATGCATAACAGGTCTTCAGAAAAGCAGAACAAACTTTTTGACCCAAAGATAGGGAAAATTTAAGTGACCATCTTCTTTCTAAATGAGGAAAAAGATTCCTAGTAATCTAATAATGGCACTACTAGATTCATGGACTGTTGCACTGCAGAAGCCTGACACAGAAGATATACCAAAGACGATCTGTTAGAATCCAATAGTTTAAACAGCGTTGACTGTTCACATTTCTAAAAAGACATGAATATGTGACTTAAATTTAAATCAAATTCTATTATGTCACAATGATCAATTAAATCGGGGTGAGATAATTTACTCAGAACTGATAATTGTTAATGATACAGTTCTATGAAAAAGTGTAATTCTGTATACGTGCTCCCTTCATTGAAGACATTAAAATCTAAGTCTGGTGTAAACCCTAAAGAATATCAAAAGAGGTACAGAGAGAGGAGAACAGAGTGATTCTTGAGGAAAAGAATGTAATGGAAAGTCTTTAAATATAAAATTCACAGACATGAATCAGCCTCACTTCTGTCCTGGTAAGATCATGGAACAGATCTTCCTGGAAGATATATCAAAGCATATGGAATATAGGGAGATGATTAGAGACAAGCTAGACCAAGGGCAGATTGTACCTAACTAGTCTAGTGGCGTTCTACAATGGGGTGACTGCATCAGCAAACAAAGGAAGAGCTATGGATGTCATTTACCTAGACTTTTGTAGGGCCTTTGACACAGTCCCTGACAATATTCTTGCTGCTAAATTGGAAAGAAGTAGGTTTGATGGATGGACTGTTAGATGGACAAGGAATTGGCTGGATGGTTTCATGCAAAGTGTTGTAGTCAATGGCTCAACGTCCACACGAAAACTAGTAATGAGTAGTGTCCCTCAAGGGTCCACATGGGACCAACATTATTTATTATCTGCATCAATGACGTAGACAGTGGAATTGAGTGCAACCTCAGCAAATTTGCAGATCACACCAAGCTGAGATGTGCAGATGATTTAATAGAGGAAAGGGATGCCATTCAGAGGGGCCTTGACAGGCTTGAGGAGTGAACCTCATAAAGTTCAACAAGGCCAAGTGCAAGGTCATGCACCTGATTCAGGGAAATCACCAGTATCAATACAGACTGTGGGATGAATGGATTGAGAGCAGCCCTGTGGAGAAGGGGGGTACCTGGAGGTACTGGTGGATGAAAAAATGGACATAAGCTGGTAATGTGCACTCAGCCCAGAAAAAACATTGTATCCTGGGATGTATAAACTGAAAGAGGAGAGACTTACATTGTAAATCAGGAAGAAACTTTTTAATATCACAGAATCACAGAATCGCCATGGTTGGAAGGTACCTCTGAGATCATCTAGTCCAAAAACAAACCCAAAAAACCCCACCAACAAAAAAACCACACGCCACAAAAGCCACAACACCCCACCACATCACACCCTACCACAAGAAAGACATTGAGGTACTGGAGTGGGTCCAGAGAAGGGCAACGAAGCTGGTGAGGGGTCTGGGGCACAAGTCTTATGAGGAGCGGCTGACGGAACTGGGGTTGTTCAGTCTGGGGAAGAGGAGACTGAGAGGAGACCCTATCGCTCTCTACAACTACCTGAAAGGAGGGTGTAGAGAGGCAGGGGTCGGTCTCTTCTCCCAAGTCACAGGTGATAGGACAAGGGGTAATGGCTTCAAGTTGCGCCAGGGGAGGTTCAG
>JAOTQQ010000001.1:171263330-171300930 GCA_026546715.1 Gallinago undulata
CAGGGGAGGTTCAGGTTAGATATTAGGAAATATTTCTTTACTGAAAGGGTTATCAGTCATTGGAATGGGCTTCCCAGGGAGGTGGTTGAGGCACCATCCCTGGAGGGATGACATGGTGTTTGGGGATATGGATTAGTGTTGGGTTGGTGTTGTTTGGGTGTGGTGTGTTGTTTGTGTGGGTTTTTTTTGTTTGTTTGAGGTGTTGTGGGTTTTTTATTGTTTGGTGATCTTTTTATTTTTTTTTTTTATTGGTTGGACCAGATGATCTTAAAAGGTCCCTTCCAACCTAGGTGATTCTGTGATTCTGAGAAGAGGCCAACACCTACCTCTCTACAACCTCCTTTCAACTAGTTGTAGAGGGAAATGAGGTCTCCCCTCAGGCTCCTCTTCTCCAAACGAAACATGACCAGTTCCCTCAGTGTCTCCTCACAGGGCTTGTTCTCTAGACCCCTCACCAGCTTGGTGGCTCTCCTCTGGACATGCTCTAGCACTTCAATGTCCTTCCCGTAGTGAGGGGCCCAGAAGTGAACACAGTAATCGAGGTGAGGCCTCACCAGTACTGAGTACAGAGGCACGATGAATTCCCTACTCCTGATACAGGCCAGGATGCCATTGGCCTTCTTGGCCACCTCGGCTCATGTTAAGCCAGCTGTCCACCAACGCTCCCAGGTCCTTTTCTGCTGGGCAGCTTTCCAGCCACTCTTCCCTAAGCCTGTAGCATTGCCTGGGTTTGTTGTGACCGAAATGCTGTTGCCTGCCCAGGGAGGTGGTGGAGTCACCATCCCTGGAGGTATTTAAGAAACGTGTAGACATGGTTCTTCAGGGCATGCTCTAGTGCCCAAGATTATTGGTTTGTGGTGGGGTGTTGTGTGAGAGGTTGTGGGTGTGGGGTTTAGTTGGTGGGTGCTTTTTTTTTGTGTTTTTTTCTGGGTTTTGTGGGTGTTTTTTTGTTTTTGTTTTGGGTTATAGGTGTGTTTTTGTCTTTGTTTAGGTGGTGGTTTTTTTTGGGGGGAGGGGGTTGTTTTTGTGTTGGGGTGTGGGGGTTTTTTGTTTGGTTTTGTTTGTTTGTTGTTTTTTTTTTTTTAATGTGGTTGGACTCAATGATCTCAAAGGTCCCTTCCAACCACTAAGATTCTGGGATTCTGTGAAATGCAGAACCCCGCACTTGGCCTTATTAAACCTCATCCCATTGGCCTTGGCCCATTGATCTAGTCTGCCCAGATCACTCTGTAGCGCATTCCGACAGTAAAGCAGATCAACTTTCCCACCTAGTTTGGTGTCATCTGCAAACTTACTGAGAGTGCACTCAATCCCCTTATCTAGATCATCAATAAAGATATTAAACAAGACCGAGCCTAAGACTGAGCCCTGAGGGACACCACTGGTGACTGGCCACCAACTGGATTTCACCCCATTAATCACAACTCTCTGAGCACATCCAGCCAGATTTTTATCCAGTGAGGAGTACTCTTGTCTATGCCATGATTCTCCAGTTTCTCCAGGAGAACACCATGGGGGACGGTGTCAAAGACCTTACCAACGTCCAAGTAGACAACATCCATAGCTTTCTCCTCATCAAGAAAGCAGGTCATGTGGTCATAAAAAGAGATCTATATAAAGGTGATGAGACACTGAAAGAGATTTTCCAGAGAAGTTGTGGATGCCTCATCATTGGAAGACTTCAAAGTCAGGTTGGACAGGGTTTCGAGCAACCTGATCTAGTGGAAGGCCTTCCTGTCCATAGCAGGGGGGTTGGACTAGATGATCTTTAAGGTCCCTTCCAACCTAAACCATTCTATGAATCTATCACTTCCAAGAAAAAGTAAGCTGCACACTGGTTTCAGTGTAAAGAAAAGTCACAATTATAGTAAAAAAAAAGCAAGAGTAAAAGAAGACAACCCCTACCCTGGGACTGTAAAATCGTGACAAAACTAAGAAGAGTTTAATGAAGAGATTTAACTTTGATTTTACTTCACTTGAATGAGATGGCATTGGTATGCATAACCACAGAGACAACGTATGTGATGACAATTGCTTAATGAAAAGGGAGCCACACAAATATAAGACATCATTACACACCTCATGCTATACACCTCATTCCACCCATTAATTCACCTCCACCAAAGTTCTCTGTATCTAGTTTTCCAGAGCTTCTACAGCCCCAAACAGCTGCTGCTTAAAACAGCCAAGTGAAACTGCTACTCTCTGTCTCTCTCAAAAAAGAAAACATAAAACTCCACAAACCAAACAAAATCAATATATTTTAAAAGGTACATGTGGCAAAACCATTGGAGAGAAAGGTTCGAAGCTTTAGCATGGACAAGAGTTAACACTAGCCAAGTTTGATTATGATTTATGACAGAAATGCAAGAGAAATAAACAAAAAATTGCCCCAAGCCCAACCCTTTCAATATTAATTCTAGAACTCTGGATTTTACAAATGCTTGCTATTAATTAATTTTATTCATTTTCTCTTCCTCCTAATCCTACAAAGTAGATTGCTGTCAAGCTCAGCCTCTAGCTTTAAAAGTGGACCTGTATAGTAAGAAGAAATAATAGGTGTTTTGTTTAGGATTTTCTCTAACCATACCTAAAATTATTTTTCTCTTATGTGGAATTCATGACAATGCTAAGTAAAAGTTTTATGGTACCTTTAAAGGTTTCCCTGAGTAATTAATCAGCTTTCCAACTAACTACTTTATTTTGTTTACTTTTATTAGTTATCATTTGTACAAATTTTTGGCCCCTATTTAACAAAAGATGAAAATAAAAACGTGCTGCTTGTTAGCTACCACAAAATGCTCAGAACTGCACAATCAATGGACCAACTCTTCTCTCTGTTGCTCTGTCTTTTCAATTATTCCATTAAAGCAGGTCTCCTCTTTACTCTTTTTTCACAAAAAAAAAGAAAAAAAAAAAGAAGAAAAAAAAAGTAATACTTCCTGTAAAACATTCTAACTATATTTAATGTGTCAAAACCTCATAGTGTACTGGCAGATCATCAGTGAACATGATTGGGATGATTTCAATGCATTACAAACTATTTCATTAAACCACAAAAAGACCATCTGTAGAAGGAAAACTCTTCCTGCCTTTCAAGTAGTATTCTGTGTCATATTATTTTAAAATACATTAAATAAATGTTCATATGTCAATATACAATTCTTTGCTATATACACTGACAACATATATATATGCATATGAAATATATGACTGGGAAGTTCTATCTTGGCTCTGTCCCTTGTTCTAAAACTTGACTGAACTGTATTTGTATTAAAAAAAAAACCAAACCAACAACCACCTTAATAAAATTGTTCCTTGAACTGAGATTGAAATGAGCAAACTTTAGATGAAAGGTAAATATCAGAGAAATTCTCAGCCACTGGAAATAAGTTAACTACGCTAAGTATTCAGTACTGTGCCAAAAACTATGCTTTGAGATTTTCAAGATTGATTAGGTTAATTTTGTTATAACCAAGTTGTCCTAAGATTTTAAATTCCTAGCATTTATGCATGTGCATACATACGTACTGGGTATGCGCGTAACTCTTACACAGTATTTACATTATTCATTACTGTCAATAAAAATACAAAGTTTGCTCATAATCTCTAAGAGATAAATATGGTATAGCATATATATGTTATATATATTGTGTGCCATATCTTTCTTCCCCTTTTTATTTCCTGCATTTGCTAAAGCAGTTTTTGTACTTGCATTCATACTCACAGTATTGACTAACTTTCCATTTCTGCTCCCTGGGCATCCTAGCAGGGACTGAATTAAATATGAAGCCAAAAAAGAAGAAGAAACAAATACTGAATGACCTTGAAGTGAAAACCACCTGCATTGCTTGAGCTTTGGTGCTGTAGTCTTGAAAATCTTTTCACTTCGCTCTTTTATGTCACATCACAGGAAACAGATTTTGAGTATTGATTATCATACATTATAAGCTGCTCATCTCACTATTAGCCTGTAATTTTGACAGCTACAGCTAGAAGACAGTGAAGGAAATCAAACAGGCACTTTTGTACTAGGAGCAGAAACTATAAACACGAGGTGAACTATCACCACCAAGGGCCAAATTAGTATATATGAGAAAATAGAATCAATTTAAAGGTAAATATATAAAAATATATGTATGTAAAATAGGTCATACACTGTGCTGTACAGCAAGATGTGCTGGTAGAATGATATGCACCACCGGTCTTTATCTCTATACTTGTCTCCCTCCTGTTGAAAATAAACCCTTAACAGCGCAAGTGTGTACAATAAACAGTAGCAGCCTAGAGGTTTTCCTAACTCTCTGGAGCCTTAAGGGTAAACAGTCAGAAGTGCTTTATGCACTTAAGGGAGAAACATACACTAAAATAGAACTGCTACGTTATCAGCCATAGAAAGAAAAGGAAACAAGCTATCTGGAAGCAACAGCCACCCAGATAGGAAATGTACTCTGGATAGAAATTTAAGATGGAGTAGAATAAAAGTTACATTGGCAACATATAAAATGCAATGCAAGGTATGCATTTTGGTGCAACATACGACATATATTACGTATTTTATTATATATGACCAGAGGAGCTATATTTAACATCTACTTCTGTAGCAAGCTTAAAGCAAAAGAAACTTTTGTTGTGCTATCTTGAATTTCCTATGCTTTCCTCATAAATATTGTGAAAAAATTAAATATGGGTACTGATTTCACCCTAAATATATTTCACTATAAAGTTAACTAATTAATGCTTTAGATAGCAGACTCCTTTCAATGGCTAAAATTGAGATATCTTAGTTTGACTCACTAATTATATGAAATTTGCATAATGATAACAAAGAAGAAACTCAAGATAAATTTTTTTAAAACAGTGACTCAATGTAGCTAAACTGAGTTAATAAATATAATATTTTTTCTAATTTAATTGGATCCTAATTATTTAAATTACACATAAGCACACAAAGCAGAAAAACAAATGAAAAGTAAACAATATATGTACATAAAGCATCAGCATATAAACATTTTCAAAAAGTATTTCATGTATCATGTTTATAAGATGAAGAACACTATACTCTGTATCAAAGTACTCCACACGTAAAAAAGTAAATGTCCATGCTTATGTATAGGGAAAACTGGACTTTAAATATATGCATATACACATATACATATGCTTTTATATATATGTATACATGTATGTAACAATATGTATATATATACATATATTTAAAATCTGATTTCCCCTATACACAAGCCTGGACCATAGACCTAGACCTAGACCTAGATATAGACCTATTCAATCATATTCCTCCAAAAACATGTAAATGATGTTACCAAATTGTATTTGAAGTTAAACAAAGCAGAAAAGTTCAGATCATTATAATTTATAAAATATAATCTGGTAAATGGTCTTTTAAGTGCATTCTTTTCTAACAACTTTTTACTCACAAAGTATAAAAAAATGTAGCATATATTCAACAGTGAAGGCTAAGTATGGATATGAGTATCTAAAGTACATGAATAACACTGAATATTTTAAAATATCAATAGTTTTTATTATTTTTTATTGTCCCAGGAAATGTTAGTCTATCTTGAGATATCTTAATTATTTACTTTTTTTTTTTCTTTCAACAGGTGATACCTAGTTTTTACCATTGCATAAACATCTCCTCCTAACTGACTTTTTTTTTCTTTTCTATAAATATGGAAGCTAAAAAATAATCACTAATTGTCAGGGATGGCTCACTGGCTGACTCAGTTGACTGGAATGGCTATCAACTAGCAGCTCCAAATTAAAAATAGACTGGAGGACCCACTCCAAAATCTATGCCTTCTTTCCAAGCATCAGGTTTCACACTGCTGATACGATTTACCTTACCCTCTGTAAATGCTCCATTCTTCATTGCATTAGAGAGTGAACAGTAACGCATGTGGTTTCTGACCCTTGTTTCACATTACAAAGAAAAAAGACCTGCCTTTGAGTTAATGCATGGAGTTCACATTGGCTTCCCTAGGAGACAGATTCATTTCACCCTTGACGTTGTGAATTCGTATTCATTATTAAAAACGTTTCCTTTTAGAATTCACTCAATAATGAAACGAGGTGTAATATCCATCGTAGCTTATATTTCTATGGTCTAAGCACAAACACATGACATAAAAACACCCAACCAGTACTTGCTTTAGACTAATAAAATATGTTTTATGTAATTTAGTATCTAGAATAGATATGAAAAATCTGTATTTTCTGTACATATGTGTAAACAGATGGACAATAAATGGCATCTAATTTCTAATAGAGAATATAAAAACTCTACCTTTAGAACTTCAGTAATTTCTGTACTATGACCAGAAAACCTCCCAGAATTGCTGTCTTACTTTTTTTATAGTTTACGGTGAAATGGTTTTATGGTGAAATGGTATCTTACTTTTTTTTATTTGAGACAGGCAATTGCCTTTACTAAAGAACTGAAAAGGCTATAAGTAGGTATTTATTACAGGAGAGAAATAATGGGCTGCTCTGACATGTCCTAAATACTAGGGCTATATGACACTTCTGATGAGAACAATCAGCTAAAGTACTACTACTGTGGTTGGATTCCTGTTTAATTACAATTGATTTTGACATAAATGAGCAGAGGTAAACAAATACTTCTATACACATGCTTGCTGTTATTAAACAGAGCTGTCTCCAATCTGAGTATTTATATTGGCTTGTCTGTTTAAAGGCTCCTTTCACTTAGGCAAGGCAATTATGTAGCTCAGATTAGCAAAATGACTGGCAGTAAAATGAGAATGCACTGCCCCTTTTTTAAACCTCTTGGATCTCATGGTCTTTTCCTGGTATCATAACTAAAAGCTTCTGAGGTCTGTAATCCTTACACAGTTTCCGTTGTTGGTTGATGGGCTTTTATTTGTTTTGTGTTTGTTTGTTTGTTTGCTTGCTTTCTGAAAACAGGATAAAGACAACTTATTCTTTTATATTGAAATGGCATAAAACATTTTAGAAGTAATTAAAAAATACTGGGCCTGTGGATTTAACTCATTTCACATTTGTCCCAAACCATAAATATTGGAGGAATATTTCAGGGTTCCATGGTGCACTACAGAATATCGTTTTCTTTATGGGAACATTTAACATACTTCTTACTGAAGTATGCTTTAAGTTCATGCTTATGATTTAATGGCAATCACACATTTTTCTTTAAAGACAACATAAGAACAAGAAAACATTTCTGTTACCTGAAAATTTTCCATCCTCACAGCGGGCTGGTCCACAGATCCCAACAATGGGTCTTTGGCCTCTGCCTTGCTGTTCTGGAGGCAAATCAGACCTGTGAGTCACAGACAGGGATAGGCACTGCTTCCAAAATTCACAACAACATCAAAACTTCCACAGGAGAAAAAACAATTTCTGTGGCCCAGGCACAGCTTACGGCCCTTGAAATTTTTCATTATGCTTCTCATAGGTCTAAACACAGAAGTCTATAGTTGGCAGTGAACTGAAAATATCTAACTGGTAAAAAAAGGTGTCTCACTTCTTCCTATCAGAGGAGAAAGAGGAGTGGCTGAGAATGGACACCCAGTTTTGTTTTCCAACATTCACCTGTAAGTCAGTCTGGCATGTATTCTAATTTGCAGTAAAAAGACAACATGACTGTCATGGAAAGGTATTTTATCCTCTTCCCCATACCACTGTAAAAAAATTCTTCCTAGCCCAGGGCTGCAGGGAAGAAACGTACAAGGACTAGCTATGCCAGCCTTGTGATTAGCTGAGAAACTACAGGGAAACGCTAGTGATCTGACAGATTCAATGTTTTAATCCACAAATCTTTGTTGTAGAGGCCAAAAGCTGTTTCCTGGAAAAGAAGAGAAATAAAACTGCAGTAATTAACAGATGAGAACAGGCTTGTGGATCTGTTAGAAAGAGCATTTTTAATATAACATATTTTCCTATTCTTGATCAAGGCAGTTCCACAGATTTTACAGTGGGATTGTTTCAGTACTGGCACCTAAAAATGCAATGATTCTTAAATCTGAAATCTAACTGAATTTGTATAATCATTTTCACAATTTGCATGAACTTCACATTCTTTTTTACTAACTTTATTGCAAGCTACTCATAATTATACACTTAATAATTTCAATATCTAATTTGTAATATTTATTTAATACTAACACTGTATATTGTACTGCGGCAATGTTTAGGAATCCAGCCATTAACTAGGCCTATTGTGAGGCATCCTATATGAATATTAATAGATTTTACAGTTGGAAACAAGAGGTAACAACTGATTATGACTAACAAAAGCAATGAATGGGTAGGAAAGACACCATGAGTGAAAATAGAATCATGCTGTTGACATTTCCTGAAAAAGCTCCATAATTTAAAGAAGCTATCCCCATCTGTCACACCATCAAGCCACCAACGATTAGCTATATATTACACCACTGAGCCTTCCTCAGCAGTTGCCAATTATCTCAGCATACAAATCTTTAATTAAAAGGCACCAAGCTTTTTGTTTTGTAAGCTTGTCTCAAATTTGGATATCACAACTTCTATACAGACATTGACTGATGAGGGTGCCACTGAGAAGAAAGACATGAAAGGCTTCTGAAGAAATCTGTTTCTATGTCTTTTTGATGGCTCTGTTTACATCCTGACTATAGGTAGACTCTCTTGAATGGATGTCTGTCACGTTCCATGTAGGAACATGATTTTGTCCAAAACAGAATCAATTCAGTAAAGCTTTTCAAATGCTTTCTGTTTTCCTGTACAAAGTCTCACAAAAAATGACTAAAGGCTATATGGATGCTGAACCACTCAAAACATGGACACTTCAGTGAAAGAGAGTGGTTTCCTCCACATTCCTGCCAACATGCCTGGATTTACATTCAAAATCTCCTTTACCAGACATAATGAGACTATGTCTGTTTCATACTGATAGATGGAAAAAAGCCCACTGTGTATCATTCTCTGCTTCAAAAGGTTGATGTCGCATATGGGTCATATACTTTGGACTTCATCAGCAGTATAATGCATCTAACAGGAGGAAGAACACTTTTCATGATGCTGCTCTCAGAAAAACCCTGGAGTTGTCCAGGCATCTTAAGGAAATCTCACTTGGACATGCACATACAGAAATACCTTCTTAGGAAAAAAGAAATTATTTAAGAGCTTCATATAGAGACTCCCCCATGTTATGATAAGTAACATATTCATTATTGTTTGATTAGATGGTGCCCTAGACTATTGTTTAGCAGATTGCTGCTGGTGTGTTTTAATTACCAACTTCAAAAGAGATTTGCAGAATGGGATTACCCTTACACCAGTTTATGAAGCATCTGCATTCTCTTAGGAATTTGAGCTTCATAATGCTACCCTGCTTAGCTTTCTGCCCAAATAGTACTCCAATTAGATCAATCAGAAAGAATAATTAAGGATGTCTTTTTCAGATCTGACTCTTTAAATATAACTAGTTTGGCAAAAATAATTGTACTTGTAAAGATATTCAATACCATATTTTCAGGTTCACCATGGACTGTAAATGAATATTCTGAAAGATTACTTCAGAATATTCACATCTTCCTTTCTCCAGATCCTTCATCAAGAACCTTAAATTCCAGATCACTTTCTTATATTTCAAGAATAGAGGAGATTATAGATATTAACATTAATACAAAAAATCTCTCTTGCTAGTTACTTTTATTTGCAGCCGCTAAGCTGCTCAACTGAGTCATCTTTTTACCTGTCATCTTTGCATTTGTTACAGCTTCAATTTTTGTATTGATGTCAGAGTACTGTGAAGTGACAAAACATATCTTTAAGAAAAATTGTTAATTTGGGAACTATTTCCAAAGATGTTGTCATTATGTATTCGTTGTTTTCATGAATATCTTCACTCTTTAAGCCTGCTAACTGTTAGAAGCTATTTTTCTGATCTCTAGCAACCACTCAACTGAGCCCTCATCATGTTCTTATAAGAAATTAATTTTAGTCCTGGATATAGAATTAAAGGCTAGTTGCAAATATCATGATCAAGATGCAGTCAGGGGAATTTCTCTTAGCTTTGCCCTCAGTTTACTTATCTGAACACCCTACAAAAGAAATCCAGCAGTGAGGTATCAGATAAGTTAAACATTGTTCTGGCAAAAGAAGTAAAAGATGCAACTGCTACCTCTAAAGCTACTGAAGGATTCAGAATATGGCAGTCACTGTCAATCTATTGATTTCCTTTAAGAAAATCTTTACTCTGTAGAGGTGGCAAAGATACTACACCACTAGAAATGGGGCAGACTTGCTATAAAATGCAGTAAAACCTTTTCTAGACATGGATTATGTTTAACTTTCTTGGGGTATTTAAAGAGACCTTTTCATTTACTGGAACTTATCACCAAAATATTTATTTGGTTTTGAGTTTCATGTATGCTTTATACCATGTCTTGATTTTAATGGCTCTCCCTCCTCCTAGCCTTTTTGTTCTATTGGAAAAAAAAAAAAAAAGGCAAGAGACCTGTGCAGTTATTATTGGCTTGAATTTTTAGGATCACAGATAATGGGAAGCAGAGAAAACTGAGCCCCAATATCTTCTGCACAGTTTTTCAAAATCAATCTCTGCATTGCCTAATAAAAATGTAGCTTTGCTTTGTTATTCTTTAAGAAAAATAATTGCTTTAATTCCCAAGGAGACAAAAATTGTGTGTGAAACACCATATCTGAAAGCAAGGCACAGTCTGACCTTGAATAAATTTGTTAAGGAATTAAGGTACAAAAAAATTGTTTTATGGAAAAAAAAAAACAACTTTTTTTGAAAGTCTATCTATAGCACAGGCATGGTATGTATCCCACTTCTCAGGTATCTAAGAAACAGTTTAGCAGAGCTCTAAACTTACTTGTAAGCTCTCAAGTGACTCCCTGCAGTTCCAGCTGAAGATGGATACAAGGCAGCTAATTTGCTACCACCAAGGGAAAATGTTATAACATAAAAACATTCCCTCCCTTAGCTTCAAAACTGTCGAGTGTCTAGGGAGCCCGACTATTTGTAGAGTTGATACTATGCATATGCTTCCTCTGTAACTGTTACATGTGTACATCTGGCATCTGTCTCTGTGTTAAACAGACTTAATTGCCCCAAGTATTACTGTGTAAAAAAACTATAACCTAAATGTTTAGAGCAAAAAAAAGAAATGAAAGGATACATGTGATTTTTGTAGAATTATTTCTGCATTATTAGCAAAATATGCAAAGAACTCTGCACTATGGATATCAGCGCAATATTTTAGCTCTGCCTTCTGAATAACTTTAAGTAGAGATTACACTCTTAGCATGACATTTGGCACTTCGTACAGGAGTTGTTTATCTGGAATTCATTTTTCCATTTATCCCCCCCTCCCTTTCTTTATTTTTGATCCTCCTTTTGTTACCCACATCAGACTTCAGATCTTTTAATCATTTGCCAGGCATAGCTGGACCGATTCTGAAGAGATGTCATCTCTTGTTTTCAGGTGATACAAGGGTGACTCTACATGTTAGTACATTATTCAGATCGCTGTTGCCTATGAAGTCAAGACTCAGGCAAAGCACTTGATTTCAGGTTTCAATATATTTTTTAAAGATCAAAGAGCATGGCAAATCTTGTTCTTTGGTTAGGCAGATCATGCAGAAGAGTAAAAGATGGAAGTAGCTGCATAGAACTAATACTAAATTGAAGGTCTTTTGAAGTTATTTTAACCTTTGTGTCAATGTTCATCTCAAAAACACCCAGCAAAGTAAAAAAAAAAAAAATTATAATTGGGAAAACACACAGAAACAAGTTCTTCCTGTAAAGTAAGATAAAAAAAAATGTGGGTGATTTGATATCTGACATTCATGATTGATAGAAGAAATTAAATATGTTCAAGGTACTTCTTGTACTAAGATTTATTTCTTTGAGCAAGACTACAAAGCATAGTCTTTCCTAAGGCAACTGTACCTGCCTAAGTTTATTTAGGATTCATGGAAAAGGTTTTCCTACAGCTGACATCTGAAGAGCCTCGTTTCCTCCTACCATGTGAAGTAAATCCTAGTGAGCGGGAAGACAGACCATAGATTTTTCACCCCTCCTGTTTAAGCTTTATTATCATGCAACAGGGAAACAAACCAGAGAGTGATTCTATCGGATCTGCTATTTAAGGGAGAGTTCTTGTCAATCAAGAGGCTGAAAAAAAACCCCACAGGAAGTAGACTCAGAAGCTGAATATTAGTTTCATCGGATGCCTAACAGCAGCTACGAGAGAGAATTCATTCAAGAAACAGAGATAGCCACATAATATAATTTCTGACAGTTAAAATTAGGCTAGAATTCTTATGCTGCCTCTAGAGGCAGTGGAGAAAGATGAATTCAACAAGCCATTCAGATGGTCGGTGATAGGTTCATATCTAAAGCACTTCCCAGATAGGCCTACCTATGAACGTACATGAAGTTCATACCCTGAAGTTACCTACAACTGTGTTAGAGATGTACATCCATTGGTCCTATTAGTTGTCTTAAGCTTTTCAGCACTCAGAAAATTGCCTGGGTCTAAGGGCCAAATATTCCCTAATTTAATGTAGATGGGATTTACGTGTTTAACTCAGCATCGCTAGTCCTCTTTCCCAAGATGTGCTCCTGATGCACATCATTCTTCAATTGGTAGGAAAATTGTCCCCTTGAAAACTAATAACTTAGTAATTATATGCATGTATAACTTCTCGGATTTCCACAGAATATTCATTCAGAGTCTGGTCAGATTAAGTTTTCTGGCATTTGGTATTTTTCCGCTGAGTTATTTTTTTGCAGAAGTAAAGCAATTTTCCTTCTTTCCTAATACTGTGCTACCATGGTTATACTAAACTACTACATTTTTTACACAATTAAAATTTGTGTCAAAGTGCCACATTTTGAATGCCTGAAAGAACACATTGGGATTTGTCGCTTCTCATTGAGGCAAATTGTAGGTCCATTCCCTTCTTGCAGCTGCAGCTCTGGCTCCAACTACGTTCTTGTCAGAAGCTTAACAGGGAGTGGTTTTGCTGATGTACAGGTGCTGCCACCTTTACCCAAGCAAGATGTCTGACATGGTATGAAGTGGCCTTTCTTTAATTTTTTTTCCCCCAGAAATTTAGCAAGAGAAATCCAGATCAACTGACCAACAATACTTGGTCTACAGAGCAAGTTTGCACCGTATGTACGACTAGAACACCATCCTGTTGGAATTTAGTTAGGGGCAGAAGAGAGACAACATCTTTCTTTCCCACTCTTCTGTCCATCTGTACCTTGTTTTTGCAGCCCAGGCTCTGTCAGCTTGCAGATCTAGCTGAATCCTAAACACAGCAAAGTACTAGATACCTTGAAAAGGTGCTAAATCCCAATTTTCCTTTTCATCTGCAGTTCAAACCTACAGATCTTCTGCAAATATTACCAAAGCATACGTTTAGCTTTTACTTAACTAGGAAAATAAAAGGAAGGGAAGTTCAATAATCATAGCCCATATTTATGAACCAGATTTTTCATGCCTACCTGCTTGTCCTCAGAGTACAGAATTTCTAGCCTTGGATTTTGGAGTCAGGCTTTAAGTTACCTGAGATGCCCAAAAGTAAAACATAGTATGTCACTTCCTTTCCAGGGACAAAAATATTACTGATATAGAGCAGAATACCTGGAATTCCCACCAGTCAGTGATTCCATTCTTGGAAACACTTCTGATCTCAAAATTATTATTTTAAAGTTTGAGTAGGACTGAGTTCTTCCATGGATTAAGTATGTGGCTTTCAACATCAAATCAAATATTCCTTCTTAAAATAAATTCTCAGTTTAAATTTGGCATGTGCTTTTTGATTCAACAATCCATGTTTCTCAGTCAGACTGGGATGATAAACAGCTGTCAATAACTTTGTTCATAAAACATCAGTCACAGTTCTCTGAAAAGCTGACACACTTATTTAGCAGTTAATTTTTCTTTAAACATAATCAAGTGGAAAGCCAAAGATGATAATCCTGTAGAGTGCATTTGCATTATCAAATGTTCCTGCGTTATTTTACCATAGCTACTTTTAGCCCCTACAACCTACTGGTCTACATGATACACAAATTCAATTGCAGCTTGATGTTACAAACTACCTTTACTATTTTCATCTCCAGTTCATTGCACCTGAATAACCTCAAGAAGTACTTCAGAGCCATACTGGATGGCGTAATAAGGCTAATATTCACAACAAATATTGGGATACAACATATACTGGGGTAGATATTTTCCAGTTTAGAGCATTCTCTTTTTAGTACAAAAAACTAAAATATTTTTTAGTTAAAATAAAATAATCATAATAAATTAAAAAGAAAATAATCATAATAAAAAAATATATGAAAAATACAATAGTATGGGAAATTAAAGGATAACTCTTTAATAGGTTAACCATTTTGATTAAAAAGAAGTTATGTAAGACTGTAAGACTTTTTCAAAACAAAAAAACAATAGAAGAAATTATATACTAAATCTATATGCTTATGTAAAATGTATTCCCTAAAGACAATCCCCTTCCATTAGAAATTAATTTGTTTGCAATCTTTCTTTGAAAAAATCATATCTAAAGTAATACATTTATTTTGCTTACTGTGGGAATCTGTTGTATAAAACAATCAGCAAATGTTATCGTTGAATGGAATATAATTGCCTATTTAATTTCAAACATGAAATCAAAGTGGAGTAAAAAAATACATAGTAAAGCATTGCACACAAAGAGGGATATATATATTTCTGTCACTTTTTATTTTCTACCTTTGGAGAGGAAAATACAGGATTTTCTATAAGCTTGCAGTGTCACAGTTAGCCTGCTCTAACTATGATGACAACATGCATCTGATGATATGGATGAATACGTCTAAAATTCAAGTCTTCCTTCTAGCAAAACTGTAATCCTGCACAGAAGGTCAATGACAATCTGCCTATTAAGGCCAACTGTTTGTAAGTAGTAAGCAGCATTTTCTTGTTATATATTAGAGGATTTTTCTCTCTGCTTTGCTATCTGATTTCTGCAGGGACATGCATTTATTTACCACACTAAATCCTGTTGTTCATCTTTGGCGTCTAACATATTCTTTGTTCATTTCCTAGAGGTAGGCAAACAGAACTGGCATTATTGTTAGCATTCTCCAAAGACACAGTCAATGCAGATCTAGCTAATCCCCTCCTACTTATTATTCAGCAATCATTGTCTGCCAATAGGATTTGGGAATCCCAAAAGGCAATGTTTAAAGGCAAGGGTTAAATTCAGCTTGTTTTATGACATTCTCTGTTCTTGGGATCATTCATCATATTCATGGAATCTATTCCATGGAGGGATCTAAGGCTGCCAATTAAAATAAATTAAACTAGATGGACAGTCATCTGAGTGAAAGAGATCACTGTCACGATCTGAAGTAACTTTATTAATGGTGAGAAGCTATGTTGGTACAGACAGTTCTTTTAATCTGCTCCAAAGGCCCACATATTCCTTGCAGAAAGTTGCATTTGGGAGATATCACCTCTAGAGCTAAGCTCCCTGAGAAGCGATCGTATTAAAGAAACCTGCTGGGGTACTTGATTCAACATTAAAGTGAATTTATCAGCTACTCCCAACATTTTTAGAGACTAATTGAATTATCAAAGTCTGCAATGGGGAATGTAAAGCCTTCTGAGAAAGTTCTGTAATATAGATAAAATCCTCAACTTGTGCCATGTGATTATCTTAAAATGTAGTTACACCCTGTGTGCTAAAACACACCGAAGTTTAAGATTTTTTTTTTGCCTGTCTCTAACCACCAAATTTATGGTAAATGTCAAATGTTTAGGATAGGAAAAAGGGGGTGTCCCTGCTGACTGCGTGGAGGTTGGTCTAGATGACCTTTGGAGGTCCCTTCCGGTCTAGATGATTCTATGATTCTATGATTCTAAAATTGTTCTAAAAGATCTTATTGATTCTGTGTCCTCTTTCAATATCTTCAAGTATGGTTGTTCCTCACGAGGGTCAGTCTATCAAATTTATTGTTCAACTGTTTAGAGTATATATTTTAATCTTTTGCTTTTTATAGTCTTTCAGAAAGAATATGCAATTTCCCTCATTTTCAAGGGTTCACACATGATTAAAATCAAACAGGAATGTACCATCTTCCTGAACTAGAGTGTATAATAGTGACAGAAAAGCTGCTATTAGTTCAGACATTAATTTAATTTGTGAAAGTTCAACCTTGCCTAAAATTTGTCAAGATAATTATCTGACTTTTTTTTTTTAAATTTTTTAATAGCGTTTCTTTGATGTACATATAGATTTGGAATTTTAGAAAAGATCCTGTCAAGACACTAGTGGGTTGAGGGTAGGTGAGTCTTTCAAAGTTACTGGACAAAGGCAATACATTGTATGCCACTGACACTTTGTCAGAGATCACCTTCATATACACACATAAATAAAAATGTTCACAAGGATATTGTTGAATCTATATTATAGAGACAAACCTGGGTCTACAATACATACATTTTCATACATTTTTCACATGAATGTATAAGAACTTAATTACTCTATTAACAATTATAGAAGTAATTATAAAAGTACAAAAAAGTCATGTTAAAATGAAAGTATGAGAGTAAAGCTCTCAAGACTTGCCTGACAACAAAAGATACAAGACTAGCTTTGACCCTGTAAACCTTCTATGCTGCAACAAAGTGCAGTGACAACAAGTTGGAGGTGTTCACTGCATGAAAAGGTGAAAAGAGGTGATTGTAAGAAGCGTGAAGACAATTCTGTATCTATAATGCATTAATCTCAGAGCACAAGGACATTTGTTAAATGCTTTCTTTTAACAAGCAGCTTTAGAGATACTTGCATAAAAGCAGGTAAAGAATCACAAATAGAGGATAATTTAACAAGATGCCATAAGGCATTAAAAAGGACATGTATTGTAATCTTATTCTATCATAGAAGCGTATCCTGTCCCATGAATACAACTGGTGATAATTGTGAGTACTTAATTATACCCAGAACCACCTGCTTATCTCTCATGCACAGAGCAAAATCTGTAGCATTCTCAAAACATGCTGGTGCTGTTTGCATTTTCCCTTTGTGTAATGAAGATCTCCCATAGGCATGCAGGATCCGTGGCTCAGGAAGTGGACCTGGGAGCACATTAGGAGAAGCTGTGGTCTCTATTCTAATAAATAGAAATTGTCTGCTTAAAGAATATGAGAAGGGAAAGAAAAAGACAACTCCCCCCCTGCATTAGAAGTCTGTATTTTCTTTAAGTATTTGCAAACCAAATTTCTTGACAGCCTCTCAAGACCCTCAGAAGTCAGATTGCTTGTCCCTGATTTTTGGAGTGTCATTTCACTGACAATTCCATCTTCTGACTTTCTGTCTACCGCCAAAGGAAATTTAAACTCTTTCAGAACTCTTGCACATTCACTGGCCTTCCAACATTTTCGTTCCTAATTGGATTGGTTTTGTTTCTGTGTTAGGAAAACCCTATTTTGATTAATCAGTCTTGCTACAAAAATGTGCTATTTCTTTCTCAGCAGTTTTCAAGAAAGCTATTTTGAAATTTCTTGGAAGACATGCTCCAGCTTGTTGTGCCCAGCTGTGTTACATCACACAACACCACACTCACACAAGATTAATGGAAACCATACCATCCCACATCAGTCAAGAAAGAACTAATTTAAATTAACTGGCTTATATTCGTACTCCTTCAATAAAGACAAAGATCTCCTTGTGCTACAGATTAGTTTCTGTATTCTCACACTTGGAACAAAAGACAAGCAAGAAGAAGTTTCAAGAGATTACAGAATCACAGAATCACCTAGGTTTTAAGATCATCTAGTCCAACCAATGAAAAAAAAACAAACCAAAACCAAAAACCAAACAAACAAAAAAACCACACACACACACCCCCCACACCCAAAACAATACCAACCCAACACTAATCCATATCCCCAAACACCACGTCAACTTGTCTCTTGAATACCTCCAGGGATGGTGCCTCAACCACCTCCCCGGGCAGCCCATTCCAATGCCTGACAATCCTTTCAGTAAAGAAGTATTTCCTAATATCTAACCTGAACTTCCCCTGGTTCAACTTGAAGCCATTGCCCCTTGTCCTATCACCTGTGACTTGGGAGAAGAGACCGACCCCCACCTCTCTACACCCTCTTTTCAGGTAATTGCAGAGAGCGATAAGGTCTCCTCTCAGTCTCCTCTTCCCCAGACTGAACAACCCCAGCTCCCTCAACCTCTCCTCATAAGACTTGTGCCCCAGACCCCTCACCAGCTTCGTTGCCCTTCTCTGGCCCCACTCTAGCACCTCAATGTCTTTCTTGTGGTAAGGGACCCAAAACTGGACACAGTACTCGAGATGGGGTCTCACCAGTGCTGAGTACAGGGGGAAAAATTACAGGACAAAATTAACCATAAAAGCCAACATATTTCTATATGATCAAAATATAAAGATTGGGGGGGGGGGGGGGAAGTGAAAAGCTGAGGAAATACTTCTGCTGAGAACTGTTTGTCTAAATCAGAATTTCAAGTTTAAAATTCACCATTCTCCAGCATGCACTATATTATAAACCTTCCAACCACAATAAACATAACTTATTTGGATGCAGTTTTAAGTAACATCCAAGATCAGTTCACACAAGGAAAAGAATTTATGAATACAAACTTTCAGGACAGCAAACTTTAAACCTAGCAAGCTTAAATATGTTATTTTCTACATAAGCAGAAAAAGATCTTTTAAAATGGAACATTTATCAGTAGATCATTCTGAAGAATTCAAAGCACAAACAAAAATTTCCAAGTATGCACATAATGGTTGTGGTTAAACTTAGCTGTACTGGGTGTGGCTTTGTTTGCTTTTTTCCTTTACACTGTTTTTAAGGAAAATTGGGGAGAAAAATAATGTAACATAAAAGAAGATGTTTTTCTTCAGTCAGCTATAAACCAGAACACCTTTCAGCACAACATTTTTACTTGAAGATTGTTTTACCAATATTGGTTCTGTCATAAATATATAACAAAATTATGTAACTGTAACCACTTCCATAATCTAGAATTAAGAATTAATTTTGCTTTGTGGGAAAAATGAGTACGATGAATTTTAAAAGATGTCCAAAACTGGGTGCTAGCTAACACCTAACTTAAGTTCTTCCACACCTCCAGGGTTCTATTTAAAAGCTGAGCTGAAATGAAGGCAGCGGGACTTAGCCTATGCACATCTCCAGGATCTCCTTCTAGAAATATACATGTATATCTGTAGTGATGAATAGAAGAAATACCTTCTGAAAAGCATGTATGTTTTCATGAAATATAAACTATTGCCAAATATGTGAAAATAGATATATTATTTATTTTTATTATTATTATTCAGTCTTTTGTTTCTTATCTTGTTTTTCTGTTTGTTTGTTCATGTGCGTCTCCCTCTATTCATCCTTCAAAATGTGTAATACAATGGTCTTTTGATAGTTGACATACGATTTTCTGAAGTGTCCACAATTTTATTTTTTGATTGAATAAAAATATCCAGAACTAAAAATAAGCTACAGAATTAATATCCAAAGATGAAAAAAAACTCAATGGTTATAAAATTTGATTATTTTAATCTGCATACTGTAATCAGTTCTTTTTTCTTCCCTCATGAAGTACAGATATAATAAACTTATAATTAGGAGGTTGTATAGAGGTGGGGGTCGGTCTCTTCTCCCAAGTCACAGGCGATAGGACAAAAGGAAATGGTCTCAAGTTGTGCCAGGGGAAGTTTAGATTGGATATTAGGAAAAAAATTTACACTGAAAGGGTTATTAAGCATAGGAACGGGCTGCCCAGAGAAGTGGCTGAGTCACCACCCCTGGAATTACTTAAAAGACGGGTAGGTATATTGCTTAGCAATATGATTTAGTGATGGTTTTTGTCTGTGTTAGGTTGATGATTGGAATAGATGTTTTTTCCCTTCCAACCTAGGCAATTCTATGATTCTATAATTGTATACTTGAGCTCAGTTACATAACATCAAGTAAGACACGGAGTCAGTCACATGCACTCACACAGGCAAAAAGCAGAAATAATGTTTCAAGCTTTATATTTTTGGTCAGGTATAGAATTTCTCATAATATGGACAGGCAGATTACAAATTAAAAATTTTTTCATTCTCAGCTGAAATCTGTGTCTTGCAGTAAAGCAGGTAATAAGACAAAATATTTCATGCTTTAGCAAAAACTGCCTTTTCAATAAATTTACACTAGGTAGTAAGGAGCTATATTGTGTGGTGTTTAATCTGCTCTAAAAAAATTGGGAAGAAATTCTTCTGCCCAGCTCCCAGGTATTAAGTTCATACATCTTTTATGTTGACAGTTCAGCTTCAGGCTATAAAATAGAAGAACCTGTTCTACATCTACTGTTTAAAACAAGAGCAGAAAAACTAAACCTCCATCAATCTGCTGTCTTCGTTTTATGGCTTATCCATGGCAAAAAATGAATCATAAGAAAGATTTGTTCTGATTCCACAGACAGATCCATCATCTTGCTGGTACCCATGAACCGTGCTTTCCTGTAGAGATTGGTGGTAATGGTGCAGTTGCAGTATTAAACATACTATAACATTGAGCTACTGCTATTCACGTGCAATTACAGCAAGGTTTTGTAATAAGAATCTATCTAAAACATGTATATGCACACACTACACACCTGAAGTAATACAAGTTCATGTTTTTCTTACAACTATACCTCTTCCAAATGGCATAATGTCTTTTAGAAGATCTATCAGGACCAAAGCAAATAGACTAAGATGGTGTTATAATTTTGAATGTTTTTTCAGATGGAATTTATGTCCAAATCCTTTGAATGCAAAATGCATACAAATATGAGGTTTCTTCATCAAATTACTTGTAAGCTCTTCGGTAAACAACACAGTCTATTGAGCTCTGAGCTGTGACTTTTTAAGCTGCGATTTTTCAAAAAACAAACCCTACAGCATTTTCTAATCTCACATGTAAATTTTGCATCACAGGAGAAGACAGCTAGAAAATGAAGTATTTGCTCCCCTGAAAGAAGCAGTTCAACAGACTGAAGTCTACTTGTATGTAGGGTGAGGATAGCAAAGGAAGGCAAAGTCAGGAATGCTTGAAAACTGAAATATGCTTAGTTAACAAGAAGACAATTAAAACTTTGGGGAAAGGATCCATTTCACATCTGAATCCTTCTCCCCAAATAGTGTCTGATTTTATTGTAACCCTGTGTATAGCCATCTCTGAAAAAGTGCGGTAGCAGTTGACTTAAAGCACACAATTCTTTTAGTTAAGGGCCACTTATCTTGTATCTTGTATGTATTATTTGGATATTTGCAAAGCATGAAAAAATCTGCTAATTACATAAGCTATCAACAACTTCCCATGGAAAGAGTTTATAGGGTTTCTGACCTGATATCATATTCATTTAATCTAATTTATGAAACTGCTTGAGGAAACATTCAGCTGCTTTCTGAAAGACTGACTTGGGGATTATTGGAGCTGTATAACTGTTCAACTGATCAGACTTAAAAAGAAACATTTTGTTTTACATTAATCTTACAGAAATGGGCAATGAATTTGAGAAATAGATTGCTGTCTAAAAGTCTTGCCAAAAAATGTCTAGCTGAGAACAACCCTAACTACTTTTTTTTTTTGTACCATCTCATTTTCTTATTTTCAATCTTTATTCAACATCTGTTCTGTTCCTCCCCCTCTGTAACATAATTATGCAGAAATCCAGCATAAAATAGGTTGAGCAGTTAATAACAGGCATTTTAAACATTTTTTTTCCACACTGATGCCCTGCAGATGTTTCTTTCTTTTTATTTTTTTCCTTTGGCTTCTCATTTAATTTGTATATGTATCTTTCCTGATCTTGAAATATGCTCTCACAATATACGGAAACACCTGAAAATAAGTCTGGGAAATGCACATGTTCATAAGGCTCTTACTGTGAGAGACAACACACTTAAAGGCAGAGAGTGAAATTCCCAGTTTGTCCAGTTAAAGCAGAAAGAATTTGATTGAGATAGATAGTCTCTCATCACACTCATTCCAGAAAGACTTGCAGGTTTTTTAAAGATATTATGTACAAAGGTTGACAGTCTTTCAGTATACGTCTGTGTATATGCTTTCTTTTCTCCAAATAGGCTCACTTTTGACTTTTTTATATCTGACATAAACTCACTACACATCTCAAAAGTAATCATGGCTCCATCATAAATACTCCTCATTTTGCAATACTTCATTTCAGTAATTAGCACTTGACATTTAGCCTAAAAGAGATAGAAAAACGTTATACTGACAGATGTTCAAAAGGTCCACTAAAATATGAGTTCCTCCATGCAGAAACAGGTACAAGATACTGGTTTTACCTAAATTTCCAAAGAGTTCACTGATTAAAATAAATAAAGGTTATTAATTCATTTGGAAAAAAAGTGTTAAAAGAAGTCGGCGTTAACTGAGAGAAAAGTACTAAAGGTCGAGTAAATCTTCACTTTAGTTCACACCAGAAAAAAAAGGAAAATAAAAATTACAAAAGACAATACCATGCAGAAATAGAATGGATTTAATTTTGTGTGATATTTGTAAACAAATAAAGCACATTAAGTGTAACTGAATGCACAACCTATTGTAATTGGAGGATTCTATCTTAAGGTTCACATAAATACTTTAACTGGAATTATTCCATGAATGTTGAATTGGTTTATGAAAGATGAAAGCCAAACAAGCCTGATATGGGTGAACACTTTCCCCATGGGTTTAGGAATGTAAAACTCCTCGTGTTTGCATTCTCAGGACTGCATAAGCTGCTTTTTTTTCCCATATCATCACTGGTTTATTTTTGTTATTTGAAGCAACTATTGTATATTTTCAATATTTTCTGGCAGACTTGTTTAAAAAACGTTGATTTTAATATTTTTCCAGCCTGCCTGATGCACGAAATTTTTACATTTATGTGAAGTTTCACTCACATATTTATTATATTATAGTTAGACCAGATACTACCCTCTATTAATGAGACACCATGTAATCTGATGGCTCATGCTGGAGGAAAAATATTTTCTACTTTCATTTGTCTCACAAGAAGTGATGAATAGTTAAAATTAGCACAGAAGACACATATCTTTGAAACATTTTTTCTTTAAGAGGGTCACAAAACTGCAACTTCTAACCTGCCGGATTTAAAGGAAAAGAGAAATTATGCCTTTGCAGTAGTAGAGTAGGTTTGACATAGATGAATAAAAGAAGGTTTCTTAACTAAATATGAACTTAAAAAAATTTCAGAAAGATTAATATATTTTCTTTGGGTAAAATTACATGTAAGATAGTTATGATTATAAGATTATTTAATTTTCCTTTGTTCTTCTGAAAGATGTCTGGTTTCCGCCCCAGGGAGAATGTTCAAAATAATTTTCAAATAAAACCAAACCAAAACAAAAACATAAACCAAACAAACAACAAAAAACCCCAGCCAAACCTAAACTTCACTTCTCCCCTTCAAATCTCCCCTTGTAATAAGGTAAGAAAAAAGATTTGATTTTTTAAAGAGTATCTAATGCTAGAAGCTGCTTTAATAATGAAAGATTACAAGGATAGCTTTTGTAATGTGCCCAGTCAAGTCAGCCATAAATATGTGCATAGGTAACAGAAAAATTCTTTTGTAATGCAAAATTTTACTTTGTGAAAAAATAGTATTACCATGAAGGAGTTCTTCAGGATATGCTTGAAAGGACTATCTTCATAGTTTCACTTTTAAATTATGGAAGTTGCAGAAAATTCTTTTTGTTCCACATAGTCCTCACCTGCTCCCAGCCAAGGAATCAAAGCAGAAGAGGCAGTTTGAAAGCAGGCAGGAAAAGCTAAAGAATGTGAGAAGAAACTGAAAGACACTCTGCATCTGGTATATCCTGAAATTACCTTGGAAGTCTGCTTAGTACCTGCCACGTAGTGTGTTGCTACTTACTGTGCACTCACGTGTGCTTAGAAAATTGAGATTCTTGCCAGATTGCAATTTAGAGTAAGTTTATTAGATTATCAGTGTCTATTTGGGGGAAAGAGGACAGAACGGGATGGGATAGGGGGGGAAAGAAAGTTAAAAAAAAAAAGAAAATAAAAAGAGAAAAAAAGAAGAAAAAATGCAGTATCATCTTCAAAAGACACATAAACCTCTCTTTTGTATAACATTGATATAACTGTGCTACTGTTTATGGTAGAGTTTTTCTGCACACCATCAAAGTCTGTATGAACAAAACAGTAATGCAATACTGTATCGTTGTACTGCAAAGTAGATCCTCCTCAGTTAGCTTCACATAACCTCTTCCAAGCATCATAGAACTTTCTTCAGTTTCAGCATTTACTGATAGCAATTCTACAATAGTAGAATTACTATTACTATATTATTATTATAGATTACAATAGTAATTTACTACAAGGTTTTTATTTATTGCTTTATGATATTGGGTCCACTGCTCGCTATGCTGTCTGAAAAAGGTGCACAATTACATGTCCTTAAAATAACTAGTATCACCAGAATCTCAACTTCAAGACATCACAAGGACATGACTTCATGACATCAGGAGAAGCAATACACAATAGTGCTGCTGACAGTGGATGTCCACTTGTTACATGTAAAATGCATGTTATGGTAATAATGTATGTTAGGGAAAAAATGCACATATGTTAGGGTAATTCTGGGGAACTAATTTTATGCAAAACCAATTCTTCTTAGATTTCAAGTATAAGAGCAGAGAACAGTTATTTATTCTTAAAAACTTTATTATTATTTATTATTATTATTTTATTATTATTATTACTTAAAAATTTATTATTAAAAAACAAATCCTTTCTCTTCAGTATTTTTTCCTGCTATCCACTAACAACAGAGATTTTGTAACTGCTGTTAAGTAATGTTTCATGTGCAACAGTAAAGATATGATTACTATATATACACAACATCACTTTAAGGTTCTACCAAGACATGATAGCTGTTGGAAGAAAGCGATGTCCTCATATCTTTGTAGAGGGAAATTTACCTAGATTAAAATATGTTATTTACTAAGTTGACAAACCTCAATTAGACACACCAATATTTTTTTGTTTTCTTCTTCCATCTGTTAATCTGCTCTATACTGAGCTCACAGTTCACTATCCGCCTCTAAAAGATTGCCATCTTGATTTCTTGGATACCCACATGATGTGTACTGGCAGACTGATATTTCACATGGTGAAATTTCTTCTGAATTCTCTTCAGCTCTTTTTTTTTTTCCCTTTAATTTCTGCTACTTCATTTTTTATTTTCAATATTTGAGCTGTTGTATTGCTCAACAGCTCAACAATTGTATATTGTGATAATTGTCTTCCTCTTCATGAGATCTGATTTATATTGTTATCTCCAGATTTTGTCACCTGAGTTTTCTGACGTGGTTGTCAAACTTCTCAGGAAATAAGTATCTGGTATCTGCAGCTTGAATCTATAGTCTTATAAATATATAATCCTGTGTAACTCTGCATCTATAATGTTAATGTTATAAAATATATATTTATCCATAGAACAATTCCTTCAGGTATGATAACTTAATTTAAAATAATAATAATGTCTATTTATGGATCTTTTCTTAATGAACTGAAAAAGGATGCACTGATACCTTGTTTATAATGGAATGGAAAAATCCTGGGACATTTTGACATATATATGGTCAGACTCCAGCATTGCTCTTCTTGTATGAGCCATTTCATTAGAAAAATATATCTTATATGTATTATTTAGATATTTGCAAAACATGAAAAAAATCAGCTTATTACATAAGCTATCAACAACTTCCCATGGAAAGACATGATAGGGTATCTGACATGATATCATATTCATTTAATCTAATTTATGAAACTGCTTGAGAAAACATTCAGCTGTTGTCTGAAAGACTGACTTGGGGATCACTGGAGCTGTCTTGGCCTGACCTTTGGCCTTCTATGTGAAGATAGAGGATACTAATGTACAAATGCTTCAGATTGACCATACCAAGAACTTGTTTTAAAAACATAGTTCATGTTCAGAAGCCTTCCTAGCCTGCAGGATATACTTCAGCAGTAAGCACAAGCTATATATCTACCAAAAATTCCCAAATTGAGGGGCATTCAGCCGACAATGTACACTGGCAGTCCAGAAAGCCAACTGCATCTTGGGCTACACGAAGAGAAGTGTGGCCAGCAGGTCACAAGAGGTGATTCTACCCCTCTACTCCGCGCTTGTGAGACCCCACCTGGAGTACTGTGTCCAGCTTTGGAGTCCTCAACACAGGAAGGACATGAACCTGTTGGAATGAGTTGGAGGGCCACGAGGATGATCAGAGGGATGGAGCACCTCTCCTATGAAGACAGACTGAGAGAGCTGCGTTTTTTCAGCCTGGAGAAGGCTCTGGGGAGACCTTAGAGCAGCCTATCAATATTTGAAGGGAGCCTATAGGAGAGTCGGAGAGGGACTCTTTGTCAGGAAGACTAGCGACAGGACAAGGGGCAACAGTTTTAAATTGAAAGAGGGGAGATTTAGATGAGATACGAGAAAGAAATTCTTTACTGTGAGGCACTGGAACAGGTTGCCCAGGGCAGTTATGGATTCCCCATCCCTGGAAGTGTTCAAGGCCAGGCTGGATGGGGCTTTGAGCAACCTGCTCTAGTGGGAAGTGTCCCTGCCCATGGCAGGGGGTTTGGAACTTGATGATCTTTAACGTCCCTTCCAACTCTAACCATTCTATGATTCTATGAAATTCAGTGAAATTCAATATAACTATTCACTAAAAAAGAGCACTATACCCTAAGAAATTGGTGATCTAAAAATCTGAATTATGCCCTTTGCAGTTTTGGAAGACAAACAATGACAACTGGAAGTTGGCTGGTGCTGATCCTTAACTATAACAGACAGACAAAGAAGTAATCTTTCCTTTCTTTGAAAAAACAGTATTCTAAAACATGTTAAATGTAAATGTTTGACCAACTGTAACAAACTGACATTCACTATCCAACCATGTAAATCCTGAGCAACCTCAGTAAAATGTTAATTAACTAAAAAAACCTAACAAGTTTAATATTCTTGAAAATTCAGTCTGAACTTGGGTCACAGCATAGACTTGACAGTACACTAGTGTTATAGCTAAAGAGAAGGACAAGATATTCATTATTCTTATACTCCTCTATGTCTGCATTATTTAATACTGTCAACCATGAGATCTATCTAGCTTTTTTGATCTAGGGAGATTGTGCTATACATTTTTGTCAGAAATTAGCAATAATAGAACATATCCACTGTGACTAAGGCCGGCATTTGTGGTGAACAGTATAATTATCAGTGTACTTTCAGGTCCTATCTATATATCATGATTAGATGATATATCATATATATTAGGTGATATAATTCACCTGGTATGTACTGAAAAGCTAACAGCTTGCATGTAGCAGACAGCTTTACCTCTCTTTATGTCAGGAAAATGATGATACCTTCACCAGGGAGATATTTGGACAAGATCAGCAGATGAAGGAATATTTACTAGTTCAGCAGAGTAAATGGTTCACAGAAGTATTGTGAAGCTCTCACAACTATACTATAGTCTTCTGGGGGTGAAATTGTACCGCTATAAAGACTAAAACAATCTGTATTCTGGGAAGGCTGCATTGCTTAGATACGTAAACTAAGAAGTTAGCATTTGGATGCTCCCTACCTACTAAATGGAAAAAATGAGGCTCTTCCAGAGGGAAATTCAGGTTAAATTCTTAATATAGAAACTAAAATACTTTTGGAGCAAGCTCTCTCTCTAGTTTGGCTACCAAAAATAAGGAAAGAGATAACCTCATGAAGTTCAACAAGGCCAAGTGCAAGGTCCTTCACCTGGGCCAGGGCAGTCTCCAATACCAATACAGACTAGGAGGTGAATACAATGAGACCAACCTTGCAGAGAAGGACTTGTGGATACTGGTGGATGAAAAACTGTGTACGAGCTGGCAGAATGGTTGGCCCAGAAAGCCAACCATATCCTGGGCTACATCAAAAGAATCATGGCCAGCAGGTCAAGGGAGATGATTCTCCCCTTCTACTCCATTCTGGAGAGACCCCACCTGGAGTACTGCATCCATCATGTCCCCAGCACATGACACACACATCTGTTAGTGAGGGTCTAGAACAGGACCACAAAAATGGTCACAGGGCTGGGACACCTCTACTTTGAAGAAAGGCTGAGATAGTTTGGGTTGTTCAGCCTGGAGAAGAGAATACTCCAGGGGAGACATTATTGCAACCTATCAATATATTACAGGGCACTTATAAAAAAGATGGAGAGAGAATTTCTAATAGAGACTGTAGTGACAAAACAAGGGGTAATGGTTTTAAACTGAAAAAAGGATAATTTAGATTAGATATTAGGAAGAAATTTTTTACTATGAGGGTGGAAAGTCCCTGTGTGTGGTAGGGGGCTGGACTAGATGAACTTTAAAGGTCCCTTTCAACCCAAACCACTGTATGATTCTATGATTATATAAATCATGTATCTAAACTTTTGTGTTCTTTTTTTGTATGTAGTTTTCACAAAAGTCAACCTATAAATAATATTTTCCCTTTTTGCTGGTTGGCTACAAAGCTGTCTCAGGCAAGCAGAAAGTGACCTGCCTTTGCTCAAGTCTTCACTCTCTCAGATGAAATGTCATATATCTCGATATAGTATTTCATAGTTCAACCAGAATGACAAATTTTAACTAGAACTGGAGTCCTTTGGGACATAGGCTACCAAAAATGTATTCATTTAAAGTTGAGGCACTCAGCTGTTTTCTTTTTCTGGAGAGAAAATGAGAGATCTTAAGTCAAGAGCTTAATACACCACAGGGAGGTACTCAGATACTGCTGTGATGAGTATCAACAGAATGAATAGGAATATCTAATACACAGTAAAAGTCATGTGGGAAACGCTTGACTTTCAGAGAACTACCTGTTCTTTTTATGATAACTTGGCAGCATATGTGCAAGGAGTGCATATATATTTATAATCCTTTCTTTTTCCCTACTGTACAGTGATGATAGCAATCTCCTCTTTTGCACTGTGCCCATTTGACAAGCCTGATTTCTTTAGAAACAGATACATGTCTTTCGCTTCCAAATTGCAAATATGGCTGAAAGGCCTGGATGCTTTTAAGTTACTACATTTTGCCAGAATGAACAAGAATACTAATCATAAGCATGAAATAACTAATATGAACAAAAATAGCAGAAAACCATCCTGCTAGATGATAGCACACTGGAAAGAGTGCAGCATAAAGATTAATAAATAAAAGACAAGCAGTGAGGTGGATCACAGCGTATAGCTGCTATTATACTTTTTTCCTGTTGGACTCCTTGTTTCGAAGAATGAATTTAAAAAATAATCTGGAAACAAATGAAAAAAAAATAAACAACATTAAAAGATGTTTAGAGCAGGAAGAATTTGGGGCCATTAACCTTGACAGAGCTCTCTTTGCCCTAAGCAATCTTTGTGCTTTCATAACATGAGCAACCAATGTTCATTTGGAGACTGAGATGAAAATACAACTGTATTTCACTCATGTTTTGTTAAACGTACCCACTTAGTCACTGACATAGACTCGCTTTCCCGATGCAACTTAAAAGAAAGTGCAATTATTAAAATGTGAAAACTCCATATAATTTCTTTTCTTGCTCATGTATTCCAGTAATTTAAGCTATGTCCAGGATAATCATGTAATCACCTTCAAAGGTATTGCCTTCATCTATAGAGAACTGCCAAGAAGTTGCAAACCTAGGCTTCCAAAAAAAGAAAATCATGTAACTCTAAGCAAGGATACATACTTCTTACTAGAAATAAAAAATAAGATTAGAAGCAATGTTTCTGATAAGAGGGAGTCAAACTAGTAGAATGAATGTGGCCAGAAAAAAAGAATAAGAAAGGGAAAACCATGTAGGGAAAACGATGTAGGGAAAAGTAGTGAAAAGACATCCCTTATGCAAAATAGGAAAAAAGGTCATCAAAAGGTAAAAAAGTAATTGTAAGATCAGAGATAGAAGCAACAATCCATAATTAAGATGTAATAACAGGGAAAATCAAATACCAAGGTGAAAACAGTATGTGACTAGCAGGAATGATCTGAAATACTAAATAAGAAAGATAGAAGAGGTGATAGTACAAGAAAAAATATGCAAGAACACCAAAATACATGAAACAGATGGAATGTTAAAAGTAAAATGCTAGAGGAGAAATATAATGTAATGCTTGGATCGAAGGAGTGTGGTAGAAGTCACACAAGTGTTACTAAGAATGACTAAGAGTAATAATAATGATGAAGATGATGATTGAACTGATTCATTTTAAAAAGAAAAGCCAGGAACTAAGAACTGTTACAATGGAAATGAAATAAAATTCACAAAAATGCCAATTTGAGCCACTTGAAATACCACTAATATCTGTGCAATCTGACTAAATGTATACTTCCTAATGCATATTTTAGGGCCTATCAACAGTACATAAAGTATTACACAGAAATGCATGCATAAGAATAATACAAGCCTAAACCATTCAGCTGTATCACAAATAATAATTATCTGGGACACTAAAAGATCATGGCAAAAGCTAATCTAATAAGTCTTCCATTATCCTTTAATACTTTAAAACTGTGCCATGAGCTAAACAGTTGTCAAAATTGAGTTCTGTTTACACCGAGCTGACTATCAGTGAAATAAACAGAGATCACTGCTGAGCTCTAATTACAAAAACAAATTGTTCTCTCTGTAATCGAGCTGAAAAGGTTAGTCTCCTTCTTCTCCTCCCCCCCCCCCCATCAGACTTTATGCTTATTGGAAACACAAAGGCAGATGAAAGATCATATGTCATTTGTTGAGCAGATAGGAGTTGTAGAGAGGGGACATAATAGAAAGACCCCACCAGATAACACTGATTACTTGCTGCCTTGCAGGGATGAGGTCACAGAGAGCACAGTGACTACTTTCTACCAGATATTGTATTTCATTTTAACTCAGCTAATGGCGTGCTCCTTTCCCTCCAAAGTGCAGTGGCTAAAGTGTGGTCTACCAGATAAGTGCAATCCATGACTATCCTCCTTCTGATGGGAGGTACGGACTGCAGAGGTTATGCAGAGAGGCACAGGGGATCTGTTCTCTGCTCAGGATCATATGGACTGCCATTCTCCATATCACAGATGTAAAATCTGCAGTTGTATACACTCCACCTTATGCAAATATGACCTAGCATACATATTTGTAGAAAGTTGACTGCATACAGATTCAGGGACTATACTATTAATAAGCCCTCATCAGGAGACTCAGTTCAGATTTCATACGGTGAAGCATTGCCCATATGAATGCCCAACATGAGCAGAAGTAGAATAGCTCACTAATTATCATTTCTTCTAAGTTTTTATTCATTCCTATTGGGGAAAGATCGCATGCTATTTGGTTTGCAGAAATAAAGTCTTACATTGATAGGCACTTTGATGTCCAGCACCCCACTTCCCATCCCTCTTGCCGTTATTTTTCGTCTATTGCAATCACAGATTAGCTAGTGTGTCTGGCACCAGTATAGACGTTCATACTTGAATAAAAAATGCTGACAGCATGCTAACAGCCATGGTTGCCTATACCATCGCTTCTCTACAGACATGTAATTCATTTCCTGAAAGAAATGCTATTACAATGCAACTAAATATAACACAGCTCCTCAGCAGGTATCAGCGTGGTGAGAATAGCCCATCACAGTCAGACTGTAAAAATTTGTTTTACACAAGCCAATCTCTGCTTGTTCACTGTCAGAGACAATACATTTTGCATCATCATTTACGTTGTTTTCCTTATCTGGCATGATAGTTACAATCTATATTTCTTGGCTCTGTGCCCCAGGGACTGAAGTTACCAAAGTACAAGGAAAGCAAATGCACTAATAAAAATGCAGTAGCAGCCCATCTCATGAACAGAACCAGAGTCACCGTTGATTTCCAATGTGCTCACAGCCCTATCCAAGACAGCTGCTAAATTACTGCTTTAAAACACTGAAAGCCAGCATGAGAAAAGCTCTTATTTTATGAATAACTGGTACCTAAGACACACAGCCTAGTTTGAGTAAGAATACTGATTCATTATAGCTAGTACACAGTTTTACATCTAGAACTCAAATCAAAGAAAAGATTACTGAGAAACCTTATTACGATGGCAAAGCATGCTGCTCCTTTGAATGATGAATTACAAAAACAAAAACAAAAACTGAAAAAAGGCAATTAAATCTACTTAATTCCAACTTCCTACAAAACTATACCACATCTAAAAATTTAAGGCTCATTTAAAGCAAATGGAGTGGGTCATTAACAGCTTATTGAAGATGTCAATCAACTGGAGATATGGGAAGAATTCAAACACATGTAAGTACTGGCAGTACTCATGCCTGATTTTTTTCTTCTTGTTCCTACTAAGGGGAAAATTTCAGTCTAGCACCCCTATTGGAATAGATATGGCTCCTAATGTAGATCTCCCTTTATAATTCTTTCATAATGTATCTCCTCTAATACTCGAGACATTAAAAACTTAAAATGCTTTAAAAGTGGAGTGTCTACCTTGTTTATCTAGACTACTTAAATAAAAATAATTTTAAAGTTTGCTATTAGCACTTTTTGATTTTTAACACTTTTGACTAGGTTCATTGTATCTGCACTTGTATTTCATTTGGAAAATCTGACTGCTATAGATGTTGGAATCTTTAAAATTCTTTCATAGTAACCATTCATGGTTTGCAAAAAAATACATTATTCTTTGATATCCTTATAATTGTCCAATTTAAGATGGGAGAATATAAAGTCATTACTCTAAACAGAAGTAAAAACTGAGCCAAAATTTGCACTATTTGCTCAGTCCAGAATGACAAAAGTACACATTTTCTTGGGTAGTTAACAGCAAAAGGGAGCTTTTAATCTGATTAGGCCTGTCATACAAACCTAAAATAATAAATAATGACTAATAGCGGAACTTTTAAGCTCTTACATATAAATAAGATTTATAATTTAATTTAAAATTTGTTATAGTATGAATGTATTCAGTTTAAGAGTTTGATGTCTTATACTTTATACAATGATAGTTTCCATCTTGCTATAATTCTGGTTGGTAGTTTGAAAATCCAGCCTACTACTTAAACTTAAGACCTCCATTTTTTGCATGCTCAGAATGGGCATTCATTCATGCTGAATGCAAAACAACTACCTTAGATTAAAAAGATAAAATAAAATAGGACAAAATTGCAGGAACAGGTATTGTAAAATAATTTGAGGGTACTTTGAAACATCTTCCCTATATGTAGCAGGAACTTCTCTTCAAAGGATGTGATTTTTTTCAGAAGATGAATGAAGGCCTTTTTTGGTTGCTGTTGCAGCATCTGTGAAAATGCACATACAAAATTCTGTACCGGAATATGTGTCTAATTCCAGAAAACTGAATAAAATGCAACAGGCTGAAGTAACTGTCCACTTCTTCATTTGGTCAAAAATAAGATTTTTACCCAGAGGAGTAAAAAAAACCATGGCAGCTGCCGTCTTTTTGTTTTGCTTTAAGCAGCTTTGCAGTGTGGATTTCTGACCTTTCGGGCTAGCAAACATCATTAGAAGAAATCTAGCTCTGACACAAGCAAGCTCCTCTTTCCTTTAGGCTGTGGTTCCACAATATGTAAAGCTATACCTGGCATCCACTTTGAATGTGTTTCTACCCTTTTTTTTTAATGTTATGGTAAGCAGGTTCACATGGCTAAAAAAACAGAAAAAAAAATCAAAATAGTTTTATGTCAATTCACTTTCCTGAACTGGCTTGCTGCAAGAACACATGAGCCCTCTCTCCTTTAAAATCCCCAGCTGAAGAGAGGGGAACATATCATGTTGATGGAACAAGGACTGTTTAACTGTTTTAGACCACTTAAAATGGTGAAAGTAACTTTCTAACACTAGAGAGACTGTGAGGGACTGTGTGGTCATCAAGAGTTAACACTTACCATGGACAGTTATGCACATTTTTATCTCTCCCTTTGATGTTAAAAGTTTTCTTCTTGTTTTAAATACATTAACATCTTCCTAGGAATCCTCCTTCCTAGACAATAGCTGCCTCCACTGCCAAAGAAAGCTGGTCACAGAAGAGACTTCTAAAATGTGAATTCTTCACAGCAGGGACAGGAGTCTTCCCAGGTAATCTGGGACCACAAGTTACATGCTTTCTACATGCCTTATGAAGACAGTATAGGTACAGCTGCTACAAGCCACAAACTGAGGGACCCTAGCCTTACATCTGCTTCTGAAGTAGTGTCATCTGAAAGGTGTCATAAAATCTAAAAGGCAAAAAATAGCTGGTTCAAGGTCAGCCAGCTGCAGAAGGGTATGATGATGGAACAAAAAAAAGAACATTCTGAATACCTATGTTAGGAAAGTCTTCTGTTTCCCTGAATTGTATACCGTATGCTTACCCAAGTAGTACAAAGTCTCAAATTCTCATTAGGCATGCAGAGAAAGGAACAGGAATTCCTCATTTTTACCTCAGTAAATATTGTCTTTTTTTAAAAGAAATGGATTTGATAACAACCATCAGTGTGATAATGTCTTCCTGCTCATACTGTTGTAGTTAGCATTATGTAGAAATCAGTTAGGAACACAAGCATAATATGCACAGAACAAGAAAATCAATTGTTTAAAAGGACAACTTACCACAACCTATCATATCAACAATTCATATTTTACACTGGTTCTTAATTTACTTTCAATGCCAGTTCAAGAACCTGGCCACAATATTTAAGGCTTTGCTGAGCAGGATGCCTCTGAGAATAAATCTCTGTTCACTGCACAATGAGACAGCTGTGTCCCTCTAGGCCACTTTCACGAGTGTGAAGCTCTCAAGACTAGAAATAAAATGTTCTCAGATGATAGCTGTCATTTGATGGGAAAGACACATCACAAGAAATAAACAGGGGCTCCAGTCAGATTCTTCTACACTGAGGAAGTAATCAAAGCAAGAATAATAATGAAAGTAAACAAAAACTGAAGCTAAACAACAGTAAATAAAACATGAAACATCTGTAAGCTAAGGGTTGGAAAGCCAAGCCTGTCATTAAAACCTCTATGACCATCAAACTTATATGGTGTGGATCTACCAGGAAGTACATGTTGCCTCCAGCTCCCCATCCACATCCTAATTTCTATTCTTCTAATGGGCACCAGGGTGCAATGAGATAAAAATGAATTCAACAGAGGTGTGGCATCCCATCCCGGATTTTGCCCCAGTGAGCAGTTGAGAACAAACAGGTCTCACAGTTTGGTCAAGTCGATATCTAAATGATTGAGGTAGCTGGTTCTCATAGGCTGTGAAAAGAGACACATTTTATGTAAATAAGAGGTTGGTAAGATCTGAATCCTATTGAATTTAGCATACTATACTTAATAAAATGCTGTATCATAGAATCATAGAATGGTTCGTGTTGGAAGGGACCTGAAAGATCATCTAGTTCCAATCCCCCTGTCATGGGCAGGAACACCTTCCAATAGACCAGGTCTTTCTTTTATCTTTTCACTAGAAACAACGTTAACATTTTATACATCTTCATGTGTTTTACAAGGAAATGGGAGTAATTTTGTTTCCTTTTGTATAACACTACTGTCAATTCTTATTTATTGTTTGCCCAGCCTCACTCTCCTTGCACACTATTCCTACAAAATAGCTGGAAGAGCTACTTTGAAATCAAAACCATTTCTGCTGGATAGAACAAATGGCAGGATATGCTTGAAGAGTTACACGGCTGGCAGTCACCACTGAGAATAAAGCATATAATGCTAATTCTCAGCATGCATCAGGGTGGAATTCAAGCTCAGCTGAACAGAATTGCAGGTATCCTTGTCTACCTTTGAGCTGTTCAACCTGACAGTGCAGTGTACCATAGCTTTACATTCAAACCTGTTTTGTTCTTTTCAGTAAGGAAATCCTGAATACAGGATTGATGGCATTGCTTGTTTGAATCGGCAAGCAAGCTATTAATGGGATATGACTGGGTCAAATATTCCACAAGTTTCAGGTTTTATTTTAACATCTTTTTAAAACAGAAACAGAAAGAAGTTTGCTTTTCCTAAGGTTCCACATGAATATGTACAATAATTGAAAGAGAATCTAAGAAAAAAATGTAAAGCTCCTCAGATAAACTGATAGACTCCTATCCTTGTTTAAGAAGATGTGAGTGACACTCTGAGAAGCTCAAAATGTTGGTTCTTGCTCTATGGATTCTTTGGCTGGATCTGGATTAGTAAATATAAAAATGCCACAGCAGGTAACTGTCTATACCATGTAACTACTCTAGCTGTAATGTTGATGCAACTGGAATGATACAGGGCACACGTTTGTCCTGGGCCAGCTATCACTCTGCCAGGCTGTTTTAGACATGATTCAGAAGTAAGCATAGTCAGGAATCACAGCTGTGTGATCCTTCTGATCTTCTTGGATTTTACCTTGGACCTTCACAAGAACTGTGTGAAAAAGTTACAAAAGAGGTGAGAGAACAAAAAGAGCTTCTGGCTGAGGCTACCCTGAAACGCTTTGGAAAATTAATCCTTATCAGTTAAACAGGCAAACTTAAAGGAGATTTGTTCAATCACATTAAACCACTATGTGAACATTCTTATATTCTTATTGTTACACTCTTATTCTTTATTTTTAATCTTATTCCAGTTCAGAAATAAAATACGCCTTATTTACTTTACTCTTATTCACTTTGGAACCAATTTAAGATCAGCCAAACTAACTGTATTTTAAGCCCAAATAAAGATATCTATACAGATATTTAAAGTGATTTGTCTAATCCACCTGTAATGCTAATTTGGACAGTTTTCACAGCTGCTCCAGTGTAGAAAAAAACCAAAAACATTCAGAGTCATGCTAGAATGAGCAAAAATAGTAATAATGGATGTTTGCATTCCTGAGCAGAATCCTGCAACAGTAACTGTGAAAGAACTCTGCCAATATTTTTTCAAGGGTGAGGAAAGTCAAAACAAAAGCAAGGTAAGGAACAAGCCTAAAATAGGAATTTGGCAAATTGTGTAACAGAGGAACAGTAACAATGTCATTAAAATACTATCTTTGTTATACATTATTACTGAAACACCAAGCAATAAAGGATATTGCCACTACATGTACATAAAAAAGTAATTCCTATTTGCCAAAACTTTCAAGAAGTGTGAGAATAAAAATCAAAAGGAGCTGAAAATAGGAAATTGGTGGCAGCCATTGGAGACTACCAATATAAGGTGGGATTTTTTTTTCAGAAAAAGGAAGGAAAATGCATTTTTACTTGAATGCTAGTAACAGGTATAACTATCAAGTCTCTCTTTCATAAAAGTTCATTATGAAGAGACAGACATGAGTCAATAGAATCACAAATAAAAGATAAAATTCAAGATGAAAATGAGATAGCTATGGATCTCTCTATAATTGATTTGGAATAAATGTGGAAGGTTTTTCTTTGGGGGGGGGGGGGGGGGGGGGGGGGGGGGGGGGGGGGGGGGGGGGG
>JAOTQQ010000001.1:171301204-171359978 GCA_026546715.1 Gallinago undulata
TTTTTTTTTTCCCCCCCCCCCCCCCCCCCGCCCCCTGTCTTTCTGTTATGGCCTAATAAATAATTGAAAATAACATCACATCTTTGCAATATTCCCACATTTCTGCAAGGATTCTGTTTCTACTTTCTGATTTTAGACACTAAATCTTCTATACTTCTTTGAGTTGAAAATTGACTTAGATAAGAGGCAAGTATATTAGTATAAAGTAAAGTATGTTAGTAACTAAGGAAATGTTTTTAGTGAATGGAACACATCCAAGAAGGGTAGTTATCATGCAAACCAGCACAGAAAAAAGGCTGGTGACATTTGAATTGGTTATAAGAGAGCATTTTTAAATTAAAGACAAGTGACAGGCACAGAAAAACACATTATCTCAGATAAGTTGTCAGCTACACAAGGGCAAGAGGACAAGAGGAAATGGGCATAAACTTGAATATAAGAAATTTCACCTAAACATGAGGAGGGACTTCATTACTTTGAGGGTGACAGAGCACTGGAACAGGCTGCCCATGGAGGTGGTGGAATCTCCTTCTCTGGAGACATTCAAAACCCGCCTGGACAAGTTCCTGTGCAACCTGCTCTAAGTGGACCTGCTCTTGCAGGGGGGTTGGACTAGATTATCTCCAGAGGTTTTTTCCAACCCCATATCATTCTGTGATTCTGCGATTCTGTGATACAATGAAGTCACAAACTGTGTACCCAAAAAGGGCGGGCCGGGGGGTGGGGGAAGCTAGAGTAAAAGTTAACCATATTTGGAGAGGCAAAAAAAGAAAAACGTCAGCAAATAAAATTCCAAGTGAACAGGACACATAAAAATTGGTCACCAGACCAAAACCAAATACTTACTTGATTTTATATGTTTTTTAAGACTGAAAAATAAGAACTGCAGCAGCTGGTTCTAAGTCAGGAATGTGATCTAACAGATACCTTACAGAAGCAGTAGAAAAAAAATACCCAGTGGAACCCAGTGTAATTATAACACCAAGATACAAATTACATAGGAATGATGAAGAACATTGCACTTAAAACAACTAGTAGAAGAGTCCACAAGAGGATAAACATTGCTTACTTGATTTACTTTTTAGCATTCAACAGGCCACATTGAAAATCTAATTACCTACATGCTACACTGCAACGCTGGCCATAAAACACTCAAATTCAATGTCTCTTGTAGAAAACAAAAAGGAAAAAAAATTACTATAGACTATAGTAATACTTTACTTAAAAAAATGGGAATTACCTGAACATGACAAAGCTTTTTAAAAGGAAGTTGAAAAGGACAACTAAAAGATTAAATGCTTGCAGATAGCATGACAGACTGCTTAAAGATACTGTACTAGGAGTTCAGAGTAACTGTATACCACTTATCAAAAACACTTTTAAAGGACAGAAAAATAGCCAGCAAGGTGAAACAGCAAAGGAAGCCATTAGAAGTAAAAAGATACTCGTTAAAAAGAGGGAACTGTGTGCAAATTTGGAAGAGAAAAATGCATAAAGTCAGGCAAATAAAATGTTACAATATTGCAGGGAAGGATGGAAAAGGTTTTTAAGATAATTTGTGCATGACATAGCAAGCAATGAGGAGAATTTAAAAAAAAATTAAAAAAAAAAATGAAAGCCTGCCAGAGAATCAATGGATCAGTAGGCTGACAGAAAATCAGCAGAGAATACAACACTGAAAAAAGATTAGATTGCAAGTACCCACTCCTAAAAAAAAAAAAAAAAGAAAAAAAAAAGAAAGGAAAACAGTTTTGAAAAGAAGGAGTCTAGAGAGATTCCCAAAATGCATTTATTTTGGGAATAGAAATGAGTCATAAAAACTGCCTACAACTGAAAGATTAATAGACTAAATTTTCAAGAAAATAGGTAAAATGGCTCCTAACAAATCAGCAGACCATATGGAACCCAAATATGAAATTGGAACATTGTAACACTATCACTTAAATTAACTTTGGTACCAGACAGATATGAGTAGTAAAATCAGAGAATGATTGTGAAGAGCTGCAGATAGATGTCACGCTATTGAATGTCTACAATAAAATGACACATGAGATTCAGTATCAACAGATACAGGTATTGTACATTAGGAAAATCAGTGACAACTCTCAACACACGAACTATGGACTCTAAAGATCTTTGTGGTTTTTTTGGACAGTTAAATGAAGATGACAGCTCAAAGCTCATGAAGAGATCAGTTCAAATTAGAGGATATCTTGGAAAAGGAATAGAGATTATAATACAAAACATTACTCTGTTTAAATCCACAGCTGCTGTGTCTAGACTTCTGCATGCAATTCTGTCCATGCCATGTTCAGAAGAATATAATAGAACTAAAAAGATAAAAAAGGGCAGCAAAGATGATCAAAGTTATGAAAAAGCTTTGGTAAGAGAAGAGATTAAATAGACTATGATTTTTTAGCTTGGAGAAAACACAACAAAGGGAAAATATGAAAAGATTTTTGAATCATAATTGTCACTGGGAAGACTAATAGGAAACATTTATTTACTGCTTCTCCTAAAGCAAAAACTAGGCACTCTCAATGAAATTATCAGGTAGCAGGTTTCAGTCAACAGCAGTATGTTTGTGCACACACCTAAGTTGTAGATATCATTGTGCAGGACATTATGGATGCAAAGAGTCAGTCACACAATTAGGCAAATTCATGGAACAAAAATCCACCCAGATTTGATGGAAAAATGTGTTTTTCATTTTCTTGCATTATTTTCTTTAGACCCTTAATTGCACAGGGGTGTAATTGTTCGAAAGTCTTTGTGCAATTGCTTGAGTGACAGGAAATTCCACAAGGTGACTTAGATGCTACATCTAGGTGGATGATTGAATTACCTTCAGCTAGTATAAGTGAAGGGCATACTTATAGAACGGTTGCCATAGACTGCATGATGAGCTGTACTTTGTTACCTCACAGAGACTTCCATGTCTCAACCCTTACTAGACGGGGTTGGTTTTGTATGTTTTTAAATTCCTACAGATTAATATCTTAATACTAAAGAAAATGTTTAAATCACCATAGTAGTCGCTGAATCAGCGCTTGCATTGCACCTTCCCAGTAATTTTTATTACTCTTGCTTTCATATCCATTATTCTGAATGTCAGGGAGCTATTTTTAAGTACTAGCTTAGTTAAGTTTAATAAAAGATATTAAAATATCTGCACCAGAAAAATTAAAATAATTCCTTATTAAGAATTTAGTTTAATAAAATCAAATGCTTATGTAGCTAACTGCATGACTGCTCTAGATAACATGCATTTTACAGGAGTAACATTTTATGGTCTATGCTATAAGAGTGATGTAGAAAAAGACAGGTGGGACCACGATTATGAAGAGTCACAGAAAGTATCATTAATTTTATATGTACAACAGAAAATTTGGCTACCTTTTTTATTACAATCAGTATTATCATTAACTTATTGTTTTAGACTGAATTTCCTTTTCAAAATCAAAAAGTCTATCTGGACTTCAGTAAGGCTGAAGACATGGTCTCTCACAACATCTTGCTTGCCAAATTGGAGGGATATGGATTTGATGGGTGGACTGTTCAGTGGATAAGGAATTGGCTGGATGGTCGCATCCAGAGGGTGGTACTCAATGGCTTGAAGTCCAGATGGAGATGAGTGACAAGTGGCGTCCCTCAAGTGTCCATGCTGGCACCGGTACTGTTTAACATTTTTATAAATGATATAGACAGAGGGATTAAATGCACTGCCAGCAAGTTTGCAGATGACACCAAGCTGTGTGGTGTTGTCGATACACCAGAGGGACAGGATGTCATTCAGAGGGACCTGGACAGGCTGGAGTGGTGGGCCCAGGTGAACCTCATGAGGTTCAACAAGAGCAAGTGCTAGGTTCTGCACCTGGGCCAGAACAATCCTCAGTATTAATACAGATAGGGGATGAGATATTAGAAAGCAGCCCTGAGGAAAGGTATTTGGTGGTGCTGATGAATTAGAATCTAGACATGAGCAGCCAGTGTGCACTTGCAGCCCAGGCAGCCAATTGCATCCTGGGATGCATCAAAAGAAGTGTTGCCGGCAGATCCATAGAGGTGATTCTGCCACTTTGCTCTGGTGAGACCTCACCTGGAGTACAGGAGTGTGCAGGTCTGGAGCATTCAGTATAGGAAGGACATGGACCTGATAGAACGGGTCCAGAGGAGGGCCACTAAAATGATCAGGGGGTTGGAGGACCTCTTCTACAAGGACAGGCTGAGGGAGCTGGGGTTGTTCAGCCTGGAGAAGAGGAGGCTCCGGGAGATCTAGTAGCAGCTTTCCAGTACCTGAGCCTACAGGAAGGCTGGGGAGAGTCTGTTTACAAAGGTCTGTAGTGACAGGACGAGGGGCAACGGATTTAAGTTGGAAAAGGGCAGATTTAGATTGGATGTTAGGAAAAAGTTCTTTACAATGAGGGTGGTGGAACACTGAAACAGGTTGCCCAGGGTTGAGGCCCCTTCCCTGGAGATGTTCAAGGTGAGGCTCGATGAGGCCCTGGGCAACCTGGTCTGATTGGGGGTGTCCCTGCTGACTGTGGGGAGGCCAAACTAGATGACCTTTGGAGGTCCCTTCCAGCCTGGACCATTCTATGATAATCTGATCTGTTCTATTGTTTTCAACAATAGGATATATAATTCTTACGTTTATTAGCATGAAATTTTCTAATGGTTTTCCGTGAAAGGAAATAAAAAACTTAGTTAACTTTCAAAAAGCTGAGGAGTCTAAAGCTCAAATCAGAAACCATGTTCAGAGGCCAAATTGGTCAATGTCATCTCTTTTGATGTATAAGGGTACAAGACAACATATAGAGATATGAAAAGCTGTGTAAAGCTGCAATTTAAAGGAAGTTTGATGTTACTTCCAGTAATGCACATTTTTACCTTCCCACTATGTAAACTAGATAAACTTGTAATATTTTGTGAACTGTAAATTTAACTGGGAATATCAAAACATAAATTCATATGATAGGATCTTAATTTGAATTACATTTCCCATCATTTCTGAAATATATAGTTATTAAAAAGTGTCTACTTAAGGGTTTAACAAAACAAGAGTTATAAAATGGATGAGTTTTGTTTGGTTTTCCTCTAAATGTATTCTCCATCTTCTCTTCCTCTGTAAAAGTAATTAAATAATTTTATTTTTTTTTTAAGAAAGGCCTTGTTGTGGATAAAAAAAAAAAAAGAAAACTAAACCATCAAAAGAAAGCAATCAGTTTTCCCAAAGTAAACTGACTACCTTGAGGGGAAAAAAAAAATCCAGATGGAATGATTACTCCGCTACTTGTTTATCAGTTAACAAAGTTAAAAGAACAAACACAAAAGCAAAAGGCAGGTACTTGACCAAAAAAAAAGGTATTTGGTGGATATACAACACAGATGATTTACTCTCTGATATAGTTCTGAGGGGCACTTGACAGAATTAAATAGTTGTTATTAGGGTTACTCTGAACATGAGAAAATATGTAACACATTCTTGACAATCCTGTTCAATTTGCCAAAAATACAGCTCTATCTTTATCAGTGTGAGCCTTGTAAGAAAGCTGTCTGTTCACTAGGAGTAACACTGATGCTGAATAGCAACTTGTGAGACCAGATCTATATTGTGATCTATCTGTATTGCTGGCAAAGCCAGGTCATCTACAAGTGTGGGAAAAAATGACAACCCCAGTTCACAAAGCTATTTGGCAGAAAACTCTGATATTCATGTAGCTGCATGAATATATGTTTAGTTTAGTTCATATCTTTTAGGGATTCAGTGCAGAAAGGAGTCCTCTTTGTGTCAGCATGTGCGACATCCCCAGCAGCTGACTGGTGATGGAGTTGAGATGGCAGGTGTACTTCTGCAGATGAACCTCACCTTACCACCAATAACGGCACATACTACAGTGTGTTTGACATAACAGGGTAGACCCTAAGTATCTAAAATAAATATTTACATAGGTTTAATGGGATTGTTATTGTATGTTTATGAAATGCCAGTTGATTCTTAAATGTATTTGCCAGGGATTAACAGCTATTCCAGAACCTATTGCTATTTAATGAACATACAAGAACTGCCTTAGATGTAATAAGAAGTTAGGTTTGATAAGATCATGAATTACTTCAGCTGACCAAATTATAAAAATTTACTGAAGATTAACACTATGTAAGGTACAGATATCTTCTGTAGAGGTTAATCCTTAAATTAATATGTTTTTATTCATCCCTTGGTATTTAATTAAATTATAATAGTTGCCATGGTCAGAAAAATATGTTAATTTATTTTGATTTTGAGCAGGTCTGTGTAATCTAAACCCATCTCTTTACTTTTCCATGACTCAGTTCTGCAAAGCATTTCAGTACATAGGATTTTTTAGAAGCCAAAGTACAGGTTGATCTCAGATTCTAATTTTAAACCTCCAACACATTATTCTTTATTTCTTCTGGCGCTAGAAATCTGGCCATAAGAATTCAAAAGAAAAGCCAAATAGATGAATATTTAAGCAAACCACTGAAAGCTATAAACCTTACAAAGGCACCCAATTTTGTGAGTGAAGAAACAGTTCCCAACTGCAAATACAGGGAAGAGGGAACAACAGTTGTTCAAACAGAAATCATATTTCTCAAATGGAAGAAAGAATCACAACCTCCACATCATGACTCTGATGAAATGGGAAAGGTTTGCTGCACAAATTAATGATGATAACTTCAGGATAAAACTGGGCTGGAACCATTAACATCTATAACATGAATAAGAGACATGGAATCCAAAAAGCTGGGATTAACAATGCCCATTTTGCAAAAAGCTGATTCCTGCAAAAAACAATGAACTGTAATTAATCTTTCATAACTTTAGATATCCACTGTTATTGAACTCTATCTAAGTTAGTCATCTTTTACAGACAGTAGAGAGAAATGAGCATTTGAGGGTGTGATTCATCTAAAACAGGTCAAATGAATCATGTTCCAGAAGTACCTATAGCTCTCCTCATTAATTCTAAAATGCTTATCAACTAATTAAGTATAACGTATGAGGGTAACTAGCTTAGAGGTAAATAAGATTGTATGTGAAATGGTAGGTACAATTTTCCTAAGAATTTGTGGATGTTCTTTCCTTCAACAGGGTTGAAAATGTAAAGGTTTGGGTTTGTAAAGCTTTCTTTTTCTTTCCTTAACTAACAAGTTAAGCTCTAGTTTTTCCAGTTTCTTTGTATTTATAAAGAACTAAATATCTAGGAGAAAACCTAAGCCTTAGTTTTGAATCTATTTTAGATTCAAAATTAGGTAAAATTTACTTTAAATGAAGAGGCAATAAAATTATCTTTCCTGGATTTCATTAAGATTGTAAAGAGTATTTTTAGCTGTCTTGAACTTAAAAAGTTTTTTACTTCTGTAATATTTTCCAGACTACTCTGTTCCCAAATATTGCCAGTAAACTGAACAAAGACACCAAAATCCTAAGTAAAAATATCATCATGTATGTTTTGAAGAAGTGTTTTATTTTTGTTCAACTACAGAAGCCTATGCGAAAGAATAATGTTACCTGACATGGGATTAAACATAAAAATTTATGTTTTGTGGGTTTATAACAATAAATAAAAATCATACTTTATTGGTTCAAAATGGACAAAGTGGTTACAACTCTGCTGACTGATGAGCCTCCGCTGCAAAACCTCAAGCACCTATCTAATATGGAAATTATTCCAGTTTAGAATTATTAAATTGCAGCTAGTGTATAGGAAAAGTATAAATTGTAATCACTTTTGGCAGTTACATTAAACAAAAACACACTACCTCTAACAGTAGGACAGTTTCCTATTTCATAACGAATCTGAGTGTGTTTTGATTACTTGCTTTTTTCTGCTCTGTGTTGCATACTATCTCCCCATGCCTTAAACTTCTAATATTTTTTTTCTCTTTCTTCTCCCTGTAACTCTTTCTCTCCTCCATACTTCTGTATATCAGAAAAAAAATCAAGTTTACAATAAGGAAAGCAGCTGTATAGTACTGATCTTTCAAATGTGCTTGCAAAAAGTTTAAATATAAGAGTCTTCTTTTTAATAAATAATGAGCCGACTACTGTTGCCATGTATACCTGTGAAAAGCTACAGAAATGCAATAAATTTACAATGATCTGTAATTCTACTGACATCTAAAGCTATGTCTTAAAAAAAAAAATTAAAAAATCTTTACTTTTTAAATAGCAAAGAAATTGTTGAACTTTAAATAGTAGCTTATTTTGTCTCACTTAAAGAGGTTACACATCTTCTGAGATCACTGTAAAATAAAGATCTCTTAAGAATAATAGTAATGTGGATTCCCAGTTTTCACTGATCATCTAATTTATCTTTGAAAGACTCTTTTCCTGTATCAAAATTCTAGCAACATATATATTTCTGCTATTCTCCATATACTAAGAAAAAAATGTGAATGTATGCAAAATAAAACACATAAGATTAAAAATAAAGGAATAAAACTAAATATTATTAATAAAGAATAAATATATAGACTTTGAATGTAACAAAAATATGGATATTAACAATAATTTTGTATAAATAAAAGGTATCCATAGGTAAAATTTATAACTATATATCAATAACTGGGCTTAAATATTTTGTGGGATTTTATTTGTACAAGAAATATAAAGCCAGAAAATTTTGAGATAAGATTTATTTTGGAAGCCCAAACTACTTAAATTCTCTTCTTAGTTTGAAATAACTGTACAATAATAACTGAGATTTTACTACATGCTACACAGTTTTTTGATACTTCTCTTCAAAATTTCCAATTTTATTAAAGTTTTCTTATGAGTTGAAAATTGTAATTAATGTACTAAGTTAATATAATAGTGCTTTAGGGACAGTTGCAATCTGTAATATATTTTCTTATACATTACTATATGAAGTTTACAGTGTTATCCCATCAAAATATATGTTTTGAGAATGTCCTTATTTGTTTATTATAAGCCTGAATGCAAATATATTTATGTGAATATATTATGCTATTGCACGGCATTTCCAGTGATTTAAGGATATGCATTATCAATTTTACATGTTCTTATTTGTTTTAATTTTTTATGGTACAATTCAGCAGTGTGCTCTGGCTACTCTGTGGTACTCTTTAGAAGCAAAAAGTAGTTGCAGCGCACTGGCATATTAAGCTGGATTTAAAGCTTTCCTCACAGCAGTAGTCATAGTGTTCAATGTAGTTTTCTTTCTCCATCCTTCTCTACTCATTAAACTTCCTCTCAAAAACATCTGCCTTTCCTGTGCACCCATAAAACTTTGACTTGAGAACAGAGAGGAAAGGAAGTGGTACCTGACATAACTGAGGGTCATATTCGACTTTCTATGCTTTATAACGTAGACATAAATCTTACAAATGTTTTAGTCAGAATGTTTTACTTTGCCTCTTTTTTTGAAATTATATTCCTATGGGCAAATACTGTGTCTATAAAAGAAATCAGGCTGAGAATTTGACAGAAAGTTATTTCATAGAATATTTCTCATTTTTTTCATAGAGAAAAATATTGGCTTTTTTAAAGAGTGGCTGCTCAAAAGGGACACATTGTTAGGGCCACATAACATGATTTCCCGTATTGCATGTTCAAAATTTCTACTATAAGTAAAATATTCCTATAAAAGAGATATAAAGCTGGTACTTTCTGAGTTGTTATAAGGGTGCTGTATGAATTTTATATATCTTGGGGCAGGGGGGAGAACATAAGAAAAGTTCTTTCTTCTTTTAAATGAGGAGTTATTTTGGATGAACATATAGATCTGCATTGTCTTTATGTGAACTTTGCTTACAACAACAAAATAACACAGGGATAAGGGACAGAATTCTCACTTCAAATCAAACTGTTAAAGTAGAAAAGAAATACCACGTGCTAAAACTAATCTCACACATGAAGTGTAGGACTATTCACATTCAGCACTGCACACAGATCCAATATACACTTCTCTAGGACACGCAGATTACAGATATGCTGAAGAAGTCTCTTCATAGTATCAGAACAGACACAGTTCTACTTGTGACATTTTTAGTCTGTATGCTTGATTCAAAACTTGGAAGGTTGGTTGGACTGTTTAACTGCCTAGAGATTATGTCCAATGTGCAACCTAAATTGCACTTTTTATGTAAGAACCACATTCATTTGTTAAGGCAAAAAAAAAGGATCAGATAATAAATTTATGTATGAAGAATTTAATTGAAAACTCTGAGAAACAATTCAGTTGATAGACTGTTGTCTAAAAATCTAAGGTGCACATCCCTATAATATTTAAGCAAACACTGCAATTATATTATTTTATATATATAATGTTATACATTTACATTATATGGACAGTAATATACCTTATTAACTACATGTAAGAACCTTCATTTTTTAAGTACTGTTTTTTAACTGTATACTATATTTTTAAATGAAAGATTTTGCCTCAGTAGTATTATACTTCCCCAAAACAAGCTTTATGATTAAAGTAGTAGAAAGTATAAATTTATAAATTTGTGAATTTTTCTCATATTTGCAGTTTTAAAACATGCCTACGATGCTTTAAATCTTTCAATTTCCCATATAGATTGCAAAATCAAATTTTCAGGAACAACAGTTAACAATGTATTATTTCTGTATTTGTGCATGAATGTGTGTACATATATAAACACACACATGCTACATAAATATATACACTATTAATATTAAAAGAAACATTAAGAGATGAAGGATTTTTCACATTTATTCACATGGACATCCTCACTGACTTATATGAGACAGCTTTTGTATAAAAAAGCTGCAAGAATCTGGTCCTAAATTTAAAAATTATAAATTTAAAAAAAAACATTTACTTGTCTTAAATAAAGGAGGTTTTTTCAGTGCCACAGTATGACTTGGTTATACTGGGCATATGCTCCTCTCCATTTCATGCTGCAGAGGGGAGCAGATGGAATTAAATATAGCTTGGCATGCAGCACAGGGGCAGCCATGGAGCAGTGGGGTTTAGTACCACGCAAGCACTACCAGCTCCATATACATTAGAGATGAAACACAAAAAAGGGCATGTCACCTTCAGGAAAGGGTAGTAGTCAGGGAACATCTGTTATACATGGAGTGTTCCCTGTAGAAAGAACTGAAACATGATGAAATATGCATCAAAAGTTCCCTATGCACTGAGGTACATTAAGTCCCTTTCAAACCATATGAAGCCCACTTGGGGAAGGGAGGTTATTTGAGTGTGGCAGCTGGAGTAGGAGAAAGCAGCAGCAGGGAATGGAAACCAGCTGTTCTGCCATTCTGGAAATCAGGATGGGCAGTAGGTGCACAGATGCTGTTACGCTGCATGCGTATATCACTGATGTACAGAGAGCATATAGAAAGCAGACAAAGTTTCACTGAGCAGTAATTAGTTAAACATGCTGCAGCTCTGCCTGTGAGCAAAGTCCACATTAAATGCTAAGTCCTATTATATTGTACTGGGGATTCTTGTGAAGCACCACATAATCCACGTTCCCTGAGGTTCTCTAACATGGTGAGTTCTTCCCATAGAAGATGTTCACAGACAAAAAGCTGAAGAACGGGTCAGTGCAAATGTTGCCTTTCAGGATGTCTTACTCAGGACTAGACAATACATCGCATCCTCACCTTTAATTACGGCATCATAAAAAGCAGGACTAGAATGGATCCTCTGGTCCTGGGTAGGTTAAAATAAATCTGGGTTACCACTGACAAATGTGTATTTAACCTATTTTAAAAACTGCCAGGAACAGAGATTCTTTAACTTATGTGGGTAGCCTGCTACAGTACCTAGCTATCTTTATAGCAAAGTTCTCCCTCGTATGTAACCTAAATAACTCTCCCAGCAAATTAAACAAACAAAAAAATGAGAAAATGAATGAAAAAGCAATCACCATCTTATTTATAACAACTTTTTATATACACAAAGACTTTTATTGTTTCCTCACAGACTTTGTTAATTTAAATACATGCAAATTCTAAACAAACACTTCTTTTAAACTTCACCCACAGGCCATGTTTCGTAAGCTTTTATTTTCTGCTGTTTTGCTACCTCTTTGTTGATTTTGAATTTGTCCAGATCTTTCTTTAAAATATCTTTACAAACTAGTATGGCAGCTTGTCACTAATCAGAAAGTGCTGCAACTCTGGCCCAAATTAAATTATACTACTTTTCCCCCTCTGCAAACCAGGGCATAGGAGGAAAGTAGTATGTACACAGAAAAAGAGGCAGGAAAAGGACAGACTGGATTACTGTACACAGAAATTTGGAGATACGCTTTGTTCCAGATGAATAAAATATAATTAGTACTATTCCAACTGAAGCATTGCTGAATGGAATAATTAACTACTGTCTCTTATTTAAGACACTTCCGTTATGTCTTCCCCAGCTGGACATAAAACTATTGATAACTACAGTCCAAGTTCAGGTTTCCAATTAATACACATCAGCTTTACAGTAAATCCATCTGCAGAATATTCCTTCCTTTCAGTAACAAGAATGTGACTGGAATAGGATTGTGTCAAAACTTGACTAATATTGTTGTTCATCATATCTGTATTTTCTGCTGACTCAATAAAAGAAGGTGCAATCATAAAATCTTGATTTAAAATGAGAATGAGAAGACAAAATGTTATATTTATTTTGTTTCCTTTATATAACTGAATAGACACATACTCTCATACATGTTTTTTAAACTAGAATTCTATGTAAGTTTAATTAAAAGGAAACTGTAAATACACCATACAAGGACATTTTCAGACAAAGAGGCAGAAATATACTCTTTAGTCCTGTTACAATTGTTTCCATGATATTAAGTATCCATCCAATATATGAATACCTGCCCTAAAATTTTCGTTAACAAAAGTAAGCACAGGCAGAGAACATCCATTTACCACCCAGGGAAATGTCTAAAGCCTGAAACAATGAAAACTATCTACTCTCTGATTTCCTTGTTTCAAAAGTTGTTGATCTTTCTATGCCCCCACTTTTCTTTCAATTTATAACAAGAATCTGAAAAGAAGAAATGTTAGCTGAAGATAATGATTTTGACATACAAGGGCCTCGTCTTACTGAGAACTACAAATCCTTCTCTTGCTTTTCTAATGGGAATAAAACAAAAAGATAACTTAGGGATTCTAAGCTTTCCAAGAACAAACTACAGCACAATGCTCAGCTCTGGGAAAGAAGATGTCAAAACAGGGAGTACAGAAAGGAAGTAATGAGATTTATGCTAGTGACAAGGGAGGGATATTCTACTTTGTTGCCTCTAAAGTCAAACATAATGAGCACCAACAGCTATAGCACCCAAATTTGCACTCTCATCTCAGACATGAGACATGGTAAAAGACTTATGATCTTAAAGTGCATGTTTTGCATTAATTTGCACATAAGCTAATCAAAGAAAATTCTAAAACTTATTAATACTCTTATTGCTACAGTCTCAAGCTCTTAAGGTGTTAGTAATGATCAATCTAAATTGATTTGGTGGTGAGGCTTCCAATGAAAACAAAATATAGGGCAAAAATAAAGATAGTTTTCAACCACTGAATTAATTTCTAATTATAAAAGAAAAGGTAATAATGGGGGGAGAAACAAAATTACCTGAAAAATGTAACACATCAAATAGTGTATAGATGAAGCTGTGATGAATGCCTATAATTCCTTCTTTGTGTCACAGTGACATATTTTGTGCATGTATAGATGCAGAAAGCTCTTTCTGCACGTTTTGAAAGTCAGTTATAGAAATTCCGCCTTCCCCCCACCCCCCCACCCCCCTAATTCTTGAATGAATACATTAATTACATGTAGGATATGCTATTCACAAAACTTCACTGCTACTAGATACATGGTGATAATAATCTGCCAGATGTTGAAACACATACCTGATTAAAAACCTGGTTTGGCAGAAGTCAACTCCAGATGAAAAGCACGATAATAGGCAATAACAGGTGGCAATAATAGGTTAAGATACCCTGATGTGACAGTGTATTCACTGTCACTTCAGCTGCCAGAATGTTTGCCCTGCTTTTCTATTTTGTATCAACGAAGACAGATACGTAAGTAGTCGAGGTATTAAGCTAATCCATCTCTTCTCCATTAAGATGCCACTTCATTTCCTTTTCTGACTTTTTTTAGGACAAACACCTACTTTCTCAAACTTCTCCTTCCTCACCTGGATAGCTTTACTTGAAATCCAAAGCTGCTCATATACTTTCAAGAGGAGCACACTACAGAAGGAAGCTGTGCCTGAGAACACCCCGTCTCTAACAAGGAAGCAACAAACTGGACTCCGCTTTTGAGACACACCAGACTACCATTCATGTGTCACTCATGAATCTAGTCTCAGTATTAAAATAACTGAAATGTAAAAAGTGAACCTAAATTGACTGGTAGACTAGTAAACTGTCTAAAACTAAAATTGAAAACCAGAAATATATTCAATATAACAGAGGGAAAAAGAAATGTTTAATACTCTGAGTAAATAAAAGTTGGTAGATACAAGAGATTTGTCGTTATTTTGCCCAAATCCATCATATAGTTTGCTCAATACATAATACAGCAAGAAATATGTTATAGATTACTGGATATGAAGGTGAGAAAGGCTATAAAAATAATCTGTACAGCAAAGGCAACTGACCTGTATTCCTCTCTCTAGATCATTAATTTAGGATCAAAGGGATATTATTCTGGTATCTCAAAAAAGGACATTACAAACATTTGCATAGCCTAGATCAGCCAAGGTAAGGAAGTCTTGCAAAAGTGTTACCTAGATCAACTTTAAACGAGTGTTTGAGATAAGGCACTTAGAACATTTGAAACTTTTATGAGTACTCTCCTGACTAAATGTGAAATATATTAGTTCAAATGTTTAATACAAATAGAAGTTCAACAAGGACTTCATAAGAAGGATGAGTACAACAATAGTGCCATTAATTCTCTAAAATTTAGAAGTCTTGTTTCACTGAACAAGATTCTCACAGCAGAAAAGTAGGAAGTACTGGCTTCATAATTTTCTTAAAGCCATTAAACTGGCTTAAATGTCATAATGAATTTGTTAAACACGGTGCACTAGACATCGAACAAATATATATGGCCTTAATCTTCATAAAAGTCTGTACTTCTACATACATTTTCAGTCTTAAATTAAAAATCCTACTGTTAGAATGAGATGAAAATCAAATATCTCCAGTGTGTTGATAACAAGTTTGGTCAATCAGAAGCAGTTACAGAATTTGCATTTTGTTTGGGCTTTACCTAACCATTTCCAGAATTTACAGTGCTAGAAACAGATACTAAGTGATACTAAGAAAAGGAAAGAGACTTTCCTAAGTCATACTAAGAAAAAGGAAAGAAGAGTTGAAAGGGATTATAGTCCTGAATGTAAAGACTCTTAGGAGGTGTCAGAGAAAGCAGTGCAGTCTGACAGATATTCACATTCTAGACACAGACAGAATGTGAAAGAAGATGTTCTGTCCAGGGAGAAAAAAAACAACAAATCGGACCTATGGGAGGAAACAATGTTGAACAAAGTATTTCACAGGTTGTGTCAGCTCTGGGGGGCTCCCAGCTTCCATTAGTTTCTCAGTAGAAGCCATCACTAGCTCTAAGAACTTAGAAAAGAAGTATTTCTCCACAATCTTCTTTTTCCATTATCTTATTAAGCTGATATACTCGTAAAAAGAACCCATCATCCCCAATGGCAGGGAAAGAATTGGTGATGATGTCAGATAGCAGAAATTTGCTTGATGAATTTTCTGCACTTACCAGTCTAGACTGATTCTCACTCAGATAAACAGAATGGATTTTAATTATTCTACAGACAGATTATGGCAAGAAAATCAATGGATAGTTCCCAAAAATCTTGGTAGAAAATTCTGATAATTTATGCACTGCTGAAGATGGTTAATGCAGGATACTAGATTTCAGGGATCATTCCTGTTTAGAAACTGAGAATATAGATGTACAAGTTACTACAAATACATACTGTGAATGTGTACAGTGGACAAACTCAAGGGTTAACAGTAGTCATAGAGATTCTGTAACACTTAAATGGATTTTATTCCTAAAACTGTTGCATGCAGGATTGCACCAGTTGTGATGCAAATGTGTATTTGTTTTGACAATGAAGAAAGAAACATTGTATTTTTAAGCTATATTTAATGTCTCTTTTTCTCCCTGAAGATACATTACCGTCCTTTTATACTAGCCATCTATATCCTAGACTAAAATGATGCTGTTCAACAGAGAAGTTGCGTGAGCAATACAGGTCCTAGAGGACATGAATGTTGAAGAGTTTCCTTTTACCCTTCCCCCAGGGAAGTGCTTCCATTTTCCACTTATTCTCAGGATTCATGCTACTGTTAACAAGGCAACAGCACATGCAGAAATGTCCCCTCTATGGGATGCAGGTGTGGATGGCAAGCAAATGTGTTTGAAGAAAGATGCAACGCACAGTGTTAAAGCAAAAAGTTAGCAAAAAAGCTACCGAATTTGGAGACACTTAATCCCTTGGATATTTTTGACAATGACATGAAAAAGTAGATTTATGTTAAAGCAATGTATTGTGTTTGCATTGGAGAAGCTCGTGGAGAACTGTCTCCTTTAGCAGGGATCCCACAGTGGAGCAGGGAAAGAATGTGAAGAGTCCTCTCCCTGAGGAGGAAAGAACAGCAGAGACAATGTGTGTGACTGGGAAGGAAGGAGGAGTTGGGGGGGAAGGTGTTTTAGGATTTAGTTTTTATTTCTTATTACCCTACTCTGATTTGATTGGTAATAAATTAAATTTCCCCAAGTTGAATCTGTTTCACAAATTACAACAGTAATTGCTGATCTCCCTGTCCTTATGTCAATTCATGATCCTTTTGTTATATTTTTTCCCCTCAGTCCAGCTGAAGAGGGGAGTGATAGATAAGCTTTGGTGGGCACCTGTCGTCCAGCCAGGGTCAACCCACCTCAGCTAAGAAAACACAGGCAGCAAAAACCAAAAGAAAAAGGAAGGACAAAATCCTGTGAAAATCTAACAAAGAAAATGATTTATGAGTTAGTACAGAAAAGTCCCTGACTCTATATTGTTTTACTGATTATAAGGTAAACCTATCCCGAATCCACTAAGAAAAGTATAAAATGTACATATTGCTGTGATACTGCTTCCTTGTAGGTATCATTTACGGTTTACAATATCATTTTCAGCTTTGGTTATCTTTTCAAAAAATATAAATTATTGCTCTTATGCTTAAACCATACCAAACAGAATCATTATTCTGTTATTTAAATATAAAATGTGGAAAATACATGCTACTTCAGGTGAAATAAACAGGTTACTTGACAGATGTTCTTATAAGACTTCTAAGTAGGGTGATCTCAAACTGTCCAAACTAGTGATGGGGTTTAAAGTTTCAGCAACAGAAGTGACAAAAAGAGAGGAGAAGAAAACAAATCTATCTAAATCAATTCTGTTGATAAAGTAACAGACATATGGAACAAGCTACTTCGTAAGACAGCTGATTCAGACAGCATAAGTAAGCTTAAGAGACAGCTAAGTATTTTTATGTGGAAAGCGGCATGGAATTCACAGCAAGAGGATAGATGGTTGAGATAACTGAAATGGGACACGCTTATTTTAACACAAGACTTACTGTTGGGGTTGGGTTTTTTTTCCCCCCTTTCTTTCCATTAAGGCCAAGTGATGAGCTTTCGTAGGCATTTGATAATGATATCTAATTTGCATTATGTTTCCTATTTGTGGGAATGTTTACAGTTACCACCAGACAAAACTTGCTATCTGGAGATATTTTCCTTGAAATCGAATATTTTAATAGTAAACTTACTGAGGCTTTACCACTATTTCAATGGAAATCATAAAGTAAGCTTGATTGCCTCCCATCCCATGCTGAAATCAGTTCTCTTGTCTACACAAATTATTTTTTTTTCATAAAATTTCCTACTTCTCTGTTACTGATAGAAAAACAGTTGTTGTAGTGCTACTGACACAATTTTTGCCTCAGTATGATCAAGTTGTCTGGGCTAGAGTTGCTTCAAACTGTAGTTAAACTACTGGTACCATTAGCATTCTTATTACTTCTATGGGTAGAGTTCGACTGGTGACAATTGTGTTTAGAATTACATACAGGGGATGTGAAACTCCAACTTGGATAATTTTTAAATTAGGAACTTCAAGACAAGATCCTGAATTAACAGTTAATCTTGATCATTTTTCAAAAACGTCAGAAGATCTAACAATTAACAATATTCTAATAGCAGAAGTTAAGCTATTTTAAATCTCTTTAAACAACAATAATCAAGCCTGAAAATTTGCTACAAAATAATGTATTCCCATCCCTGCACACAACTCAGAATGATGGCAGAACCACAACTTCTGATACTGCTTCAGGCACTGCTGGAGTCAATTGTCTCCAGCAAGCTGTCCATCTCCTTCTCCTGGAAAAAAAATTTCTCTAAAGAAAATTCAGTCCTTTTTCTATCCTAATCACATATACTTCCCACTGTCCTTCAACTTGGCTTATGACTAGCAAAAGCAATTTTGGTCATCTTCTTTCAAAAGGGAAAAGTTACTCTGGGCTGAGAACCCTGATCATACTAAGCTCAATGACAAGTGATCATTGATTTAATTGGGAACACCACACTGCACCACATTTGTTACTGAAATGATTTGTAACCCCATGAAGTGCTTGCTGGAAGTTCAATTTTCATAACATGCCAATGATTTTATTCCAGCACACTTGAGATGGAAGAGTTTGTACAAGTAAATAAATGGATATCATTACCATTTGTAATTATATTTGGGGGGAAAAAAAAAAAAGAAGAAAAAAAAAGAAAAAGGTAGTTTATCTCTCTATCCTTTTTTTTTTTTTCAGTAAGAAAACTCACATAAACACCTGCTGCTTCAGTTCAGTGGCTGACAGTACTTAACATTCACAGTTTAACATATGTTTAATAAGAATGTGAGGAATTCCTATGAGCCACTGGAATAGGTTTTTTTCTTAGTGAACAGAGTCTCTCATCTAGATATAATGACAAGTGCAAACCTCCATATAATTCTTTGCATTATAATGAAAAAAGCCATAGAAATTGTTGAATTAATCTTCTAACTAGATGTTATATTTTGACCAGAATTAGGCTTGATGATGCTGCACAACAATATTGTGAACTATGGCCATAGAGTTCTTTTTTTAAAAGAACAATACGTTTTTTAATTTGAGTGGCAAATAGTTTTTATAATGAAACTTCTAAAATTTTAGAACTCTTTCATGGCTATACTTGATAGACAGAAATCCAGAGATTTTGTCTTTTTCTTACATAAAACTGAGAAAATTTGACACAAACTCAAACAGGAAAAAAAAAGTTCCAGTACTGTATCTTTATACAGCTCAATGTCCAATTATAAGCAGAGAGTTGCTGTGGCAAAAAGGTCAGGAAAAAATAATCTTTCTGGCATTTATTACTTTGAAAATAAGGTCAAATATGAGGTCAACCTTCAAATATATACAGAGTAAATTATAGTGCAGCATTCTAAATATTCTACACAGCAAAAATTATATTGCATTCTCAACATAATCAGAAAAATGAAGTTGAGCATGTATTTCCTGATAACTATATTACAGATGAGACTAGCTAGGGTAAGAAGTAAAAAACCTAGATCCAATAAATCAAAAATTAATAAAAAGCTTATAATATTACTTTGCTTAATTATAAATATAATCTCTTATTAAGGCTGATGTATAATAATCTTTCAACTGCCTTTAACACTGCAGAATCTTCTCCAGAACAAACTAAAATAGTAGCAATCATACAAAACATTTAAAAATAATTCAGTGGCGAACTTCTTTATTGCTTACAGCCTAGAAGCAAAACACAAACACACACAAGACTGGAGTACTTGGTCTGTCTGATGCTTTTAGAAAAAAAAAAGTGTCTCTTGAAATAAAAGACCTTATATTAGATAAAACACATTTGAAAAAAAAATGAATTGGACACAGAGTTTGAAGAAATAAACATGCTTGTTTGTCAAAATAAAAGCTTTCAGAGAGCACTGTCATTGTCCTGATATAAGTAATTTTAGCTGTTTCACAGACACTTATGTACCTCCACACGATGTGAATGAAATGATATTGAAAATCAGATTATGTTATTATTTGACACTTCTCACACTACCACTAATTGTGAAATCAACATTACAAATAGGAAAATACATCCATGAAATGAAAACATCTTCTGATTCATTTTTACTTGTCTGATATCCCAAGTCTCTTTTCTTTTCCTCATCTCCAAACTGCGTGAGGAATGTAAATGACTGGCATTCTTTTATCTGTTGCAGTCACGTCTAGTTCGAATTTCCAAATCATGCTTTGGTAGAAGGACTGTATATAACATATCACAGGCAATGCCAGCAGAGATAAATTATTTTCTAATCATTTTAGAAGAGTACTAATTTATTTTTTTTAATCTACTTTGGATACTTGTGGTTTCATTTCATGTTCATTCCAAAAGATACTGAGCGTTCTTTGCTCTGGGCTAGCTACAAGATTTACTGTTTTCTCTGATAGTATTATCAGTGGGCTATTCCACCCTGATAAATCGTAACTGCAATACTAATAGGTTTATAATGACGGCTTAAACTTTACACTTTGTAAGCATTGGAGGCTTCACTCACCTTGTTCAAGTGGCTGGCTTTTAGTTGAAGTAGTTTTCATCTTGAGTGCCTCCCTAACAGACATGTCACAGCAGGAGCCTTTGTTAGTGTCTTGGTCACTGTCAGCCTGATCACTGTCCCCATGCCCGCTGTCCCTCAAGCTGGCTCTTTCTGGATCCTTGAACGTGGAGCTACTTAAATACATATTAAAAAAAAAAAAAAAAAAAAAAAGAGAGAGAGAAAAAAGAGAGAGAGAGTTGTATTTACTTGTTCTAAGTTGAATCGTACTCTCTGGCAAAGCAATTTTGACAAGAATGCAAATGGGGAAGCCGAGAAAGTTATTTAATAGGCCTTACCTTTGAACAAACTGCTGCCTGCTGCCCATGTAATTGGGCTCTGCGGGAAAATTGTCTGTCTGTGAAAGAGAAGGAAAAAAATACGTATAGTTGTACACTGGACAAATCTCCTGCAGAGCAACAAGATTTCCTAGAGGAGAAATGATTAATAATTCAAAAATTCCCTTAATCTTCAGATTTGTACATTTTAATTAAATTGGAAAATGCTGGCATGTAATTATGTGCTCAGAACAATTAAATGATTCCGGTCCACAAATTACCTGCTAAAGTAAACAATGAGGCTCCAATAAGTGGCATCCTCTGTTAGTAACCTGACAGATGACACTGTTTATGTTTTTTCATTAGTTAGATATTAAGACTGATGGTTATTGAAAATGAGAGAAAAAAATACTTTTGCATATTACAAAAGTGAATTATTCAATAATACTAATTTTTAATCATAATTACATCATCTACTGGGATTCTGAAGCCCTTACTGCTGTAATACAATTTCATATATTGCTATATTACTCTTGAATTGAAAAAAATAAGCAAAAAAGTCAAGAAAATTTATGGCTGATTAGCTGTGGGGTTTCTTAAATGCTACTGGAAAAGTGCAAGTATGAAAATATTTGGATTTTCTCTCTTTAATTTTCATCAGTATTAATAGCTATGTCAGAATAATAAGAACCACACATGCAAACAAGAACATTAAATGATTGTTGTAGACAAGTAGTTTTTAAAAGAAAACACTTTCATTAAGTCTGTCATGAGTGTATTTTTAGCAGCATGAGCTAAGTAACTGTAGAAGCAGAAGCATTTACAGCATCCAGACCAACATGGAGTCCTGCCAAAGGGAACTGAATTCCCCTTGTATCATCAGCTGAAGTTCTTTGGGAGAAAGAGAGACTGCATCTTTCACAAAACTCCATATACTGTACATTCACACACGTTCACTTCTTCTTGCAGCTGACCTGGTGACAGAGCTTCTACTGTTTTCTGCATCACTTCATACCACACCACTATGCTTGGCAGCAGCTATGAGTTTTGCAACGGCATCCAGCCTATCAGTATCAGTAACACAGGCAGCGCTCAACTAATGGAGCAGAAGGCCCAAGGTAAGGTTTAGTGTCACACAAGTGTTCACACAAGAGACTGGTCTCCTAGATATTTGTTTTTCACTCCCACTCCCCACTCCATTTTTTTAGCTTCATTTTGATTTTATAAGTAGGTGGTCATTACAAGTATTTGCTACTGCTTGTATGGCTGGAATATTGGAGTTTGGAAATGATTCATGATGTTACATCGGGAATTTAACAGGTTTTGCTGTTTGAAACAGAAAATAGGTAGTCACCTGCCATTCTCAAGGTGCATGTGAAATATACATATTTATATACCATAAATATCATGTGTGATTTAGGGAAGGGATGTTTAGCACATGTGAAGTCAATTTACACTGTACTTTCTTTTTTGTTTCTAGTTAAAGTTCAAAAATTAGGATTATGACACACATTGTATTCATATTTTGAAGTTGTTTCTAATTTAAGCTGTGGACTACACATGTAGCATTGTATGTGTCATTACAAAAATAACCTGATGTTTTATCAGTGAATTTTCTTTTATGATAAACTGACAGAATCGGGTTTTACTCATTTGTTTTCAAAATATAGCAAAAAGCTCCTATACTTATAACTTTAAATGATTTTTTTATCACATCAAAATTGCACATAATTTGGAAATCTACATGTTTATGTCCAACTGGAGACTTGTTCTTCAGCAGCCTTATTTAAAAAATGGGTCTATGAAAGCTCTTAAATACTGCTTAAGAAATGCAAACAGTATACTATATTACAGAAGGGTAATTCTCAAAATCTGGGACATCAGCCTTAGTGTTCTGACACTGTTCTTCCAAGTTTTTAAAATCTGGCCACTTTGATAAGGGAGCTGGTTAGTGCTTTGCACTTAAAATCAGACAAAATCTTGTTTTTAATATATGCAATTAGAATAAAAGCTTATCTTTACTTTTAATATCTTTCAAGCTATAAAAACAAACATTAGAAACAAGAAAGAGAAAGAAACGGAGGCACAAAGATAAATATTTCAACATTCGTATATGTAATCTCTTAAATGGAGCACATCATATTTTGGAAGCAGCCTTAATCCTGCCATTTATTCTTTTCTTGATGCAAATTATAAGCTAGTATCCCTCTTGTGTGCAGCAAATCCACCCCATATATAAACACATACAATCATGATGATACTCACAGAGCCCAGTACTTCTCAATCTAAATAAAACTTTACAATGGCAGAACCCATGTCTATTTTCTAGGTCTAATACCTCAACTACAGATGCCCAGGAAAACTGCCCTTATGCTTTTACTTACATAAGAAATCTGCTGCCTCCTAAGCACAGCTGCTACTAGAATCAACATTTCCATTTTTCATGTCTTTGTCGGCAAAATGCCCACTATAAACTGCCTTTTCATCAATTCTCTGCCATTAGAAAAGTCGGACTTCTGCCCTGGAGTTAATTATAGCACCTCCTTAAAGGTGGCACTAAGAATTTATCTATAAACTGGACCACAGTAAGAGCTGGTCATATTTTTTGTTTCTGCTTTTTCATAGTAAAAAAATCATTTTGCACACCCTGGACTAGCCAAGATATAAATTTTAAAATAGAAGTTATGACCACAACGTAGCTGCTGTCCTAAAAATGGAAGCTGCTTCTAAGAAATTCTATATTTATGGTAATCATTAATGACCTTTAATTCTATAATAATTTGACCAATTTCCTTCGTATCACATTTTGCAGCAATACAAACAGTTGGGTGCATGTTACAGTGAGTTCGTTTCTGCAAAAGAACAAACGTAAATACTCAATAACCATATACAGCTACAGAGCTCACAGTTGAATTCTTTTCCTTCTGCTCTAAAAACATTAGACCTTCTCCTGCGAACTACAAAAGTATGATGCTTGTGTTGAGCTGTAACAGAGCACCCTGAGATACAGGCAGCAAAGAGAGAATTGTTTCATGTATGATAATATCTATACAAAAATTGGGATAATAAAGAAACATTTAATTTTAAGGCTAGGTAGTTTAGAGGAATCTTTGAAAGATAAGCATCTGCTTCACAATGGATTACAGAGAGATATGAATGTCTAGCTCCCTTACCCCCCCCCCCTTTTGTTTTTTAATACCAGTAGATGTGAGAGGTCATATACTTAAAATTTTTACACTTTAACATCTACGGAAGTGATATTAGATGTTTCAGCTCATGCATTAATCATACTTCTTTTCACTGCATAGCTATAACACTGCGAAATGAGTGCTACTTTAAAAATCTATCAACAGCAAATAAACTCTTGGTTCTTCTCTGGATATATAGCCCTTTCTAGGAAATTAGAACCACTTTGTCTCTCCGTTTGCCTCCAGTTTTAAGGTGGGCTTCAGTTCCTCTGCAGATAGCCATCGAAAGCTAGGGAGCTACTCTAAGCTAATCAGCTAAGGTCCTTTGATAAGCACTAGAGATATACAAGCTACTTTATCCCATTTGGGGCATCTACTGGTCCCAGAGGTGACTTTCTCCAGTAACTCTAGGGGAATCTGGATGACCAGCAAGGTGTTCAGTGTAATAGCTAAAGCTAAGTAAGATGCATTGTATCAGATGAGAATGACAGGAAATTATAATCTCCAATAAACAACCAAAAATTACTCAAATTCCAGCAGTGTTAATCTCCTGAACAAAAAAAAAAAAACAAAAACAAACAAACAAATAACCCCCAAACAAACAAACAAGCAAAACCACACCTAAGGAAACACCCAGAAACAATCTGTCTCTATAAGTCACTGGAGTTAAATAGTAAAGATATGTTTTCTGTCTCTGTGATTCAAGGTTGATGGCTGGAATATCTGTTAGGTCATCGACTAGTGAGATACAAGTTCTTCAGTAGGAAGAAAACATCCTGGGAGAGATGATCTCTAAAACTAAAGCACAAACAGAACTGTTCACTGCCCTGGTTAGATACTGGAGAATTAAAAAGTCTGTGGTGTGAACCTAACTGTCCCTAGCTTCTCTAGAGAAGAGGTCCTGGATTTTCATGTCTCTTTTTCACAGATTAGTGGAATCAGTTCATTTCCAATGACAGTATGCTGTTAAACCATTCAAAAGATACACTTTTTCACAGTGGCTACAATGTCCCCTTAAAAATACTTTCTTCCATCTATCTGTTCTAATAGGTGACACTAGAGTAAATTTGGAATTTTAGGAACACTGCCATTACTGAAATGTTGCAGGAAAAACCTGAGGATTCCTGTACACACGTTTAATATAGCTTTCTCAGAAGGATAAAGCTCATAAAAAATGCCATTTTGAAAGTGATCAGACTGCATATAAAGCTTTCGAAAGCTGCCAGAATTTAAAAAAGGGGGTTACTTCCTTTCAGAAAATATCTTACAGTTTGACTACGTTACTTTTTCATCAGGGAGTTGAGGAGGAGTAAAGTAAAAGAACGGGCAAATTAAACCTGTGAAAAATACGCTGTTACTGGTATGGGGTTTCAGATGTGACAATATAATTGCAATGGTCTGATAATGTAGCTCGAAGAATCATTTACTGCCCAGGGTTTGGATGAACAACATATAGAATATCCTTCAAGTGGTATTTTACACTGCCTGTGAAACCATTAATTCTATTACAATGGTTAGGTCTTGCATATTAAGCCCACACAGGGGCTTAGATAGATAAACTACAGTTGTTGCTAAGTATTGCTCTTATATGGTGATTTTGGAATACTGATTTTTAGAAAGTCAAAGTAAAACCATTCAGAAGTTTGAAAGTCAAAAACTAAGGTTCTACTAACTAATTCTAGAATGGCTATGATTTCCAGAAGTTTCATTTAGAGAAAGGAAAATGAAAAATTATGGCCAAGAACAGAGAATCAGAAACAAAATTCTCATAGGATCCATTAACCTTAAATACTCTCATAAGAAAAAAAAAAAAATGAAGAGAAAGCTTCATCACTGGAAACAGTTTGAAGCAGCCTGGACAAAGGATTACACAATGAATTATGGGGAATACGTTTAGCAATGGGCTACTTTAATCTCGTTTTTTCTTTTTTTTTTTTTTTTAGTAAATTTATGTTCCCAAGGTATATGTGTTTATTTCTGTTGAAAAGTTTTGATATTTTTATAAATAAAAAGGAGTTCCACTGTACTTCTGCACACAAATATATTTTTTTAAAAAAAAATCGGGGTGAAAATTACAGCCCCATATAAATCAAGAAGATTTCAGGGATTCTCCTGTTGCTCATTAAGACAATGGTTCAGGACTTCACAAGGCTTCTGTTTTCAAGAATTCCTATTAAAAATATGCTGCCCATTAAAAATTAGAGGTTCCTAGCTATTTTCTTTTTTTATTCTTTTCAATCAAAAACTTTTTTATGCCACAATTCTAGAGATTTCTTTGGTATATTCCATAATGTTTGACTAAAACTAGAGAAAAAGAAAAGTTCTCAGTTTCACAGGTCTCTCTCCTAAAAAAAAAAAAAAAAAAAAAATCTTAAAATCAACATGACTACAAAGACATAAATGGGAAAAGTGAGTAAGAGAAAGCCAGGAGAGGGTGGGTGTGAGGGGTGGGGGCAGAGAGAAACACAATACTTAAGTATTCTTGATAAATTATGTCCAGAAATAATTGTCATATTAGGGAAAGATGTATTCTGAAACGTATTAAAAAAAAAGGACTGAAACATTAATCAGATTTATTAAGCTACTAGAATATTCATAAATTTTTCTCAGAATTACAAGAACAAGTATCACATTTTCAGAAATGATTCAATGCAACTCCATTTTATGCAGGTGTTCATACCTGGAACTATAATAAAGCAAAATGTCTTTGCTGACTCTAACTTCCTTTTAATTAAACATTAAATGCAAAAATGAAATTAAACACATCTCCCCTTTATCAGACTGCCACTTAATATCTAACTCAAGCCTTTTCTGTGTCTTTTCATGAAAAGCTTAATTCTAAGTATTCACCCTTCCCCCATGTAACAAAGATCTTATATAATGGCAATCACATTTCAAGACAAAAGAATTATATTCTGCCAAATCTAGTTTTGAAAGAGCAGACAATTGCCTTCATTTTGTTAGGAACAGTTTGTGTTCAACATAGTACAATTTTTCACAAAGACTCCTCAGTATAAGACTGCCAGTGAGTGTATATGCTTAGCCTGAAGTAGTAGTTTTCTATTTCACCAGACTTCCTTCATTAAGAAAATGTATTTGCCCAATAGCAAAAACAGCCAAAACCAACCAACTAACCAAGCAAACAAACAAACAAACAAATAAAAAAGCCAAACTGGGCATAAACTTCTAATAAATTATTCTATTTTTTTGAAGGACAAAATTAAGTAAGCTGCTTTAACAAATCTTGTCCTAATACATGCTCTCCACTCGCATTCTTTTGAAAATGTTTTTGAGACATAATTTATGACATGAAAATATTTGGGAAGTTTTGCACTTGCTGCAAAATGTGTATTTTGGTCTTAGAAGACCTGCAGTGTGTTTATGTGAATTTCTGACATACGTAACACTCTTCAAAACCACATTAAAAACACTGGGCAACAAAACCAGTTGGATCCACAACGCAAAAATGTTCACCAGGCTGCTTCACTCTTTATTGAAGAGTGTTGGTGGCTCATGTTTTCTCTTCCTCTTGAACGAGAAAAGCAAATCTGTGAGGGAAAGAGGTCCTTAACTATTCAATCAAATACACAATGACTTCTGAAAAGTGAAACTCTGGGGACAGAGACTACCATCCTTTCTTGTAAGTGAAGGAAAGAATATTCTCTCCATATAAATGCCTGGTACATGCACTATTTTGTTTTAGCAAGTACTATATTTGGTACCCAAAAAAATTATTACTAATTTATTGCTTAAGCATTCATATTAAAGTATTGCAGGTATTTCAGTTGTATTTCTTCTACTGTCTTACTGAAAACAATTGTTTCTAAAATTTTTACAGGAGTTAACTCTGCAATATACAAGGCACAAAAGAAGGCAGAAGCTTAGACTGTAGGGATTTAATACAGTGCAAGGATTTGCAGTCACAAGGCCCAGAGAAGCTTCCTCTCACCTCTTCAAAGGTTGCACCAAGCCTGCAGGCTGAAGAAGCTAAAAAGGTCACCATAGGGAGACATATTTTTAAGTGATCCTGGTGAAAAAGTAGATTTAAAAGACACTCAAAAGATGAGGTGAGCTCAGATCCTGATCAAACATTTTTTAGTATGAAATTTAGTATGAGATTGAAGCCTTTCAGGAACAAGTTTACCTCTTCCGTGGACAAGTCAGCATAACAAAAGCCTTCAACTCCCCTGAGAGAGCAGAAGCAGGATTTATGTTCAAATGCAGACTTCATTCTCTAAGAAAGACGGGACTAGGAAAACTTGTGGAAGCTGAACCCAAAATTTCCTTCTGCTGAAAGGGAATTAAGAAGATTGTTCTGGACCACACTCAAATTGCTGCTTATTTCATGATAGTTTCAGGATTCTGAGCCTCATTTTATTTTCCACTGGGGAAACATGAAATGTAAGCATCTAATGAAATTAGCATGGTCTGGGAAGAGAATGTGGAAAGATGTCAGATGGAACTAGGAAATGTAATTGTAATATGAGCTCTTAAGATGAACTACATTTTGGAGAAGGTGCAAGATTAGAACATAGGAAGAGGTGCCAAACATTGCACCACATAAAGAGCTTGAGCTGAAAGTACAATAGCTCTGTTTCTGCTATCACAACATCAATAAATAAACATAATTAAATTCATGACACATTATTGCATTGCTCTGTATTGCCTCTATTCATTTTAAAATGAACACGTTTAAAATAACTCACAACTTGTCAGATGCCTGTGAGCAGTGCAGTTAGACTGGCACTTTAAGAGGCTCTCTTGAAGATCTTATGAGAGAGCTTGATATTACTTATATCAAAGTAAAGATGAAAGTAAGAGAAAACACAACAATAACTACTTCACCTAAATCTGCTAGTACAGTTGCATCCAATATATTTACAACATTCACCAATGATATGTACTTATTGAAGCTACTCTGTCAATAAAAAACACATTAAGAATCTTTTGAAAGAGCTTCCCTGTCAATTAGGCTGCAGATACATTCTATCGCTCCAGTTTTTCTGTCAATTTAATATACTGGATCATATTAACACTACTGGCTTGTCAATAAGGCAAATCCGAATCCTATTAATGGAGTTATACTGCCAATATAATCGGCTTCCTATTTATTGAGCTCCCCAGTATTTGGGAAAGCTGTGAAATGGGATTATAAGGTTAGGTTACATACATCTGTCTCTATGTTACATAAATATTTCAGGAATTGTAGCCTGTTGTGTAAAGAAACACATGTAATCATATTTTTCCATTATATAAACTTCAGATGACAGAATAGTATAATTGTTTACCATTACTGAGAAAACATTAAATCATTCTCATTTATCACATTATATTTCCTGCTGGCTCTAAGTAACACTGTTATTTTATGTCTACTTGTGTGCCACACGTACAGAACCGGTAAGAGGTATATGCATTCCACCTCACCTAAACAAGATAATAACCTGCTTCACAAAATAAACAGAAAAAGATAAAACACATTTTAGGAACAAAAGATAAAGCACTCCCCAATTTCACTGCTTATTTAGACCTTGTACTATGCTGTATGATCGTGGTGGAACTGAAGCTTGTAAGTATAATTTTAGTGTAACAGAAACCCCCGGAAATAATTAATAAGAAGTAGTAGTTCATGTCTAGAAAAAACAGTAAAAGTTCAGCAAGCCTTCTATTTAATAGAAGCCTTAATGAAGTTGAACATTAGTTGCTTTTAACCACATTCAATATCAAATAACTACTTTGACTGGATTAGCAGAATATACAACAGACCATTAAACCTGATTATATTTAAAAAAACGTTTTGCTTTAAAAAAAAGAAAAAAGAAAAAAGTAATTGCATTAAAACATACTGGGCATTCTCCTATCAAACTAACTCTCTAGGTCTGACTTGAAAATATGGATTTGAAAAAAAACATGGTCCAAAATGACAGTTAAAGGTCAATGAATCAAGTTGCCAATTATATTTTCTGGTAGCAGATGGGTGCAATGAAACCTAATGATTGAATTTGAAACGCTTTAATGCACCTTTTATCTATGGCTCCCACCACGTTGAGTCTACCTCAGTATTCCTAACAGATACTATGTTTACTCTGCAACAGACTCACCTACAATTAGCTAGCTCGAATGAAATCTGCACTTACCACCACATCCACCTTATTCTAAGAATATCATACCAGGAACTCAAAATAACAATACATATGGGAGTGTATCTTTGATAGCATTTGGGGTTAGTGGTTTTCTTTTTATTTTTCATTCTAATCTACATATTAAACATGAAGTCTGGAAATTAAGACATTAAATTAGAGGGAAAATTAAAGAAATAGTGCCTTGACATTTAAGGAGATGATCAAAGTGTTTGCTATAATTTCAAAAATATTTTTCTTTCCTTGTCTTAGAACCTTTTTTTCAGGATGAAAACAACCTTATTTTTTTTTTCCTTTCATGCACACAGATTCTACAGAGCACTTGTGAGCTCCTGGTATTTTATTTTTAATTCTGAGATATATCTGAAACCTCTTACTCAGCAGGAATTCCCAGTGAAGCAAGTAAGTGTTGTAGAATTTGTCCTATTCTTACCACTACTGTTTTCCTGTTTCTGAGAGCAACATATCACAAATGTTTTCCGAACAGATAAAAGCTTATAAACACTGCAGTACTCTATGGTGGAGAAGGAGATCAAATTATGGCCTTTTAACACTGACAAATTGTTTTGTACTCACAATATTTAGTAAGGGGAAACAGAGACACTGGATATTTTAAATCTGTTAAGTTTGTGTTAACATCTATCCACTGTGTTTACCTTCTTCTGTCCATCTCACTAAAGGCAACAATAAAACTCCCACAAGCCATGACCTGAGGTCCGCTGAAATCAATGGATGTTTTCAAATTGGTTTCAATAGCCCTTGGATCAGTCTGCTTACTTCAATTAGGGGATAAGGGAGTCTTTACATAGCGTGCTACATTCCCACAGATACATAAGTTGTATGCTGAAGAAAGCTGCAAAGGAGCAGGAAGAAGATTACAATAGTGATAGAAATTGAGAAGAAACTCTTAAACATAATATTCCTTTATCACAGCATATGGTCTTCTCTATGGACGGCATTTAAACAGATTTGTAATGGCAGTGACAGGGAACGGTGATTAGCTAGGCAGCAAACATTGTATGTGGTGCAAGACTCCAATTCTATGTTTCTTCCCTACAGAGTGAAAAAAAATAGCAATGAAGACAAAGCAGAACTTGATTCTGAAGCCACACTGCCTGCACAGAAAACACACATAAAGAGGAACTCTGAAGCTTTCTTTTTAGGTGATGATCAGAAGGATGGAGGTAAATCTAGATCACCTCCTTTCCTTTAAAGCTGCAAACTTATCCCCTTCCTCATCCTAAAATCCTTCTCTGGAAAAGCAATGATTCACTTAAATTCCTTAGTAATTAGGAAGAAAAGGACAGATGTTAAAACTTACATTATTTTTTTTTGTTCATGCAACTGTTTATTTCAACCTTTTGTTAAAAATCCCCAACAAATAGTTTATTCTATAATAGTACAAAAACAAATAGTTTATTCTATAAACTGTTGGTGACAGGATACAAAGCCTTACTTTCACACAAATACCTTGGCATAATTATTTCTTCTTAGCACTAGAAAAACACACATCACTAAATATGCTGCCAAAATAATGGCTGAATTTATGACAGAATAGTAGATCATCAAACTTTACAGCCTCACATGCCCGTGCAAGGAAATTTTCAACCATAAAATGGTGATGAGTTGATTTATCATTTGTGACATAAGATAAATAATTTAGGCTTGCACAAATTTAGCAAGAGGTTCTGTCCCTAAATATATTTTTAAGGCCATGATAGTCATGTGCCTATGATGAGGTACCTCATAAAATGGAAAGTTTGATCAAATGCACCATGAATATAGTAGCAGTGGTCAAGTAGGCTTGGACAGAAAAAATAAGGCCTTTTGGTTATAGGGCTTTGTACAACCACTCACAACTCTGTCACTTCAGTGTTAACCTACTACAATGTCTTCATATAGGTCTCTATATTTAGTTGATTCAGAACAAGCAAAAAAATTAGTTATCTTTCCTGATAGGATCACCTCATTGTGAATGTGTTGAACACAGCACCCTATCCACAACAACCTATCCACAGGTAATTTTAAACTCATAGGTATTTAAAGGCTGACTATGACAGGTAAATTCATAACAGTCTGGGGGGAAAAAAAAGTTTTGGATTACCTTATCTCATTACAGCTTGCCACATCGAGAGTCTGAAATCAGATTTTGCTGTTAAGATAAGGAAGATCTACATAAGAAATATTCTCAGCAGAGTCCAGGATTCAGAAAACTTTTCTTTCTGTTCCAAACCACTGTTGATTTGCCAACATCTAGGACACTGCTGCAAGTTTCACCAGGGCCAGAAAGACTGAATATGAATACTAATATTTGACTGAGAGGCTAGTTAGAATACAATCATTAACTTATGCATTTGCCTCTGTATCCAATTAGCAGGATTAGTACCTTTTTCAAAGAGAATGCATGCAATAGCAACTGGATGCATATATATTTTAAGTTTGTTTGGGTTTTTTGGTCATGAACTCTGAAAGAAAAAAACTAATGAAACCTTCTCTAACTGATGTCCACATCACAAAAGTCCCCAAGCTAACATTCAGATGAAGTGTTTGTCAGGGGAAGTCTCTTTCAAAACAGGAAAATAAATGAAAATATAACAGGTGCAGTGCAAGAAATTCCCCAAAATCCCCTCATGCCAAGGGGAAAAAAATAACTTGTTAAGATTGTTCATACTGCTCTTCCTGAATATTCAAACAGGATAATGTGTAACACAGACTGATGCTGCTCCCTGCAGGTGGATCATGAGCCCACATGAAGCCACACCAACTTCCAACTTCATTGGAATTCAACATGGAGTTAGGTGCTTAGATGCAGAGAGTAACTCCAGCAGCGTGCCTTTGCATGCAATTCTTCTACACATAAAACCTCAAAACTTCTTTTCAGGTAGAAAAGTTCATTAGGAGATGAATTAGATTGCTACCATAGAAAGTTATTCATTTCCATAATTTCAGGGACATCTTCACTCACTGGTAGTTCCTTTCTAAATAAAGACACCATTGTGCCATCAGGAATAAAACAAAACCCATACAATACTAATGAACCTATGGCCTTCAGTTCACATGCAACTTTATTAACTTCACCATAAATTGCTAAGAGTGAGTAAATGTTAGCTGCTTTTGTTTAAATCTTGTCAGGCATAAAGTCAAAATGCCTGTAAAAAATGTACAAAATGCCCTTCTAAAATATACTAAGATCAAGAGCAAACTCATTCACTTTCTATGAAAATAGAATTAAGGATCTTTCTCCTAGTACCTGGTGTATCAAACCTCAGCATAGAGACTTTCCAAGGTGATGGTATAGAGCCCTATTCCTAAAGATTTATAATAGGATTGCTGCTTTAACCTTAACCACAGCATAACAAACAGCACCAACACAATCATAATTGAAGCTACCAGCAACTTTAAGAATGTGCAAGGAATAGACAGATACTGGCAGGAATTAATCTGCCATTTTCACACATCTGCCCAAGGGAGGTATTGTAATTGCAAAAATTTACTCTTAGACTGCTGAGACTCATAGTAATTATGTTTCTTTTTTAATAGAAATAGCCACAGGTAGTAACAAATTGGGTTCTGAGATGGGGAACTGGGTATCCATTCTAACCCAAATTACTATGTAATTGTCTTTATTATAAAATACTATAGAAAACCTATGACTGAAAGTTTAAAGAACAAAACCTTTCCTTTAAGTAAACTGTTCTCTTCCTATGGCTATTCAACATCTATGCCTATTTCTTCATTTACTGGTATCAGCAAGACCAGTATGACCACAAGCAATTTTATCTACAGATCTTTACCAATATTAACCAATACCTGAAGCTTACATTTGCTTAATAGAAACAGCTCTCTCTTGCTTTACTTTCATGAAAGTAAAGTAGACTAACAAGTAGGTCAAAATCTGGAAATTTAACTACTCGTTCCTAAGATTTCTTTGCCAGTATCAGGGGATGAAGAAAAGAGTATGTGTGGTCTACGTATATTTTAAATTAACTGAAATTTAAGTTTTCTTCAAAATTCTGAAAGCCTGTGTGAAACAAATGAGCACAGAAATGTACTTAAAATTAGTTATTTCACATATTAAGGAATTATTATTTCATTACTGTCACATTATTGCGATAATGAGAAGTGTACTGTTGAGAAAGGTCATATATATGGTGACCAATGAATAAACAGTTCCTCCAGTTATTTCTACCCATTGCAATACTATATCCTGTCAGGGCTGAAAAGAAGCCACAGGTGGTTTAAGCAGAAAAGATACATTTACACATTTAGACAAAAAGAAGATTATGCATTGAAAGAAATAAGACAAAACATTTTGTTTTCCTCTTTATTTCACCTGATGGCTCCAAAGCTGACTGATACGTTCCTTGCCTCGGAGCTACGAAATGCAAATTATCGTGTGCTTTTCAGTACCTAACACAACTGATGGAAGCAAATGAGTGCTGATTATTCTCTCACGCCACATGACTTACACCTCCTTTTTATCATTACTCTCAATCCTGAAGCCTGAGAGCGGGATACAGAGTTTTAAGCAAGATGTATAACTTCCACCATGAAGTGGAAAATGAGGTCCTTCCTTACCTATACTCTCACCTCAGGAAACAACAGCTTTTGTCTCTAAACTTGATGCTTTCTAGGTTGCAGCAGGTGCGGATTGACAGCATCTTCCAAAAGACTGTTATACAGCTATGTGCAGATCTTATACAGTATTAAAACAAAAAAAACACCTATTAAATAGATGCACATTGGTAAATAATAATGCCTTTTATCCAGCTAGAGAGTTCCTTTCAATCCATGCTGCTCTCTAATCGATGTATCTCCACATAAGCATTCACACACTCAGCTATATTACCTGACATATAGTCTAGAAATCTAAATAGTTTCTAAGGCTTCGTGGCTGCCATTTTTAAAAGGCTTCTAAATTCATTATTTCCCAAGCACTCTAAATTCCACTATATTCTTATTGCCATTTGATCCACTGAAATGATGAAGAGATCAGAAAAAAACACACTTGGTACTTTACAGCTGTGGCTGGATAATCTTGCTCATGATCATCAAAGCGGGATTGTTTTTATGATCTTCAAATCTGCATATCAAATTACGAAGTCTATGTGAAAAAGCAAAAGTATCAAATATTCAGACATCAGGACTATCTCAATAGAGTACTAGAGAATGCAATTGGAGGCTAAGTGAAACGAACAGCTTTTGCAGCTTTGCAGTGTTCTTAAAGCAAAGGAGAGAAGCAACAAGGAGCAGTTCAGCTAACACAGACTCATAGATTCTGGGCTGAATTCTGCACGTGCTTGCCCACATCAACAACTCCATTCCTGTAAGTGATCTATTTAATTTAGTGGTGCTACTGACCTAAATTAAAATATTCACTGAATAAGTGTTTTAAGGATCATGCCTTGAAAGACATAATACTAACGCAGTTATACATATATATAAGTTAGTTTCCATACGCCTCAAAATTACTTATGCACTGGTTAAGGACATGATCCTGCTCTTTCTAGGTTTGTGGAAAAGCAGTCTTTTCCTCAGTACTGGTAGGAAGAGAGCCCAAGTGCTGAATGTAAGTTGTGTTATCAAATCAATACTGTATTTTTTGTCAACTTTATAATTTTGTAGAATTTAAATGTTTTCATTAAGAATTAATGAAAATTTGTTTAGCCCACTTCAGCTTACCTTTTTTTTTTTTTTAAACGGAGCCGTAGCTAAACAATCTTAGCCATAAGTGGTTGCTTAGCAATCAGCAAAGAACGAGACAGAAATATAGTAAGTAAAGAATCTGACTGACATGTTCTGTGCTTGAATCATGGCATTCATTAAAAACAACAGAACAACACCAACAGAAGTTTGAAACAAAATTCTATTAATAAAAGAATACATATAACTGTCTTTAGGAACAAATTATGCATTTAAAAGCTACAAATTGTGATTCACATGTCTGCTCCATATAAAAAATCCTTCAGCTATTATTAAAAATACATTAAAATCCTTCAAATTTTGATGAAGCCATTATTTACCTTTTGTTTTTAATTCAATTGTCAAGTGTGTTTCCAATGATTTTAAAAACAGTATATATCTACAAAGCAAGCAAGAGTTTATAGCTTTGAAGACTTGAAATTGATTTTTAATGCACCAGCTTTCAAACACTACAAAGGCTGCTCTCTGCTGATAAAGACAGTAAACAAGAAAATGTCCTTTAAATGTTCCCTTTAATGTTTTTCTTTAATTAAAAATCAATCAAAAACCACTGCAACATTAAAACTTTTAAAATTAAGACATTAAAAATATTTTAAGGTTTTTGACACGTGATGCATTCAAACTAGAATGAAAACTTATGATGTTACTTTTGTTTACTTGTGTTAGTTCAGAGTTTCTTTGCACTGTAAACATTGTTAATCAAGAAATAAAACCACATAAAAGTAGTTTATGACTGAAGACAGCTATTTTTATTGACTAGAAATGTTAAAAATATGATAAAATAAAAGTAGGCGTTATAAAACTACTGAAGTAAAATGCTTTTTTAATACCTTTAGATTATTTTAATATATTCCTTTCCTCTAATCAGACCAAAGCCTATTTATGTAGATTAGTTACATCTTGAGTCTCATTTATCCAACCTGCATTTATCCTTTGATCACAAAGCTTGTTAACTTAAATGGTCTTTTATTGTTATGATTCGTTTTCCCATAATTATGCAGTTTAACTGCCTGATTTTTTTTGAATAAATATATGCAAACGCGCCAATCATATTCAGCAGTGTTATGCTGGATGCTCAATGAACTGTAAGAGCCATTTCAATACAATAAAACTGCCTGGAAGTGTTCCAGGGCAAGGACTGCAAATACCAGTAATCATAGTGTCACTAGAACTAGTACAGGCAAATACAAGCGTGTCACACATATATCAATAGATGGTCTGAAACACTGCCTGAAACTAATTTCGCATGTCTATCACTGCAAGAATTTACAATGCATCGATCAGAGGTCCCACCCACACAGCTGAAACTGTGCATTTGTATCTTGTAGCAAGGCTTTTCCTTTCCCTTTTAGAGTCCTCCTTCGGCACGCCATGGAGACTGCAGCACGCAACCACCCAGCAGGGAACAAAATGCAATTAGAAACTTTTCTATTATGGGTAAAACTATTTTATGAACCAGAGGAACTCTGATCTGATACATACATCACAAAGCCAATAGAAAGATCCGTGGTTGAAATAAAATACTGTTCACTTGAAAGGTTTTACTTGGCTAGGTCTCTTATAGCATACTAAATTGAAAACAGATCAGCATGGGACTGATTGTCTTGAGGGCTGAGAGAGGAAATATCCCCTCACTACACAAAAGTGAGATGCACCTATGCAAGTAGCATGAATGATTGGCAGAAACTATGTTGTGATATACGTAAAGGGACTCCTAAATTTTGAGGACACATCACCAAAAAAGGAGCTATCTTCCTATCTCAAAGAAGTGCGAGCTGAATTGATCTTATGCTACCATTTCTGTACAGGTAAGAAAGCTAACTAGTGAAAGCAATTCAGTAGAAGAAAGAGATGCTTCTCATGTGACCTTAATAAGTAGGAATTGTATCAGCACCCTTTGGGATTTAGCTAGAAAATATATGACTGCTCAAGGAGGTTATTTAAAGCACTGCCTAATATCCTAATTAACAGGGACATTCATATGAATTTGCTCATTCTTACTGAGCATTTTATCTAAAATGCTTCATAATTTATCTATTTTTTTCTTTCTCATAAGATTTACAGTAATTAATCCAGAATCATCTTCTGTTAAAAAAAAAAGAAAAGTCTACAGCAGACTGAAAAACAAAGGTCGTGAAAAAAAAAAAAGAGTGACTAATATATTACTAGGACTTAGAATGCACCCTGGCTAAGATTTATGGCAAGCTGTACACTACTCCATTTCTTCTCATCATATCAGCAAAAGCAGCAACAACTAGTTTAATGTCCTTGTTGCCCCCTTAAAAAATGTAACAAATTAAACACTTAAACTCAAGGAACTTTTCCCCAAAATCATTTTGCCACTCTCTTCCTAGTACCTTTTGCTTTTGTTGTTTGCTTTTTTTTTTATAGGTAAGAACCTACAGTCCCCTGAGAGTTTCACTTGTTTCCCGTATCTTTGAACCCTTTAGCATTAATTTCACCACTTCTCTTCTTACAGCTGAAGTAGAGATACAATTGAAAGCATAAAGCTCTCAGGCTATCTGCTGCAAAAATTTGTCCCAACTGTTCTACTCTGACCTTTTGACATCAAAGGATTGCTTCTATACTTTTAAAGATAAAAACAGAGCTGTGTTTCTGCTCCGATCAACAAATCATTGTTTAAGTTCTTTTCACGGAAAATTCTTACCTGTTGGAAAATACTGATACTAGTGTCAAAATGTCTTTTCTTTATACGTGCAGGCACTCCTTGGTCCTGAAGAGGTATCTCAAGACCTCTGCCATACATCCTATGTTTTGTCTTCAGAGAGAAAAAAACCACCCACATAGATACACTTTATATATGTAGAATGAGTGTCTTGCATAGCGAAACCTAAAACTAATTTAACTAGGCATTTTAACTTTTGTAGAAACAACAAAAGAAAGGCAAATCAAGCAGGATCTTTAAAGACATGTGGATAAATATTATACTGTATGTTAATATTTCCTGGGGAGGAAGGTAGTGAAAAGGAAGAAAAAATGCTGGGGAGAAAAAAAAAGAAAAAAGAACTTTTTTTTTTTTAATTTGAAACCAAAATCCCCACTGTTTTACAGCCAAATGTTGTGAATCAGGAAGAAAGTATTTTTTTAATTACACTTTTCCCTCATTAGGAAGAAGCTAGGTTGTATCTATGTTTTTTAAATACCAAGTGTTATTTGCGGATATTTTACACATACCTAATGATAATTCTTCATGTAACAATATTTGCTGAATTTTAAGAATAATGCTATACTACACACACTTTCAAAAATATGTGAAAATATATGTTCAGCAATATGTTCAGTAAAGTCCTTGATTTCTTCTTTCAGCTGCACACCTGGTTATGTTGCAGTTCATATCATAGTTACAAAATCTTCTAAATTGCAGTCTCCTTAATTGTTTGCAATGAAGCTGTAAGAAAACATCACAAAAAGCTGGTATCTAAAAATAAAGGGCCCAATCATACTATTCTTAGCTGCACTCTGTAAGGCTCTTAGTCACATTTTACTCTTGAACCACTGAAATCATTGATGAAGTCAAAATTATGCTATTGAAGGAAATATGAGTAAGAACAGGCCTTTTCATCAACGTGGGTAAAGATAACAGAAACCTCACCAAATCTATTGTTAAAACATAAGTCTTCAAAGGATCAGTCATTGAAATTGCACTGGTAATCACAAATTGGTGTGAATTTTCCCGTTTAAGATTAGGCATTAACAGTGAGCACCAAGATGAGGAAAGTTCAGACAACTTTCAGTGCCATTGAGAGCTGTGATCCAGTACATACTGTATGACTTGGTCATGTCTTTTATTTTAACTGCACTAACTTTTTTCAACTCTTATACTTTATAAAACAGTCAGTTCTACGGAGACATTATTATTCTTAATTTATTGGTTAATGAGAATTGCTGTTCTGGCAATGTAATTTTCTTTCTCATAGTATCAATATTCTACTTCAGACTCTTACATTGTATTTTTCTCTATCATATTTCTTGTTTTATAAGTCAGCATTTAATCTTGGGGAGGTGTTTAGGTCTCATATGGACCTATATATCAGGAATGACCCTTTTGAAATAATCTTGCTATAGACAACACTGGCAAAGAGCTCAAGATCAAAACCAGAGCAGGTACAACACAAAACAGGAGCCCAATTCTGCTTCCTCTGCCTATTTCAGCAGCCAGGGCAGATGACAGAGTAAGCAGTATGCTGCCAGATCTGGTCCTAAAATAAATGCACTTTGTGTCACAGTACTATGCAGTGTAACTTGATGAAAAATGAAATTATGTTTCATTAAAATATAGAAAAGATACTGTCCTGAAATTCTTACACAGACAACCCCAGTATTGATTTCACTGAATAAGTAAAATTAAAACTACAGAACAACGTAACACAAAATCATATTAACCGCAGATTGCATTTATACAATGTAAACTCTCTCAGGAGTTATTTTGTAAGACATCTAACCTTGTAAAACACTGTAAAAACTCCTATAATGTTTTTTAGTCAGGTAGTTCTGAACTTTCATCTAATGACAATTTGGTGTCCTTAGGTACAGCCCTAGAATATGCAGCTGTGAAATTTTGAGAATTATGGACTACAAATTTGCAAATGTGTAGAACTGCCCCAGTATCCTCTTGGTGCAAAATGTTAACTTCTACTAGCTCTAATGAGAGAGAATAATATTCCTCATTTTCGGTAGAAGATACAGAAACTAAACCTGAATGCCTCTGTTTTCAGATAGGAAGTTAAAACATTGAGAACGAATGTAACTTCTGTAAGGAAATCTGCTTCTCATACTGCAGCAGCTGCAGACTGCTTTTTTTGCAGTCTTGAAATTTGTGATCTGAAGTTTCTCAAAGTAAAGCCTGGAATAGTATACCTAAAGACAGAGCAGCACTAATACAGCTTATGGTTTTTATTTGCCCTGAAGACTCTATCTTCTTAGGTCCTACTAGACACCTGGCAATGAAGCTGCACTGGGACTTGACAGTAATCTGTTGACACATCATAAATATCAGGTGCCTGAAATATTAAGAATGATCTGTACTTTATCTTAAAATGCTACAGGACTGCCTAGGACAGCAGCTTCGGTAGTTCCCATCTTGAGAACTACTTGCAATACAATCATTCTTTTTTAGCTGTTGTTTAGCAAAAGCTGTGACCGTCATTTTCTTTATTCACTCCAATCTCATTCCTGATATATTTACAAACCTCTTTAAGTCGCACCACAAGTATAACCATAAATAATCTCTAGGATGATCAACACTCCTTGTATATGGAGATAGTTTTCTACACTACTGTTATGTCACTTTGAGGAACCCATTTTGAGAATTTATTTCTTTAGATTAACTATTTATTTCCCTTTTTTTTTTTCATCCAACCTTTTATCTCTTGGAAATCTGCAAGAAGAAACTGTGACCTGTTCACCCAGGAAAAAAGGCAAACTGATTAACTCAGAACTTTTTGGTAGCAGAGATATAAACGTATATGTGTATGTTTGTGCATGGTATTTCTGGTTTTAATGGCTGCTCGTCAAAGTAAAGCAAAATCCTGTTTCTTTTAGTCAGGCGAGTAGGTCAGCTTGATTTACTCACCAGAATGAGACGAACAGAATTTGCCCAGTAGTCTTTAAGGTCCAGAGTGAACAGAAATCTTTCAACCACATAGTTTCCACTTTCTCCTGATTTCCTCTTTTTTGTCCCCAATAAAAATGAATCATTTGGACCTTAAGTGATTCAAAGGCCTTGTGGAATTCTGAATCTGGCAATGAGAATTAAATAGAACTGGCCTATATCTAAATATTTTTAACTGACTTGCATTTAAAGCACTGTTTCTAAAGCATGTTTGGAATGTTTGCTGAAGGTAAAACCAATGAAATGCAACAAAGTGTAGCTGTTCTGATTTCCCAGTATGTTACTAAACACTGTTCTTCATCCATATCATGTGTGCATCAAATCACAGACTGTCTGTTTTCAGAAGCCCTTGCCGCTTAAAAGTCTCTTGCACCAATAAAAGCTGGAGGTATACTGGATCCTTGGCTATCCATCCAAAATTTTATATGCATGTATATATGTATATATGTTTAAACTGCTTAATTTTTATGGTACTGAAGAAGTTCATTGATTCATACAAATAACATATGCAACCATGGCGGATGGCTGGATGCTACAAAGTAGTCAGTAAACACACAAGTTGTTAAACCATGTGACTAACGTGCAACAGAAGTCACTTAAAGAGAGGTAGGATTACACCACTCTTACACATATCAGGCAATATTTTCTTCAGCTGCTGGTGATTTTGGGTCAGTCTGAAACCCATAGTCACTAAGTAACACTTTACTCCACAGGTATTCATTGATATAAATGGGGTTACCTGTAGAATAAAATAGTATTCATAAAAAAAAAAAAAAAGGAAGCATAAAGCCTATTGACTTTATAGCTCTTATTGCAAAGGAAAAAGCTGTTATGCATGCCTAATAAGAGTGAGAAAATTTGGATTTTACTGAGAAAGAAATTATTTATTTGATTTTAAATATTTATAGACTCAATTGGATGTACTAAGTAATAATATATTTAGTATGTTTGTATATATATCCATGGGTATATACATATGTACGTGTTTGTATATCTATAAACATAAAGTTTTAATAACACACTGCTCCTAGAGCATTCTGCCATTAAGCACTTGCCGAGAAAATGAGAGTGAAGTAAAGCAGTTCCACTGTATGAATTATATAGTGTGAGATTATTGTGGCTCAGCAATATATCTGCAAAAACTGAAGTGAATATTCACTAGAGAACACTTACATGATCATTTACCTTTCCCTTACTGAGGTAACGAAGAAAACTGCGTTTCTGAATTGACTGATGAAAGGAGATGATAAAGCAGCTGTTTGGATTCTGTATCTTTTTTTCCACTGGCTATACCTTTGATTCCTAACTGTGCAATTTACTTTTCCAGACACAGGTTTCCTGAAGTGATTAAGGATATGGTAGATCCAGAGAGAGGGCTGATCCTTTACTATTTCTCCCTACGTTTGCAGTTTGAATTTTACATGAGGCATAAGTACAGGAACAGACATGAAGTAGTATCTACAGTCTAAATGCAAATTTTATATAAAATTTACTCCAGGGATGTGGAGATGGAGAATACAAAATGTATTTTAGAACTACAAAATTACAGTGAAGAGTATCGTCTAGCTTATCTAGCTACTTTAAGTCTGGGCCTTTCCTAAACAGAAACAAACTACTCCACTTCATACTGTGTATTTGTTTTGTCAATACAATTCCAAAACATGGTATCAATAAGTATGTTTGAACAGGTTGTTCACTAGGGAAAAATAAATGTTTCCTAATCTACTGGTTGGATGACATAAACATCCAAAATACTCTGTGTAGACGTTCAGGGAAAGCAAAAACAATATTAGATAAACCCGTATGTGCTACAACGAGTTACAGTTACCATCCCCACAGTTGTCATAATGAAAACTGTTACAGAAACCACGACACACCTTTTTAAGGGAGGAAATTCCTCTTTTAGCTTTATATAGATCTCAGAAAAAAAAAATAATCATGATTGATATTATACAGTGAACACTGTAAAAAAAAGGAATCATATTTTCCAAAGGGATTTTACACTACAGTTGAATCTTTACTACTCAGTAGCATCAATACATTAATTAATTGCTTTATATAGACATTACATGGTTGTAGGAAGGTATAATTTTCTGTCCTTTAGTAACTGTTACACTTGTCAGTAGGAAAAAAATGCAGTGTTTTTTCTTTAGCATTCTGACAACTCCATTTACAGTAAAAAAAAAGTTGACATTACTTAAACAAGTGTCATTGAAAGTTATTTGTTTTTTAAAGCATGAATTATAAATCAAATTATCTCCGGTTGTGCCCTAACCTAAACTCTTTCCCGAAGTGTCACTTTTTGTTAAAATCAATTTCAGATTTTAAGTATTGCTCCACTCACCTAATTGATAGCAACACAAATTCATGATAGGCATAAAATGAAATTGTTTCTGTGACACAGCTCAATAGCGGGCTGAGGATTAGTTCACAGTGACCTTGTATAGACAGCCTTTTTTATTTTTATTTTTCCCCAGTTATAAATATTCAGTTTGCAGGCCATCAGTTACTGGAATTTTGGTTACTTAACCTGCCAATTACCAATGGCCACTTCTATTTAGCTTAAAATGTTAGATGCAGCTGGCAACTAGAGCATTCGGTGTTCACAGACTGCAGGGTATAATAACTCAAAGGTATTATGAATTTTCTTTTTGTACATCAAGTGTCTACAGTGCAACTCCTTTCCCACTAGCTGCATATACAAAACGAGTCTGTGTCACTTCTGATACACTCAGCTCATTCCCCTATGACTCAGAACAGCATATTAGGAGAACCACAGGATAAAACAGATATGACATTTCAAATATATTTAATAGTCATTATCCAGAGCCTGCTTTCAATCCAAATGTTAAAAATCACTTTGGAACATACCTGTAGTATTTGAACATTAAGCTGCATTAATCATGAAGTAATACTTTAAATTAAATCAACTGGAGCCAAATTCTGCCCTCACCTTCACTCTGCAAGTTCACTGCTCTGGAATACATCTTCTGAGTATGGACTTTAAACTACCTGCTAAAAATTAAGTCATTCTTTGATTAGCACACTATATCCAATGGTCCAAATTCTGCCATTTCTCACACTCACAAAAGTCGGTAGAGGACAGTGTGGCTATAACTGGCAGCAGAATGCAGCCCAGCTGTAATTTCTAAATGAGCTTTGGTAGAAGACAGAGCATGTAAGTCTTTCGCTATAAAGCAATCATCAATATTGACTCAGGCTACTGGAAATCTGACTAGTTGTTTTGCCGTTTTATGACAGGATGTGAGGTTTTTTTACATTTGGGGGTAGGAGGGAATCACCACATACATTTTCTTTCTATTTGACTAAGCAGAATTTTCAACGCTGAAGGTTTGGTTGTTTATGGGGAGAGGAGGAGGCAATGGGGTCCCAATGATATCATTCTGCATCAAAAAAATAAATATTTATGTATATATATTCTAAAGAAGGAAAATAAAAAAATTAAAAACATACAACTTGGAAAGATAGCTCATATTTACATACAGGATTGGAGGGCTATAATACACTGTTGCAATAGATGTCCTCAGTGTGTAGAGTTTCTCCCATGTCCTGTTAGCTACTGCAGATGATATGACTGCTTCAGAAACGCCCTCCCCCTACTCCACCCCAAACCGAAGCAAAGTGAAACCTGTCAAAGCGCCCAACTCTATCTGATGATCTTTGGGGAAAATACCCCAGCATGACCCAAACATACTAAACACCTGCCTGTACTCTCACATGCACCTCTTTTACACTGCTGGAACTCTGTTTCAGTGGGCATTTACTTTTGAATCACACAGGAAACACCAGTGTGACAGCAGAACCAGACGCACCAGATATGGTCTGGTTCCACTTTCACTAAGTCCACCTCTCTTTAGTGACTTGTGTTGGTCCCTTCAGTGATGCCTTACAGCAGATTTCACTGCAGACAAAAGGTAAAGTTAAACCAGCGTCTAAAGTGAGGTCCAGGGTATTCTAAAAGTCTCCTACCTGAATTATGGACATCCGGCTCGGGGGAGCCTCGCTGGCGTTATTCCCTTGCCCTGTGAAGCTGGTGTGGCAACCCACATGTCCCTGGGGTACAGTCAGGTTGTTGGAGGCGGGCTTCAGGTACATCACCTCAGACCTGGGAGAGCTGAGGGGCAGGCGGGTCTGGTAGTCAAAGTACATGGGTGAGGTGGCCAGGGATGGGCTGCTCACCACGTTCATGACATTGAGGGGGCCTCGGCTGTCCTCGCCCTCACTGGGCACCAGCATAATGTCATTCTTGCTGATCTTCTTCTTCTTGCCCTTGCCCCCTCCACTGCCACTGCCTCCTCCTCCCCCGCCACTGCCTCCCCCTCCTCCCAGCTGAGGGTGGCTATACTCGGCAATGCGACAATTATAGGTGCGGATCTCCTTGTTCTCTCGCTTGCACTTCACAGCAATAGTGATCATGGCAGCCAGCAAGATGATGGAGACAGTGCTCAGCGTCACGATCAGGGGCAGCGACAAGTCCCAGTGTGGTCGCCGATGCTGCTCGCCATTCACCTGTGGCTCGCCAGCCTCGGGCAGGGGCCCCGCCAAGGCCCTGACAATGAGCTTGGCCACTGCAGAGAGGCTGGGCTTGCCATGGTCACTGACTTTTACCACCAGTTCAGCCACAGGGCTGAGCTCCTCCCAGTAGGGGTGCAAGGTGCGTATCTCACCGCTAGTGGGGTCCATCTCAAAGAGGTGCTCCTCATTGCCTTCCACAATCTCATATGTGAGGCGCCCACTCTCCCCAAAGTCACTGTCCAGGGCACGGACGGTACCCACAGGGTAGCCCACCCCAGCATTGCGAGGCACCTGCAGCTCAGCAGTGTCATTAATGAGGGCGGGCAGGACAATGAGGGGCGCGTTGTCGTTGACATCGAGCACAGTGACTCGTACCGTGGCATTGCTTTCACGGTGGGGTGAGCCTGAGTCTTTGGCCAGCACGCGAAACTCAAAGTGCTTTGTCTGCTCGTAGTTGAAGCTCCTCAGAGCGTAGATAGCACCATTGGTGGGGTTCACGGAGACATAGGTGTAGATGGAGACATCACCCACATGCCCAGGAAGAATGGAGTAAGAGACTGTCCCATTTTGGCCCAGGTCAGGGTCCTGGGCCAAGACAGAGCCCAGGTACTCTCCAGGAATATTGTTCTCAGGCACCTGTAACACATAGAGGTTCTTACTGAAGCGGGGTGGGTTGTCATTCTCATCGAGGATGCGGACGGAAAATGACTTGGTGGAGTTGAGTGGGGGGTTGCCCCCATCACGTGCCACAATAGTCACATTGTACTCATCTTGTGCCTCACGGTCCAGGGGACGATCAGTGACCACAGTGTAGAAGTTGTCATAGTTCTCCTCCAGGGTGAACGGGACAGCTCCGGGCCCGCCACCACCGCCCAGCACACGGCACTGGAGCTGCCCGTTCTTGCCTGAGTCACGGTCGGTGACCCGCACTAGGGCAATGACGGTGCCTGGTGGAGCCGCCTCACTCAGTGCTCCCTGGCGAACAGAGACAAAGCCAATGGTGGGGGCATTGTCATTGCGATCGATGAGGCGGACAGTGACCTTGCAGTGAGCAGGGATGGGATTGGGCCCCAGGTCCCGAGCCTGGACATCGATCTCAATGAGGCCACTCTCCTCATAGTCCAGGTTGCCTTTGACACGGATGAGGCCACTCTGCGGGTCAATGCTAAACAGGTCACGGACACGCTCGGGTGCATAGCCGCTGAAGGAGTAGAGCACCTCTCCATTGGTACCCTCATCAGCATCGGTGGCATTAAGGTCGATGACAGCAGTGCCCAGTGGGGCATTCTCCGGCAGCTCTACCACGTAGGAGGCTGCCTCAAAGACGGGGCTGTTGTCATTGGAGTCAATAAGGCGCACGTTGATCTGCACCGTGCCTGAGCGTGGTGGGTCGCCGCCATCCAGTGCCGTCAGCACCAGAGTGTGGTGGCTCTGCTCCTCACGGTCTAATGGCTTCTGGATGACCAGCTCTGGAAACTTCGTGCCATCACCACGGGACTTCACATCGAGGGAGAAGAGTCCATAGTCGTCCCGGGTGAGCAGGTAGGTGCGCAGTCCATTGTCCCCTGCATCTGGGTCATGGGCGCTGGTGAGGGGGAAGCGGGTGCCCGGTGCAGCATTTTCTGAGATGTCCATGTCCACCTGGTCAGAGGGGAACGTCGGTGCGTTGTCGTTCAGGTCCTGGATTTCCACCTTGATCATGCAGATCTCCTGGTCGTTGGCGAACACCTCGAGGGACAGCTGGCACTTGGCGCTGCGCCGGCACAGCGCCTCACGGTCGATGCGCTGCTTGGTGTAGAGCAACCCGCTCTCCCCGTCCACGTCCAGGAGGTGCGGGGCAGAGTTCTCCAGTACCCGGAAGGTGGACTTGGGGCCGCGGCCGCCGCCGGGAGCGCCGCGCTCCGCGGGCAGCATCCCGCCTCCCGCCGCGCCCGCCGCCAGCCGCGCATCGCGGCCGATGTTCCCGATGACCGTGCCCGCTCCCTGCTCCTCCGGCACCGAGTAATTCAGGTTCTTCAGAGACAGGGCGGGAGCCCAGAAGAGGAAGAAGCAACAAATGGAAAGGTACATCCCCGAGCAGGGGTTGGGGTGGGGGGTGGCAGCAGCTGCAGCGGTGACTAGGGTTGTCCCCGTCTTCTCTGCCTCCTGCGCTGGGTATGTTCTTCCTCCTTCCCCGTCGGCTCTCTCTTTTTTTTTTTTTCTTTGCCTTCTTTCTCCCCACCCCTATATTTTAAGTTCCTGAACCTGTTGCTCTAAAACATCTGCAGAGACACAGGATGAGAGGCAGCAAATGGACCATGTAGCTCAGAGGGAGGGAGCAATCGGGGGGCGGGGGGGGGGGCCGGAGGTGGGGAGCGGTGGCGGGGGGGGTGGGGGGGGGGAAGAGCAGCTTCGGCAGCGTTTCAGCAAGCTTGCCGTGCTTGCAGTCCCCTCGCAGTTACTTCGGCTGTCCGACTTCGGCAGTGGAAGGATTTCAAAAATCAGAAAATTTGCAAAAGATCTTCTCCTCCGGGCAGGCGAAGCGATCCCGATCCTTGGTTCCCCGCAGATGTACAAAGGATAATAAAAATAATAACAATAATAAAAAATCGGCGGCAGCGGTTGTTCTTTCTAAAAACGATCAAAAAGACTTTTTTTAAATATGTGTATTTATATATACATAGGAAAGGGGGGCGGCCACAGGTCTGTAAGCAGGGCTAGAAAAGCTTATTTGCTACTCATCGCTTGTGATGCGGTTGATGGAGCGGAGGGGTGGGAGACAGACAGAAAGGGAAAAAAAAATCAGCATGTTGTTAGAGCCCTTTTCGTGTGCAGTGAGAGGCAGTGAAATGTCTGATTGCACCGCGGGGTTGTTGGTTTTCAGGGAGTGTTTTGCTGCATTTAGAGATCTAATCTTGCATTGCTTGCGGCGGAGAGCTGCATCTCCCTGCCATCGGTATTTCCCCCCCTCTCTGTCTCGTACACTCTCACTCTTTCCTTCCCGAATCAGGAGGCGAGAGAATGAGGATTGCAGGGCAAGAGGGGAAAACAAAACACACCAAAAAAAAAAAAAAATCCCAGCAAAAACTAATGTCCGGATTTGCAGTTTCCTTTCTCTCCCTCTACTACCAGCCTCACGCTCGTCCTTTTGCAGTGAAAAAAATTAAGAAACCCACTAATCGACCGTCACCATCAGCAGTAAATATACATTTTGAGAGAAATTAGAGGCTGTGCTCAATCAGATGCACACTTGGGTTTCTTTAAGACAGGCCAGTAGCCGCCGCCACCACCACATCCTTTCTCTCCGTGTATCTATGCGTGTGTGCGTATGCGTGTCTGAGGAGCTGCACTTTTCTCGATGCAGTTTAATTCCAGTTTGCTTTTCTCTCCAGCCGAGAGGAAATCAACAGGCAACCCGTGGCTGGACGCATAGATTTTAAAAAGAGAGCAAGAGAGAGAGAGAAAGGGAGGGGGGCGGAGGGGGAGAATGAAAGAAAAGCCACCACACACACACACTCTCTCTCTCTCCCTTAGTCTCTCACTAAAAGGGAAACAGTCTCTGTATTCACAGGGCTGCGCTGTCAAGTGCCTCTCTTTTCTTTCTATTCAGCATCTCCTTCCAATGACACTGCCGCCTAGTCCTCTTCATTTAGGGGAGGGGAGAAGTAGAGGAAAAACAATCCTGGAGATGAATAAAGTGGTAGATCTTTTAATCGACTAATTCGCTTATATTAAGCCCTATGCAGTTCCGCGATTGGTGTGATGCATTTTTTGCAGTCCTTTCAAGCTTTAACAGTCTCTCTGGGCATCTTGATAGAGGGGAAAAGCGCGGCGGCAACGCCAGATGCGTCCCCCCCTCTCCGATATACCTTTCCCAGCGGTAGGGTGTGTAGGTAAATACTGGGAAGGGTAACTAAATTTTATTTCAGGTTCTTTTAACAACTAGAAATAAATGAATGGCACATCCAGAAATGCAGGTGTTTCAATCTGCTGGATGAGTCAGATCCAGCGGAACAAATCACATTCACTATCGCCTCATGTTCCTCCCTTCACAGACATTAGTTGCAGCTTCTTCCTAACGCTTCCCTGACTCACTCTATAGACAGGAAAAAAAAATTAATCAGATTTATATTTTGGAGAGAGGGGTGGGGGAGGGTGAGGGAAGAAGGAGAAAAAAATAAAAAAGGGAGAGAATGGGAGGGGGGTGGGGTGTCGGATCCAGCTACACTTTTACTATACCTCTTTCTCCGGGAGACTGAGGATCAGGAAAACAAGGCTGTTATCCACTCACTGGCACAGAGGCGCGTCTGTCTCCTGCTTTGCTGAGTGTTTTTAACCACCTTTCCTCAGTGTTATGTGTGAAATAAATCAGAGATCTTTCATATTAAAAGAAAAAAAAAAACACAAAAAAAACAACCCAACCAAAACATAGGTTCCCAATACATAGCTCACAGATCTAGTTCCGAGTCTCAGTTCTGCACTGTTTGTTTGTTTTTTTTTTTTTTCTCCTTTATTTGAGTCCGGACCCAAAGTACACAGTTAATTCTGCAACCTGTGGTGGAGAGGCTTTCAAAAGGAGAAGAAGAAAAAAAAAATTAAAAATAAGAAATATTCTTCTCTGCCTCATTGATGAGTGGCCCCTTTCAAACAGACGGTCGCCAGTCTTAGCCAGACAGCACGCGAAAGCCACGCCGACTCCCGATAAACCAGATCCATTTCACCAGCCGCCCCGCCAAGGTAAGTGCAGCGAAATTCAGCGAAAATTCAACAGTTGGAGCCGCTCTCTGCCTCTCTCTCTCTCCTTTCCCCCCCGCCTCCTCCTCCTCCTCCTCGCCTCCCTCACTGCAGCACTGGCGGGGCCGCCGCGCCGCGCCGCGCTCTCCCAGCGCCGCTCGCCGACTGCCGCTATTCACCTCACGCCGCGGCTTAAACATTGATACGGATTCCCCGCCAGCCAATCGGCGGCGGCGGCGCCGACCGGCCCCCGGCGCCAGCCGGCCAATGAGAAGAGGCGGGGCGTGGCGGGGCGGGGCGTTGGCGGCGGCGGGCGCTGGGTGTCATTGATGAGAGCGGTGCGGTGGGAGACGGGCAAACGTGCGAAGGGCTCGGGCGGGCGAGCGAGCGGGTTGCGGTGTCTCGTCGCCCCGCAGCGCCGCGCCAACCCCCCCCCCCCCCCCCCGCTCCGCCCCTCTCCTCTCCCCTTCCCTCCGCCACCCCTGTCTGCTACTGGCTTCCCTTTTTAATTTATTTATTTATTTATTTATTGTTATTCTCTCGCCCCCCCTTATTTATTTATTTATTTAATTTTAAGGCGTATTAACAAGTCTCCCGTGATGACGGGTGGGGGGAGGTGGGGGGGAGGCTGGGCGCGGATACCTCCGCGCTCCTCCACCCCACCGCGAGGGGCGAGGACTTGACTCCGCGGCGCGGAACCCCCAGAGCCGTGTTGTCGTCCGCCGCCCCGCCAACGGGGACCCGGCGCAACACCTCACCCCACCCCCAACCCCCGCCTCGCCGCCTCGGGGATGTGTGATGCGGGGGTGGGGTGGATGGGGACACCCTCCGCCCTCCCACCCACCGCCTCCCTAACCACCACCACCCCTTGGTCCTGCGGGAGCCACCCTGAGCGGGTCTCTCTTTCCCCGAGCATCCCGCGGTGCGGGAGAGCGGGGGACGGGCGCAGCGTGAGCCCCGCGGTGCGGGTCTCGGAGCCTCAGCAGCGCCTTCCCCTCCTTTCCTTTCCCTTCCCTTCCCGTCCGTTCCTCTCCTTTTCCTTCCCCTCCCCGGAGCGGCGGCCGCCTCCGCCCCCGCGGCGGCGGGAGGGTTTCAGCCGGGGGCGGCGGGCGCGGGGTGGGGGAGGACTGAGGCTGGAAAGGTGAGTGCTCGGATTGCAGGAGCGCCGGTCTCGACCCGCGCGTACCGAAATGAAGCTGCCATTTGTGAGCTGTGAATGACGAGCGTGTAAGTAGCGTGAATCATTTAGGGGGGAAAGAAAAAAAGGAAAAAAGAAAAGGGAAATATCAACTCTGGAGCGATTCTAAGATGCTCCTGACGATTATTTTAGGAGAGGCTCTTAAAAGATTCAGTTAACGTAGGTGCGCTTTCTCCCTGCTCGATAGGATAATCCTCATCCCTTTCTGAGTTATTATGTCCATAAACATAATTTGACTTGGAGAAAGTCTTACAAAGTTATAAATTCAAATACATGTTCTTTCTAGACCCGTCTTCCCGTCCTGAAGACCTTTTTGTAGCTTTGAAACGGATAGTTTGCCATGCAGAACGAGTCTGCTAGTAACCATTATAAAACTAATGCTGTGTTAAAATGCAGTATATAAATAAACTGTACATACATTAGTGGCAGCGTAAAATCACTACTCTCAGACGTGCCAACTTTCTGTGTGAGAGCGACAGACAGACGAAAGAAAGGATATGTTTACAAGACGGGCTTTGCTTTCTGAATGAGGGCTTCAGATTGGCTGAGGAAAATCGGCGCATTTGGCTAAATCACTTATTTGAAGAAGTCCCCTGTAGGAGCAGCACAAATTTAAAAATGGAATAAACACCAGAGTAAGCCCCTGAGCTATCAGGAGACCTCGTTTTAATGTAACTTAAGTCCTCTGCTTTCCTTTCCTTGCTCCCTACCCTATGCCAAACCTGCAGGATGCCTCAGGATGTCGAGATATTTTTTTCTATGCAAGCTCCGCTAATTGGGGAGGGGGGGAGGGGGGAGAAAAGGGTCATTGTAATTATGTAATGGCTCCCTCTAGCGTGCTAGAGATACTGCTGCATTTGGGGCATATACTGTGTGTGTGTGCCCAAGCGTATACAGATACGCTAACTTTAGTTTCCTTTCAGAGGGAGCAGCAGATCACTATCAGGATAGAAAGAGTAATTTCACTATTACGGTGGTATATAGTAAGTAACAGATTTCTGATAATGTTTCTCATGGTTTACTTATGTTAAAAAAACCACAAAACCCAGGATGAATTTGCCTCTTTTTTTTTTTTTTTTTTTTTCAGGTGGCTAGTGTCTCCACTTTTTTTTTTCCTCCAGCCTAGCTAACGCCTTTTTCTTTTAATATGACTCAGCATTACAAAATAAATACTCTGACTCCACAACGAAGTCAATGGATTTTAGGGCACTCTGCAGTTTGTAAAATGAGTACTCGAGACTCTGAATTAAGGGGAAAACTATACAACCCTTTATCCAAGTAACTGGAGTCTTTGCTTGTAAAATCTGCCTCTTTTATCAAACATCTTACAGCTTACAACATCCCATTGATACCAACGACATGCATGGAATACTTAGAGGAAAAATAAAATCTGAATCAGTAGCTCTTGATCCTCAAATGTATGACTGACTACCAGATGATGATCATAAACACGCTTACCCCTTGCCCTACAAGTCACTGTGTTTTTTTAGCGTTAACTTCAACGGAGCTACTTTTTAATACTCATTTTTCAGATATGGTTGATTATTAGAAATTTCTAATGATTTATTGGAAATCCTACCATCCCAACATCTTTAAAAATTGTGGCTCTTCAACCCAATAAAGACTTAGGTGCCTAACTGGAAAAAAAACAGATAAAAAATTATGCCTGCATATGAATATACACCTCTGCCAGGCTGATGTTTGTTACATCAGACAGTTTATAACAACAAAATGGCATTTATTGATTTTAATCCACCTGTGCAACTAATGAATATTTTATTTGTTCAATGATTTTACAGTATATCTAATGTGTTTTTTCTGTCAAATTTGTAGCAAACTACATATTTGATAGCTTAGGCTGGCATCATAATTTTCTATACATTCATCAAGAAATTGCTGCATTTTTCACACAGAAAAATCAGAAATAAAATGTATGTATGAAGGTATTGTCAATGACTGCAAATAATGTCTATGTGCTGTGCCATGTCATTGTGTGTTGAATATATAGCATATATTCATTAGGGAAAAAAAGAATCAAAATCAAAATTTAAAAATGCTTATTAACAGTTTGTTGTGAAAGCTGTACTTTGGAGCAGCTAATATATAGACAAAATGCAAATGCTTAGTGATAGGAATACATGTATTGAACGCTTACATGATCTGACAGATAAAGAACACATTAAATAGACTGTATAGGAGAAGCTCAACAAAGGAGCAAAGTTCAGTACAACAGCTCTAATAATAATCTGTATGTGGAGGGGTTAAACTGGGCTTTGGAAAACTACTTTTTGATACTTGAAATGTTTGTTGGAAGCTGTAGTCTGACATCAACGAAAATAACTGTTAGTAAAAGGACACATCTCCAAACCAACTTATTAAAAAGTGCTGATTAATCATAAGCATAACACACCAATATACAGACTTTTTCAGTGAAATGTTCATAACAAAATCTAGTAGTTTATTATTCTGTCTACTTTCAAATAAAAAGGAAATAAGAAATATACTCAATCGGAAGTGTTGAAATGAAAATCTTTAGTCTCAGCATGGAGGATACTTAAGCATAGCACAAAAGTCTCAGAACAAATATCCCTAAACAAATAAAAGAAAATAGGAAGACAAGGAAAAAAATCAATATAGTTAAATGTCAAGGTTCAATATTTAAGTTATTTGAGCCTAAAATGTATCATTGGGAAGCCCGAACCCAATCATCTTGAAAACAATACAAAGAAGTAAAATTAGAAAGGCCAAGGAGGGAATTTGAGGAACAAGGAATCCATATATAAGAGAAGGAATTACCTGCTAGAACCCAAACATATGCTTTACCGATATGAGGAAGCCATGACAGAATTGGTGGGCCTGTTAGCTGGCCAGCTATAAAAGAAAAATATTGCAGATAAGTTAAATTTCTGTGCTTTAGTACCCGCAGAAAATGAAGACATTTCCTCTGGTCAACTTTTTTTTTTTAGCAGCAAAGATGAGACGTGGGTGTGTACTGACGTGTCAACAGAGAGACTCCTAAAGAGCGAAAAGCATCTAACTAAATGGTAGTCATCGAGCATTCTTACAGAATCTGAAAATGTAGTAAATGAACTGTTAAAAACATGCAGTCATTAAGATCAGTTACTATGTGTGAGGATTAAAAGGTACAAAATCTATTTGTCTTTTAAAAGGACTAAAAGGGTGATCAAGGAATTATGGTGTGGCAACCTTTACTTTTAGTGCTAGGAAAACTAGTTAAAATGACAATTAAAAATAGAAATTATATGGCATCTAGAGAAATGTAAGAGAAGGACTGTCCAAAAACACAATTAAATCAATAGAAACATTTCTGATGATTTGATTCACCCTGTAATAGCATAGTATCACAACTTGCATAGATTAAAAGGACATTTCTTCCATTTGCTAGTATTGTTTCAAAGTATCAACAGAACAATAGATAAAATTACTTATGGTGCTCTGTATGTAAGTAGTTCTACATCAATTTAAATGTGAATCCACACCAGCAAGGCATGTAGAAGAGAGAGTATTTCCTGAGAAAGGGAACAAGAAATAACAGTGCTGTAGGTAAAGGCACTTTAGTGTCTGCTCTTAGTGGGCTAATGAAGGGGTGGGGGCCAAGGAGAGAGAGAAATTGGAAGAGAGTGCTGAAGTGGGGTTTAGGGCTATTTCAAAAGACTTCAGGCAAAGGGAATTAGCGAGTAGGAGATAAGCACGAGATTGTCACTGAAACAGTTGATACCTGCTTTTTCTGTCAAGCTGGGAAGTATTACTTTTACAGTTGTACCTGTGTTGTTTTGGAAACAAACAAACAAACAAACTCACTCAAAGATTCATTAGGCTTCCAGAAAGGGTGACTTGTCAGGCACAGATAAGTGGCTTAGGACTTGGATTCTCATGCCTCTTTTCAGACATGTTATGTAATGACTGTTTAGCACAGAATACTGAAACTTTTCTTTTTTTTTTTATTACAGCAAAAATAGGACACACTTTGAGATCAAACCCAGTGTATTTCAGACTAAATAGAAGTCTTCTTAATGATTTAAAAAAATTAAGCAATTTATTTAAGAGCAATTGAACTAATGAAAATCGGTTTCCTACAGGTGTATCTTAATTCTCCTACTGCCACTACTGCCAGCTTCCTCCTGCTTCTTCAGTGATGGTTACCCTGCAGATGTGAGTGGCTGGCTGAGAGGGACGTGCTGCTGGGTCAGGCAGCAGCTGCCTGGAAAGGTACAATGGCTATTTTTCCTTCTCTCAGTTAGGGTATCAATTTATCTCCCTTACATACCCACCAACTGGATTGAAATTTAAACTTCGATCACCTTTGAAATCTCTGTGTTCCACCCCTCCTTCCCCTTCCCCCCCCCCCCCCCCCCAATTTTGATTGAAATTGTCCAGTAGGCAGAATGAAGGAGAGGCAGAGAGACACTCAGATAATGGTCAAGCGGGCTGTTTACTTACATAGCCTTCCTTAATAAAACCCCAAACTAGAACATTAAAAATGAAAATATTTTAGCCATTTTATTAGAACATGATGCTAATGCTGGGGGTACGGAATGACACAGTAATATGATCATATGATATGACTTGGCATTTTGTCATAATGAATGTGCTGATGTTACCAGTGAGATAGGAATATACTACGGAAATACAGACATTAGATTTTGTAACATAGAATAGAGAATATTTGCATTTTTGAATAAAAAAAAATTCTCTAAAACATGTAGGAAATTTTCTGAAGCAAATATTTTATGGATTTTTCTTAAACCTGGCAATTTCTGTTTTCACGGTGAATTGCATTATAGAGATCAGCAATAAGTTTTGTTTCGCTGAATAATGAAGTACTTTACTGATGAAAACCTATTTTGTGAATTATTTGTGACAAGTTTGTTAGAGATTAGAGCACATACACCCTTTATTGTTATAATGATTTAAAAATTTTTTTAGAAATTTATAAATGTCACTAAAATTTACTAAATGCTTGGTTTAGTAGATGTTGTTTAGTTTGTCTCCGCATTTATTGTAGGTTGATATCTCCTATGTTCTTTAAAGATTATGTCGCAGGACAGGACAGATGTTTGTCTTCTTGCTCCCCTCTGGGTTAGGCTGCACTCTGGAAAGGGGTAGATTATACCTTCCCTGAGAATGCACAAGTGAAGAAACTTACAGACGTGCAGGATAAAAAAGGAGGAGGAAGGGAGGGGAAAAAAAAAAAAAAAAGACAAAAGTGAGCAGAAACTCCAGAAAGTGCTGAGAAAAGCAGGGAACAGAACTGTTATTCAAATCTAGAGGGGAAGGGCAGAAAATGTTCTCCTGGACTTGAGGAGGGGGTTGCTTGTAACCCTCTCCATTCCTGCAGGCCTGCTAGTCTAAGATCATACATGGACTTGCTGTCTCACAGCAGCGCGAGCCAGGGGATGTTCATCTACACTTTTTCTATTCTGTCTCACTTTGGATGTTTTATGAAGCTTTGTTTTGGAGTAAAATCTGATCTTTGGAATTTAATTATTGTGATTTGTTTTGTTTTGTTTTTTTTTCTGTGAGCACTGGTATTACTTGCTGTAAGGAACAGGTAGAAGCAGATCTGGTCAAAGATCTAGATAAATGGCATACATTGTGCCGGTAGAAGGACTGGTAGAGAGCTGTTAGAGGACAAGGTTGGAGAAGCCAAAATTAAAGTAACATTTCAAGAAGAACATATCTGATGATATGGAAGTGCAGGAAAGCCAAAGAAAATGGGAGCCCTGATGGAAGTTTTGACAAATGTGTTTCATGAGAGCAGCGTCAGGGCAAATGTGCTGTGTGGAACTGTAAGAAAGGTGCTCTACCAAGTAGACTTTAAGGTTATGCCCAGCAGCCAAACAAAAAAGACTAAACAAATACCGACCCATCAGAGTCTGAGTATCAGACATTCACCTGTGCTGATATTCTTACATTTACTCCCCAGGTGGGATGAAGATACCATGGTGTTTGAAACTTTTGGTTTGCAAGTGTAGTGCTTAGTTTCCTGAAAAGAATAAGCCTGAAATGTAAGTGTAAAGTAATCTGTGTGTATAAATTTTAAGGAGATGAAATTCCTACTGGAAACAAAACCAAAAATAACAACAACAAAAAGAAGAAATTAAGCCAGGTTTTTGATTGCCAGTTATTTCCATACTTTTGTCATTTTAGTTTTTCTAAGTTAGCGTTTTGAGCCCTCTGACAAAATTGCAAAGTCTCCCTAGGGTTGATGAAATTTCTTATACATTGCATAGTAAAGATTCTACAAGCTAAATTTGCCTGTTATGCAACTCTTTTGTTCTCAAAGTATTCCCTTATTCAGTTATGCAGTTAGTAGCTCTACTTTAAACATGACTGATTGCAACACTGTAAACAATTCTGTTGCTAAATCTCAGAGAAATGGAATCCCATTTAGTCTCTCCTAGCTGCAATTTCATAAGATTAGAAAGAAAAAAATCCCCCCCCCCAAAAAAAAACAAAACCAAAACCCACATCAAAACAAAAAATCCCAAAACAACCAGGTAATGAAACTGTCTCTACTCTCCACCCCAAAAGTCCAGAGAGTCCGAGCAGGGACCTGTTTCCATTCCCCATCTTCTCCGAGATCCCCTCCTATTGCCTGGTGAGAAGTGGGGAGAGGGTCCTCTGAGGCCTCACATATATCAGAGGACCCTCTCCCT
>JAOTQQ010000001.1:171360078-171387446 GCA_026546715.1 Gallinago undulata
CCTCATGAGGTTCACCTGGGCCCACCACTCCAGCCTGTCCAGGTCCCTCTGAATGACATCCTGTCCCTCTGGTGTATTGACAACACCACACAGCTTGGTGTCATCTGCAAACTTGCTGACAGTGCATTCAATCTCTCTTTCTATCTCATTGATAAAAACATTAAACAATATCAGTCCCAGCATGGACACTTGAGGGACACGACTTGTCACTGCTCTCCATCTGGACTTTGAGCCATTGAGTACTACCCTCTGGATGCAATCATCCAGCCAATTCCTTATCCACTGAACAGTCCACCCATCATATCCGTACCCCTCCAATTTGGCAAGCGAGATGTTGCGGGGGACCATGTCAAAGGCCTTACAGAAGTCCAGATAACATCCATAGGTTGTCCTTTATCTACTGACTTAGTCACTTTATCATAGAAAGCCACTAGGTTAACCAGGCAGGATCTGCCTCTCGTAAACTTGTGTTGGCTGTCCTGAATCACCCCCTTGTCCTTCATGTATCCAAGCATGGCATCTAGAAGGATCTGTTCCATGATCTTCCCAGGCACAGAGGTGAGGCTGACACCTCGCCTCAGTTGTCATAAACACACCTTCGTGTGTTTATGACAATTTTTTGATTATTACTTAATCAAAAAATCTTACTGTTTTTTCTGTAAAATTCTTTAGCACTTTTGTGATATAGCTGGCAAATTAGTTAACATGTACTGATGAGAAAAACTCTGCAGTGACAGAGGAAAAACAACTTGACTCTACAAGTTTTTTCTATTTCTAATTTCTACAGAATTCTCTTGTTGCCACTTAAGGAAGCAAAATTGGGTTGAGGTAAGGATCTGAGAATTTACGAGGTCTTACAGGATGAGATGTGTTCAGCACACATGCCATCACTTCTGAGGTGGTTCCTATATCATGATGTCTACTATAGTTTCTTTTCAGATCTTTAGTAGATCTTTCTTTTTTTGTTGTTTTTTAATTTTCCAAGCTAGTGGAGTGTACACCAATAAAAAAAATATATCTCAGTGTGGGAGACTTGGTAAGACGTCCTTGTTATTTTTCTAACAACTTTATGCACATGAGTCAGGACATTGGTTTTTCTCCAGACCGACAGATCAAATTCTTTATGAAACTTCTCTTAGTAAATGTCTTAATATTTCTGCTCATACTTTTCATGTCCCTACCCACCATGTGGCTTATGGGAACTTGACTCATTTCAGCTTTCTCCCACAGCTTTAGTGACCCTTAGAGTTTTCTCTGATCATTTTGTAGGATTATATTTTTCTACAGGCTATTTCCTCTGAAATGACAGGTCTCTTCTGCCAACATTTCTGTCACCACTAGTCATACACAATGTTGAAGAATGCCCTTCTGATTTTTCCTGTTGCTCTTTTCCACAGTTTACTACAGTATCATTTGTTGCTTCTCTTTTTCTTCCTCAGTAACGCACCAACTGAGCAAGAGCAACTGACCTGATGGTTTCATCATCTGGGATTGCAGACCTGTCTTTTCAGTCATGGTACTTGGTATGTGGAGATCAGGGTCAATATCAGTCCTTGGCAGAGTTTTTACATTTCAGGGTACTATCTCAACTGTGTGATTTACTGATAGTTTCTCAGAGGCTGACAGGAGTGAGCTTCAAGTAAATTTTCTTCAGCTCTAGCATTGGAAGAAAATGTTAGTTAGAGCAAGCAGATTATCTAAACAGAGCCTGATGAGTCTGTGTCCCTGCTCATTGATCTTTCTTAATCCATGCTTGCTTAATTCATTTTAATCCATGACCTTTGCTCCCACTTTAGCTTTGCGGTGTCCCACATTTCAGCAGCGCATCATGCCTCAGCGGAGTGTCAGTGCTTTAAGTCTCCAGGATATCATCATCCTTTGCCATTGTCAAAGAGAGAGGACCTGGAGAGCAGTCAGGTCAGCTGGCATTTCTTTATGAAAGACTAAATAACACCTGTAAAGGGACTATATTTTGTTAAGTTTAGAATTCTGTCCCTATGTAGGGGAACCAATACATTCTTGTTTTTTAAACATGATCTTTGAAATGACAAAATAAACAGAAATTGAATGGTAGAACACAGTTTGTGTGTCAGCAATTGTATTTTAGTGTCACACAGTGTTTTTGTGATAGCAATACCATCACAAGTGAGAAATTCAGCTTGTAGGTTTTAACATAGAAGTTTGTGAAATGTACAGTGAAATTTGGATCCTTTTCTGTCATAAAAGTACTATTTCCCTGAAAAAATAGAAGACAGAGACATATAATTATGTATTATTTCCAGATTTCACCAATTAACGTAAAGTAGCTTTTCCATTACAAGGCTTCTCCCATATTAGAACATAACAGTAAAATATTGAGTGATATTATATAAAAGCTTTTCAGATGACCTTTCACCTTGGAATGCAGATAATTTTTACTGCAGAGTGTCATTGTGAGTCAGTATGTAAAGACTATTTGGAAACAGAAAAGTTTTCTCTTATTTCATAGACATGGTTCACATCCTTTAACATACATTTGGGATACACCCCTTGGAATCTTATTTATAAATTAATTACTCTCCTGCCTGCCTTATTTGCAAAGTGTATTATATAAAAAATGATTGTGTGGCTTTGAGTCTCTCCAGTGTACTTCAAACAGGTATTAACATGTGTATCTTTAAGCACAATGAACTTACTTGGAATGAGAATATGCCAACATAAATTGAAATGAAGAATATAGAAGAAACACAGGTAAAGCTGTAACAGAGGAGTAGCAAAAGTAGATAAAAATGTTAGACAAAATGGTTCTGAAAAGTTACATGCAACAACTCTGCAAGCCCTGGGGTAGTTCCAGAGCAACTTGAACACATAGTACTTCATGTAGCAAATAGAAAATGACACTTGCTAGAATCTGACCTTGACAGAATTATTTGAGTAATATTGCTAGTACAACTAGAACAACTTCCTCATTATTTTAGACAGTAAGAAGTTTTCCAGAAAGCTCTGTCTGTTAGTTCTTATTATGCTCTCTGCTTTCAGAAATAGAGGAGTATAGGAAATATAATTGCATTTAGTTTTTAACCTTTTTATCTAGGTTCTTGTTTGGTTTACACTACATCTCTGTCTGAGCATTTTACAAATGTGAATTCCTTTATTGTTGAAAGAGAAAAAACTTAGAAAACTGAGGCACAAAGAAACTGAAAATAAGATCTTTAAGGTATTCAGGAATCTCAAAAACAAACTGGACAGAACAGAGTTCTTTCAGCCTCAGAAAATGGCAGAATGACAGGCACTGAGGTTTCTCCATTTAAGAAAAATTATTTTTTTAATTTAATATCCTGTTACTACACATGTCAAGGAGATTCACCATCTTGGTTGTGTTGAGTATCTAGCATACCCTATGAGCATTAAGTCTGGCACAGATCATAACAGTCAAAAATGTAAATACTTTTGTACTGTATCCTAATGTTTAAATCACTTTTCCAAGAAGAAATTCTTCTGTTACGTTAGTCTAGAGAACCTCTAATCCTACCTCTCAGAACAGGAGGAGCTAGGTAATGAATGTGAAGGTCTCTTGCCATTACGCCTCTTGTGTATTCTATACTCAAGAATAGAAGCATCATGGGACCAGAAGAAAAGTAAAGAAGAAAAAACTCCGGGCATGCATCCTTATTTCTATCATTCTAGGCACTGTGAGGACAAATCTGGCTTTTCTGTGAACTGCTTTGGCATTCGATGCACTGAGATTTAATGTAAAATTTATAAAACCCCGAAGATCAGGTTTTAAAATTGCTGTATCTCAGGTCTATGCTTTGGCCTTTGAACTGCAATATCAGTTTTCCCCTTGCCTTGTTTGCTTCCCCCACGATTCTTGTAATCTTGCCTATGTATTGGCCGGATCTCAGCAGCTGATGTGGTGGGTTCCCTTTCGTGTTTTGCCCCAAGGCACTGCTCTGTAATCTGAAAGGTACATATCTAACAGGTAGGATCTGTATTGCCTGGATAAAAGTGATATGAACCTTCTTCTCCATTTCCTTCTGTGGCTGCTGCTTCACCTCCTGACTCTGTTTTTTATTTGTTTGTCTTTTCCCCTGAAACAACTATTGTTGTATTGCAATTTGCATGGTGGTACAATCCCCGAGATGGAAAGAGAAGAAAAAGTAAGAGTTGTAGCCCATAATCACTTCACTTAGGTACCCAACCATCTATAAAAACCTAAAACAAAGGACTTAATTAAGACTGGAGTTGCCTTAGCTTTCTCTATAGCTAGTAAGGCAAAGCTGGCTTCTCCAGAGATAACTTTTCTCTCCAGAGAGAGTGAGTCTCCATAGAGACTCTATAGTCAACCTAGATTGTTAAATCTGGTTTTAAAAATAAAAAAAAATGCAAAAGATAGTTTTGAAGATTATTACATATTTGAATCTAGCAGAGGTGAATTCTACATACTGCAAAAAAAGACACAATTATTTTTTTTATATTTATAGTGTATAAATTATCCTATATTCGTAGATCCTTATAGAAATCATAGAATCATAGAACTGCTTAGGTTGGAAAGGACCTTTAAGATCATCAAGTCTAACCGTTAACCTAACACTGCCAAGTCCATCACTAAACTATGTCACTAAGTGCCACATCTACACCTGGGGACAGCCTGCCTCATAGTTTTCCTTGTTGAATAATGTCCACCCTTCCGAGACAATTTTGCTCTTCAGCACTGCCTCCCAAGGGAGCAAATGGCTGTTTTCAGTGGGTCTCTTGAAGAACATTAGTTTATTAGCGTTTTGGGTAGCAAGTAATTTCTGTCTCCAGCTCAGTCTTGGTCTGCCCATGGTTTACAAACATTATTTTTTTCCTAATGCTCTTCTGACTGAAGTACTTCCCTCCTAAATCAAATCCAAGCATGGTTCAGTGGATAGGACATTCCAGCAAATACTTTCAGTAGGCATTACAGATGAGAGGGGTTTTCTTCCCCTACCCTGAGTAGTCCTTCATTATTATCTATCAGACTGGGGGCCTTCCTACTGTCCCTTATGTCCTTGGTCACCCTCTCAAGATACGTGACATATGGCCATATTTTCTATATAAAAAAACCTTTCAGGTGTGCTGTAACATGATTGCTTCATTATTTTAAGCATGTTATTTTAAAGCCCTTTCCTCAACTCTCCCATCAATAAATACATACATTCATCTACATACACACACACAGATTGACAAAAATATATATAAATATATATTTTAGATTTACACACACATACTTTTACATTTGCAAATGGACCCTCATATAAACTATACAGGGCCCATAAAAGATCTAAAGCCAAGAACTGCTCATGCCAGTACAGCTAATCTACCCTAAAGGAGACTACTGGTGAGACTGGCTGACAAGGATTGCTCCCTGGGGTGGATGCAGTTAGAAGAGTAGATGTAGTCTGATTTACTACAAATTGTACCCTCAACTTTTCTCGACTAGAAAATGTGGTGTGTCATCAGGCTGTTCTCTTATCCTTATTTTTCTACTTTTTATTTCACGTACCTTTCTCATCTTGTCATTTTACTGTAAACTCTTTGGGGTAGGTCTTATTTTCCTACAGGCTCATAGAGCCCCTTTCTATTAAGCAAGACCATAAAAATAATGTATTTCAAAGTCCCAAATAAATAATTTGCAAACTAATTTAATTAGCCAAAAGAAATATATTTATAATGCATTATGCATAATTTCTTTGGGAAAAATACGTGTTTTAAAAGAGACAAAGGCTAGAACCCCAGAAGAAAATTTATGTAATAATTCATTGTACGCAATCTAATTCACAATTATTTCCTTTAAAATATCTTTATGGATATGTACATACACAGAACATGAATACCTTGGAGCTGAGGAAACCCAACCTGTTTATAATGGATTTCTTTTCAGCATATGAGAGATATATACTTCTGCATTCTGAAAGAAAGAACAAATGAAGGCAAATAATGAAATTTGCAACAAAGCTAAAAATTTCTTCTGCCTGCATATCCTGTGGAAAGTATTAGCTAATTATACTTAGCATAGAATGAGAACATAATTCCCATTCTTTTGACAAGTACCAAATTACACATTAGCACCTTGTAAATAATATTATTAAAAACAGTTGTACTTGTCTGTAGTTTCTTCTTCGTAAGAATAAAATTAATTTGAGGCCCGTCATTCACAAGATATGCATTATAATATCAAAGCAGCAGTTTTAAGACACTGGGAACTGAAAATCCTGTACACCCTCTGCACAGAGGGGGAAATTTGGTGCTGTAATAAGAAGATAAAAGGAAAGGTATGTGAAGTCTATGGTAGCAGCATGGTCCCTTGTGGTAATCAGATTTTTAGTCATGATTAATTTGAGTCAGTCATTCTGCTAATAATATTATCCTGACTATAATCTATGCATAATATTGGTTTCCATTGAGAAATGCAAATTGCAGATTGTTAAGCATTTTTAATTTTTTTATTAGTTGACTAATTAAACTGAATTGCTCACCTTTTTTTTTCTTTGAAGAAATCCATGTAGAGATGAATTTTAATACTTTGCATTTAAACACATCATATTTTATCCAAAGATCCAAAGGTGTTTCACAGCACAAATATTAATTTATATTGTACAAATGATCTCACAGCAGTCCAATGAGATATATTACTAGCTGTTATTTTTTACATCTGTTTTTAAAGTAAAATGTTCACATCCTTCAGCAGGATACAATAACAGAAACATCTACATGTTTGCAGAATCCTTTTTGAGTTAAAGGATAGTGCTTGCTGGTAAGCAGAAAGATTTGATCCATGTAGTAACCTTACTGAAAAATAATAACTCACATTAAAAGTGGGAAGGGTTTTTTCATGAACTTCAAAGGGGTCAGGTTTTCACTTAATAATGCATAATGGTAGCAGTGTCAGAGAGAGAGAGAAAGAGAACAGTCAAAAAATCATCAGGTATTTTATACATTAGTAAGATGTAGAACGAATAGAAGTTTGACATGTAGGTTTAGTTGTTTCCCAATAGGATTCTTAACTTTTGTTTTCTCTTAAAAAAAAAATAAAATTATGTGTGTCAGAGTATTGCTTCCTTCAAACATGAAGCCAGACCAAGCTGGATCAGTTTTGATCCTTAAAGCTAAGATGCAACATAGAAATAAGACCCTAATTTCACAGGGATGCTGCAGCGGAGATCCCTGTTGATTGCATGACGTCATTGTAACCACACTTCCCAGTCGATGAGCAATGTCAAATGAGTCATGGCAGCAAGTGTGACTCCAGGAAGTGAACACTGCTACCATACATGGTATTTAGTTTCCATCTTATGTTCAGGCTCTTTAAAGAAAAAAAAAGCAGGGCTAAATTTTACTTTTCTTTAAACAGAAAAAAATTCCAGAGTAATCTATTTTTCACTTTTTAATCCAGATTTAAACTCAGATAACTGGAACCAGAATATGGCCTTCATAGTTAAGGGTAAAACTTCAAAAAAGTATGCTATAATTGTTAAAGATACAGTAAAGCCAAACAGAAACGCTATACCGAGTACACTGCATTAATCAGATCTCTGCACTGAGACAGAGCACTTCAAATACATGACTAAAAAAAGAAACATGACTACCTGAAACAAGGTCCTTGGATACAGTGCTTACCTTAGGGTATTGCTTAAGGCTCTTTCGTTGAAATCAGAGATAAGGTGCTTGGCAACTCAAAGGACTGAGTCAATTATGTTAAAAAACCAGCAGAACACTCATAAAGTGCATGTAACAGCTGCATGAAATGGCAATATGCTATTATTACAAGAAGAATAAAATGGATCATTATAAATGAAACACACATATGATTGTTATCAGCAGAACATTGTTATGTATTGAGCAATCAGAAACACCCACTTGGAAATCCTTAATGAAATGCTTAACATTTTATAAATAGAATTTCCAGGGAATTTAGAGATCAATACAACTGTCTAGCCACCTTCCACCTGTCTGGAACTGCCTTCCAATAAGAGTAACAGAGGGAAACAACTTAAGTAGCTTTAAAGTGGAGCTTAATACATTTTTGAATGGGATTATATGATGCAGGAAATGCCTGTTAGAGCAGGGGATAGGAATCAATGACCTGGGAGGCCTTTCAGTATAATATCTTGTGCTCTAGAAACCTTCTTTGTTGCTTTGTCTTGTAAACATAGGTTCAGCACAGAAGACAAGTTTCAACAAAACACCCTGTTGTTTAGTAGTTGTTCTAACTAATACTGGTGCTCCAGGAACATTTAATCTTCAAGTAATTCTACTATTAACCCTGTATTAGTGGAGTAGGAATTCAGGTTTCATGGGTCACTATGTGTAATCAACAGCAGAAGTTTCTAAAATCAATAGCTAAGATGCAGCAGGGCCTTACAGTGAATTAGGGGCAGAGTGTGAATACCACAGTTCCTCTTCAATGTGTTTGTGCCAACTGAGATCAGATGAAATTTCAATATTTCTTTCTCTGGTAGTTACAACTAGAATTTATGTATACACACAGTATAAAAGCCTATTCAGAGACTGGGCATCTCTGGATTTAAATCCCTGCTTATTCATCCACCTTATGTGGATCTGTAAAGAATATCTAAACACAGAAGGAGGAGAAGCAGCCCTCAAGGTCAAGAGCAGACTCATGGGAATTCTTGCTATTCTAGCTGGAGAACAGGAAAAAACAATCAATGGAAATTCTTCTTGGCTGATGTGCCGCGAGTTTCTCATTATGGTAATTAGTGACGCATGAACACTGTTAGACTTTGCAGCACGTTATATCCCTTAATGCTTACTATTTACTGTAGTGCCCAAGGGCCCTAATAGGAAGGCTGAGCCAATGCAGCACAGTTGGGATGCTGACAGGGCCACAGCAGGAGGAAATGCCACTGCTGGTCTTACCAAAGGACCCAAGGATCTCTCATTGCCCTCCATCTCTGCAGAGGCTGCAGGTGCTGAGATGAAGTGAGGGAGCAAAGCTATCACCCTTGGTGGGCTCAAGGGCTCATGGTGCTGCACCTGGCAACTTTGATCTTTCTGTGGCACGGGGGCTCTTTCCTTGCACTGTCCTTAATAAATAAGCACTCATTATTGAAACGGACCTTATAAAAGATGAGTACTATGTTGTGCAGAATATTGTGAAAGCAAATACATATATATATCTTTTCTTATCTGAATTCTAAGCATTTCAGTTGTCATTCACAAGCAGGTCACCCCCATGTAAATGTGACCTTTGCCAAGGTCAGAGAGACTTAGGACAATCTGCTGTGTAAAGGCGATTGCACAAGTTTAAGCTGCCTGAGGGCTGCCTTAACTTATCTTGCCAATTTTTCTAAAACTCAGGGGAGAGACAATACTGTAAACTAAAACTGATTTATTCTACTTTATTTTTCTCTTTACTCCTTCTGAACAGTCACCAACAGTTACCACTGTCTGTTACAGTTTGGTAAATATTAAAACTATTTTAGTGTATTCACCAAGATATTTTTATGAAATAATGGATGTATACATGACATAGGTCAGAGAAACAGCTATAGATAAAATGCTTGCCTGTGCTTGCTGAAGATTAGAAAATGGTCTAGTTCTCAGTCTTAGTTAATTGAGACCTCTCTTCTAAGCTCTTGCTTGGTACTCCAATGTAAGGGTTAGAAGTTAATCCTTTAAGTATTCACCTATCTCTCCTTATGTCAAGGAGACAGAAAGCATCATCAAAGACTTATCTCATTCTGTGATAGACATTTAAGGTGTTTCAGATAAACTACTCTCATGAGATGCTTCTTTTCTTCTCATAGATCTAGGCTCAGTAGGTTACTATGTCTAATGTTAAAATGTGTAGTTTAGCAAAAGTAGGTATGCAAATGAATTGCACACAAAGAGGTATAATATGGTTTACATGCTTCACCCAATAAGGGATTACAAATAAAATGCTGGGATTTAAAAGAAAAAGTTGTCTAGGTGCTATCATCCACAAGCAGATGGTTGGCATTTTGTTGTAAAGAAATAGTAGCCAAAAATATTGGTGTGTAACCTGTGCAAATTGTGTTTCAGCACATAGACATTATGAGTCAGTAACAAGACATGATGTATCTGATAAAACGGTCAGTTTAATATATGAAATAAGACAGAGTGAGAATTTCTGTATGCCTAAAAAATTCCTATTTCTAGAATTATATGCTGCTAAAAGGAAGCTATACATGTTATCAGGATGTTGGTTACACAGCTACTGTTGCTGCAATTGTAAACCAAAGGAAAAAAAAAAAAGGACAAAACCCCAAACCCCACCAAATAAAAAGATATGTGATAATAGGTAATTTTAATTAACCCTTTGTGCAATTTACACTTTTATTTAAATTGTACTAATTTTATCATCACGTCTGTATGCTCTGTCAATTCAGAACTGATCATTCAAACACAGAGAACTTTCCTTGAAATCTGCATTCTACCTGATAAACTTATCTGAATATATTTAATGAAGAAAATGTTCCATTTTAAATGTATATTATGAAACTGGTTACTTCATCTATGTTGTATAGCACTTTAAAAATGCATCTTAACACGTGTATCTGATTAGTATGAATGATTCAATAAAAACACCTTAACTGGTGTTAACTGAATGATTCAATAAAAACATGGAAACTGGAGATCATATAGCTTAACCCAGCTGTCATGTAATTTATACATACAGAAGCAACTACCCACATCTGTTCTTCTCTTTTCTTTTTTCCATTTAAGAGGGAAATTGACCTTACAATCTTCAACGTGACTTCAGGTCACTGTTATTAGTGATGAGAAAATGCTGTGTTCTTCTTTTGACTGAGTCTGGCAAACCTCCCAGATATTTTACAATCACAATATAAAAGCTCTGAAATGCTGTACAATATTTTATTTTTTCAGGTTTAGACACTTGTTGCAGCAGCCTGTACAGTTGGCAAATAGAAGCCTTTTTGCAGGAAGTCTGTGTGCTTTTTTTCAGTTAAAATGATGTTTCTCCTTTGAAACCCTGAGTTCTAAAATAAGTTGGCTGAAATAAATAAGTTACTAGGTCTTTCCTTTAGGCAAAGAGGTTAGTAATTTTTATTTAGGAAGAATGGGTAAGGGAACGGTATAATTATTTTTCAAGTTTCAGGAAGCACTAATATTTGTGTAGAAAATTAGAGTTGGGTTGAGGCTCATTCTCAATAAAACATGGATTCCCAGACACAGAAGTATGGAACTTTGTACTCTCTGTACAGGATGGACAGTGAAGATCTGGCTCTTTGTAGCATAATTCCCATTAACTACAGTATTATTCATACCTAATCCTGTTTAAATTTTTTGGTCTAAGCTAAAAAAATCCAGAGTTCAAGTACCCTAATAAAACTATTTTATTACAATTTAGCAACATCCAAAGGATCTCTGCAGAACTTGTTTGACTTCTTATCTTCCATCTGCAGAAATCTGGGGCCCATGCAGTAAGTCTTCATGTTTAATATAATATCTATCAGCCTGTAAGAAATTAAATAAAAGTTGATGCACATCTTTATTATTAGGTGGGATACAAGGATGCTGATCCTGAGGGTTATGTTCTTATCTCCATCTTTTGAAATTGTTCTGTTTCACTTGGTATTAAGAGAAAATGAAGCTCCTCCTCTAATAGCTGGTTAATACAACACAGACACATGATTTTGGATCTGGAACTGGAATTATGGTGTCTACTTTTTCACAACTATTAGGCATAAGAGCCATGCTTAGAAACTTTCTTGGGTAAAATGAATATTTAACAAAGCTGAAAGAAGGCAAACAACCCTTGTAAGAAGAAAGGTACTCTTTCTATTGAAACAGATTGTTTTTCAGTGAGAAATTTTGATAGTTTTTGAGCAGAGGTACTAAAATAAATATTGATTCACTGATAAAGATCAGAAATTCAACAATACAAGAGCAATTTCTATTTTTTTTTTATTAAGCAAACATTATGTAAACTTTTGCTTTTACAAAACCTTGCCAGCTTCCTTAGAAAACAACGTAAGATATCTCAGATATCACACATTTCCTACAATTGTCTTATAAAGAGGGGAGAAGAGTAAGGTGTACTGTGGATATTCATTTGCCACGGGCACATTTTTATGGATCTTCTTATATACAGCTTCACAGAATTGACAGAGTTGGAAGGGACCATAGGGATCATCTAGTCCAACTCCCCTGCTAAAGCAGGAATGCCCAGAGCACGTTACTCAGGACTGCGTCCAGGCAGGTCTTGAAAATCTCCAGAGAAGGGGATTCCACAACCTCCTTGGGCAGCCTGTTCCAGTGCTCTGTCACCCTCACTGTGAAGTTTTTCCTCATATTTGAATGGAACTTCCTATGTTCCAGCTTGAGCCCATGAGCTTCCTTGGAGAAAGTCTTGATAAACATATAAGCTTTGTAGCATGATTTTAAGACCAGCAATTTCAGTGTTGTTGAACTGTAGGTGTAGCAAAATCAAGGACTCTATGTTGAAAAAAAATCTGCAGAATCATCACAACTAGTCATTTCCCATTATGAAATGGGATTACCTCCCATCTAAAATACAGAGTTAATACAAAGAAGCAGAAGAGTTCATGGTGTCATTCAGGAACTTAATCATATGTGCTTAGTGGGGGGTGGGAGAAAGAATATTTATTACCCAGTTAATTACCAGGAAATGTTTATTGTAATTATGAAATGTAGTAGTAATGTAGCAGCATAGACAGCCCCTTAAAATTTAAAAGACCTTAAAACCCTAGAATGAGGGACTATTTTGCAAAATGAATAGATCACTGAATATGCACTGCACAGTACCTTTATTACTTTTCCCACCATTAGCTGTTATTTAATAACCCTTGCTATTAATAAACAGAGATAAGGTCTGACTTAAACTTGCAAAAGACAGGAAATTCAGACTTCAGACTTTTCATTCCATGTTTAACTTGGACCTCTGTGTCTTGATATCGCAGGGGCCTGAGAGCCTTGAGCAAGAGTCATACCACAGTACATGTTCAGCACTGCTAGTGTTAGGCCATAAGTTTAGCACTGAGTTTCCATGGCCTCAGGACTGAGGTTTATTACACCTGTTCTGTACAAACTTGCCTTATCCTGTCTGCAGCTTTACTTCAGTTGGCTTAGGTGGCACAACAATTTTTTAATTTAGTAGATGTCTGAATCTAATTTGTTGTTTGTCTTTTTTTTGGTTGTCTGTGTATGTTGAGACCATTGTTTTATACAGATGTCCAAGACAAGCAGTTGCTCTATACAGAATGAAATATTTATGGTACTAAGGTAATGATGTAACGTAGACCAATACAGGGCTGGTACTATGGCAGAGGCCTTAAGAAGTTTGGACACAGGATATGGCATAGAGACAGGCAGGAGTTGATAAGAGATGGGTCACAGAATGGCCCTTCAGACCCCATGGTTAAAAACAACTCATACATGGTCAGTTACAGAAATGCAGATCTGGGCAAAACTGATTTTAGGGAGAAACGAGAAAAAAGAAATAATATTTACCCCTATATAAAGAGTTCCACACAGAGTAAATTTGTATGTAATGCAAAAAGACAGCAGAGATGTAAAAGCAAGTTAGGAAACATAAAAATGACCCTAAGTGAACCCTAGAGTGAAGAAGAAACCATCAACATTAACATCATATTTCTCCCAGTGAAGGGCTCCAGATGCTGACAATTCACCATAACACCACCCCTATGCATCCTCCAAGACATAAAACATTGACCCTAAGATCCCAAAGAGCAATTTTAATTGCATTATTATTCTTTCTCTATTACAATTAAATCCGGACTCATAATGACTAGACTGTTAAGATTTCAATTATACTAACAATAAGTTCTTGGGTTTATATGTATGTTGTGCCTACTCTTTACTCATAAAGATTTTGAGTGCAACAGACACTGACTGTATGAAGTTGAAGAAGGTGAATCAACAAATTGCAAGACCAGGTATTCCACATGGTCTTCATTGTGCTACTACTGTTTTAAATAGCCAGTAGTAATATTCAGATTCAGAAGTAATGGCTCTAAAATACCTTAGTTGCATGCTATTCTTTTTCTTACATCATTCTTGCACAGGGAAGAAATGGAAAAAATCCCAACTTAATATAAAAGGTGTGATGATATCACTTAACTATTTGTCATAAAGTCATAGATTCATAGGTTTCAATTGTTTAGCCACAGAGAGCTGGTTCCTTGGGCAACACGTTGGATTTGAAATTCAGATTCCTTGATTTTGCAACAAATCTATGTCATCTTGGAATAGTTATAAGTATTTCACTGTCCATCTGCTAACTTTATTTCATTCCACCTTTGTCCCTGGTATTTTTAATTATTTTTTTTCTGCAGCTCTTTTGTATCATAATATTTTCATTTGTGTTGGGGGGGGGGTGTTAGTGGGATTTTTGGTGCTTTTTTTTTTCAAGACTGATCAGGAGGAAGATCTGGTTTTAATTAGCTTTATAAAGTGCACAGAAGAAGAGTAGATGTCCTCTTGATTATCATGAGGTATTCCAGTGATACTGCTTAACATCCTATTCACCAACCTCACTCAAATATTTTTGCTAGTGAACAAAGTTTTTAAAAAAGTCAGTATCTGAAACCAACAGTGCTATTTTTCTCACATCTCCATTGACATCTGTTTGGCCTTGAATCCAGGACATGAGTTTAGTAATTCATTAATGATGATGACAGTGACCTGAAATGTGATATAAATTTGAACTAAAATATTCAATACTGAAATATAACAGACAAAGAAATAGTTTTTTCCCTAAAAAAAAAGAATAAAAAAGAAAAATAATGTTTTTAATTTTATCAAAGTCTTCTAAAATCATCAAAATTAAATTAAAATAATATTTTTAAAATGCAGGTGCTAACAAGTTTTTTTATAGTATCTGAGACATAATTAATGCCCATTCTTTATTACCAAAAAGAAAAGCAAATATAATATGTTCAAAAGAACTAGAATGAAGGATCCATCATTAAGTGAATGAGACACTGATTATCCATGGGTCATTAGTTCAGTATGCTCTAATGGTTCCTAAAGAGCTGTTGCACACTCTGAGAGTACTCACTAACTTAGCTTAAAATGCACCAATACAGAAGAAAAAATATCAATATCAAAAAATCACCTTGGTAGGTCTATAGCTGATTCAGAATATTTATGTCCACTTTTCAGTTATTATGTACACGAAATATCTATGTTTTATTCATGGCACCAGCTATTGTTCATGGTGACATGACACAATCATTGTCAGAAATTGTTACTCCTTTCCACATTTTTTGAAATTTATACCTCATAAAATTCAAGTTGTCATCTTGCAGAAATCGTATTTGCTATTTTAACGTGCAGGTTCAGTAGATTTTAGATGGCTATATGCAGAAAAATAGTCCAGAAAATTCCTTCTCACTAACTTATGTCCTTGATTTTCAGTATCTTAGAGGCTTTACAGCATCTTAAGCATCTTAGAGGCTTACGTTTTTGGTGAGAGATTGCTTAGACATTAACATTGCTACAGCTGCAATGCACATAAATTTAATTCCACAGTCTTGTGTGTTCTTCACATGAACATGGAACATTTTATAAATCTGGAGCTTCATTCTAATTTATTAACTTTTCCTTTTTAATCCATTCTGACCTTTCTTTACTTCAACAGTTACTACACTGTACATACAGGCTCACTGAAAAATACGTGACTGTTTTTTGCTTCCTTTTATGTCTTTTTGTGTCCTAAAAATTATGAAGTAGGTTATCTCATGGAAACACACACTTAAGTAGAGGCAAACGCACATGCCTCATACCTTCAGCATGTCATTCAGAGAGATTTGGAGAACCTTGAAAAGTGGGCTGACATGAGCTTCATGAGGTTCAACAAGGCCAAGTGCCAGATCCCATACCTGGGCTGGGGGAACTCCCAGTATCAATACAGGCTTGGTGATGAAAGGACTGAAAGCAGCCTTGTTGAGAAGGACTTGGGGATTCTGGTGGACTAAGATTTGAATATCAACTGGCAAAGTGTCTTGCAGCCCAGAAAGTCAACTATATCTTGGACTGCATAAAAAGAAACGTGGCCAGCAGGACAAGCAAAGTAATTCTGCCCCTCTGCTCTGATAAGACCCCATCTGGAGTACTGAATGCAGCACTGGAGCCCTCAACACAAGAAGGACATGCGTCTGTTAACACTGTTTGGGGCCCTCCCCCAGAGGAGAGTCACAAAAATGATCAGAGGGCTGAAGCACCTCTCCTATGAGGACAAGCTGAGAGAGTTGGGGTTTCTTAGTCTGGAGAAGAGAAGGCTCCAGGGAGACCTTATTGCAGCCTTTCAGTACTTAGAGGGGATTTAGAAAGAAAGATGGGGATAGACTTTGACTTCTTAATAGGGCCTGTTGTGATAGGATAAGGGGTAATAGTTTTAAACTAAAAGAGGATAGATTCAGTCCATGTTAAAAAAAAAAGGAAATTTTTTATGATGAGGATGGAGAAACACTGGAATAGATTGCCTAGAGAGGTGGTAAATGCCCCATCCCTGGAAACATTCAAGGTCAGGTTGGACGAGGCTCTCAGCAACCTGATCTAATTGAAGATGTCCTTGCTCGCAGTGGGGTGGTTGGACTAGATGACCTTGAAAGGTCCCTTCCAACCCAAATCATTCTATGGTTCTATGATCAAAAAGATAACATTTCTCACTGAAGTTGTAAAAATCTTTTCATGGAATCATAGGATCATACAATAACTGAGTTTGAAAGGGATCTTAGGAAGTCATTTATTCCAACCTCCTGCTCAAAGCAGGGTCAGCTCTGAGGTCAGACCAGGTTACTCAGAACTATTCCTAGTCAAGTCTTGAAGATGACCAAGGATGGATACACAATTTCCTTGGACAACTTGTTTCCTCAGTTGACTGTCTTCACCATGAAAAACTTTTCCTTACATCCAGTCTGATTCTTTCTTATGCCCACACTCTGTTGTCCTTCTACCTTGCATGGTTGTGAAGAGCCAGGCTCCATCTTTTCGATTAGCTTCCTCCTAAGTAAGGTAGGGCTACTGTTACCTCTCCCCAAAGCCATCTCTTCTCCAGGCTGAACAAGCACACTTCCCTCATATATCTTTGACACAATTAACTAATTTTTGAAAATTTGTAAATATGTTCAGTAAACCTCACTCTTAAAATCATTGGATTAACATGTAACAGCCTTAGGCGTAGATTCAACAAATGATTTATGATCTTACCTGCTGTGAAAGCTTTCACCATCTAATGTTAGCAGTCAGAAGTTGAAAGCATAAATATTTTGTTGCATCTGGGCCTTTGCATTTACCTTGCTTTGTTCACATTTTGCCCTTAGTTATGCATCTAGCCAAATTACAGTTACTTTTCTATTATATGCTATTCATGCAATCTTTTGCTAAGAATATATCCTTTTTATTCAAACCAAGTAACACACTGGTTCCTTAAAAATGTGTGTAGTCTCAATTAGCAATACATGATTTGCCCTCAGCATAATATGCACCCAAAGGATATCTATAAATCCCTTATTATGTCTCTTCTCTCCAAGGTCTGTCAATTTCTTTCTGTCTTTCTTCAGCAATCCATCAGTTTTTTGTTCCTCTCTCAAAGGAATCATCATTTCTATAGTCTTTTATCACTAACAATTCTCCAATTTCTTTGTCTCTTACCCTCAGGACTATCTTCCTCAAATCTATCAATCACAAAGTTATTAGTCCTTCTACTTTCTACCTGTCCAGCCACCACAGCAAGATCTAGTTGGTTTCTCAGTCCTGGATGTTCTTATACAACTTTCTCTAGGACAGCTTACCAGAAATCAGAAGGAATAAATGGCTTACGTCAAGCCACCTGCTACAGTTGTCCGCTGTTATGGTATTTCAAGAAGTATGCTTCATCTCTTTGTTTCCTGGACGGAGGAGTAGGACTTAATGCACCTATTTAATAGTGAGCCAAGAAAAAGAGATTTTCTGGAATTGCAGTGTAGAATTGCTGTCAGTGGGAGCCTACCTTCTCATTCCCCACAACTGAATAGAAGGAGGTACCAGTTAGAAGATGCAGGGTAGAAACCTGATTGATATGGGCAGGCAGTATGAAAATCTGGGATTTATTAAAGAAGGGAAAGGGTAGATTTGGGGGTTTGGTGTGTTTTATTTTAAGCATGGAGTTTTTCTTAATTGAGCAATGTATTGTCTTTGTTTTTCTCCCTGCTTGCCTGCACAGTCTCTTTCAGTTTTTGCTTGGTTTTAACGTCTCTGCTCTGACATGGAAGAGAAAATTGTCCACATTTATAGACCTGTTTTTACTTTTCTAGGTATTAGCTGAATTGATGTAGTAGTCAATCACCCTCCTCCTGCTCTGTACTGGTTGCTGGTTACTAGACTGAAATTAGACACCTGTGTGCCTTGGGATAACTAGGCTTTTTTTGTCTCCCAGCCAAATATATAATAGGTGCCTTCTGTGGAATGAAGCACTGTGCATTTCTCATTTTCCTAACTCTCTGAGAGGGTTTCTCTGCGCACAGAGTATGATTGGGCCCATGAAGTCATGTTGTACCCTCCTTCATAGGTATTCAGGAGCAACTGAGAAGGGACTGAGGATGGGAAAATCCCTGCTATCCCAAATTGGAAGATGCACTTTGCACTAGTAAAGATCCAATGTGATTTAAATGCTCCTCAGAGTGATGTGGAGACTGGGTTTACACCAAGGCAGAGTAATAAGGTGTTACCATAACAAAGAACACAGGTTCAACTCACAAGCTAGCTTTCCAGCTTTTTCATTCGTTTTTCCCAGTATATTTTTCATTTCATTTCAAACTGCTTAATTAAAAGTGCATGCTTTTGTCACTCTGACCTGTGTTTTTGTCCAAGCTTAGTATGGTACAATTGATTCTAGCCCAGTGTGAACTGCTGTTGGGTCTACTAAAGAGACACAGCATAGTGCGATGATGTTTGTTTCTGCTGAGATTTAATGGCTATTTGACTTGGCAGCTGCTTTCTGAGACATGGTTCTCACAGGGGATCTCTCCATTACAACAGCCACAGTATAGGTTTCCTCTCTGATACTGCATGTCAAACATCTGCTCTCCTCTTATCTTTCCCTTCCAGTTTTCCCTGTCTCTGGCATAGCTTCCTGCAAGCCAGGAGTCACTTTCCCCCCCCCCCTTCAGTATTGTGACAGCAGTTCTTTCTTGCTCAGGCCCATAATGACCAGGAATTTGTAGATATTTCAGGAAACATGGGCAACTACTGTCACCTTCAGTTTCTATCTTTGCCACTACTGCGTTCCTCTCCACAATGATCCTGAGAGTGCCAGGAGTGATCCTGAGAGGGCCATGGGTACCTTCAGCCGGCGAAGGGTTGAGTCAGCTCCAGCATTGGTGCAGTACTTATCTTTGCACTCACATGTTCCCACGGCTGCATTTTCACTCTGGTCCACTTCCCTGTTTCCTAACATACTGTATTGCCCTGCTCCAATTTTGCCTGCCTCCCATACACAACTTCTTAAAATGGAACCTAGGATAATTAGATATGTGTTTAGTTACTCATTTTTGCTAGTTCAACACAGAATAGAGATTGCCAACTCAAATTTCTATTTCTTTTCTTTAAGGGCCGGTCTGCAGGGTCAAATTAAAATTTTGCATTACTTGGTCCTTACCTTTGTTATTGATATTTTTCTCTCAACTTTGAAAAGGTATTTCATTCAATATACCTTAACCTCTGGAGCAAGCATTTAATAGGAAATGTGCCTGTGTATTTTTATGAGGAGAAAAAATTGATTCAGCTCTATGTAGAGATCTTCGTTTCAGGTTTCTTCAGGAATGATTACAATTGCTTTTGTATCCGACACTTAGTCTCCTTTTCACACCATTACGGCATCAAAAGGACCTGTAAGGATATAAAATGCCATATTTTCTTCTAATTTATGAGCTTATTTCAGGGCCTGCATAAATATATGAGACTCCATTACCTCCTGTTAACAGAACGAACCTTGCCCTCTACGAGTTATGTCTAGGATCAGAATTTGGATAGCTGGCAGTTGTTCAGCAAACCAATATCTGTAAGGCTCTCATCTTTGAAGGCTCAGGCATCTAAGCTTTCATTAATGCATAACAAACAGATTTTCAGAACTTAAGTACCTTGAGTTTTTTACAAGTAAATAACTGTATTTAAAAAAACAATCTGAGTAGGAAGTTTAAGATACTTAAATGGTGCTACACATAGAAAATCCAATCATACAGTTAGACATAGACATTGGAGGCAGTGGTGAAATGCTGAGCAGATGGGGGAAGAGGAAATATGTGCCTAAGTGTAGCAGAAGGTGTTTCAGAATTGTGTTAAGGGCCAAGAGGTGATTTGAGAATAGGAGGGCATCATGCTGATTTATTATTTCTTAATGTCAAATTATAGTCTTGACTGATGGATACAACAATACCTTCCTGTACTTGACATTTACTTTACTGACATTTTAATGTAGATTCAGACAACTTCCCTCAGATCTAATGTGTTGTCTGAAATTTTGATGAGAAATGTCATAAACTTTCCAGAAGAGCTCCAGAAAGGACCTCAGATATTCTCATGGAATCCACTTAGATAAGAATTAATGGCTTGGTAGAAGGTAAGAAAGAAAAACCGTCCCACATTTTTATAGTTTTCTTTGTTTTTTTTTTTTTTTGTAGTGAGTCTTCCTTCTGAATAAAGAAAGACATGCCATGCCTCTCTAATGACTGCTCACTTTTGCTCTCTGCCCTTCATGGGAAAAAACTGATGTCAACTCCTTAATCTTATTCAGATGTTTCAAGTAGAGAAATTACAGACTAGGAAAGGAGCACAACAGAGACATTCCTCTTCTAACTAACCAGACCTGTGGTAGAAACAATAGTCAGGTAATTACTACTGTATTTTTACTTCAGAAATTATATTCAATATTTTATGTTAAACTTATACAATTTTTCTCGGTTCAACTGAAAATGAAATTTCCAGAGACTATTGTATGTTGGAGAAGTATTTAAAAGAAGACAGGAAGAGTGCTCATCATGATTAGAGAAGGGAAGCATTTCCCAGATGTTTTAGCTTGTGGAAAGTTAAAATTTGAAGGTGGATGAAGATGGATATTAGAATAAACTCTATTTGATATTAATTGTGAGAAAAGGGATACACTCAGTGGCTGAACTCAGCCACAGAATTTGAATACACTTTTAAAACTCAATTTTTATATCATCTGCTTTATTCTGAAGGCAACACAGCAAAAGGATAGGTTCACTAACAGTGTGAACTTGTTGGAAATGTTTTATGGCATCTTGCACTATGCTCATCCAGGGACAAGGAATACCTTTGGATTTAACTGGAGTGTTCTATACTGTCTTTACAGGACAGTATATTGAAGTTTTCCCTTTTATCTGCACAGGAAGACACAGGTATGATACTTACAACAAAGTCTGGGGGAATATATGCCAAGATCTGCTGGAGAAAGAATCTCAACAAAGAATCAGACAATAGGGAAAAGCCTCTCTCTACTTTTGCTGGCCAGATTGCATGTAAAATTCACACAGAGAGACACAGTGCATAAATAAGGCAAGGGTTGCACATTTACTGCAGAAGTTGGTTTGTCTATTGATGTTGCCTCCGTAGCAGTCTCATCCTGACCGTATGCCAAATAGCTCCTGGCAGATGCTCAGCTCAGTGAGCCTACACTCCTTAGCAGCTAGAGTTTAGCAAATACTTGTAAGAGACAGAGACAGACTGTGAAGCTGCTGGTTCAGAAAGTATCTTGCTTCAGAGGTGGATGATGACTCCATAAAGAAAACAAATGACAGCTACAGGTTTGAACAAGCAAAGGCAGTCTTGTGCAGCCCATGCTGATCTTTGGCATAAGGGACAGCTAATTAGTCCCAAACGTTGATACTACTCTCAAAAATATGACCCCAAAGTGAATTCTTAATACTATCTTTCAGAAGCAAGAGCAAGTTCTCTAAAAATACATGGATATTCTCCAGTCTTAGCTGAACAGTAGGAATATTACATGTTACAAATAGGATTTTGAAAAGTGATGCAAACTCATATAAGGTAGAGCTCTGGTTCCAGTTGTGGTTTGTATAATAGACAAGTTATAATAAAATATTACTATATGGAGCACGATGTTTTTAAACCAAATCCAGGATTTTCTTCAAAATAGCCAGCTGTTTCTTGGCCATGACACGAAGCTGTTCTCCAGGATGTCAGCTAGTGCTTCAGCTAGTTTTTCCCAAAACAAACAACTTTTCAGACTCAATCTAGAAAAGGACGTTGATTATTTTACTTAAGGAAGAGAAAATATTAATTTGAGCCACTCAAAAGTGGCTTGTGATCTTCTTAAGGATTCTGAGACACCTCAGTGGGAGAACTTAGAAGGGAAAACCTGAGAGAGAAGAAACTGGAGAAGAAGAGTAACTGAAAGCAGTAATAAGGGGTTAATGTGGAAACCAGTGAGAAACCATCAGGACCACAGAACTTGGCCAAAGTGCAGCTGTTACTTGTTGGGTGAAGTTTTGAGTGTGCAGTGCTGGAGCAGAGTGCCTTGAGGCTTAAATATGCTTCCCGAGATATAAGAATAGACCTAGTTTTCTTCTGAATCAGACTTCTTCAGACATGGTGCCCAGATGTTTGCTTCACCGTACTCTGCCAAACGGGGGAATAAATACCTGTAATGATCTGATGTTAGCATCCCAGTGCAAAACTATAATGTCCCATCAGTTTTCTATGTATAGAAATGTGCCCTTGATACACTGTGGAAGACATTGGTGTCACAGTCTTCCAAAAATCCTTTTTTATTTTTTTTTAAATCTGTACCTATTATTGAGGTCTCTCACCTTTAATGTTTCCAGAACAACATTGTAGTCATACATTTCCAGTTGTCTTTCTGAGAATTTATCCAATTGAGTCATTCAAAATGTAGTTTCGTAGTAATGCACCACCTGACATTATTTTTCAAGAAAGGTCTGTCCTGAAAAAGTCTATACTTAGAGGCTTAACTTCTGTTATTTCCTCTTTTGCATTGTTTGAAAATTTCTGTGCAGGTGTAATTACTCCTGTAAAATGTGAAAGACCTGTCCTATACACTCTCCTCTTTGCAGCATCCCTCTCCCTATCCCCTCTCCCCCCAAGATGTTTAGATTCTTCCTCTGTGAAACTGAAAAAAAGTGCAGATGTGAAGTGCTATTTGTCTGGCCATCCCATGTGTACAGCTGTAAGAGATATGGTCTGTCATATTTTAGTTAGAATGGTAACACAAAACCTAAATGATGATAATTTAAATGTCAACAATATCAAGACCAGAGCATAAAAGACAAAAGAGAAATGATCCTAATTATACTTTAATATTATAGACTCACAGAAAGCAGATTGAAAAGCATTTTGAGAAATCTAATAAGTTGTCCTTAAGAAAGGATAAACTAGATTTAAATCATTCATGGTAGCTATTTCTCCAATTTTTTTTTGAGAAACGTCCACTGATAGAAATGCCACAATATTCCAGGCAATCTTCAATATCTGTACAGACCAAAAGTTTCTACTTGTGTGTAAATTAAATCTAACTTTCTACAATTTAGGAGCAGTACTGTCCTTGCCACACAGACAAGGAAATCAGCCTTTGTTAGCAATGTTTCCTGTATTTTGGGATTGAAATTTTTTGTATAAGAAATCTTATTTTCTTATACATTAACTCAGTCCTGATGAGGTAAGCAAATGGTATTTTTTCATCCAATCAGAATGGAATTAATTTCAGACTGTGCAAGTCTAAATGTCCAAACACGTCTGTGTGGTCTTTGAAACACACAGCTGAAATGCTGTATTTAGAATCATGTGAATCCACCATAGTCACTGGAAATGTAAGGCCTGATTTAGCTGCTCGCGCACAGGGGCCTAATGTCATCTGAGGTACCTAATGTGTTTGAAAGATCCAGGTGGGACTGCCAGGTATGACACACCACCAGTGAGAAACCTGTGCTTTCCTGAAATGGCATCTGGAGGTCACTGAATCAAGCCCAATGTAGCGTGGAGAGCTATTCATTTGACAATGTGTATAAACCTACTTTCAGGTGAGTTAAATAGCCCCCTGGGCTCCATTGGCTGTATTTATGTAAGACTCAGTTCAGTTACACACACAGGTGCCAAGGGATACCTGAGGTGCCCTAGCAATACCTGAGACATGCAGATGTGACTCTGAGGTATGAAAAAATGCCAACAGTGACATGCTTTTCTGGAGGAGCTGCTGGAGGGCAGGCACAATACCACAGAGTTTATCAAACAGTGTTAGATGCCCACTGTTTGTGACTAAGCGAGACAATACTTTAGCATTTTTTACCAGCACTGCTGTCTAATCGTTGATTTCAATGTTGCACTTGTAGTTATTTATATCTAATTTAAAGTGATATTTTGATCTTGTCCCATTTTGAATTGCTTTCTATTTATATTATGTTCTCCTTTTGTAAATCATTTTGGATTCTAAGCCTGTGCTTCAATGTGCTTGCATCTGCTCTAAGTTTGGTATCATCTGTAAATTTAATAAACATTACCTCTATTACACTGTTCAGATAATTAATGAAAATATTAAATAGTGCCAGTTTCAGAACGGCTTTCTGTTATAACACTGCACCATGATACCTACTTTTTCAGTATGGATCTTCAGTTAATTGTATATGCAACTCACAATTTTTTGACCGGGATGAATTTTAACTTATTTTGTATGGAGAACATTATGTGTGGCAGTGTCATACACATTACTTACATTGTGGCATATGACAACAAAACTTTTTATCCCTTACTACAGATTGAAGTTGCTTTGGAATGACATAATTTGTTCTTGACAAATTTGTTGACTGTTACTTAGCCGCTTGCTATCTTCTTGTATCCTTACCAGCAGACAGTCTGTCCCAGAAGTTTTCTGAGTTTCAAAGTATGACACCCCTATAATAGTCTGTTGATTATCTTCTTATAGGTAAGCTTTGTGTTTGTCCTCTTAGTAATCTGGAAACTTAACTTTCCTGCACTAATGTTTTTTTATTGCTTCATCAGGCTGAAGTCTAAGTACCTCAGGCTAAATTTCACCAGGTCTAGATAAGCAATTTACAAACTGGAAGGATATTACTTAAATTTCTCAAACATTTGAACTTAATTTGACACTTTTTTGACATAAAGGACTTTTTTAAGCTTTTTTTTTTTTTCAGTGTAAATACTGTCATTGCACAAAATGTAAGAAAAGATTGAATCTAAAATAAGCCCTGAAAGAAGAATGCTTTATCATTTTATCCTTAATTTTTTTTTTTTTTGTAAGAAAGACAGATGTTTATAAACTTGATTAATAGTATTAATATCACTAACAGTTGAACAATGTTTGGTTCTAAACAAAAAATAGAGCTTCTTATATATTACAAGTGTGGTGCTGGAGGAAATATCTAACATGCTAAAAATATTCTCTGTAGCAATGTTCTAAAATAACAAGTTTGTAAATAATAAGAAACATTGTATATATAACATTAAAGCAATGTTAAGGCTGGGCCAGGCTTTCTTTAGTTTTCTATGCAACAAAGAAAATGAAAGCCAGGGAGAAAATCAGACAGGAATACCAAGCTCTAATGAGATGGTTTTATCAGGACAAAGCTGTCTGGTGCATACCAGATTCTCCTGAAGATGAAATACAAATAAACAAACAACTGCAGATAACACTACATCATCTAAACAGACTGGAAAACAAACTGTTGTACGGCCTGGACAGTCTGTTATACAGACTCAAGATGGATCATAAACAAAAACAAGCTTCAGCAATTTCAAAGGAAAAGCTAAGCCATGATTATATGTGCTTTAGAATTTCAGTATGCAGAAAGCAAGAAATAGCTTATTAACTCTTCCTGCATAAATACATCTGGAAGCGTCTTGATAGAAAGGAATCCTTCTGCTACATTGGGATATGAATATAGAGAAAAGAAATTCAAACCAATTATGTATTGCATATAAATACTAGATAACCTGAAAATGCTACCTTTCTGAATGAACCTTGGGACACTGATGTCCTTTCTGAATGAACCTTGGGACACTGATGTCACAGAAATATTTCCTTCTTAAGGAAGGAATCACCTATAGCTGATCTCAGTTCAGAAGCAAATTAAGGAATTCATATGTTACGTTGTCAGAAACAAACTGTTGAAGTTAGTCCAAAACTTCTGGGTAAACACCAAGAGACAGAGTGTTAAAAGATGCCATAAGGTGTTGAAATAGACTGGAAGAGCTCATTTCCCATTCTGTGTCAGTCCTACTTGCTATCATATTTAAGAACTTAAGTAGATAAGCTACTCAATATGTCTCAAGTTTTAAATCCCATGTGGAAAAAAAAAAAGAAAAAGACATGTAATATTGTTCTGAATGAAATTTAAATTTTATTTAGACTGAGTGATTATGTACTGTGAACTTCCAAAATAAATGAAAAATTCATCACATCAGTGGTTACAGTGGATAAGTAACAATGAGTTTCTCTTTGTACGCAGGTGATCATTTGGCTATTTTACATTAAGTACTTTTGAGAGAGTATTTTTGGAACTTTAAACTCTATAAATTACTTAAAAGTTTCCATAAAAAAACTTTCAACTGTTTGTATGGTTTATTTGGTTTTAAAAGACAGTGACTGTAAACCCTAATCAGAACATTTTCATCTTGCTGGGTTTTTTTATAATACACTCTTTCATTTGAGCCATAACATTTGCAGGAAAAAAAAATTGTGTGGGAAAATTTTCATAATGAGATTTTTAGTTCCCAAGATTTCGAGTCATTTATTACAAATTATGAGAAAGAGATAGAAACCAGTCCACAAAAGAGAAACACAAGGAGTTAAAGCTGAACTGATCACTTCTCCTTTAAAAACATGTATTTTGACATTTCTTGCTTTGCAAGAAAAAAAACCAAATTATCTAGGTTTTATTCCAGTGTAGAAGTATAAACATGCTAAATATTCAAGTTTTGCAAAACAGAATTGTTGTTCTCCAGCTCGCCCAAAACTCATTCAACTACTTTAACAGGAACTGTTCTCTAAGAAAAAATGCAAGAATGCCAAGAATAAAGTTTTTCAGATAATACATAATTTTTTGCAGCCCACAAGATAGAGACTTTCACAGAGAAATAAGCTTAAAATAACAGTATGATTTATAGGGTACAGTGATTATCATTGTTTTATCATTTTGCTAAGACAACATCAAAATTTATTGTAAATCAACAAGAGTATTACACATTATCTGTTGGTATACCATCAGGGAATTTCAAAATAAATTAGAAGGAGTTTAGTTTTAAGCATTCCTTCCTTCCTTCCTTCCTTCCTTCCTTCCTTCCTTCCTTCCTTCCTTCCTTCCTTCCTTCCTTACTTCCTTCCT
>JAOTQQ010000001.1:171389687-171455812 GCA_026546715.1 Gallinago undulata
TCGATGATCTCAAAGGTCCCTTCCAACCACTAAGATTCTGTGATTCTGTGATTCTGTGATTCTGTCTATCGCCAAATAATTTGACTGTGTGTATGGAAGAAACAGAACTGCCCTCTGCCCCTGAACCAAAGGAGAAAATAGAAAATGTTTTGTAGTTAAGAGCCTTATTGCAGAGGTAGAGTAGCTTCTTCCACAGGAACATTTTCATTGCAAGATGCTTAGTACATGGCATGTAAGTCTGAGTTGAAGCTGGCCGAGGCTAAGCTTTCTCCCCATGGTTTTAAATAGAACCATATTTATGGAGCTATTCAGAAAAAGCAATATGTTTTTCACATATAGTCTGTTTCTCATGTTTCTCCTTGCAAAGGAAAAGTCCCAGTTTGGCTCACTATGTTTTCCACATATTTTGCCTAAATGACACAGAATATTTACAACCATAGTAACTACCGACTTACTTTGCAAAGCAGAGGCTCTTATACCGTTACCTAAATGCCTGTTCCATATTCACCTTCTTTATAGATCATAAAACTGCCCCTAGGGAGGCAATTTTAACTTTTCTTCACCACTATTTATACCCTTTCCTGTGTAACCCTGTCATTATTGAAGTGCAATGCAATAAAGATCACGTTTCTTTACAAATATTTACTTCAACACATGGTTAAAATTACATGTTTAATAGGTCCAACTGTCTGACAACTTTATCTTCTGAGCAGAGAAGGCTCTTTAAGGGTGTATCCCAGGGGAGCAGGACTTGGAAGGTCTGGCCTCTAGGGACGTTCCTGCCATCAGTCTGTCCAGTTCCTTGGCAAGACATTTCACCACTCTGTGCTTCAGTTTCTCCATTTGTAAAAAGAGGGACACTCTCACATTTTTCTTGAAAGCTTCTAATAAAGTGCTGGCTTCTGTTATTCTGCATGTCAAGACCAGTCTTATATCTACCAGAGAAATGTATTAAGCATTTTCTGAAGGATTATATATTTTATGTATTAAGCATTTTCTGAATGATTATATGTGTACAACCTGTGATACTGAATTGTACACAACTGCAAAAAATAGATATCAGTGTTTTTCTTTTGTGCCCTGAAGGTGGTAAAAATAACTTCTTTCTCAGCAGTGAAAGAAAAAGCAAAACTAATTCACAAGAACGGTTTTAAGTTTGACAACTTGAAAGAGTACCTCAATTAAAAGGATAAATTTACTGGATTTCTGGAAATTTAATCAAAAAAAAAAAGTGTGTAGTAATCTAGCCTTTCAGAATCATCTCAGTTTCTAGATTTTTGCACGTTATCAACATGGTATTTTTTATGCTGTTATTGCTGTCACCATATTTAAGCAATCCCAGGAAACCATGGTTTTACAATGGGTATAAGGTAAAAAATGTGCATAAGCCTGAAATCTCTCCTGGTTTACGCAGCTTCTCCATAGCTACTTTGCATTTTACTGTTTCTACAAATTTTATGTAAAAGTCTAAATTTAAGACATAAAAGTCAAGCAAGCTAAAATTAAAACAATTTCTCTTTTAACAATTTTATATGTAAAATAGTGCATTTTTCAAGGAAAATAATCTACACTGTTATTCTCACTAATGTGTTTAACAGTCTCACCCATAACTAAATTTAGATATCACTGCTAAGATTGGTTGTTCCAAATCACAGTCACTGTGCAAAGGAGGGATTCTAGTACTGCCTTCACCTAATATTTGACCAGAAGCTTCCTCCACAGGACATGTAACCAGCTGCATTAAATTACAGTTTACATAGGATACAAACAATTCCTTCCTGACTGCAGCATGGTATCAGAGTATACCTACAAGAGATCTGATTAGCCTTATCGTTATCTTAGCTACCATAGTTACAAATGCTATTAGTGGGTATAAAATTATCCATCTTTTTTTTTTAAGACCTAGTTGAAATACATTCTCTCATTATTTTCTGTAGTACTAACTCTGTTTTCTGAGACTATTTGGTGTAGAAGCATCTTTTATAAAATGCTGTGTATTTAACTTGTTTTTATTTAATTTTATGATGTTGTGTTCTTTCCATATACTGTGGCCAGGCCAGATGACAATAACTTTTTTTTCTTTTTTTTTCTTTTTTTTTTCTGTATGTTTTATATTGTATCGATAACCTGATTCAGGTCTCTTTCAATATTTCTCTTTTCCTGACTAAATAATTCAACTTTTTGAATGTTTTTATTAAATGTAAATTCTGCCATATATCTCAGCCATCTTTGCTGGCCCTAGCAGGCTCTATTCCTTTTCCAAATGTGTCTTAATGACTTTATCTGTAAACCAGCTTAACATAAAAGAGCATAATGATTTCTGAGTGTCTGTTGCAGGCCATTCGGTCAATGGTCTGTGAACTCAAGTATTTCTAAGTAAACCAGAAACAGTTAGGACATAATAGTTGTGAAATAAAAAATTGAAACTTCTGAATTTTAATAACACTCTAATTATATATTTATTCCTTTCAGTAAAACCACTTAGAACTTTTATAATTTTGCATGATTTCCTATAATGTCTCTGAAAAAGTAGTCAAATTCTGCTGGTTCCATGATCTGAAAATAATAAATCTAAAAGCAAGTACTGAGTCGGTAACTCATAAAGCCTCCTTTCTTCAGTGCTGTTCGGAGAGGAGGAAAATTCAGATCATCTCCTAAATGAAGAGCAGTACACATTTAATCAAAGATGTGAGAGAGCTTCTACAAAACCAGGGTTTTTGCGGGTGGATGAAATCAGTTGTACCTTGTCTAGCCCTTAAAGACTAGCTTTATGGATTCTGCAATCAGGTTTTATGGGAGCGTATATAGGGTATGCATAGTGAAAGCCTTATGTATCTACAAGACGAGTTAGGTAATCTGAGGTCATGAACTGTCAGAAACCATCTGGGCCAGTTGCTGCCTGAATTGTGCAGGTTCCTCTCGGCTTGACTCTATAAATTGCTAGAGCTCTTCTTCTGTACACACCCAAGCCTGGGCACTTGGCATCCTCCTGCAGAAAAAAGAGCTCCAGAAACTTGCACTAGAGTTTCTCCCATTTACAGATGTAGGTATACACACTGTTGAGATGCAAATGGAAGCCTGTGATATATGGCTCCTTAAACATAAATTGTGGGAGGGAAAAAAAAGAGAAAGAACCAAAACTATTCTCAGGATATGTTTCAGCTGATCTAGTTGTCTACCTAAGAATGTCATGAATTAGGCTTCAGAGGTGCCCATTTCTTCCTAGAGGCTATCTAAAGGAGCTTCTGAAGGTCAATTCAGATGTAGACATCTTCCTTTGACCAAATGAGTCCTATGTGCAGACAAATGTGGCTCAATAGAATTCTTTGGCATACGTGCTGGCATGGTGCATCTCAGGTAGCATATAAACCTATATTTAGTCAAATTAATTCCACCCTTTGTGATCTTTTACTGAGGGATCAAATCTGAAAAGAAGTCCCAGACATACCTACAATGTACCAACAGATATGGACTTCCCACAGAAATTTAGCAGAGACTATTTCTTTTAAAGCAAGGAAAACATAATTGTGGTGGTTGCTGCCATCTCTCATGTAATGGATTAAAATTTTCTTCAGCCAGAATGATTATAAAACTGTATACTCCAACCACCTGGGAAGTTTCCTCAATACCAAACATAGTATACACTATGCAACAGAAAGTGCTGGAAAAGGAACCAGTAAAAGTGATAAAATAATGCCACTCTGCAAAATGCAAAGACATTTTAAAAGATTCATTGCACTACATAGGAATAGTGAAAAAATGACAAGAATCACGAGAAAGCAAAACCTTAAAGTCTTAAATGCTTAAAACCCATCCTTAAAGTGCTGGGGTTTGCCTTTAGCTATCAAGAATGTTAAGGCATTTTATATATATTTTTTTTTAATATAAAAGTAATAAAAAATCCCTGAGGCAGGATGTATAAATTAAAGAGTATCATTTCCTGAAGAGGCACTCTTAGTAGGCCATCAAGTTATTCTTTTGCTCTGGTCACTATGTGGCAATTTCTGAAGAGGCTTCTGGGTCTTAGATCCTGAAAGTCACTTCCAGAAGGCAGTGGGATCTAAGATCCTACCCTTGTCCTGGCCTTCATTATTTTCTTTGGTCAAAGGCTAGCTCAGAAGGTGGATTTTTGGATTGCTCCTCTAATGTTCCTCATGCTGCTGTTTAACAGGCAGGGCAGATGGATTCCAAGCACCTTGAAAATACATATTACAATTGAAAAGTTTGGCCCTAAAATGACGCCTCACCATGCCAAAAAGTACCAGATTCTTGTCTTCCAAAAATATTTGCATAATTGGTATCTCTTGTCACTTCTCTGTGCGGGGTTTTGAAATGGAATGTTTTTTGTTTTCCTGCTAAATATTGAAGCTAGGAAAGTGTCATGTAGATATGCAGCACTTTCTAGTAATATGTTCAGGTATTTTGGAAAAAAAAAATCAGTCTTGGGAAATAATCTTAAAAGAATTCTTTGGTGTGATTTGTTTCTTCTTTCCCTAGCTTGTACATTTGTATAGTAGTCTGTGCTAAATGAGAAATATCAAGGTAATAAAGTTCTTAATTTAAGTTATATCACTGAAACGACAATTATGAGAATGGGTCACCTAATTCTGTAATTAATACTACTAGTTAGACTGCCTTACATTATAAGAGATTAAAAAGAAACAAACTAATAAATTAGGTCTATAGAAAGAATTACTGCTAATTCATAAGAAATGGAACCCCCAAGGTGAAGACATTTATAAGGTTGATCTTCTTCCATCTTTTCCTTAAAGGCAACATCCCAAGAAACGCCATTATGCCATTTCCAAGACTTTGCTGAATACTTTTTCTCTTCTCTTCTTGGAAAACATGTTCATACTTGATAGATCGTGTTTGCCTGTCACAGTCTATTTTGGGTTTTCCATGTACTCCATAATCTTCCCCAACTAAGTGTACTACATTGCTCTTTGGGAAGATGCACTCTCTCTTTTCAGAGAGTTTCATTTGACCCAGGGTGTCAAAGCCCAAGAGGAGCTATATCTCCACTAGTAAATTAAAGCTGTATTTGACTGTTCCCTGGAAACAAGGATAACTACCTTGGGAATGATCAAATCCAAACTGTTAAGCTCTTACTTTCTAAAACTGGTTGACTATGGCCAAACAGCTTATTGAGAATTACCCCAGGTCTCTGCTAACTTCCAAATATGGACTTAGCACAAATCAAAGAGTCACAGAATCATAGAATTGTCTAGGTTGGAAGGAACCTTTAAGATCATCTAGTCCAGCCATCAACTGAACTCTGATAAAAACCATCACTAAACCATGCCACTAAGCACTATGTCAACCTGTCTTTTAAATACCTCCAGGGATGGTGCCTCAACCACCTCCCTGGGCAGTCCATTCCAACGCTTAATAACCCCTTCAGTGTACTTTTTTTTCCTAATACCCAATCTGAACCTCCCCTGGCACAACTTGAGGTCATTTTCTCTTGTCCTATCACCTGTGACTTGGGAGAAGAGACTGATCCCTTTCTCTCTACAACCTCCTTTCAGGTAGTTGTAGAGAGTGATAAGGTCTCCCCTCAGCCTCCTTTTCTCTAGGCTGAATAACCCCAGCTCCCTCAGCCTTTCCCCATAAAACTATTCTCCAGACCCTTTGCCAGCTTCGTTGCCTGTCTCTGGACCAGCACCTCAATGTCTTAGGCTACATCATTCAAGGGACATTCTCAATTTCAGTGGAAGAGATGATTGAATTTCAGAGCAGGGGAAAGTTCTGTGGATTGTTTTAATTCATTAGTATAGTCACAACTGCTGCTCAGCTCAATACTTTGTGAAAAACCTACAGACACAGTTAGCTCTAAAGAACCGTATAAAAGAAATAATGATCTTTCTTAAGGCACTAAAACTTTTGAAGATGCCATGGAGGCTGGGAGACTGCAAAAGGGGAACCTCCTTTGGGACTTAAACATTAAAGACTGTTGTCCAGTTTGAAATGTGAGTGAACTACTTTATTTGTGCAAATTTCTATTGAGCTAAGAGTTCTGGGAGCCTTTGTTGAACTCAGGGACATGAGGGCTGCAGCTACTACTTTTGAACTAAATTCTAATACATGCTCTCTTCTTTTTCTCATTGTAAAGATGAGAGCAGAAAGGAGAAATTAGATGTACTTTGCTTCTTTTTGGAGTGTCTGGTGTCACTGGAGCTAACTTCTCAGTCAGATTCCTGGTATACGAAGGCAGAAAATTAACATTAAAGATCCCACACAATGCAGTGACTCAACCCCTTTGCACCTCTGTGTCTCATCTTGAACGTCCACTTGAGAAAGACTAGAAAAATGCTTTGTTTTCACACTTATAAAATCATCAAGAAGGCTTTTCTTTGCACTATTGTTGTTTGGTTTTTTGTTTGTTTGTTTGTTTTTGCAGTAAGAATAGAGTCTAGAGAAATTAGTCTGCCAGGATTATGACCCTTAGTTTCAGTAGAATTGCTAGTCAGTGAACGGAAAGGGGGCAGCTAGACAAATTAGAATGACACAAAAGGTGTGGAAATGAAAAAGAAAAAGTCCTTAATAACTCTTAAAATATCCTTAAATCAGACCAGTTAAAATCCAAAGAAACAAGGAGAACATGAACAAAAATATGCTGCTGACCTACAGGTGATTTATGGTTAAAATCTTTTTTTTTTTTTCTGTAGACGGGTTTGAGAATCCTGAAGCTTCCAGATCATAAATCTAGTAATGGTAGACATTTGGGAGTAGGGTAAAAATACTCTTAAATATGGTATAGTGACAAAGCCTCTATTTTAACAAGTATATGTAGTTCTGAATTTCAATGACCTTCATGTGTTCTAAATGAAGGTCTAGCATTCATAATAGCAAACTCTTAATATTAATCGCCCTATTAACCATTCAGTTTCTTATGCCTTGGGATATCTTAAGTTTGGACATTTAAATTATGTCTAAATGATTGTCTCACAGTCATTAAGCAGTATTTCTTGCAATTCCCGTTGAAGGAGTATACAGTACCACCTTGAATTTACCCTCCATTCCTGTACATTTAATGAATATTTCTAATCCATTGTTAACATTTGAACTTGAGTGTGATTTAGATTTCCTGGCATAATGTGTGCCACGCTACTGTAAATAAATAGCTGCTTTAACTTCACTAGTGCACAAAGTTAAATGTCAGGAAACCATATTTGTATTTATACACAGAATAATTACAAGTTGATCAGAACAGTGTAATTAGGGATACTAATGTAAAATGTTAACCAAAAGCCTATGTGTTTGTGAAAAACTATATAAATAGGACCAAATAATAAAAAAGATACTGAATTTTTATTTCATGTTGTGTAAGGTAAAGAACTACAAAAACTTACAAAGCAGGTGTAATGCATTTTAATCAGCTATTCAAATTAATTCTTACCTGGTAAAAATGTCGTATGTTCTCTCTAATAAGACTGGGGTTTTTTTGAGATCTCTTAACAACACATGACGAGCTACAGATCTCCACTGACAATGTATTTAAATTTCCCTTATGGAGAACTGGATTTGAAGTGCTTGGTATTACAATCGAAATGAATTTGATGGTTCAGCTCAGCCTCTAATGGATTACAGTATGAATGTCATCAACTTCATATTACAGTAAAAATTGTGATCTCCTTCCAAATTTAGAAGTCTTTAGCTAAACAGAGTGGCTGAAGTCCATCTTCTGATCCCAGAAAGCATGTAGCGAGAGAATTAATACCAGTCTTCATCCAGAAGAGTTTATTTGCTGAGCACCTGCTTACTTGACATGGGAAGACATTAACTGAAATCTGAAGAAACATTTAAAATATAAAATTAGCCTCAAGATGCGAATCATAATTTTACAATGCTGGAATGAAATGTCAATATGCAAGGTGCTAGAAAAACTCTTTCTGCTATTTGCTGTCTCTTTTTTTCCTTTTTATTTTCAGATACTTTTGGAATCCTGCATCTGTAAATAGTGTTATGTGAAGTATGGGTAAAACTGAAGCTGGAAAAATAAAGCAAAACTTTGAGACAGTAACATACACCTGCTCAAAAAAGCCAATTGTCTTCAGCAGTGTCTGTGTTTTCCCTGTGTAACATATTTTCAATATCTGTAAGTATGACATTTTATGGCAGAGCTAATAGAAGAGAATAGTCATGTAAAGCAAGTTCACTAACATAATTCACATTTCCAATCAGACAAAAACAGCAGTGTCAACATAATTTCATTTTAATATGATTCTAGTTTTGAATTTCAAGCCCTCAACAAATGGCTCACAAGAAATTATTCTTAGAAATTGTACGTCCCATCACTACCTAATGGAGGAAATATGGAGGAAATGAGATATAGTTGTTAGTTAACTCATAAACAGAAAACAGAAGAAAAACTATTCTAAAAGAATTATTTGGTAGGAATTGTGACCTCAGCTTTATCTTTGATAAACTGAACTTTTTTGTTTTGCCATGGTACACTTACTATACCCCTATCTGCATTTTGAAGAGTACCACACTGACCAAACCATGAGATTAGCCTACATATTCAGCAATTCAGCTATAGGTTCCTTTTAGTTTGATTTTGCATCAAAATAGGCAGCTTGGTTTGAAGAATCCTGGGTAACTCAGATATATGTATTTTTGTTTTAAACATTTGTTTTGGTTTTAACCTGAGACTCGAGTGAAAAACTGTAGATAAAAATCTGTGCTCAATGGAGATGAAGAAAATGTTTGCATCAGCCCTCGCACTGTGAAACTGGAACGATGTGCAGCTCGAGATATGACTCAGGCTCACTTAAGCAAATCCACCATGAAAGGTCAAAATCACTTATGGGGGTTAAACACGAATAAAATTTCATTTTACTAATCTTTCTAATCCTCAAAAGATTCAAAAGATGTTTTAGGTTTTCTCTGAAGGCATTTGTTTATTGCACTAACACAGCAAGGATCTGATTTGAATATGTATTGTGTACGTGGAATAAGGTGAGAGTAGAAATTGCAGAATCACAGGGGAGGGTATTCCCAGTATCTGCTGATGAACTAAGGACCAGGCATGCAAAGACAAGCTTCATTAGACATATTTATAAACCCAGGTGAGAACACTTGTTTAGTAACTACATATATATTTAAAAGAAGAAAATAATAAAATGTTGTTATCTGTGCTCTCAGAAAAAAAGGCAGTGAACTTGTGTAGAGGCTTGAAATTTTGTTGGCGATGAAGTTTCTTGAATGGCTGCATGGCTGACTTAATGGCAGAAGAAAAAAGGAAATGTTTTCCTTCCTCGCAGGGGCAGTGTTCATATCTGGGATTGAGTTAAAGGATCTCACATTTTGCTTCTTTAATGTTGAGTAAATTGAACTCCAGGAAATTGTTGAAATAAATGTCCCTAAGGCTTTTGCAGTCACAGCTACGTGTGTAGCTGAGTTTGAACCTTGAACCTCTGAAGCAACCATTTGTCAAGAGGCAATACCCTACTAAGACTGGTGGTAGAGATAGAGGCATTCCTTCCAGACACATTAGCACAAAGGTGATGGTCCGTGTTTCTGTAGACTGAGCTGGAACTTCCTGCAGAATCCAGGGACCTTTTCAGTTACACCGTTTCCAAACAGTAGGACTTCACAGAATCATAGACTGATGACAAATTGTGAGAAGGGTGTTCTGGAAGAGGGAGCAAGGCCATGATAAGCCATAGGTATATTTGTTCTTTATAACTCATCCTGACAGATACAGAAGATGAGATAAAGAGCTTTGGCCCAAGAAAATGCCCAAGAAGATTATTGTCATATTACTTTGAATGCACGACTTGCTTTCTTTTACTGCTAGGAAAGTTTTTTGTTTTGCACATGAACTTAGTATTTTCAGAAGGGTAGAGTAGTAAATGCACGTGAAAAGAAGTATTTCATTTCCCCAGGTTTGTGAATGGATGTTTTTAGGTAGTGGAGTTATCTCTGTATTAAAGATTTTGCATTTTAAGTCAGGCATCACCAGCTACAACATCATAAGCTCTTCTGTACAGCCAGATACTGTTGGTCTTACTTATTCAGAGTACCTTCCAAAATGAACTCTCATGGCTTCAGCTCCTAATTTTAGGACAAACATCAGAATGATTGATTTTCATTCAAGAGTATCTATAATTAAGCCTATTTATATAGTCTCTATGTTACTATTCAGCTATCCTAGTACACCCAAAACTTCCTAGCAAGAAAGTTAGATCAGTTAATAAATAGACCTATAGCATATCTTCGCTAAAAATATACAGACAAAGAAAGCACACTGTCAATTAAACCTTGGTTTTCCAAGAAAGAGGTAGAGCTTATCTGTCTAGGCCCTGTGAGGATGGTGTTCTGTAGAAGACCTTAGGCTCAGATCATGGACTTGTGATTACCATAGACATTTATATGCCAGAATGAGAGAGGTAATGCAGCCTTTCAGACAGGAAACAAGAATTTCAAGAACATGTTTGAATGACAGTTCTGCAACCCCAAGAAGTAGATTCGGATCCCTCCTTTCTTGTTTCTTCCCAATCTCCATTTCCAAAACCATAGACCGTTTCCCTTTTGTATAGGAGATCCAGGTTTGTGGCTGCTCTCACAACACATTAACCTCTGACTCAAGGATGCGTTTTTAGCATCAAAGACGAACTGCCTGACCATGCTACAGTCAAGTATTCTTGTGGACAGTAGGTCAGATAAGGAAAAAACACTTTTGTTCCGAATCAGTTTCCACGAAAACATTTTCTGACAAACAGGCTATTTTTAAATCAATGTGGTTTTTTCCTTCATGTAGCTCCACTACGGTAGATCAGATTATACATTTTGCTTCCAACTTGTGCTGCTACATGCCATCTCCGCATCCTTCACAGACTTTTGGAGAAAGCAGCCAAATCTTTCTAAGATCTGTAATTCAGATCTTCCATGTGAGTAAAAAATATATGCTTACACACACATCAACGCAAATGCAAAAGACAACAGAAAACAACAGCTTAACAAATTCAGTGGTGTGCAATATTGTTTCCTGAAGCCACAATTACCATACATTTGAATTATGCTATAAATTTTATAGCAGTAATGATCACATGACTATGGGCAATGTTAAGTCAAGTTTCCATCTCATTTATTACTGTAATATGACAATTTTTACTGATTTTGTACCTGAAGATAGCCAGTTAGTCTCTCTTAATGTCGTTGGACACTAGCTTTGCTGTTGACTTCTTGTAAAATTAACCTTTGCCTAAAATGGCTAGCAAAAGGAACAAAAGTAATTGTCTGTTGAAGCTTTAGATTTTGTAAAAGACCTTCATATCGTAGTTGGAAACAGAGCATGTTCAGAGGCAAAATTCTAAACTATGAAGAAGATATTTTTAAATAAAAAAATCACACACCCAAACCATTTGTTTTGATAAGCTCTCAAGGGAGTTCACTTTAGAATAAACCTATGCACAACTATGCCTATTACCTGCCTAAAGTTCTTCTGTTTCTCAAAAGTCTGATGCATAGTGATTTTTCTGTGTTGTATGCTACACAGTAAAATGTGCATTCTTCTTAACACATAATTAGTTCTCTTGGGGCTTACACAAATTGCAGTTCTTATACACCTGTGGCTAGCACAAAGTAAATTTGAGAATCGAAAGCCTTAGGATCATGTCAATCTCTACAAACTGCCCACCTGTGATAAGCGTAGACTTGCCCTTTGAATCTTTTATTGAGTTACTAAATAAATAAATTAAAAAATCATCCTACTCTGGAACTCAAGGTCCAAAGAAGTATTAACCATATGTTCAAAGATAAAACACGCAAGCCATTGCAAAGCATTTTATGCAAATATGTCCATGTTTCACATATTAGTGCTGAATTTAGAGCTGCAAACTGAGGAATTGGGAACTCTGATCTCTGGGGAGATTCACACAAAGATTAATGGGGAGAATGTTCTTATTTATGTTCACCTATTCACCCGTGAAGAGGGAGGCTTCTATGTTTCCCTAGTTTAATAGGTATGAGAGATACTAAACTAATTTTAGAGCCCATACCAGAAGACGATGAAAGTTTTTTCTCTGGATAGAACTGTAATTATATATATTAAAAAAATAAGACTAGTAATGTTTCATTGGAGAAACTAAACCTAGTGTATGTACCACATTTAATAACTTCATGGGGACCTTGTAATCCCTACTCAGTCAAGCCAGAAAATATGAAACAGTGTTAAGACCATCAAAACAGAGTAAGTAATTTGTTTTCTATATCAGTGATAGTTCTTGGCTAGATCTAACAATTCAATGCAAAATTTCTTGACTGAATGCCTGTGTGTTCAGCAGTATCACAACAGGCTTTTTCTTTTCTAGATGTTTGTTTCAAGCCAGACCTCAGAGAGCAGTGAATTGCTTTGGTCTGTATGAAATGAGCTTGGTGATATATGGCTGTTGACTCATGAAAAGAAACATTACAGCTATTCCTATTTGACATACATACATTTTGGAAATCTCAACCAAGTAATTTAGGATAGCTATCCTCAATTTTTGCACTTTTTGCAATTTTTGCACATCTTTATGGTAAGCTTAATTTCATCTGAGTTTTGAGTGCTGTGATTTTATGTGAATAAAGACAGGACATCACAGGCCAGTAAACTGTCACTTTATTAAGCACTACATTTGCTTTTGAAAATCTACATTTCTTATACACATTCTTAAAATCCATCTATTAAGCAATAATTCAAAATATACTTCTATGGATACATCTTGCCCTTTTTGTGTTATCACTATTGGAAACTGTGGCATGCTGGGGGATTTGTCCTTTGCTCTCCATTTCTAGAGTACTGGGACCAACCATTAGATATACAAAAAGATCAGATATGCTAGCAAGTCTTTATTGTTCACTCTGTGTTCACAAAATTAATTCAGTCTTTTGAAAAAATAACAGGAAATGCCTGTTCGTCAGCTGTTAGCACCTTTTTCTTTCAAGAAAAGAAATGGTGCAGAAAATGTGAAGGGGTTGGGAAGCAGAATTTTATTGAAAATTGACTACTTTGTGTTTCCTGGAATTCCTGTAGAAATATATATGAAGCTGTAGTAGGGATTTGAAAAGCTACCTTATTGTACTGCAGCGAGTAGATGATTTGTTGCAGTGTGGCTAATGGACTTGTGTTTCCCCATCTTTTGGACTCTCACCTAGAAATAAATTATATGTCGTGATTTCTTTGTCTGCCTTGTCCCATTACACTGCAGGTTTGTCTTCTGGAGGGAGGAAAAGGTGCACGTCTGTGTGTGTGTGTGTGTCTGTGTTTGTGTGTGGGGGGGTCTGTCCTTCTCAAATTGAACTGGAAAGAATCTTTGGATGCAACGGAGTTAGCTTTGGAGTATGAAAATAAATCCTGAAAGTAGTTTTGCTTTTAAAGACACACTTGAAATTTCTGTTGTTTTCATATTTAAAGTGAAAAACCTAGCAACTGCATGAGTGACGGAATTTAAAAACTATCTGTGCCTGCATGGTGTGTGCATCTATGTGAAGGCTGTTTACTGCATAGATAAAAAAGTGAGATAAGGGCCTTAATGGAATTATGTGATTAAGACGTGATGAAACTATTGGAGTAAATCCAAGTAAAAATTATTTGTTTTCCCCTAAATTGATTTGAGAGTTAATAAAAAAAAATATAGGAGCAGAAGCAAAATAGTATTTTTAAATAACAAATGAAGAAAGGAAGAGACAAGAAAACAGGATACGATGTGGTTGAGTGGGAACAGCAAGAATGTATAACGTAGAGGACTGAAAGACTGAATATAAGATAATCTGTCTGTGTGTGGAGAGAATGGAAAAAAGGGGTAGAAATACAAGTCTTTAGACAAGGACCAAGTCTAGTAGGAATCAGCACTAATTTCTTCTGGGAGCTGAAAGGATGTTTCTTAATGTCTTTTAAAACAGAGAAGAGTTTTACTTGTCATTTACCTGAAGCTAGTGTTATTTCAGATCTTTTCACTGATTACAGTGGATTTTGAATCAGATTCTCAGACTCAATGTGTTTTACTCTAGATATCTGCCCAGTATACTTGATGATTCTCTAAAGCATATTCTGAAAGTTTCTTCTGCTAAATTTTCCACTCCATTTTGTCATTAACATATATTTGAATGGCTTGCACAAAATTTATCTATCCTAATGCAGGCACTTAAAAATTACACACCTAAATCTGAGCTAGCCCCCCAGACCTCCTTTATAACTGATTAAGAAAAATCTGCTCATGAAGATGACAATTCATTTAATCTTGAGATGTGCATTTAAAACATACTAGATGTATTGCCCTCTAGAGTTGCCTGTTTCTTCTCATTAACTGTAAGCGCTAGAATTATCAGCTGAAATTTTTGTATGCAGCTCAGTCAGACAAAACTTTCTCCTTTTGTTTTATTAAAAGTAGTTTCTTTCTTTAACCGATATTATTATTGCTTTCCAGGAATAAAGCTGGTTTGGAGACTCAGATTTTTTACATTTAATTTTACCTGTTTTCTTTCTATCTGTTATCTTTTGGATATCTTTTGCTAAATATTTGTCATCTTGAGTTTCTACTTATTTTGTGCCATAAAATCTTTTACACTGGGAGAGAAGCTTCAAATGACAGTCATAGCATTTGAGCCTCAGAGGTGCAGTGAAGGCAAAGTAAACCAGGAGTCTAATAAAAAAATAAAAAATATAGAGGATGTAAGATTTTAAATTAAAAATCCCTGAGGAATAATGTTAATTTAACATACAAAATTCCAATACAAGCTTCATAAGAAATAAGTATTCTTTTCTAAACCCTGCTTCAAGGCAAACAGAGCTTTAAAACTGACAGCTATTACCTGTGGGCCTCTTGTGTGTATATTGAGCTGATATCTGAAGTGTGGGCTGAAGCAACCACTATCTAATACAAGTTTCTAAGCTCTTACACTCCCATCAGAAAGTCCCAAACTCTGCATTTTCACTAGAGACCATTTATTTCATTTTTAATACACTCCCACTTCCATCCCTCCTTGCTCCTTTTAATAAAATATGTTCAATAGATCCTTCCATTTAACTGAAAATGTAGTTTTACAGGCAGTAGTGAATGCGTCAGCTTTCCTGGCTCCAAAGATTTTATAATCTACCTATTTCTCAAGAAGATCTGACCAATGTCCACCTCCACTGTTCCTTCCCACGGGAGCGATTAAGGAAGGAGGAAACAACCATTTGACTATGTTATGCTTTCTACAAGTGGGTTCCATTTTCCTATTTTTCAATAATCTCAGTGAGGAATTGAAAACACATATTACAATGACTGCACATCATTGACTTATTTCCTTACTTTTTTTTTGCAATAGCTTGCTTATTTTAAGTTTCTATTTAATGAGATGAGTTCCCAGTACAAGAGTAAGCTATATGTCATTGCTGTGCTTGTTGAACAGAGATTTTTCTGAACTCCCATCTGTGAAGGCCAACTCTATTTTAAGTTTGAGACACTCATATTTTCCATTCTATTAGTCTCTAAACTTTATCCATAAATTTAAGTGGAAGCACAACTGGAGTTTATAGCTCTTGAGATAAAACTCTCATGCTGTTAAATTTCTTAGGTAAAGAACCATTTTCTGCTGCTAAGGGTGTGAAACTCAGGGCTGTTGCAAGGTGTTTGTCATTCTGGAGAGATGTGAAATTACTGATCTGCCTCTTATACAACAACGGAAATGGTGCACACTGCTTCCTACTCCTTTGATTCTGCAGTCCCAAGCCTCAGTCTGTGTTTCTGGTGCCTTGTCTTGTCTTTCATACCTGAGGGACTGCAGAAATCACCAGTTTGCAGAAAGTCACCCTCTGCACACATGGAAAGATGCATCATGTGAAACTTCCTTGTACAAAGCAAATTGGCAAAAGAAGTGTTCACATCACCTGAGTTTAGCCCCATGACATCTAAAAGGTCCATCCTGCTTCCATTCTCTAAAAAGGAATCTCTAAAAGAGACTGACGGATAGTGTCATCCTTCCTTTTTCCCCTGCTGTGTTCAACCTGGTAGACATCTCTGGATTTTTTCCTATTTTCTCTTAGTAACTACTACTTTCTTATTCCTAGGCAGACTTAAAGAAGCTGTGTGCTACACTCTGCAGCCATTATACTCTCCACAACTGCATCAGGTAATTAATCTATTATGTGGTGTACATGAAAGGGAGGGGAGGAACATAGGTAACAGTACAGCATTTACTAACAAGCAACAGAGAATATAGGCCTGTGTAGGGGTTAAAATCAGTCCATCAGTTCATTTTTTTCCCAAAATATCTACTTCTGATCATCCTCTACTTGGTAACACAGCCCTCTACAACGTTTTCTTTTAAGTTCAGGCTTAAAGGTGAAACAAACTATAAGGGCAAATGAGGCAAGGAATTGATTTAACTTTCAACCTGCTTTCCCTCTTTGCAAAAAAATACCCCAAACTCATTTGACTTATGTTAGTTAAAGGTATTCTTGGCACATATATAAATCTCCTTTGCTCGGAAAGAAAATGTGACAAAAGGGCAAAAAAACCCAAGGCAATGATGAGCACAGTTCTGCTGAAGCTGAGTTTGGGATACAGGGCTGACGGCTGCGTTCACAATTTCAAAGGGAGAAGAGTACACCTGTTTTAGAAAAATACTAACTTGCAGCTGCATTGTACTTCATTTCAATGGAATCCTGCTGATCTGATTAAAAGGTGCTGTTCCACATCCACATTATCTCATTCCCTTTGAAAGGGAAAGCAGTGGACTTGATCAAAACATGCCTCCCCATGGCTGCAGTCTCAGAGCCATTCTCACAGCAGAAGCAGATGATGTGAATGAGAATTGCTCTTTGCTAGAATTGTTAATTGAGTATCTGGTAGCAAAAATGCTTCTTGCCTCTTCTTTGTTCTCCAGTCTTATGGAAGAACCAGTAAATCCTGACAACTATCAGTGATGTCCTTTTACTCTCCCTTCTCTCTGTTGGGGTTCTATGAAAGTCCTGTCTGTGTGGATCATATTTTGTTAGACATTCTTGCTGCCTGACAGAATTGAGTAGTATGGTTGATTATAATGAGTTTGTTGAATACACCAGAAAGCAATTTGCAGTTTTTCATCATTTTCATAGAGATGGCAAATTCATTTTGTTGCTACTAACAGATCATGTTTTTCTTTTGACTTTTCATTATTTAAACTCTGGCTTATGTCTAAAAGTGGCTGTGAATTATGCCAAAATTCTTAACTTAGGAATGAACAATGAGTTCATTGAAATTAAACTATTGTCTCTTAGAAATTTTGAACCACCTAAGAGGAGTTGTCCATCATCTTGCGGCACTGGAGTTCAGATTTAGAATACCTAAATGCTACACACAACTGCAAAATGCCACAAGAACAGAAAACTCTGTTTTGATCCTCTTATGGCGAACAGGCTATTCCAATATAGGTGTATGGCAGAAGTCCTAGAGCCCAAATATGTGACAACAAAGATACTGTCTGCTACAAGTAAGCAAGTCTGAAAAACTCACAATATTTTTCATAGCCATTGGTATTTCTGATGCTTTATCTATAAAAACTTTATTTCTTCAGGAAGAAATAGCATCTTGTATGTCATCTGCCTGCCTATTTAGGATCTTCTGGATTTGTTTTTTTGGTTGGTTGATTGGTTGTTGGTTGTTTGGTTTTTTTTTGCTTTGAGATCCTTCAGGCTGAGACTCACAACCTAAATATTAATTATGAATATTTATTTAAAAATGTGTGAAAAATGATTAATAGATATTAGCAGCTGCTCATAACCTGTGGTAGTTTTTAAAAGCAGCCTTCTCCCTTATTTATTTCTTAAAATGCAAATTGATTCTGTCATTTTATAATTTCCTTGCTAGACATTCAGGACTTCTTTATGTAACCTTTTACACTTAAATTAAAGTAGGAAGAACACTGACTCAGAGAAGAAAGAATACTTTAGTGGAAACCTGAACCTTTCATTTTTTTCTCTAATAGAAACAAACTTTACAATGTTATATTTGGCTTAGAACCCATACCAGCTGATATGAACATGGCCAATGCAGAGATATGATCTGGGTGTTTGTCTTGGAAATACAAGACCATGGAATAACAGTGAGCAAAATAAGGGTCAGAGACATGTGAATAAGACGGAGGTTGGCTGGTTGTCATGCTCAAAATCCAAAGAAATTCTTGATTTGGAGCTTCCAGATTCAATCACCTGTTGGGAAAACTATAAGCATTGGGCTGTTCACATGAATACAGCTGAGCTGTGGCAGAAGATGTGTTGAGTGCCTTGGCAATCAAGGGAGAGAGCTGGACACCAACTGTGAATGCTCTAACAAAATCCATGGACATTTGTTTCATAAGAGTTGGAACTCATCAATGTAGGAAATGTCATCAAAGATCTAATTAACACCAGCCAATATCTTACTTAATAGCAGTACTAACCTATACCATTATTTTCATATTCATCAGTGTTCCTAATGCATCACACTTTGGCATCAAAAAGCTTAGGTCAAAAGCCAGAATCAAAGATTTCTAGGGTCAAAATGGATAATATAACCTTTTCTGTATTTTCAAAAGTCAGAGAAAATTCTCTGTCAAATGTAATTTGCTCCAGTCAACCTCATTATGTGGTCAAAAGGTGGAAATGTAAGGCAGGGACAAGGATGGGAATTTCTGACAGTGAACAGAGGCCAGAGCGTTGATGTTTGCACTGTTCTGTCCAAAAGCTGGTAAGTCACAAGCCTATCTTCCACTGTCATATGGCTTTGTTATACTTCTTTTTTTTTTTATTTTTATTATTGTTATGCTCTTACTTATACTGCCAACAAAGCAGATTGTTTATGAACTGACTGCCTGAATACACAGCTCATACACTTGCACTACTGTTGGGATTTTCATTTTGTGCGTAGTTGGAAACAACTGCTGGCCAGTTTTCACAGGCATGTCTCTCTAATGCATGACTCAGACTTTGGCATTTACACACAAGTTTATTTTGATATGTTGCTGAAATTCTCATCTTTAGGGGAAAAAGCACAAGAATTAAAGGATTTCTTTCCACAAAAGAGCAATGATCCCAGCACTGAACTTGAGTTTAAATAAGTTCACAATAATTCTTAAGCAAGTTTCAAGGTGATGTTAGTGTTTTAAACCTAAGTAAATTTGTGATAGGTTTTTAGGGGCTCCTAGATATTTCTCTGCAATGAGCAGAGAAATCTTATTGAGTTCTGAGCTCTTGATTTATGACATATTAATATTTGGTTTAATTTTAAGAGCTATTGAATAAAAAGTGTAAAAATCATGTAGGTTTGGGGGCACATTACTTATACAATCAATCTCTATTGAAATTGATTACATAATCAATGAACTTTTAGGGAATTCTCAGTAATGAGTAGCTTGGAGCCATGGTTAGTACTCAGACTTCCTGAGCCAAACAGGTACATCGTAGGTAATCCATTTTGCCTCTTTTATTCTTTTGTCTGAAATATCCTAAGCGCTGAAGTATTTGATTGGCTTAAGAAGGCAAAAAAGCCCCCCGATAATCCTCAGTACTCATAGAGCTGATAATGAATTTAATGTCCTTAGAAGTTCTGATAATCCTTATGATTAATTTCATAGAACATCACTTTTTAGTGGTATTTTCCATTTACTTATTTATTGTTCAAGTTCTTAAAGATAAAAATATATAAAAATATATATAAAAATAAACTTAAATTTGATCAAGATTATCAAATTTGATAAAGTTGATCAATTTGATCAACTAAAGCCATTTAGTTCTTGTGAACTACTAAATGGATATAACGTGTGGGTAGATTGCCATACTGACAGCTACTCCACAAGGAGAGAGAGTGAGAGAGAGTGCTGACTTCACTTGTTTCAGAAGGAATGAAAAATCTTTTAGAAGATAATGATGAACTATAATGATAGGTAAGAGAGCAAGATACAAATTATCAAGCCGACTTTCAATTCAGGCTGCTTTGTAGACTTCATCAACACAACTGGCACGAAGAGGGCAGATAAAAGGTGAACACTGATTCTCAGTGCTACCCTTTATCTCAGAAAAATCTATTGCCACCATCTCAGAAAGATTATTTTTGTGTATGAGGAGCACCAACTCATTTAAAGAACTGATACCTACAGTGAATGACAGACTATGTATACATGGTCAGACTTTTGGGGTGATTTCATTTACATTCCTGGGGGAGCTAGGTTTGTTCTGTGAAAAACTGAGTGCCCAAGTGCCAAAGGCACTCAGCAGTTTATAGAGCCTCAGAGTCCTTGAGCTGAATCTTTAATATTATACCCAGCTACAGAAGAATTGCCAGGCTGGATTTGGGCTGGACTACATAAGCAAGGATGCAGCAAAGCTGCTCAGCAGGGTGACCCTAACAAGATTGCTGCAGGTAGATGGTGTGAAAGGAGGAGATTCATTCAGTAAAGGCAGACATTTTTGACCCCAGTCACAAAAATCAGCTTCCAACTGCTGTATATTTGCACATCTACAGAGTATTGCTGCATATAAAGCACCTCTGATAAAAAGACTAGTGGTTTGCTACAAAAAATGAACCTGTATCCTCCCCTTCTGCCTTCCCAGTGGTAACTCAGTTTTCAAGCCCCTCTCAGACCTCGGTGAGGCCGACTCATTCTGATGAGGCTGGACAAAGGTGGGAATGCCATATTCCTTCATGCCATCCTCAGGCCCAGATATCTAAGATTTTTCTAGCTGTTCACATGAACTCTGAACTAGACAATATTTCAATTAATAATAATAATAATAAAAATGTATTGTTGGCTTTCCTTACACTTTATCTGACCTCAGTCTTCAGCAGTAGGAGGTTATATCACAGAATTTGGAAAGAAGAAACATCATTACAGGGAATCTTCTTACCACCTACCTCCCACAACTCACTGATATTTTCCTCTGCATGTGTATTACTTTCTAAGTTCTTTTTTTTATTTGGCTTTTGCTGAACTCATATCTGGCTGATTCAGTGATCTTTACAGTTAACCTATCAAAGCAGTTAAGATAGTTAAATCAAAATTTACCAGCCTACTCAAATTTACTTGGTACATTAGCTAGCTAAAGATTTCATATCGCATACACTGTCTTAGCTTCTAATTCAGGAAGGTCATTTGAACATCAAAGAAATGCTGAATTGTTTATTGATTTCTTAATTATTCAGCGCTTCTGGTTATTTCTTTATGTTCCACTATGTTGTTGTGGAATTTTTTTTCCATTTTGAAAGTTTAATAAACCAAAATATTAAAAACAAGACAAAACAATCTTTTGCCACACTTTGTGGGCAAAACTGTGATCTTGCTTTTTCAAATGTTTAATCTGTTAAATCCTCACTAAGGGAATATTTCCTCATTCAAGTAATTACCTTCAATTTTAGATACTTGTATAAAGTGTGTATGTAAATACATACATATATGTATGTACGCATATGTAGCAGGACTCATCACTATGGTACAGGACCAAACAATAGCACTTGTAAGACAAACCTTACAGTCACTTCTGTGTGAATCTGACGGATCCGATCTTGTTCAATGTTTTTTATGTTGTGACAGGTATTAAAGATAGGATGCCTATTCCAAACTGGTTTCCAGCCCAAGTATGACTTTATATTCCTGTGCTCTCTTATATTTCTTATACTACTAATGAACTAATTTTACTGAAGCATCTTCTGTGGAACTGCTGAACAACTAGACTCTTATCCTAAAAATGCTCAGTTCAATTAAGAATGTCCATTTGCTTATGTAAGCAGAAATACTACTTCTCTTTTTCTCTTGATTACATTTAAGTTAGTGGAATTTCAGTGACTCATAGTCTTGAAAATGTAAGAAACTCAATATTGGACATTTACCATATTCTTTGCATTATTAGCACAACTAATAGAATCATTTACACCAATTAATTTATTTGACAACTTTTCTTCTACTTTTTTTTTTCCTTACCCTTTTTCATTAGTATGCTAGATAAAGCTGGTCACATAAAAGTCAGCAAATTATTTAATTGAATTTAACTATGTATAGTTGAATGATGTTGATGATGTTGTTTTCATTTGAACCTCTAATTATGGCTTGCCTGGTTGTTTTATGTTCTAATTATCGTCATACTTCAAAAAAAACAAATAAACAAAATGTTGGTTTCCTATACAATCACTGCTTACAGCAATTTTTGCCTATTGCCATAAATAAGGTGGATCAAAGTGCATCCTGGGCTGTCAGTGTCCAAAATGGCATGATACTGCAAAACAGTATTTTCCTTTCATTTGATCTATTGAAAAGTGACAGGTCATTTAGACAACCTCATTGTGTCAACTAATTTGCTGAATAATGCTTCTGATGAAAGTAATAAATCATTTGCGTCAGCTTGATCCAAATATCACTGCCAAAAGCAAACCTGCTCTGCTATGTCCCTTCTACTCCATTTCTTGGTTCCTTGGAGAATAATACTCTACAATTGCACTCTACTGCTGAATTGTGTACAATAGTAGTTTTGTGATACGGACAAATGCCTACTAAAGACTAATTTGAGACCATTAGGCTAATTTCAGTTGTGACCCAAGCCAGATTTAAATCCAGGCCCTATGAAGGTGACAGGCAAGTATATTAACTTAGGATGTTATGAAACTTGCTCCAGGGCAGGAAGATTTCAATAACATTAAAAAAAAAATTCTCTTAAAATTGAAATATGAATAATTTACAAAACAAGAAACATCAGCTAATAGTCTCTGTTCATACTGAATACTGCTGTGACCTATAGGCTATATGACAGAAATGTGTTTTGTCTGGTGCTACTTTTGCAGCAACTTGTGTGGTAGATTGCTGCTTTTAAAGAAGGCCCCAGTGTAATTTTGCCAGGGTTTCTATATGCAGAAAAGCCCGTACTTTTTAACTGATTGTGTCTTACTATTAGTCATCAGAATCTGATCCTGCAATCCTTTCAGTCTCTGGCTGAAATTTCATTAGGAGACTAGCCCGCAGAGGTTTGACCTTATGTGTCATTCACCACATAAGGTGGTGTGTTAAAACAGATATTTAACTAAGGCATTATGATGTCCAGCTCTTCAATACTCCAAAATTAGACATATGGTTGAAGGCCTGGAATTCAAGGCTAGTTAGACACATAAGTTTCACAACTTTTGTACAACAAAGCTTATATACTGCTTATACAGTCTAGTAGAGCATACTGGTCTATTTGGACGTCCACATCTCTCTCAAGACAGCAGGTCAGCATATCTGTGAAAGAGTTTTTACAGACTTAAGCAGCTTTCTGTATCGAGTCTTGGAAAAGCATCATGGCATTTCTTCCTTGCATTGTCTCACTTTTTTTTTTTTAACTCATTAACTATTATGAAAATAAAAATAATCTTCTGCATTAGTGTTTTAATCCATGTAACTAGACTGGCTCCTGCCTGATGTAGAATCCACTGAAATGTTTATAGTTTGTGCAATTTGCTCTAAAGGCCCACTTCTAATGGCCCCCCAGAAACATAGGCACAGCCAAATAAAACAGAAAATTCACAGATTCAGAGATTTGACAGAGTTGGAAGGGACCTCTAGAGATCATCTAGTCCAACTCCCCTGCTAAGGCAGGATTGCCCAGAGCACATATATCAGGACTGCATCCAGGTGGGTCTTGAAAACCTCCAGAGAAAGGGACTACACAACCTCCCTGGGCAGCCTGTTCCAGTGCTCCGTCACCCTCACTGTAAAGAAGTTTTTCCTCATATTTGAATAAAACTTCCTATGTTCCAGCTTATGCCCATTCCCCTTCGTCCTTTTGCTGGAAACCACTGAAATTCAGGTATCTGCTCTCAGCTAAATGTATAAAAATTGGCTACAGAGCCAGGATTGTTTTTGCTGGCTGGACTTGTGGTGTGATGATCCTACTTTCTTGACTGAACAGTGTTTTAGCTTCAGAAAGGAACTGGGAATTCAAAAATTATTGGAAAGCCTTTTACTTTGAGTGTTTTGTAAGCTGTTATTTAGATGCTGTGTCATAAAATCATAAATTCAAATCTGATGTGTCAGAATTGGACCTAACGTGTTGGCTTTTGGCCTCCTAAGTATAGACCCTAACCACTTATTACACAGTGAAAAAGCCCTGCTACTGCTACTATGATCTCTTCATTAAGTCAAGGAACTTTTGCCTGAACCATGAAATCTAGACAAGATTTTTCTGAACTTTTCTGGTCAAAATACCTCTGTATACTTAAGTAGTAAGAGCTTCTGAACCATATAACATAGATTGTATGTAACTCACTCCATATTAATTTATTATGGTTTCATCACTGAGTCTAGCTAATATGTTCAATTATTATTTTTTTTGTAAGGGAAAAGTTACGGATTTATCATTAATAAGAGCAATTCTAGGGAAAAGCTGAAAGATATTGTTCGTATGTAGCAACAAAGTCGCTAATTTTTTACAATAAGAGATTTATTTAACCAGTCTGTTCAGCCAACAGAAAGCTACTCTGTAGTAATAAAAACCTGGAAGCGTTGTTAAGGAAAGGATTTAAGGTGGATTGGGTAGAACATGTAAAGAGGTTTTATTGATTTCTTTATTCTTGATGTCACCAGGACAACTGTCACACATGCTTATAGCTATTTTTTCTTTAGGTTTTAACTGTCTCTACAGTTTGGACATGTAATCAAAGACTTCTTGGCAGATAGGAAAAATATATGCTTTTAATAAAAATGATTTTTTTAAAAGCAGAATGAGTGAGATGATATGGTCTAAATCTTTGTACCATGTCCTCACTTCAATCCCTGTGTTTATTCCCTCTTTATTCCCAAAATAATTTCTTAAGAAAGGAACATTCTTATCTTGTGCTCAATATGGTTAATGGAGAAAGAAAATACGTCCCTCGGAGAGGTCATTCAGCCCACCATGATCTCCTTGTTGTCTCCATGGACTGTAGAAAGAATGTATGCTGCTAAATTCATTGCTTTAATTAGCTGCCTAAAAGTAAACTAGGCTATTGAGTTTTGGAGATTCTTCTGGGAAGAATCTGCCAGGATAATCCCTGGAGGCTGCAATATTTCCCTAATATAATACTTAGTTGAGTTAAGGAACAGTATTTAAATGTAAGAGATGCCAGAAAAAAGTTACCTTGGTTCAGTAGGAACCAAGTTTTCTTGGTAGTAAAAGTACACTTCTTTCTGTAAGTTGCACGCAAGCATTCATAAAAATTTTGATGTCTACTTGTATTCATTTTGCGTGTATTTAATCTTTCTTTGATATTACTACTCATTATTTTATTTTCCTCTTTTGTGGGGTTTTTTTTTTTGGTGTTCACTGTTTATAATTAAAAACCCAAGACATTCGCAAATAAAAAACTACTTATAATCAGTGTACTACAGTCAGTACAAAATAGTTTTACAAAGCTATGGGGTCAATATGACAGACTGCCTCTGAATAACTTGTCATAATTATTAGAGTTTAATTTGAAGGAAACAAAAGACGCTGAATTTATCTTCTTGACTTAAAGAACAGTTCTCCAGTTACTTTTGAATTACAAAGATTGGCAAGAGCCAGTGATGACAGTTAGTGCTTAATTTAGGAATGTAATGGTCAAAGTGCATATCCAGAACACTAAATACTGTTAGTGAATTGCTAAAATGTGACTTAGCTGTATTCCAATCTTTGTTCAATTTGTACTTTGGACAGATCACTGAGATGGAGAGAAATAATGGCTGCATGCTACATGGATATTTCTCATAGTCTGGAGCCAATGAGGGATGAGTCTGGCAACTTGGAATAGCCAGAGTTTCTGTTCAGTTATATTACATGTCTACCCAAAATAATGAATAATGGCAGTTTCAGCAAGTATAGAAAAACACTGGTGGCTTTAGTGCACAGATACAAAAGTAATTTGTAAGAGCTATGATGTATTTGTAAGCTATGATGGCTTGCAACTCTTTACAACAGAGCTGCTAAAGATTCCAGGACCTTGTTTTGAATAGGTAAGTTTTCTTAAGAAGATGAAAGTAGCACACAGCATTTTGCTTAGGATAACAAAAGGCTCTGTGGAGCAAATGGACATCCTGGAGAAAAGTGGTGTCCACAGCTTTGTAGCTTCTCCATGCTGCTATAGATCTGTGTCTTATGTGGCATGGGAAACAGAATGCTGATTATACTTTTCACACAAATGTTAGAAAATAGCACACAGTAGGATAAAGCTCCAACCATATTTCGAAGGCCAGAAATCTTGAGCAAGGTAAAATATGGATTCACTTTATTTATTGCTTGAATAAGGAGGTCTCCTAAGTTCTTCTGCAAAACCTGTTAAGTGCTTGTCATATTTGTTAGCTTTTATCTTCTTTTTTTTTTTTTCTTTTTCAGTCTGAGTGTAAAATAGGTAACTTCTTTACCTAATGAAAATACTTGGTTTCTATGAATAAGTTACTCCTTCTAAAAAGGGGATAAAAACTGAAATTTTGGAAAAAGTAAACTTTGCTGTGTTTGAAGACATGCCATCCTCATAGAGGAAGAATGATAACCCTATTAATGAGACTGAAGGAAAAAAAGAGAGGCTAAATAAAAGATGTTTGCATAATGTTTTAATAGGCAGGTTCCTTAGTAAGAGTGTGGATTTTCTTTAACCTTCTGTATTGTATAATGAAAACAGGAATTCAGCACTAGACAGGCTTGAAAAGTGATTAACAATTTACTATTTATTTCCAGTTCATACAGTTAAGTATGTTTGTACTAAGAAGACAATGTACCTAATTACTACTAGTGAGAAATATGAATAATTTGAATGGTCCCTGGGTGTTTGTATAGTGTGAATTAAACAAAAAATGTTTTCATATGAATCTGTGCAAGTTCTACTACTTTCATTATCATAAATGCCTGTATACCTAAGAGAAGAATATCTTAGTTTAAGAACTATTTAAAAATGAAAAACATTTAGGATTAATGTTTCCAAAATTATACCAAGTGCATTTTCACTAGCTCTTTGAAGATTTACACTCCTTTTCAGTTCTTATCCATCAAGAGGTTTAAGGATGTATTAATGATTTGTCTAAATTGGACAGGATCTGCAACTATATAATCCAAGAATAAAACTGAAATCACAGCAATTTACTGTGACTTTACTAAATATGAATTATGTAGCAATAATATAGAGAAGTATGATTTTTTTTTAGGAGAGAAAGGGGGTAAAAATTCCCTATTCATGTTTATCCTCCTCCGCGTCATAGCATAGAAGATAATATACAGGACTAGAAAAAAGCAGATCCAGTCGTGACACTGGCACACTATGTCACCATAGACACATTACATACATTTCTATAAGATAAATTTAGAATAAGACTTTGGAATGTATTCAGAAGCAGTGGGTATTAAAAGACATTCGAAACCTGGGTTGTAACACTGAAAATCTTTATTACCCCACCACTATGTTCATTAGTATCTTGAAACTATGCATTTCTCTGCCTAAAGCAGATCAAATCTGATCTGCTAGGATTTCTGGGAATACATCCATCATGACTTAAGATGACCTCGATTCCCTCAAGGAATGTTGCTACTTTTTTTTTCTTTCTTTTTTTTTTTTTTTGGATGTGACCAGAAAAGAGTAGATGATGGTAGAGATGGTAAAATACCCTGTTTTGGGGTTTTTTTTCATTGTTTTTTTGTTTCCATTTCTGACACAATGGCAATAAGATTTTATTTACTGTTTTTCTTTATTATTTTTTCAAGGGGAATTATCTTTCTATTTATTGAAAAAAACCTCTCCGTGTGGGTAAGACTGATTTGCTAAATATTGATCAGATAATCAATAATATTCAGACACAAAATGTCTGTTTTGATAGTCAGAGATAGCTTTCAAAATATAATAAATAATATGGCTATCTGAGTTTATTTTCCAGAGAGCTTAAACACTCAAATTCTTTACCTTATTTCATGTACTCAAAGGGATAGTGTTGTTATGAGGGACTACATTCTGAAACAGAATTTTGTATAGGAAATGGATTGCAAAAGAAATTCCCCAGCCAAACAGTCCTGAAGAATTTAAGATAATAATAAACTAATTTTATTTTCAAAAAATGACACAGAGCCTCTTTCTTTTTTTTTCTTCACTATCACCTGATTATCATCAGACTTTGGCCAGCTGTCAGTCCCAAAATAGCATCCTCCTACTGTTCTCTTTTTAACTTCATAATCTCAAGTTCATACTTTAGGAAGTGGCTTGGTTTGAGTATTGAAAATGCAAACTTTCTCAGGAATTAAGGCTTGTAAATGATCAATGTTTTCAAATTTATCTTTTTCATTAAAAATGTTGTTTTCCTCCAAACCACAATTATTTTTATAAATTTAATGTAAGCTGAAATATACTTTGGATTCAGAAAGGGAAGAAAAACGTCTAACTGAATAACCAAAGTCTCAGGATACAAGAAACCCATGTTTAAATTGTTACCAAGATTTCAATTTCCACATCTCGAATGAGAGCCTGATTACTAGTATTTTTAAACGAATATTAATTTACAGAATGAAACAGTTACAGAACATTATGTGGTTTAACTTCCCACTTTCAACACTTCCTTAAGTTTAATAATGTAAAATTTGAAAACTTCCATTTTTATTAGAATGTGAAATTAAACTCTGAAATCTTGAAATTATTATGCAAATGAAAGGTTTATTTTCTGGTTAATCTTATCATGAATGAGGAAGGAATAAACCTAAAGTTTATGTGGATTAATGAGGAAAATTCTAGTGAAAAGCTATTTGTGATTTTGAGGGTTTCTTGTGTGCTTGGTTGGGGGTGTGTGTGTGTTGTGTTTTGGTGTTATTTTTTTTTTCATTTCAGAGTTTAATTTTGTGGAATTTTGTGCATTTTTTTTTTCCAAAATAATTGTTGCAAAGAGAGTCTTTTACCATGTTTCAATTCTGTGCCTGTGCCAAAAATCAAGTGACATGTCAGCTACCGAGACTAGCTGAAGATTCTCTATTTTAACTGACCCTTACTGTTGGGGAAAACCCAGCCTTTCTGGCTCCTGAATCTGGGTAATCCATTCCAGAACATCCATGTTCAAACTCGAGCCCTTCCAAACTAAATCATTCTGCACATGGGTTAATGATATGGTGCTGACTAGAAGAGCTGTAGCACATAGGCACTTTATAACAGATTTCAAAGATCCTTTGATTTATTGTTGTTGTCACCAAGGCAAAATAGTTAGATATCCCATTTTAATTTGTTGCATAACTTTTCCTAAAGTGGTCTAATTTTCCTCTCACTTTCATTATACTTTAAAAGGCAACAGCATCATTTTTTTTGACATCATAAAAGTGTCTCAATGGTGAAGGGAAGAAAAAACATTTTAATAGAAAAACATGATTTTGGAAAAAAATAGCAAAAATTTAATTACTTTTTATTATTCAGTTATTTAATCCATATTTTAAACTAAAATGTCTTTAAAAAAAATGAGAGGACATTCAATAAATAATTCAAATACATTAACTCTCCAGAAAATAAGTTTTCTCTTATACAGACAAAAAGCTGTATTAAAGAATTATGTTGCATATAATGACACTTTGAAAGTGTTAGATCCTGAAGTATTCTAAATGCACTGCCAATTACAGACAGATGCATCCTGACTCAAAATATTTCAGAGCTAATTGAAATACTGACATGGTGTTTAGGATGACAACTTTAATTTCCCTTCTTACTCTTGATCCCTACCAGTTGGCCATGGCAACATGTAATATAGCATGAAAAGATATCAGAATTCTCAAAGCTACATTTTTCATTGTGTAAAGGCAAAGCAAAAGAAAGAGTAATATTTTGCAAGGGCCTATACTTATTGTGATTATTGGCACTGCAAATATTTCTATTTTATACTCACTTTTATTTAGTCATAGTGAATGAACTTTACTGAATTTACTGCCCATGAAAATGGAGTAACATGCCCATCCTTCACTAATGTGAAACATTTATATTTTTAAAAAAGCATGGCAAAAAAACTCAAGCCAAAACTCCCACAAAGAGGCCTGGCTAAACTATAAACCAATACATATTTTATATAAATTATATAGCCTGCATATCTTAAACAGCTAGTCACAAATAATTAGAAAGTTAAATGGCAAAAATAACATTATTTTTCAGAATTCATGAGAGTCTCAAAAGCCTTATCTTTATCTTGCTTTAACCTGTCTTTATTTTCACAGGTATTGCATACTCAGAGATTTTAGACCTTACTGGACTTCTGATTTTGTGTGAGGTGCATATGCACGATAAATAATGAAAACAACTAAGAAATACATCAGGCTTTATAATACAAGCTTTATAAATTTAATAAGTATGAACAAAGTGTGATTTATTAGACATTTGTTATTACCCACTAACATTCTTCTTGACATCAAAGGTGTTTTACGTCATAGTAGTATAAACCAGCTCAGGCGTTTAGGTATTAATGCTGAAGAATTTGAAACACTGAAGAAAGCACAGAAAGTCATACAAATCATCAGCAGAAAGGAAAAGTAACAAGTTATTTTAGGACTAAGCAGTCCACTATTTTTTCCTGCATGCTGGTTTTAGCTCTACTTTTTACACAAATATTTAATCATAATAACAACAATAATAAAAAACCCCAACAATTATCATAAATGAGAACATACCATCCTTAAGAAGAAAAACTACAAAATGACATTAAACTTTCTAAAAAAATCTTGTGATTGTTATTTCAAGACCATTTTTTTTGATGCGAAATTATTCTTCAGAGAAAATCTACTTACAAACATGGTAATTGCCATTCACTGCCGCTCAGTCATCAGCAGGTGTGTTTTAAACCTTAGTATGCCCACTGCACAATATATATTTATAAATTCAGTTTCCTTCCAAGCAAAAAGGTACCTGCAATTCAGGTGGGGAAAAATGGTGATTCAGTAAGCCTACTTTTGTGGAAGGAATACATAAATCTTAATCTGAGTCATAATTCATAAATATTAATCTCTTTTATTTGCACAGGAAGAATACTGAGTCTCAGTTTTTCTTAACTACATAAAAACAGATGGGATATAAAACTTATGAAACTCTTGATTTAAAGAGATAATTTCTCTTCACATCAACTGGCTTCTGATATTTTTTATGAAAGTCTTCTTTCACGACCATACTGATTACAAATAACCTCTCAAAAGTTGAATTAATCCTTGGTTCTTCCCTATTGATCCTAAAGGAACTCTGAAAACTTTAAGTAAACAGTATTAAAACAGATATAGTTCTTGCCCTGGTTTGTGGTAGAACAGAACGAATTTTCTTTTCAGTAATTTTACTTTACAGTGAAATTTCTTGTAATTAACAGCACTCTCTGAAATTAATGGCATATTTTTCAGACAGTGTCTGCTTCCAGAGGGATAAAGTCTGATGTTTATAGTTAATACTAAGGAAGCTATGCAGAGATGTTCTTGCTTATACTTATTACCGTAACAAGCAAGGTTAGACAACTTCGTTATTTGCCCCACTGGCGGATCAGAAGTGGAAGAGCATAGAGGGGTTACTCTTATGGGGAGGAGCAGATGGGACAGGTTACCCAAAAACTGACCAACCGGGTATTCCATCCCATTTGCATGATACTCAGTACAAAAGCTGAGGGATCAAAGGGGTCAGGCTCTTTCTTCAATGGCTGGAGTTAGAGGAGATCTCTGTTCATCTGCCTTTGATTCCAATCCTTGCGTTCCTGAACCCAGTTCCCATCCATTACTGAGTCCAGTCTGGATTTCCCCCATGTCTGGGATCTTGATATTTGTTTTGTATATATTGTATGTATTTCATCATTTTCCAGTTGTCTCTTCCAACCCCATATCTTTCTGTGATTCTGTGAAAGAATGAGAACTGTAATATTCCAACTCTGTTAGGCTTGATTTGAGCATATCCATTTATTTTGTCTATTGAAAGCTGCTAAACATAAGAATGTCAATGTTTTGTGTCCCAAACTGATGTAAGGTCCCTTCCAACTCTAACCATTCTATGATTCTATAAGCATTTAGCCTACTACATGCTCATAGTTAGCTGAATTAAGAATATTTGTCCAGAAACCCTTAGACCCCTACAGAATCTCAGGTGCTTTAGTGTGTTGGGCAGGATTTACCTGAGATGCTCTTTTTAGTTTAAAGCTCCTAATATCACTTCACATGTTCTGTATACTCCTTCAAGCCTTTGTGAAAATGGGGCCTTATAAACTTTCCTCTGCTTTCACAAGAAATCCTACAGCCGTGTGTATCAGAAACAGTTTTGCAAGGCTATAATTGTCCCTTTTTGACACTTGAATTTGTGCATCTGTGAATCCTCCCATTTGTCCCATACCTTCATAGGGCTTAGGTATACCATTATTTCTTGCATTTCCTTTAAAATGCTCATTAAACTAGAGCTTTGCATTCAGAAAACTATGATCTCTTCTCATCAGTATACTGCCATTGCATAAGTACTAGGTCACTGTGGCCTCTTTCGTAGGTCTTCACTAGTAGCTCACAACAGCATAAACTCCTGAGCACTGACATGCTTCTGCTGATTAAAATATATGTATCTGGCTGAAAGGCAACAGTGAGACTACATGATGGTCTACTCATATTTAAGCACAGCATAACACTACTAGCTGTGCTTTTTCCCATCTGTTTTACAAGAAAGAATTAAAAAGGAAAGTATTCCTTGTAGCTCCAGGTGCTTGCAATGCACCCACTTAACACAGATGGCAGAGGCCTGCTTGTCGATTAGTGGAACTTTCTTTGCCAAGCAAACTAGAATATTAGTTAAATCATATTGGTTTTGGCTTGTCTTTTTTTCTGCCTTTTTTTTTTTTTCTCCTACTCTGCCCACAGCAGATAGGACTTTTGCTTTACTGTATTTGATTTATAAAATGCAGATTTCTCCCAATGCATGATATAGAAAAAAGACAGTCTTGAAGGAGATGTCCTTCTCTTCCACTTTAAAAATTCTCAAGGTTAAAGTTTCTAAGAATTGGCACCAAATTCTTACAGGAATTTCACTTGTGTCACTAATGTCCTCAGAATTTAAAAGAAATTTAGGTGAACATGGAATTCTAGAAAGAGAAATGACCTCCCAAGTCACTAAATCCAGTTTTTACTACTACAAGAAAACAAGTCATATAATGCCTTAAATAATTCCTACATTAACCAACCAAGCTGGATTGCTCCAGCACTTTTTTGATATGATTTCTCTGAAGTATCTCTGCTCACTTAGCTGCCAAGTTGTTAATATCCCTAGAACATTAATTTAGTGTCACATAAAAACTCAGAAGCTTACTCTGATTCCTTTCTATGAATTCTGCTTAATCGCTCTGCATTTATATAGACCTGTGGTTCCAAAGACTTACCTGTTTCCTCTAACATTTTGTCAAGAAGAAGGTAAAACTGAGGGTTGTTTTAGCTTCTTAGGGAATATTGTATTCTCTTCCTCATGAATAAGATTATTGTGTCCTTAGCTTCTCTCTTATCAAAGATCAGACTAGTGAAAAAAATTAGAGCAGAAATTAGATGCATTGAAAATCCACACAACCTTTTTAGATATACACTTGCTTCAGTAGACTACAGAAACTTTGAATACGCATTCATGTGTATACAGCAAATTATAACTTGCTTTATTAACTATATATAAGGCATTTTTTAGAATCAGTCTAGTCTGTTGTTCTGCTGATATAGCCTAAGCTACTGAAGACATATTTGTATCACAGAGAAATATTCAGCACACATGTTACAGGTCTCAATGTGGCTGCTGGCTAACAAAGGGCCACTTTCCTGTCACCTCTCAGGCTCTTTCTTGTCCAATATTCTTTTGATATATTGCTCAGGAAATGCTAATCAGAATACAGCATAGCTGCAGCGAGATTACAAGAAGAAAATGAGTCTGTTGTTTGGCTGATTATATTATTTTTTTCCTCTGTGATTGGCTACATGAATGCACAGACATTTGGGGACAGGGTATAAAGTAACCTTGGAACTGGACAGAGTAGGATAAATTACTCTACTAGGTTAAAATATGCCTATGGCCAGACTCTTTCCTTGGAAGCTAAAGAAGATATCAACTGATGTGATGAAGAACTGCTACCACTGGGCATTAGAGATTGCCAGAATAGTTGGAGAAGAAAGGGGATTGCTGTCATCTGCATAAATAACAAAAAATGAGAAGCCTGCTCCAAAACAGATCATTGAAAGGAATTAGAAATACAAATTAAGGGAGAGACTGAATATTGGATTAAAAACTTGTTTCAATTATTCCATTTTTAAAAATGCATAATTTAAAAGTGATTTTATTTTTTTCCCCAGCTAAGTCTCCAAAGAGCCCTCTACTGCAGAATGCCACGTGGAAACCTTTTTCACACACATTTTCCGGTGCATACAAAAATGCTTAGTATATCATAATACATAGCTCTGTAAATCCATTCCCCATGGTGTGTATCCTCTGCAGGATAATGTTTGGACTATAAGTTAAAAATGATCACTGATCAGTATCTTGGCACACTGTCCTGATATTTGCAACTTACTGCTTACTTGGCAGTACATCTGCTACTGAAGGGAAGACTGCTTGAGGTCATGTTTGAAGGAGTAACTTTTACTAAAAAGTACTATCCTACCTGCCTTTAATTCTGTCTGTATTGTCGGTAGTCTTGTTGTATTCAGCCAAACCCTCTGTTGAGGTCAGGCATCCTCATTTCAACTAGGATGAGTGAAACCATGCCAGCTTACGCTGGACAGGAGAGTCCAGATCTTCTGGTGTAGATGTTTAGCGTGCTTTTCTAATCTTTTCTCAAAACTGAAGAAAGGATACATCCAGTAATTAATCTGCACACAGGTTCATTTGTCCTCTCTTTGACAAGGCTATTTACAGTCATGATCACTATGCACATTGGTAAATTATACGGACAGTGTAGGATCAATGGCTCTAAATATAACAGGAGAATAGAAGGCGATTTATCATCTAAAAAGAGGAAACTGCTTAATTTTGAGAGTTTATCAACAGAGATGTAATTATCCAATTTAATATTAGAAACAATGAAAGCTATAATTGTTTTTGAAAGCCACAATTTATAGGTGGATTTGCCTAGAGATTTTTTAAAGATTTAGAAATGTTGAGTAATTAAAATATAGATCCCCTTACCCCTCCCCAATTAAATGGAAAAATTTAAATAGAATTAAAGAGAAATCATGCTGCAAATTTTATTCTAAGTTGAAATATACACAGGATTAGTATTCTGAATGCAAATTGAATCATAATTGTCTGAGAGTGCCTTACCACTGGTAGGTAACTTACCTCAACACAAAAAAATGATATGCTCTTTATTCATTTTGCACAGACATTCCGTATAACCTCTGCTTAAATTAAAACCCCATGTTGTCTTTCTCATAGGCACCATTTTCATCCTTTGCTCTGTATTCATCCCTGCTCTCTTGAAGCTAAGATATTGAAAAGGATAAATTTGGCTTGATAGCACTATGTATAACGATGCTACTGTATGTTGCTAGGATACCATTTGGTGGTCAACTGTCTCTAGTGCAGCCGCTATTACTTGCCAGGATGACAGACATATTAGCTTTTATCCCCCTTAATGCCTGGGCTACAGAAAGTTTCCCTTTCATTTTATGCCATTTTGATTTGGGGGGGGGGAGGTAAGCCTACATAGAAAGATATGGGAAAGGGAGAGAGATGTTATTATTTTATTTTCAGTCAATCTAAGTAATAAATAGGTTATCCTAATGATTTTACAAGGAAACATGTAGCAGTCTTCGTAAGTTTTATAATTTTTGCTACGTGAGCTAATACAGGATCTAATCCTTTAGAGCCAGTGATAATCTTTCACTGATTTATGATGATTCTCATATCACCCCTTGGCTTTCTCCCGGAGGATTTTGAGGTCTAAAAGCAAAAGATGCAGTAAATCGAGCTACATAGCCATGTGGTGTAGTTGGTGGTGTCTAAAAGTTCATATCCTTTGGGAATGCATGCAGAGGGGAGGTGTAAGAAATTCACACTTGATGTACTCAAGAAAAAATGCTTTTTCCACAGCAACAAATAATGGTTGCTTTTCTTTTGATAGACTTGCTTATGAAACACTGACTTTTGGTGGCAATTCCTGAGTGCTGAACACTTCTAGAAATTAGTCAGCTTGACTGAGTGACAAAATATGAGTTTATTACCTTGAAGTTAGATGTCATTTCTTTAAAAAAAAAAAGAAACCAAAAAAGCAAAAGATCATTCTTCCCCATTTGTAGCTTGCTTTCCCTTCCTGATCTGATTCCTGCTCCTGCTTCTGTTCACAAGCTCAGGGTAATGGTTCACTATTATGGAAACACATAGGAGTTACAATCTACTATGAGATTTGAACCTTTGTCTTCATGTATTTAAAATGTGAAGAACGCTGATAGCAATATGTATTTCTTCTTTTGGAGAAGAAAAGAAAAAACACACATGACACTCTCTAGTAACTTAAACAGCTTTCCTAACTTGATTTAAATCAATGAGAATTGTTAGTGAATTTCTGGCTGAGCAGGACCTGAACATCCAGTCTTAAATACAATAACAAGAATTTAGGGAATAAGTATTTGCACGTGAAGAGTACTTCTCCACATAATATCTGTCCTGCACAGGGAAAAGTTATACTCGCAGCACACAAGTCTAACTGATAAGTAGTCTTTATACAAAGACATCATTACTAAACCTTCTGTGAAGTATGTTACTTGTGGTGGGACACATCTCAGCGTCTGTCGTAGTTACTTTATGTACCTGACCATAGTCAATAAAGAAGAAGGCATAGCTCTATTATGCAATTTTGCTAGCTTGTTTTAGACATCTCATTGTAGAAGGAAATGCATTGCATATGTTTCTCTTCAAAGATTATAAAAAGAGCCTGAGGTTATAGAAAACTACATTTAGTCAGATTAATATCAGTGTTTCAGGTGAGTACCATCAAGCTTCAGCACCTAAAACAGTGATATTTGGTCCTCTGTGTTTTCAGAGGAAAGAGAAAATGTCCTTCAGGAAAGTGTTCATTGTCACTGTTCTAGATGTCTCAGAAAGGGGTGAAATTCCTTTAGAGATGCCTAGCTTTCACCTGAGTGTAGTGGGAACCGATATTGCAGCCTAGAGTAAGCATCAGACTTTCAGAAGCCTGGTAAAGTCATATGACCAGAAGGTTAGGTCATATGAATGTCACCTTTAATGGATGTCTATTATTTCACAAAACAGCATACCCTGCATACAATAAAAGTAATGATTCACAAACAAGTATTAGTAAATTGTACAGAGGACACAGGGTATTTGGGATAGCAGATGGACATCAGGTAACAGCTGATTAGGAAGTTACTCCCTAGTGTGTTCAAATATATCTGGACAGAAGGTGCACAAACAGTATCACAGCACACATGTGAACTCAGTGAAAAATTCTGGCCACACGCAATGTTGCTGGCCAGTCTCTGGCATTCCTCACTCCACATGCCATTATGCCCAACACTGAATTCATGATTACTAACATCTGCACATTATATTGGCAGCGTATCATCACTTTCTGGCAGCTATGGATGCCAGTGAAAGACTGAAACACTTTGCTTAAGCCATAGGCAGTTGGGTGTAGTGAGATGTGTGCAGTTTATTGTGAGTATTTTCTAAGTTCTTGGCTACTACAAATACAAATAATTCTAAAACCACCACCACCAACAACAACAAAAAATCAAGCTCTAGCCAGGTACCTCAAAATTATGTTGTGTTTCACAGATTTTTCTTACAACCATTCACATGCCAGAATACATCAGTGAAGAGTTTAAAAGCCAAACCAAATACTACCAACAATAAAGAAACTAAACAGTAAAATTTGTGCAAATAGTAATTCCTAGCCATTCTGTGCAGCTGCTTTTTCTGTAGAATTTTCTGCCTAGTTTTCAGGGGAGAGATTGAAAACAAGTTTTGGTGATATAATCCAGCTGCCTTCAGCCTCACCAGCACAAAGGCGGATATAAATCTGCCTTATTTGGCTACAAACTTATGGTAATACTTTGTCATTAGTAGGACACAAAGAAAGCATTGTGCATCAGTAGACATAAACCTTGGTCCTCATACATTTAATGTGCAATGAACCCCAGCACTAAGAGGTAAAGCGAGGAAGTTTAAGGAGTTACTGATTTAAGAACACTCAGACAACCTCTTGAGTCAAACATTAATGCAATAAATGCAACCTCCTCTCTTGTTGGGGAGTCTAAGCACTCTGAGTTATATGGATTGTGCGAATTTTTACTTGGTACTTTCTATTGATTCAAAATTGCGTTCAGATTGATGAATACTTCCATAAAAACAACAGCAACAAGTGTATGTATGTCATATCAAATTGCCTTAGCAATGGTTTCGGGGTTTTGAGTATTTTTAAGTAAAACTGGTGGTGGTGGGAATTTTCCATGAAAAATAAAAATTCAGCACCAAAAATTTTAAAAATAGAAGAAAAAACATATTTTCAATTAAAAGTGGGGAAAAAAAATCTGAACAGAATAGGCGTATCTGGTTTTGATTCTTCTTTTTCAGTGGAGTACAGCATTTTCAGTCAGCAACACTGAAATGGAGGCATTGCTGCTGTTCTGGGGCTTCTAAATGCTGAGACCATCTTCACTTTTGAGATGGGACCACAGGGAGGGAACAAAGAAATTAGGAAGTTCTTTAGAAATTCTCTGACCTGAATTTTCTGTGAAAATGATTTATATATCTATTGCTACTTGTATTCAGAGAAACAAGATTTGTACAACCAATACTGCAAAAACAGCTTTATTGTCAATTTCTGCTTTTAATTGAACACTGATTATTACAGCACGAGGAACGATGTTATATTTTTTAAATGGGCAACAGTGTATGTGATATAGTTCAGGCATGGCTAATCTTTTCTCTCAAGGATCTCAACACCGAAAAATCTTCCCATAGTCCAAAGTCACACATATCCTATGACAGAAGATTCAAGAGCAGTTCAGAGACAGAAGATACCTGCATTCCTTAGACAGTTATTTATGCAACACTTTACTGTGGACTGAGGGTGGGATGAGCAGACAGCTGAGTCCTGAGAGACCTGCTGATGTTGGCTTAAACAGCCAGTGTTGGCTCATTTCCTCACTTCTGGTGCAGATCCAGAAGGCTTTCCACCAGGAGAGCCTGCCCGCAGCCATTCACATCACAGTTTCTGCAATGGATCCACACTTGAACTGTTCAGATGCCACAGGTTTGCCCATCTGGTATAGTTAAACCTATGTCTGTCACTCCCACGCTGAAATGAAGCAATGACTTTCTCCACCCTTGACATCTTGCTGAGCTGGCTGTATCTGATAATGCAATATCTGCTCATAGCAAGGGAATATGGATTCTGGCGAAAATACTGGAACTCTTCATAAATCTGCCTCTGCTCAAGTCTCATTATTCAGCTTTACATCAGTGCTGATCTCTGTATTGCATTGCTACTGATGTTTACTTCCTAACCTGTCACAACTAGTATCACTCACCCATTTCTGGTGTTGTGTACTTGCCATCAGTACCTCTATCCAGCAGATAAACACCCTCTTTGTGATTCAGCTGTATTAACAGGAAAGGCTACCATTGCCTGTTTAACCCTGCTGTCCCTTTTCCTTCTGCCTGAGATTATTCTCCCCATTAGATGTCCTTACAGAAGTGCTGTTACAAGTAGTCTGTAATTTGAATCAGTCAAAATGACCTGGAATAAAGAAGACTTGCTATTTGTACATTTTAAAGTAACCTAATTTGTTTTGATTAAAGTGTCTTCAGGATCAGGTACTGAGAGGAGCAGCCTCTAACAAATGGATGATGGTGGTCAGCTACAAGTGAGCTGTGAGTGGTAGCCTAGACACGAATTTTATGCAGCATGCCTGTCCATTGTTAGCTTTAAAGCAAGCTGTATGCATGATTTCATGCCCTCCAACACTTTTCCTTGCATAATCAGCACAAAATAAACCCTGATTCAGACAGTGGCTTGTTGCCTACAAGAAAGCAATACTGCATCTGCACAAAACCACATTGTCCACTTTGGAATCCATTTCTCATTGGCATTTGACACATTTTCTGCTGTATAATAAGTCTGGAATATGTTGACACATGGGTTGTAGTAATGTCTCCAGATAGGTTTGAGTACAACTGCCATGAACACAGGTACAATTCTACAGGACCATAATCTGATTATCTGATTTGTTCAGAGGAATAAATACTTATTTTATCTCTGCAGCATGTTTACTTTTTTTTTTTTTTTTTTTTTTTGTAATTGCTGCTTTAAAAACGTATGGTTACAGAACTCACTTGCCAATACAAAGCTGCTCTGTCTCCTTTTTGTCAGGAATAGCAAGAATGGCCCAGTTGACTCAGATGAAAAAAAAAAACATCCTATCTGTACAATGCACAAAAAAAATACAATTTTTCCTTTTTGGCAAGTTCTTTGCATAATACTAAGCCATAAAAAGTTTATGGAACATGAATTTGTGGTACAGGATGTATCCTCTTATTTGTGGCTTCTCTCATCTCCACCAAAACAAAAATTTACCTGTCAATCTCACACTGCTATTGTCATTATGCTAAGCCTTTCTGTATTTACCCAGATTAAGGAATACTCGATTAGGCAAACATGAACATATAGTTGTGGTTATTGCACAAATTTCTATATAATACTATTAGGTTGCTGAGATGTCTGTAATATCAGGTTATGGACACATATATATTGAAGGAATTCTCTTTTTTATATACATATATATATTTATTTATATGTACTCTTCAGCAAGACTTTTCACTTCCTTACAGTGCCATTCAGTTTTATACACCATCAATGGAAACATTCCTTGAGATCTTATTAACAATTATTCAAGTCTAGTTAAAAGGTGAAAACAGCAATACAAAGGGCACTGACAGAAAGCAGTTACTTGCACAGTAAAATCAGTGTGTGTACTTCTTGCTTAGTCTAAAAATAATTAGTTCATTAACCTTAAATGTATTGTTAACCTGATCATATTGTTAAGGTCAAGTGTAGAAACAGAAAAGCTTTTTTGTGTTTATGTTAGTTGATGCATAGGTGCATGCATGCTCACATTTAGAACTCTTGAATCTATAATGATTACACATTCTGCAGAAACCAGAAGATTTTAGAAGGTGAACAGTGACAACAAAGCCTAGAGACAAGAGAAATGAAAGAATTTTTCTATATTTGTGAATCTTAGTATTCATTAAAATTCAAATACCAATATAAAGCTTAATAAATCCTGTGAGAAAGCTTTTGTCACTGTGTGATTTGGATAATTTGATCCTTTCTGAACTAGAGGTAAAACTATTGAGTTAAAATGTTACAGAAAACAATATTTATGTTAATAGATATTTAAACAGTATTTTTTTAGCGCTCCTCCATAACTCTCAAATACCATCAAATATTTATTCTTGTTGAGGAGACACCAAGATGATAGGTGGAAAGAGCTTGCTCTAGGAATTCATTTGAACTACTCTGTCATGGATGTATTGGATTTGCACGGCAAGGCTTTGGTAGCCAGCAGGCTGCAGGGATGGCTCTTGTGCATAGCTGCTAGAAGCTTCTCCTATGTCTGATAGAGCCAACGCCTGCCGACATCAAGACTGGTCAAGGCCAAGCCCATCAGCAACAGTAGTAGCACTTCTGTGATAACATATTTAAGAAGGGGAAAAAAACTTGCTGTGCAACAGCAGCCAGGAGAGAGGAGACAGAATACATGAGAGAAATAACTCCGCAGACATCAAGGAGGGGAGAGGTGAAGAAGTGGGAGGAGGTGCTCTGGACGCCAGAGTAGAGATCCTCCTACTGCCCATGCTGTAGACCATGATGAAGACCATGGTGAGACAGGCTGTCACCCTACAGTCCGTGGAGGTCCATGGTGGAGTAAATGTCCACCTGCAGCCTGTGGAGGACCCCACACCAGACCAGGTGGATGCCTGAAGGAGGTTATGACCCCATGGGTAACCCACACTGTAACAGGCTCCTGGCAGGACCTGTGGAGAGAGGAGCACATGCTGGAGCAGGTTTGGTGGCAGGACTCATACCCTGTTGGGAACCTACACTGGAGCAGTTTGTTCCTAAAAGACTGTACTCCATGAAAAGGACTCATGCTGGAGCAGTTCATGAAGAACCTCAGCCTGTGGGAAGGACCCAAGCTGGAGAACTTTGTGAAGGACTGTGTCCCGTGGGAGGGACCCTGCAATGGAGCAGAGGAAGAGTGTGAGGAGGAAGGAGCAGCAGAGACATGTCATGAACTGACCACAAACCCTTGCACTGCTTGGAGGGGTGGAGGTAGAGAAATCATGAGTGAAGTTGATCCCGGGAAGAAGGAAGGGGTGGGGTGGAAGGTGTTTGGAGATTTGGCTTTATTTCTCATTACTCTACTCTGAATTAATTGTTAATAAATAAAATTAATTTTCCACAAGTCAAGTCTGTTTTTCCCATGATGGTAATTGATGAGTGATCTCTCCCTGTCATTTTCAGCACCCATGAACCTTTGACTATGTTTTCTTTGCCCTGTCCAGCTGACGAGGGGGAGTGATAACGTGGCTTTGGTGGGCACCAGGCATCCAGCCAAGGTGGAATATACCAGATGGAAGAAATAAAGGAAATCCCTGTCTTCACAAAAGGGACTTAGATCAGGTGATTATTTTGGCTATCCTGTTCCCCCACACTTAAAGGAATTCAATTACCTTTAGAAAGACGGTATTGCCCTTCCTTTAGTAAGTAGCACTAGGACATATTTTTCAGATAACCTTCATAAGAATGAAATAAATATGTCTTTTCTAAGGGCAGGCTGACTTAGGACTGACTTAGGACTGACTTAGGACTAACACAGGTTATTTCTTTTCTTGGTCAGTTTGCTGCTGTTCTCATTTCCAGGTCAATCCAGTAGTGAGTAGCACATGTATCCCAAAGATACAATAACAACATGTATATGGCTGACCACACACACCACCACAGATAGCACAGCCTTTTCCGCCACCCACATAAACAACAGCAGTGCTCACATACTCCTGGACATAGACAAACCAGTCTTCCTCCTTCTCTGTGTCTTATCAGGTTTGAAGCTAACCTCAAATAATAGAAAGGGCTTTAAGTCTGATATCCATGCCCGGATCCTGGAACTCTCACCCAGCATTTGGCTCAGATCTTGTGTCCTGGCCAGATGAGAGTGATCTTCTACACGTAAGCTAATCCAGCTTGCCGTTCACTAGTGAATCACTCCCCAACATACATCACATGTGGATCAGATGGGAAGATCACACAGAAAACAGTAAGGAATAGGATTTAAAAATACAGTGATCAGATGCAGGATTTGGCCAGATGAATGTTGATCTCCTTTTCCTGCTCTCCATCTTTCCATGCTTATAGCTATGGCATTTTGATCCCTCCCTTTCCCCGACCTTAGTTCTTTTCCTAAACATCCCAGAATAACTCGTATATATTCCCACAATCCTCTTAAAACTTTCCATGAATTTTACACAATCCCATAAGCCCCATAAAATACCCTATTGTAAGTTTGTTCTTTCCCATGAAACCTGTGATAATTCCATTACGCTCCCTCAGATCAGTTACAAAATTGTAGCAGAGCACCTCAGTAGGCTGTTGATTAGTGGCCCAAGAGTCCTAGTCCTTGTTATTTTCTCCATTATCTTCTGTTCATTAGTGTTTATACTTAATTTATTACTCATCCCATTTCTTGTTTCTGTGAGTTTGTTTTGGTTTTTTTTTTATGCAGAATAGCTCTTAGTCATATATCTTCATAAACCGGATGTCCTTACATTCCAGGTGTCCACACATCCTTATGTTCCACACATACTTACAGATATCAAACTTGAGTTTATTCCTGAGTTTCTAAAAAAGGCTACTGCAATCATTAATAGAAGAACTTGAAGAGATATTAGGGAATGCATGAGAATACCACCACAATTGGAAATTATTCTCCAGCTGCATCAGTTACATTTGAACAGGAGAGGGCTGAACGAACTCAGTAGCTGGTACAGCCCTCCAAGATACTTGCAACAACAGAAAAAGTGCATATGAAATAATTCACATCTCCCAGGTAAGAGCAAATGTAACTGAGTCAAGACAGAGTTAGGAAACCCTTGTCATGGACAAAGGACAAAAAATCTAAAAAATCCTGGCAAACTATGGTGGGCCTGGGGAAACAGGAAAAAGGATAACCACTTTTTTAATGACTTCTTCATAGAAGGAGGACATATAAGGATTCATCTAGGTGTCTAGATGTTCAATTTGAGAGGGGCTTGGCAAAGTACATCTTCTGGAGTGATGCTAGGAGAGATGGTGGCTGTGAGAGGGAGTATCACTTTCTGCTATTTTGATAGAAATCTGAGAGGGAAGCAATTCTGTCTGAAGTTTTCAGTTCTAGGCAACCTGCAGGGTAGATGAGTTGAAAGCTGAAAGCTGCAACCGGTCAGTTCTCCTCACAACAACTAGTTTGAAAATTCCTGCACAAGCTTTTTCATTTAATTTAAGACTTCAGGACTTGCCCTCCTTTGGAGAGACGTCATCATAGGACAAGGTGTCATAGACTTCACTGAAACAAACTTTATATCAAATTACAAAAGTACCAGGTCACAGTCACTGAAATGCCGGTCAGAGTCACAAATGTGTGAAGTTGGACGATGACTGGTGAATTAATTTCCTCCAAACAGTGACTGCTAAAATAACTGATCAGACATAACATAATACAAAAAATTAATTCATTCACTCATTTAATTAAAAATAATTAAATCGAGTTTCTCATTTTTTGTATGAGATTTTCTGTGCACAGCTAACTATTGTGCATGTAGCTTCCCTTTGTTTTAATGAGTGAGTTACTTAGAATAAATGTCATACCTCAGGATGGCAAAGAGACAAAAATTGTGCTTTGTAAAAAAAAAATCAGACTTCAAAGCTTGATCTGAACACCCACTGAAATGTGAACTCTAGATCTTTTAATTACTGATGATTTTAGTAAAAAAAAAAAAAAAAAAAAATTAATTTATATCTTCCACTGCTGATGGAATGGAAGATGCCCTAAATACTAGATAATGCTTTGTGAACCTTTCCTTCACATTTCTATTATTGCTTTGTAAAACAAATGTCTGTGCACTTTTGTTTGTTTTATTACATGCATTTATGAAAGATTTTAAAGTAAATGTATGTTTATAATATCATCTTTGCCTTGAAGTTGTGTATAGGGAGGCAGAAATTGTTATGTAGAAATATATGGCAAAAGTAAATGACAGTGGTATTTCTTGATCTTTTCACAAGAAAAATCTATATACAAAATGCACTGGAAGAAGTTTTGGGGTCAGCATGGAAATCTTCTGTCAAGCGTTTAATTGTTGTGCTTTTTTTATATTCAGTGGTAACTTGTCTAATACACTGATAAAATACCATACTTCATCCCAGCATAAAAGACTAGGACTTCTACTTAGTATCTGATGCTGGTACTCATCATACACATCAATAACTAACCCTATTAGCTTACTAGCTGTATATATGTATGCCATCAACACTAGAAAAAGTTTCCTCCCAGACTCCACATTTTCCGTTGTGCTTATTACAGTCAATATGTTTTTAATTATTTTCTGTATCTTTTCTGAGACACTAAATCACTATATCTTATTCCGAATGTGCATTTCCTAAAATCCTTGTGTCTTTCCTGTTTTACTACTCTTTTGGGGAGGTGCACTTGTGGAGCATATAAAGGTGAAGAAATGTTCTGTGAAGGTAAAAGAGAATTAATCACAACATCATACTAGTCAAAAGCTTGACTAGGCTTGAAGGAGGAAAGCAAGATGTTCAGCGTCTGTGGGTCTTCATACACCGATGCTGTGTATAAACTGCCTGACAAACTATCAGACACTATGTACCGAATACAAAAACTAGAATACAAAGCAGATGGAACACCTTCAAAACTCATATTTCCAGTTTTTCAGCCTCTTCTGATGATAATCTCCCTGGAAATGTCAAGATTTATTCCACATTAGTGTTTAAAAAAAAAAAAAAAACAACTACAGAAAACTGTAGAGTTAGGTTCATAAGTATACAAACCCCAGTTATAGGTGATGAAATTGTGAAATTAACTTTCATTATTGAGTTCCAGTACTGAATCTTATGAACCTTCAAAGCCACATGGTGCAGAACAGAAGGTAAATTTACATCAATTAATTGTTTTATGAAAATCTGATAAAGAAACACTCTCCTTGAACCACTTAGATTAATGAACCTAAATTTCACATGTGCATATATCTGTGTATATAGTGCTATATTAGAGGATATTAATGGCTGCCATCAATCACAAACCTGGTTACAATTGATATGTGAAGTACCTTCACTGAGTCTAAATGAAAGAGCAGTATAATGTTCCTTTTATGTAGGAACAGCTAAAATAATAGAAGCCAGGAATGAAAAATAAATTAAGGATAACATCATTGCAACATCTAGCACCTGAGCATCTTGTATAAACTAGTTGTTCAGCTTTTTCAATAAATAGGGATATAAAATAGATAGCTTATCCCAGCTATCTCAAACAAGACATATAAGAAGAGCTTCATTTTGGGAGTACCTGTTTGTCTCTGCCATCTACAAAGATGGGATTCCCAGCCACAGGAGAGATTCAGCTGCTCTAATTTAGATAGATGTCTAGAAGCTAGCTGTCTAAGTTTAAGACACTTTTATGAATAGTTAGGTCAGTTAAGTCACTGCGAACAAGGAGATTTCAGCAGAGATAACAATGATATAATGAATTATCCTTTTAATGAAAATAACCTGACAATGACATACAACTACTACTTTTGTGCCAGTTACTAGGATAACTCAGGAAATGATAGTCTTTGTCTATCATATAAGACAATATATGAATATTTTTTTTGAAACTGTCTTTCCTCCCCAATACTCATGCTTTCTCCTCGTGTCTTCCCACTAAAAAACTGATGAAGGCTCCACCGGGAGATACAATGAAGCAGGGACTACCTAGTCACCTTGCAGTGGGTTTTTCTTCCTCCCCTTTCATTCAGTCCTGCAGTACAAGGCTCATGGGTTAAGTTTAGATGGTATCAGGAAATATTTGGCCAGATTCTAATTTCTGGTTACTTGCTCTAGCAATACAGAGAAGTCTCTACTTTAAAAAAATATTTGTTTATGCATTGTATGTATATGTGTGTGGGTAAACACATCTGTCATTGTTACACACATGCATACATTTGTGTTAAAACAATCTTTTATTTCCTTTACAGCAAAGCACCAGCAGTGTGGTGACTTAAGTGATCAGGACAATAAAGCAGGACACTAAATTCCTGACTTTGGAGACTTCTGTCATACTTCTGACACTGAGATTAAGTTGTTTACACTGTTTCCACCTTCATGGTGCTGTTTGTTCTGTTTATTCATAACATAACTCTTTGGTTACCAAGGACTGATTCTTGCTCTCGCTCTAACTTATATTTAGAAGTTCAAGCACCTACATCTGTGTCTGTTAGTCATTCTGACAGGGAGAAATAAGCAGCTCAGAGGTTGGTGTTAACTTAGTAAACAGCTACATCTGGTCATATGACCTTGATTTCTGCTGGTATTTCCAGAGCTTCAGTTATTTATCAAAATAGACAAACATGAGTTAACTGCCATGCTAGTAAACTGCCCTTCACAAATGGAAGTAAAAGAGAGTGCTGTAATGCACGTTACTCCTTTGCTGGGATTTCAGAGAGGGTTTGTTACTGCTTTATGAAAAATAACCAAATATCAGAAACATGGTTATTTCTAAATCAGTGTCTTGAAGTAACCAAATGGGGAATGATACTGCAATAACTTTATTTCAGGTATTCTTTCCATCTAATTAATCATTTTCCAGAAACTGCAATAAAATACTGCTCTATTAGTCACACTGTCCAGGAGTCATTAGACATCCTTCTTAGTTATTCTTCTCTCTTGCATTCAATGAAAGGAATTTTGGTTGGACAGTGTAATGAACTATGAATTAATGCAGATTTATAGTAGAGGTTATTATTTTTCCCTGTACCAGATAAGTTGGTATGCTTCTACAAAATCTTACACAACCACTCCCTGTAAAATATTAGTTTCTAACTTTCTGTACAGATTTAAGAATTAAATACTGATTGAAGTGATTGAAGCTCCTGTATGACTGTCAACATTTACTCTTTATTCTAGGTAAATTAGTATTTTCTCAGAGTTTCCTGTATGTTTGCAAATGTCTTCTATTTCAGAGGGCAATTATTCTAAGTAAAAATGTGTGAGATGTATCAGTAGTTGTGACCTCTCTGTCATTGGCCCTTCCTGATAAATTTCTCAAAGGAACTCTGTCAACGGGTTGGGACTGAGGGAGGCTAAACTTTGTGGAAGGAAATCTATCACACAGTGAACTGTGCTTAGAGCTTGCTTATTGCAAGACATGAAAAATAAATGGTATGAGCACGAAGCATATTTTTTCACCCAGAGAATGACTTGGGGCATAATGGACTGCGTTCAGGAATCTTCAGTGATTTTAGTCAATGTTTTATGTATTTGCTTTCATTTTCTGCCAAAATATAGTCTAATTTGCCAGGCATTTACTTTTACTTTTAGTCAGAAAATAACATTTAGAAATTCTGTGGTTTTCACACCTTCTAGCTTAAGCCCTAGAACTTGTATTGCATCTTTGTCCACATCAGAAAGTAAGTCTTAAACTACCAAGAAATCCACCTGATGTATTGGCAAAGCATCCCATAATTGTTCAGAATAATATCCATAGGGCTCAGCCTCAGAGGATTCAGTGACTGAAACAGTAACAGAATGGGATTATTAATTGCAGAGTAAAAGTAATGGATAAGTACAGGAAGCACTGGAATTGATCTTTATTTCTGAGTAGTCCAAAATGTATTGCAAAGGAGAATAAAGGGGACACAATAGTATTTCTAGCACTCAAAAAATCCCCCAAAATAGATTAAATAGTATCCATGGGGAAAGACAATAGAGTTGGTGTCCTGGTTTCATCTGGGACAGAGTTAATTTTCTTTCTAGTGGTTGTTGTGTTTCAGATTTGATATGAAAGCAGTGTCGTCAATACGTATTGTTTTAGTTGTTGCTAAACGATGTTTATGCTTTTCAAGGACTCTTTCCAGCTTCCCTTAGAAGCTGAGAAGGAGTATAGACCAAAGAACGGAATGGCCAATGGAATATTGTGTACCATAGGCATCATGCTCATTATATAAATGGGGGTTGGCCAGGGAGGGAATGCTCAATCACTTCTTGAGACGGTGCCAATTCACCAGGTGGTGAGAGTGACCTGTGTCATTATTATTATTTTTATTAAAGTTTTTATTATTGTTATTTTCCTTTTATGATATTGTTCTACTAAACCATCTTTATCTCAGCCCTTGAGGGTGTTTTTTTTTTTCCCTTTCCCCTCCTTTTCTTCCTTGTGTCCCTACCCTTCTTGTGGGAGGAAGGGAGTATGAGCAAGTGGCTTCATGGTTCTAGCTGCCGGCTGGGGTTTAACCACGACAAATGGTATTTTGCCTCTGTTTAATCAGACAACTAAAGTGACTTCATACTAGCACTGAAGACACATGAAATATAAAACAGCCTTTTCATACAGCAGTTAAGAGCATCAACAATCACTAGGTATCAGGAAACTGAAATGACAGCTATTTCAGATCAGAATCCTTATAGGGGGAAAGGAACAAAAATAAAAGGTAGTAAAATATTTTACAGTTATTCAGTAATTTTATGCAGCATATTTTATACAATAATTTTAGTTGTTCAGTTTCAAATCCTTCTTGCTATTTATTAGAAATTCATTAATCATTCAATAATTCAATATAATTTTTACCAGGGCCTGTAGTGATAAAACAAGAGGTAATCATTTTTAACTGCTAGAGGGTAGATTTCAATTAGATATAAGAAATTCTGTACTATGAATGTGGTGAGACACTGGCACAGTTTGCCCATGAGAAGTTATGGATGACCCATTATAGAAGTCTTCAGGTCAGGTTGCGTGGGGTTTTGAGCAACCTGATTTAGCGAAAGGTGACCCTGTCCATGAAAAGGGAGGCAGACTGGATGATCATTAAAGCTCCCTTCCAACCCAAACCATATGGTTCCACATACCTGACTGCAATAAAAGTTTATATAAATCCTGCAGCATCACTAAAATACATTTCATTAGTGTACACGTATGTGCATTCCTATGTGTGCACTCAGAATCCCTCAAAACATGTGAATTTAGGTCTACAACTTAACATTTTGAATTAAACTGCATCTGATGTCTGTAGGAGTCTTATCATTTAACACTACTCCTCAAGTGAGAGCTTAGTTCTTTCAATTCTAAAGATGCTGCCAAAATGACAATTCTCTTTCAAATTGGCATGTGTGACTACTGGGGATAAGTATGTGTCATTTTTTTTATTATTATTTAAAAATACCACATCTATCTGATTGAAAAATATAAAGTATTAACACAACTTGACATTAAAATGCCTAAATATTTGTTGGAACCTAATTTTAATCTGTATATGATACCTGATCCAAAGTTCAGGGTACAAAAATTAACTATAGAAATAGTCAACCAGTAAGCAAAAGTTGTACTGTGTGGTACCAATGAATGTAATTTCCAAGTTAAGTATAAAATTTTTGATAAATTTTCCATAAGCAGTTCTTGTTAAAAAATTTATTTATGAGGTCATCCATGGGTAAGATCTGCTTGGGTAAATTGTTGATAATGAATTGGTTGATCATGTTTAATATTTAGGAATGGGCAGCAGCAGCTGGTGGGTCTGTTCCCAGCAGAACTTGGTAAAACTCAATAAAATCTTTCTGAGTTGTATTTACCTCTTGTGGTAATGGCTGATGGTGTTCATCAAGCCTGACCCCACAACATACAGGAACAGTGGGGTTGTTTCTCAGTACAATGTATAGTGTGCCTGCACAGCAGTCATCAGTAGGGATTTCCCTGGCTGCCAGCCAGAAGCAGGCATCATGGGTTCGTGATGAACAAGCCCAGAGGAGCTGAGGCCCTGAGAAATGTCAGTGTGAAATGTGTGTGTGTACACGTCTTGGAATACAAATCTTAGAATACAAGATTGCTATCCACTCACCATACTCATCCTGCTGATAAAAGACACTTTTGATTACGTGTCACTGGCTGGTGTAGTTTTGCTCTTGCAGCCACCCCACTGAAATTTCCTTGTGGCAAAAAGTATACTAGACTAATGGCCCTTTTTTCTCTCTTCCAACATGCAGCAGCTAAATATTCTAAATATTCTAGTCTTGTTGGTGTTATATTAATAATGAATAACCAATACATTTCTTGCTTTGTATAAAATTGTTCTACTAGACCTCCTCTGTGCTATATGCATACATATCCACACGTACATACACATTACTACACAGAAAAATCTACTGCAAAATTTTCTGTTGAAATCCATCCCCACCAGCTAAAAACCATTAGAATTGCCAGAGGTAATGGTATTCAATATATCACTGACTCTGTTAATTCCTTTATGCTTAATAACATGAAATTGAACACATATCTCTTCTACACCCCTTTCTCTCACCTCCTTAGTGTCTTTGCTTGGTTTGTCTGGTAATACTTTTAAAACTTTTGCTTATATTATTGTTCTACACATCAAGTAATGTAATCATGTAAAAGCATCATGTAATGCAGAAACTTTACAATGGAAGAAAAACAAACAAAAACTTAAACAGAAACAATTTTCTTATAATTATATTTGCATGAAACTCATGTACAAGGAAAGAAGAAATTTTAAATTTTCTCTACTAAAAGTTTTACAAGAAGTTACAGAAACAAGACAGCACTCACTTGAGTTTTGTTGTTACAATCACCTAATACTGCAAGAAAAAAATGGCATGCTAATGTTAATGATCCAGCAAATTTCTGGGTTTGTTTTTAGTGAAGTTATTAATCTGAGTATACATTAGTCTTTATCTGAGTTCCAGTAGATAAAATTGCATTTTTATGAAGATTGAGCAAATATTTCTGCAAAAGTATGGACTTTTAAAAATTATTTTATTTTATTTTATTTTGGCTAGCATGTATAATAATTTGATTTTGCTTAAAATTCTTCACAGACATTTTGAACACTTTTTGGCCTTTAACATAGCTTTGGGTGTTCACTGTCATCTCCTTTGTAATAATTACAGGTTAGTTATGTAGCATCATCAATGCCTGATACACCGAAGAGGGTGGCTGTCACCTTAAAATGCATGGCTACTGTAAGAACATAAAAAGAGGAATATGTCATTGCATCAAAGATCCATGATCGATGTCAGTATCCTGTTCCTGGCATTGGCCAAGAATAGATTTGTTAAGATTTATAGTTGAGTATATCATTATAGGGAAGACAGCCATGTGACTGAAGTGATGCGAATAATCAGCTTTCTTTTGCTTTTGTAGGTTTTCTGATTCTTCGACACACCAAAAAAAAAAAAAAACAAAACAGAAGAAAAAAAAATAAAAAAAGGAAAGGTACATTTAGAGATTCAAGTCAGGAAAAAAAATATTTTTTTTTTTCTTTCTGAGTATACATTTACACACTCATGTAACCATCATACATATTTGGAGGTTGCTCCAAATATGTGTGATACTAGGTAAAACTCGTAAAAGTTTTATTTAAAAATTGCCTCTAACTATGCCTCAGATCTTCATGGGTTTTTTTAACAAGCTATTTCTTTAACGCAAAAATATTCACATTGAAAAGCTAGGTGATATTTTCATTTTTATATTTCCCATATTTTCTCTCTTTTTCAGAAAGGAATACTAAAATGTTATGGTTTCAGATAAGTAAAGGACTCTTTTCTACTCTTGACTATAATTGTTCACAGAAACTACTTATGACTGTGAAGTTTTTGGGAATGGCTTCACATCCTAGGTAAATATTAGCTTTATATTAAAATTAAATCTTGTTGAAACTCTCTTCTTCCTTCACCTTGCACAACATATAGAACACACATATGCAGTTTCACACCAAAATGTCACAGCTCTCCCTGTTCACACAGAATTCCCTGTTCTTTAAAGCCAGAAGTGTTTCCCTCTCCACTTAGACATGCAGTTCAAGCTGCAGATGCATAATTGCATCTCAGATACTTGAAAAATTGCCCCTCTCTCTGTCTCTTCCTTAAATCCCCATGCCCAAGTTAAGAACTTATTAAAGGTCGCACTTTCATTCCCCAATTGCTTTTCTCTCAAAAAGCTTCACTGTGGTACCCTAGCAATTTGCTTCCTTTTATCTGTTGATTTTCAAGTGTTTTAAGTCAAAGTTAGACAGTAAAGAGCTAACCCCTCTTTCAGGTTTTTCTTATGGATGAGTTTGCTTTATTTTGTGGGATTTTAAAAATGCAATTCAGTATATTATACTTGCTCGGTGTTGCATGATCACAAATTATACAGTTTTTTGTTTGTTTGTTTTTGTTGTTTTTTTTTTTTTTTTACTGTGTGTACATACAAGAGTATTCTCTCCCTTGATATGTTTGTTGAAAAAGCACAGAGAGAAGCTGAAGAGAATTGGAGTGATAGTCTTGTTGGGCTCTCTGGTTTTCATCTCAGCTGCAGCTCTGCTCTTTTCAGCAGGGTAAACGTCACTGAAAACTGAGTTACAGAACAGATATATAGACAGACAGATTAACCTCTTGCCTCATAAAGATTAAGCCTACATGTAGTTTTGAAAAATATTTCTCATCCATAGTTCTTGGCAATAGTAGTTATAGTCATCACACGTGTCTAAATGTGTGTGTTTGTAGGTACTCTGTGGTGAGAAGACTATTCTTTTTCAACATGAGTTCACATTCCATATACAAATGTAGTAGTCTTTTATTCAGAAGTATGCACACTTTTATATCACTGAACTTAAATAAGTATATTTTAGGGAATGCTGTACATTCAGCATTCTGAAAATCCGGTGCTGCAGAAAAACAAAAAAGCACCTAAAACTAACAGTAGCTTTCATCTCAAAAAACAGACACCTAAAAGTTAAGCTTCTGTGCTGCCTCTATAGTTAATGGGGAAAAAGGAATGCCCTCACATCTGAGTTGCTGCTTTGGCTGCCCACCACAGCCCATCACAATGATGTCACAGCTTTAGGACACATGCACACCTCTACTTCCTAATACTTGTTTCCCATGGTGCGTATCCCTGGGGTGGATTTCCTTTTGCCTTGTTTTATCACTTCTGAGGACCCCCTTGTTACCATCATTCTGCACCTTTGCTTTCCAGCACTGTTAACACCTATCGTCCTTTACCGTAAGTTGTGCTGTTCCTCATTTAAAGCTGTCCTCATATGTTTGACCAACTTTTTGCAAAGATTATCTTGGCTCCACTTTTTCAGGAGCATCTCCTCTCCCCCTTCCAGTCCTCCATCCTCAAAGTCAGTCCCATGTTTGTAAAAGCCAAATTCCTGTCAACATCACCAGCTGCACAACCAGATTGTTGACCTGCAGGTGCTAAAATTAATATAATTGTATGACTTTGGTGTGACAGTACTCAAAATCAACCAGGGTTTTGAGGTAGATCTGTTTAGATTTTCTCCAGCCCAAAGACAGAATGATATTTAAAACTAGTTTAAATTTTGGTTTTAGTAGACTAAAACTCAGAATATGCAACTCTCTAAATAAAGAAAAACTACAGTCTTCTTGCAGTAGTAAAATAAACCGAGTCAGAGAGATCTCCTGGGCACTGGAGCTTCATTGCCTGTGCTATTAAATTGTTAGAGAGGTCTCAAGGATCTTTTGGCCTAGGAGAATAAGCAAATGGCCCTGGCAGGCCCTAGCAATGTTTGAATTTAGCACAAGTCAGATAACTTTCATAACGGGCAGCATGCATTCAGACACCCTGTTTTGGAAGGTAGGAGAGTACAATAGTATGGTCATGGGCCATTCCATGCTGAAGAACAGTTTAGGGGGCATTTTGTTTGCTAGTTTAAATGTAGCAAACATGATTAGGAAAGGCAGAATAAAAAGTGGGGGGAGTGGGAGGAAGCATTAGAAACTACTTTTCTTCCGCCAGCTGTGCCCTTCCAGACAGGTTCTAGCTTTCAGTCATATAAAACTCAGGTTTTTGAATTCCAACAAACTATCTTAATTTCTTTCTAGTTCCTAGAAAATGCCTTCTAGCCTCTATCTCACCTCTTCACTGAAGCAGTTTCTCAGTCCATGATCAAAATGTTAACTTCCAAATCTTTCTACGAGTCTTTCGATCCTTTTCTATTTCAGCATGCTTAGTTAATCTCACCCACATATTTCCAACAACCTGTTTTGATTTGCTTTGTTTTGTTTTGTTTTGCTTTATGCTGTTTGGTTGGGGTTTTTTTGTTTGTTTCGTTTGGGTTGGTGTTTTTTTTTTCTTTAATTTCTGGAAGGTTCCATGTATTCAGGTGACTTCTTAAAAAATTATAACCCAAGAACATACACACATATGATATCTTTCCTTTAATAGGGCAGTACGCCCAAGCTAATTAGCTGAATTCTCAGCAGGGCTAATTAGCTTGGGCAGAGCTCAGTGGTGAGGGATATGTTGTCTTTGGTTCCAGAGCAACAGTGTTTGGGCCAACAAGTGCTCTGCACAGCCCTTTACGCAGCAGGTAAAATCCTCCATCAGAAATCTGAGTTACAGAAACCACCTTGAAAAAACTTGACTGGTTTTATCTTCTAACACAGTTAAAATATGTGACTTCTGGGGCTGCTTTTTCCTCTGGACATGGTATGTTGCAGTCTAATTCCATTAGTCATTTTAGAAACCATCTTGTGTGAAAGCTGAAGCATAAACAGGGCTGGCAGGGTATTGCAGCAGGTGCATAGTTACCATGTTCTATCATGTATAAATTTACAGAGACTGGAGACACTAAAGACTTTGTTAAAATGATTATCTGTAATCCTAGGCATTAAAGGAGATAGTAGGCCAATTTTTTTCTCTTTGTTGAAGACGAATCTTGTTAGAAACTAATCCAAATTATTGATGGGTCACTTGTGGCTCATTCCCATAACTCTGGGTCTGGGTTTTCATGACAGATGGATGAGTTGACATTCTTGGTAGGAGCTGTGCTCCCTGAAAATACATTAGTATACATACATGGTATTTTGCCTCTCTGAAGTCATGAACGTCTGTTTGGATGGCATTTTGCCTACTCGCAAGTCAGCACAGAAGTAAAGCAAGTACACAGAAGTAAAGTATAGGTTTATGTGGACAGTTGGCATTACCCTGTAAATATCACTTTTTTTCAGGAAATCTTCGATCTGTGCCAGTATTACATATTGGCACCACATGCTTCTTTACACCTAATTACATGAGTTGACACTTACATGACAGAACAGAAGTGGTTGATCTGAGGAGGGAGAGAAAGGTTGAAATTTATGGTTGCTTTACAAATACAAGTAATATGTTTCAGGCTTGTTGGAATGTTAATATACAGGAAGAGTCATAACCCTTTCACTCTCATGTCCAAATAATTTTCCTAAAAAGTAATGACCATCAGTGTCCCCTGTTTTGACAAAGATTAATGTCTGATAAGGCTAAGTCCTTCTACTAAGAAGTTTGTATTATGTATACATTGGACTTTTAAGCAGGGAAATTGAAAGTCAAAATTGTTCTGTTTCTTGTAAAATGGGGATAAGACATAGTTTTTCTGTTGTAAAATCCACTAGAAATGAAAAGTGGAGGGAATATTCATAAATGTAGAACACATAATTGGTTTGGGACTTTTAGAGTTATTCTTTTCTAGAGCTCTTTTCCATCTCATCCATGTACAGTCCAACAGATAACACCAGACAACTTGAAAGCAGTTCTGTACAGTTACCTCTACACATTGGTAAGCAGCAGTTCATCATTAACAAGTCCCTTTCTTTCTCTTTTTCTTACTCTTGTTGGTTTTTCTTTTCTCTTCTCTTTCCAATTTTGGCAGGGTATATCTACTATTTGCATTTTCCTGTCTAAAAGACCACAATCCAGTTAAACTGGCTAATTGTGCAGAAAACTAACAGAACAAAACAGAACAAAATAAATAGCTTTCTTTTGGATTGGTGAAGGGTGGATCCAAAAAGAACTCAGAGTGCAGCAAAAAAAGGGCAGAGGAGCAAGATTCTCTACACATTTAAGCATCAATGAGCTATTAATTAGCTCAGCAGCTCATAGAAACACAACTTTAGGTACTTCCCTGTAGACCAGTGATACCTTTGGCTTTCATTTTGGCAGACTTTGGGGAACTGATTAAGCCTGGCTGGGACTGTTACTCACATTAGCAACCGGACCACTTTTTACTGAGAACATCTGCTAAATGGCGTCACAGCCTCCACACAATCAGGTAACTTTCTTCCCTCAGATCCATAAAGACAAGTAAGTTCTTCCATATTCACTAGAAGAGAACTAGAAAAGGTAAGGTATTGCAACAGAAAACTTCTAGAACATAATTTGCTTGCGACAGTGAAGACTAAAATAACTTGTATGTATCTGCTTCAATAGAGTTGAAGCAGCTCGGATGCTCATATCCCCATCAGTTCAGCTAATTCTGCAATGAATTCTGCCTTCCTTAATCTATTTAAAATAATAACATTAACAATAACAATATAAACACAAATATAAATGCTAATAATTATCTTCATGATCCAGTTGTTCAAACTTGCTCTCTTTCAACTTTGCTAAATTATTTAACCCTCCCACTCCAATGTCATCAAATGAAAGGAAACAGGATTGAGGAACATATTTCTCATGTTTTTCCTTTCACTAGTTTGTGGGATGGATTTACCGCATAGAAGAAAAGAACAGCATCCTATAAAATGGGAGCACAGCAAAGGTATAATCTTAGTTCATATATAACCCCTCCCAAAAGCTTCCTATTACATCTAGGTGTTTTTTCCAAAATGAATGTAAAGGTATAACTATTTTGAAAGCAAGCATTTAATATGAGTTGCAAGCAGTGGTGATACAACTTTCTTAGAGTATGGAAAAGTTAATATATCAGCTAAAAAAAAGCAAACCCAAAAACCAACCAAAACCAAACTTGCCTGCAAAACAGCTGCTGTTGTTTAGGAAGGAATTAGTCCTTCTTCACTAAATGCCTCATATATCACCCATATATGTGAAGCTGTCTTCAAGACTTTGATTTATCCTATATAATTGTAGGCATCAACTTGTGTGCCCTAGCAAGGAGTTTGATCTAAATTAGTAGCTCAGACTTTCTTCATAATTGATAAAGAGAATGGAGTACTTCCCGACAGTGATTCAGATAGATAGAAAAACCACCTCCTGGAGGTGTCTTGTTTCCTTTTCAGTGCCTGTATAGGAGTCCTGGGCTTTTTGGTTTGCCACTGTGGTGGAATTAGATGGGATAAATGTGGGTATGCTTCTGGGTTCATTCTCAGTTCAGTTCAGTATAAGTAAATTAAGTTTGCCTAAATGACTTGCACTGCTTCCTTAAAACAATTTGGTTTATTTGGCCTGAAATGGGCCAGCAGTACTCATGTATCCAGTTATCACATCTCAAGTGAAGAGTGATAACTAACAGCTATGGAGCTGTCATCTGCTGAATAGCTCCAGCTGTTCTGTAAGCTGGCATCTGGCTACATCCCAAATTAACAAAAAAAAAAGACAAACAACAAAAAACAATCCAACCAAAAAAACACCCCAAGAAACATTCTAAGTTCTCTCCTTAAGCAGTTATTCTAGGGCATTATTTGTATTCAATGTAACAATGTAAAATGTTAAAGGCATTATTTTTCTAATATGTTTAATAATATTACTTCAGTTCAAAAGATAAGAAAGCAGAATTAAATATGTATGATTATGGTACAGCCTTATGTATCTCTGTCAGTAAGAACAGACTACAACAGTTCATGCTTACAAAATATTTTCTTTGCAATAAGAAGTTATTTTAAAATAACTGTTTATAAATTACTTCAGTAATAATTTTGCCAAAAGCTTCTGTAAAAGTAACAAAAAAGGAGGAAAGGCCCCCCAAACCCTTTCTTAAATATTTGCAGAGATACATATGCATGACGTTTCTGAGGATTTTCAATTTTTGTGAGAAACATAATTGGTAGAAATATGACTCTTTAAATTAAGGATTTAGAGAAATCTAAATATAAGGGACGAAAATACTGTTTGGTGGGAGAAATGTGTGTATTACATCTCTAAAACTACTCAAGAGGCCAGATCTCAGAACTGCATACGTTGGGAAAGAATGGTGTAACAAGGAGCACTGATGAAATATAAGCTGCATATTACATTGGTTCCTGTGTTCCTATGGCTCTTCTATGGTTCCTATGAACTTCTAGGGAGCTCACTGGCATTTGCATACAAGGCAATAAGAATGAGAAAGTGTAATAATCCTCAATAATACTACTTAGATTCCCAATTTCTAAGTAGTGTTATCCTTCCTGGATACAAAAGAGGTTTCAGTGGGTTTATTTATGTCCTGCTCTGCTCTCAGAGCATCAGGCTGGTGCTTTTTTACAAATGGAATGATGTTCCTCTTGTGACCTCCCACTTGGTATTACAGGTGCCTGAGAAATCTTCTGAAGTGAAGCAAGTGAGCTACTGCTAGGCCTGGAGGGGAGTGAGAGGAATGACATTTTAAGGGACAAAAAATTTTTTTACAGCAAATTATGAGGGTGACAAAAACTTCTGGACTAGAATTAAGCTGGGTGCTTTGACAAACCCAGCTGAATGTTTCTAGGACTTACAATTGATCCATGGTAGGTTAAGAGAGAAGAGGAAAAAGTATTCAAAGCTATTGAAATACCACCACCTAAATATTCATTGGAACATTTGGTGTTTCTTGGTATGATAATATATTGAAGCAATTCATAACTAACCTTTCCCTAAAAAAGGCCATGCTCTTTAAAATCTAAAGCTGAATGTGCAGTAAAAAAGTTGTACTGCTTCACTATTCTCCCCTGAGAGTTAAGCCAAATCTCTATGGGAAGAGAATTTTTTTTTCCCAGATAATTATCTCCAGTTCTGGTGACACTGGATAAATGTACAGAAAAACTTCACAGTGTTTTGAATATACCTGACACTGAGACAAAACCAATACACAGAAATAATTTCCTTATTTGAAGAGGAAGGGAACATTAGAGTATATTCCAGAGTTTTTTCAGCAGCACAATCAACCAATATGGATTTCCAACTAGCATTTTTCCCTTTGGAGTTTATGGTGTCAATCTGCTTCAGAATTACCAGGATTTAGTAGGCTGACAAGATTGCAAAATTCACTCATAAATTCATTAACAAATGAGTAAGCCTTAGAAACACATAGGTAGGTTTTAGAAACACACGAACAGGCTTTAGAAATAGCTGTATTCTGCAATTCATTAAAATGCAGGCAGCCTGCTCCCAGACAGGTCTCAGATGGCCTCTACTTGCATGCCATGGTTAGTCAGGAGGATGCTGCCTACAGCTCTTTGATGTCATGGCTGAGCATGCTGTCGTCACCAGCAAGGTAGCCCCAGAGCAGGGTGATAGCTGGAACAATGGACATTCATTTACAGACTTTATGATCTTTTTCAGTATCAAACTTCTCTAGTTTGGGGGGGATCTTTTAAAATATTGCAAGTAACTGAAGCCCTTGTGATGTTCTTGTTTCCTGTTTCACAAGCCTCATTTGAATGTTGTCACTCTCCCAAATGAGAACTGTAACAACCTTGTTTTGCCTACCAGCCTGCCAAGTTAATGAAGAATGGAACATTCAGCAAAATAGAAAATCCATATCAATATTACCCCAGATAATATCACTTCATAAGGAGCTATTATGTCTCAGTATGGCCTCAATGTGCTGTGAAATCCACACCTAATGTATATGTATAATAAGAAATACAAGTGTGAGATTTGTTATCTAAATTTAACCATCAAAATCTTAAACACCGACCTTAGTAACTTGATCTCCCTCTTTAGATAATACAGAGAGAGAAGTACCACTGTTGAAAATCATGTCACCAAAGGTACTTTCTACAAAGTGTGCATTCAGATGTTCAAAACTACCTGTAGACACATGTAATTAGGAGAGACGAAAATCTTTTCTTTCAGGTAGTCATATAATCCTTCTAAACAGGAAAAAAGCTGGCAGTCTAATGTGCTCATGTCAATTGCCTGACAACAAAAATAGCCTAGGGTGACTAGCTGACATAGCTGACACTGTATGGCCTAGAGATCCTTTCTTCAGTGATTCCAGAATAATAGAATGATTGAATAGTTTGGGTTGGAAGCGACCTTTAAGGCCTCTAGTCCAGTGCCACTGCAATGAATAGGAACATCTTCAACTAGATCAGGTTCCTCAAAGTCCCATCCAGCCTGAACTTGAATGTTTCCAGGAATGGGGCACCTACCACCTCTCTGGGCAACCTGTTCCAGTGTTTCACCACCTTCACGGGTGGTCCAGTCTGAGTCTGCCCTCTTTTAGTTTAAAACTATTATCCCTTGTCCTATTGCAACAGGTTCTCATAAGAAGTCTGTCCCCATTTTTCTTATAAAGCCCCCTTTAAGTACTGAAAGGCCACAAGAAGGTCTCGTTGGAGCATTCTCTTCTCCAGGCTGAACAACTTCAACTCTTTCAGCCTGTCCTCATAGGAGAGGTGTTACTTCCCTCTGATCACTTTTGTGGCCTTCCTCTGGACTTGCTCTAAAAGGTCCATGCCTTTGTTGTACTAAGGGCTCCAGAGCTGGATGCAGTACTCTAGGTGGGGTCTTACCAGAGCAGAGTAGATGCTCAGAACTGCTTCCCTCAACCTGCTGGCCACGGTTCTTTTGATGTAGTCCAGGATACAGTTGGCTTTCTGGGCTGTAAGCACGCAACTCATGTCTTCCTTTTCTGGATGACATACCATAAGTAGCCCTACTTATTTGTCTTTGTGTCCCTTGCCAAGTTCAGTTCCAGCTGCACCAGGCAGTATCCCTTTTCCAGTATAGCTGTCCCTGCTTCCACTAACTGTGCATTTCCTTCTTGCCTTTCAGTTTGACCAGCAGGTCTCGACTCAGCCATGCTGGTTTCTTGCCTCCCTTTCCTGATTTCTTAGACATGGGGATTGAGAGCTTTTGTGCTCTATAGAAATATTCCTTAAAGATGTGCCAGCTCTGTTCTGCACCCTTGTACCTGAGGGCAGTTTTCCAGGGGGTCCTATTGACTAACCCCTTGAACAGCTAGAATTTTGGATTCCCAAAATTCAGGGTTCTGACTTCACTCTTCACCTGACCCTCAGGAATGTGAACTCCACCAGTGCATGATCATGGCAGCCCAGGCTGCCTCCAATCTTGATGCCTCTATTTAGCTCACTTGTGTTGGTGACCAACAGGTTCAGTATCGCATCCCCTCTGGTAGGGCTGTCTATTATCTGACTTGAGAAGCTATCCTCAAGGTACTCCAATAGTCTTCTGGATTGCCTACAGCTCACCTACTTCTCTACAGAAGATTTAGATGTTCCTCAGTCTGTAGAAAGTAATTTGGGAAATCTTATAGTTTTGCTTGCAATGTAAACTTTGAGACAGATCTTCTGTAGAACTTCCAAATCATTTTGCCTTTTGCATTGTCTCATAATGCTGGCTTTGTGATGCTTGAAAAACCCATCTTCTTCATCAGCTCTGTATCTTAAAAAGATGAAGTACCTTTTTACAAAACAACACTCATTTTCCTCACTTTAAAATTCCTTTTCACTCCTACCAGATGTTCTTTCCAGGTTTCATGGAAACAAACGGAGTCATATACGTTGTGAAGTTATCTTCACATCTCAAAATTTGTAATAGATCATTTACTACCTACTGAAACATCCCTGGGGCACTCATGAGTCACAAACACATTCCTTAGGTCTGAAACCCCTGTGGGTGTTGCGAAAGGAGTTCCTTCTTCATCTGCAAGTGTTAGTTTAATCTGATGACATCTAAATGCCAGAACCAAACTACTGAAATATTTTGCTGCTGAGTGATCTCATGCTGCTGATCAACTTTAATGAGTTGATCATCTAAGGATGGAAATGGGTAGCTGCCTTCAATTGACTGAAGCTTTCTGTAGCCCGCATAATAACTTACTTACCATTAGATATATTTTTTTTATAGTTCTGATTAAGACATTCAAATGTTATGTAGATGGCTTAGCTGGGCTAAGATTTCAGATTGTGATTAATTACCTTTTTACCATTATCTTATGTATTAAGAAGATGCTTCATATAAGCACTCTAGGAGCATGGCCCAGCCTTGCATTCAGCATTTTTGTTAATTTTATTTTTGGGGAACACAATAGTAATCAATGAATAAATCAACTGCTCTAATCTCTGGGTTTTGCTATCCATAGGTCCTCTTCTCTAATACTACATTCAAGTACCTCACATATGAGGATCTTAAAGGCATCAGTAACGTTAGACACTGTTCTATGACCGTATTTCTAAATACTACACTCTGTGCAGTCATAATGCTTGCTTTTACCCAGAAATCCAGTTTTGGTCTAGGTTGAAATATAAATCTCAAATTGGTCTTTCTGGCTTCAAACAATTTGGCAAGTTCATTGTGATTGCGCCTTTCCAATACATTATGCTTAGCTGAAAGAAAAGTAATTCATATCATTTACATAGTAGCTATAGGAAGTATCTTTATCACTAGAAGAATCTAAATTTCCTCATACCCATTCACTAGATGTGTATGAGTATTGTTCAAGATTAAGTCTATTTCTTTATCATAATGTGGGTTTTTTAAATACCTTTCAATGAAATTCAGTCTCAAGACAACATTAAAAATATCATTTATCATGACAAATAGCCATTAATGTGCAAAACCCCGTAATTCTGTGTGAGATGGGTTCGTTCTGTTATTTATACTACCTGGCTGACGATTAGTAGTAACCTATATAATTTCTCCAGTACACACTTTCTTCCGTTTAGCACTGATTGTTTTCCATAGATCAAACTTGGTTCATATTATGAGTTCAGCGGCACTAGACTTTTCAGGTGTCAGTGCCCCTAAGCACATAAATGAATACTAGGCAGTTCTGTTAGTTCTCAATTGTATTAGCAACTTCTAATTTCTTTCTGGCTTCTGGCTTTTGTATGATTGGGTAATTGGCTATTCAGTGGCCTCTGCCTCAACTTCATTTGCAAATGCCATCTAACTTTGTAACCATTTGGAAAAATGTCCCTTTCACCAGACAGGCTGTCTAAATAAGCTGGTTTAGGCACCAGAAACAGTTCAACCCCATCAGTGTAGGACTCCACATGCTAATTTCTTTTTATTTAATTCACACTGAGAAGTTTTTTTTTACAGCTAGCCTGTGCATGTCTGTATTGTGTTTCAGCAAATAGCCCTATTCCTTTAAAAATCTATTAAGGTAGAAGACAAGCAGACTAAGGGCTATGTGGAATTAGTGCTACCATGAAGTAGAGAATGAGAATTAAAATATAACTTTAAAGATAATATTGTTTACTGTATTCTAGCAAATTTAGAGCAGTAAGTTCCTTGTTAGAAGAAAACAACTCTTAGTGTCCCTCTGCCACTTTTTTATCATGTGTGGCTTACCTGGAGGGGACAGAATGAAATGCAAGTGCTTCCTTTATTTACTTTGTCTCAGGGAAAAACAGAGACCTGATTGAAGAGGAGTAGGAGAACAAAAGTCTCTCTGGGCTCAGTTCTGTAACATAACATCTCAGTGGCTGCTGGAATCACAGCTCTTTGGGTCACTTACACTATTAGTTATAAATTTTTTTCTTTAGACCCAGAAGCCTGGTTTAAAATCCTAGGAGCTTAGATATGCTACCTTAATGCTTTTCCTCAACAGTGCTGAGGGGAGTATGATCTTTCTTACCCTGTTTACTGCAAGTCATATTCTGAAGCCTTCATTTACCCCTGGCAACCACATAATTGAGCCAGTTTCTGTGAATATGTTAAATGTTCATTATTTAGCCCTACATTAAGGGCTAATGAGAGGGTCTGGAGAGAGAAAGACTTCCCCTCTGTTGGAGAGGACTGGGTTAGAGACCACTTGGCCAAACTAGACATCCATAAGTCCATGGGCCCTGATGGGATGCACCCACGAGTGCTGAGGGAACTGGTGGATGTTATTGCTAAGCCACTCTCTATCATTTTTGAGATATCCTGGAGAAAAGGAGAAGTGCCTGAGGACTGGAGGAAGGCAAATATCACACCAGTCTACAAAAAGGGCAAGAAGGAGGACCCAGCGAACTACAGGTCAATTAGTCTCACCTCTGTCCATGGGAAAATAATGGAGCGGCTCGTGCTGGATGTCATCACCAAACACATTGAAGATCAGGAAGTTATCGGTATTGGTCAATACATATTTACCAAGGGTAAATCATGCTTGACCAATCTGATAGCCTTCTGTGATGTTGTAACTGGTTAGTTAGAAGAAGGGAGAGCAGCAGATGTCATCTGCCTTGACTTCAGCAAGGCTTTTGACACTGTCTCCCATAACATCCTCATTAGAAAATTAGGGAAGTGTGGGCTAGATGAGGGGGCAGTGAGGCGGATTGAGTCCTAGCTGTGTGACAGGCCTCAGAGGGTTCTAATTAATGGAGTGGGGTCAAGTTGGAGTCCTGTGACCAGTGGTGTCCCTCAGGGGTCAATACTCGGCCCAGTCCTGTTCAACATATTCATAAATGACCTAGGTGAGGGGACAGAGTGTATCCTCAGCAAGTTTGCTGATGATACCAAATTAGGAGGTTTGGCTGACACTCCAGACGGCTGTTCCACCATCCAGCATGACCTGAACAGGATGGAGAGCTGGACAGAGAAGAACCTAATGAGGTTCAACAAGGACAAATGTAGGATCCTGCACCTGGGGAGAAAGAACCCCAGGCACCAATACAGGTTAGGGGTGGATCTTCTGGGAAGCACTACTGAGGAGAAGGATCTGGGAGTCCTGGTGGATGGCAGACTTTCCATGAGCCAGCAATGAGCCCTTGTTGCCAAGAGGGCCAATGCAATCCTGGGCTGCATAGGAAAGAGCGTGGCTAGTAGGTCAAGGGAGGTCATTCTCCCCCTCTACTCTGCACTGGTGAGGCCCCATCTGGAGTACTGTGTCCAGTTCTGGGCTCCCCAGTTCAAGAGGGACAAGGAACTACTGGAGAGAGTCCATCATAGGGCAACGAAGATGGTTAAGGGATTGGAGCATCTCCCTTACGAGGAAAGGCTCAAGGAGCTGGGACTCTTTAGCCTGGAGAAGAGAAGGCTG
>JAOTQQ010000001.1:171462707-171475740 GCA_026546715.1 Gallinago undulata
AACATGGTAGGTTTAGACTGAACATTAGGAAAGAATTTTTCACAGAAAGAGTGGTCGGGCATTGGAATAGGCTGCCCAGGAAGGTGGTTGAGTCACCATGCCTGGATGTGTTTAAGAGTTGTTTAGATGTGGTGTTGGGGGATATGGTGTAGGGGAGAACTTTGTAGAGTACGGTAGATGGTTGGACTGCATGATCCCAAGGGTCTTTTCCAACTAAAATGATTCTATGATTCCATATACTTTTTCATATGAACATGCCCAGGCTAGAGTGGAAGATTGGACTTACCGTATTTCTTACAGTATGTGCAGGGCAGCTGAGATCCTGAGTATATTTCTGGCAGGGGTGAAACAAAACAGCTGTACTGAAAACTATATTTTTCCATGTCATAAAAGTGAATTTATATTTGCTTCATCCATTTCATATTAAGGAAATCAATCTAGTAGTTCAGATTGTATTTTAAACATTGCACTAAATATCAGTTTCGTGTCCTAAAATTACAGTGGTTCATTGCTGCTAGTGATCCTAAAAGTTTTGACATTTGGTTGAGAACCAGGGACCTGTGACTGTGAAGATATATATTCATCTTTATATATGTTAGCTGTTAACAGCCTTATTTCCTTAATATTATTTATAATAACTGATAATAAACAGCATGATAGTATATATTTCCAAGAAAAGGGATAAAGAAGGAGGAAAAATAAAATGTTTATAAAATGTTTTAAGTCACATGAAATAACATGCTTGCAGGACTGAGTGCATTTCCAGTAAAGCGCATTTTGTTAAGCCCAGTGTGCTTAACAAAACAAAACAAAACAAAACAAAACAAAACAAACAGTATAGCTTACAGTAGTTTAATATATGAGGTAAAACTGTTCTGAAATCCCAGAATCAAATTCTCCTTGCTTGGGGCAGTGCAGATCTCTTTTCCATGGGCTCATATGGGCACTAGCTGGAATCTGTCTTAGAAAGTCATCTTTAGGGGTATTTATGAAATACGTTCAGTTTTCTGATTTAAAAGTTACTGATGAAGTATTCTTTCACATTATGATGAAACATGATGCTTGTCTGTATTTTGACTTTTCAAATTTTATTACATAGATCCAGAATGATCTGTTTACTGTATATTTATATGTAACTTAGTCATATTCTGAAAAGATAAAGGCTGAGAAAATGTGCAACTACTCTCTGTAAGGTTTTTTAATTTTTTTTTTTCTCTCTGCTAAGGGATCAAGTCAATATTGCAGAAGTAGGACTGATTTAGCACGTATATTTTTACTAGTTCTGCTGAATGCAGTTCTCTACAAAATTAGTTTTTCCAAACTTGAGCTCTGGAAGTGAAAATGGTATGATGCTTGGTATTTCTGGTCCCAAAACCTCATTTTTTTTCTAGCATACCGACATTTCCTCTGGAGTACTTTTCCTCATTCTGCTGTCTCTTGCTGTGATGGATGCGTTCAGATAACCTGTTACCTATTTACTTATGCCACTACCTCTTTCTAAGAGTGCTCTGATGCTGTTTCAGCGACTGGATCCAAGTAGGCTTGAAAATAATTAATTGCAAACATCAGAGCAGATGAAGGAAGATGTCTATTTAAGTCTCTGAAATATCAAAGAATAAGTGTCTGGCTGTCCTAAGAGGTTGATTCAGAGGTTAATAATCAACTAAACAGTGCCAGGGACTGTTCTTCAACACTAAAGCCAACTGAAATAGTCTGGTTGGACATGCCAAACTTTTGAAATCATTTTTCTTCCAAAACAAGAGATGGAACAGAGAGGTGAAGTAGCAACGTCCTTTCCTTACAAACCAGCCAGCCATACTGTGAATAATTTGGGAGAGGATGAACTGGCCAAATCCAAAAATATTCTAGGCACAGATCTAACATATAAATGGTACAGATCATCAACTGTCTCTACATCCCAAGTTTTAGTGACTTAATTCACTAATACAGATACACTCAAAGAAACCCACCCTGTTCCATCAATGGAGATGATTTAGTGGCACTGGAAGAATCCAAAATTAAAAAAAAATTAAAAAAATCTCCCTACATTTTCTATTGACTACATGAGAAGCTCTGGTGATTCAGTGCTTTCAAATACTGAACTGAAGAGCTGCTTATAATTAGCTGATAGGCAAAATACAGTGAGATATGTCTGTGCAGGTTGCTTGGTTTTGTTTTTATGGGATGCAAAACTCTTATGCTGGAAGAAAGCACCATAAACAATGGACGGTAAAGTAGTCCTTTTGACCACCCTGCTGCAGTGGGGCACAGTGTAAGCTAGAATGAAAGCTTTATGAGCTCGGAGACAGAAAAAGTAATCAAGAGAAAAGCAAATTCAGTAGTGAGAGAGGGACATCTCTGAGGAGAGGTAATTGTATGGTTTAATCTCCATTTCAAGTGCTGTCTTTGATATATAGAAAAACAAATACAAGCTGCTGAGAAGTTCTAGACATGGTGGATATTTTTTTTGACTGAGCAGCTTTTTGTCAAAAACCAATTTAGATGAAATTTTAACGTACAAAAATATGTCAGTTTCAGCAAAACTTTCTGACAGAACTTTAGTGTGAAATGAGTCTAAATATTTTGCTTTGAGAAACTGAAACATTTTGAAAGTGATGTTTTTATTTTCTTTTTACACTAAAAGGAAAAGAGTGAGAGAAGAAATATACTCAAGCACCTGACATAAAAGAAAAGAGAACAGTTTTGAGCAAATACGCATGTTTTTTCCCTTGAGGAAAAATGAGGAGAAATTAAAAAGAAGGGAATAAAAGAAAAAATGTAGTAAGAGTGTAAAATAAAATACATGAACATTCATGCCACAGACTACCTTAAGCCCTAATTTTAATGGGATGTCAATTAGATTTTCCCATTTTTGCAAAAATGTGTATGTAAAAAGTCCTTGTAGGTGTACTTTGTATTTTTTCTGGATTACATTTGCAGTGCAGTCAAATGTCAAAATGCTTGGGTGGCGTTAGTACCCATCTGATTGAATATCACACAAATACCTGTGAAGGATGCACTTGAACCCTTAACCAAAGTAGCTTAGTTTGGTACCAAACTCAGGTTCCAAAGGCCTGAGCTGTAGCCAAACCAAGAACTTCTCTAGTTCCAGTCTGTTCTCTGAAAACTCACAAAGGAGCAGAGTGACACAGTGAGCATCAATGCATATGAGCTTGGAACACTGATCATGGAATTAACACACGAATAGTAGGTGGCTTTCCCAAGACTCACTTGTCAAAGAACAAAGCAAGTTGTGGGTGCAAGGAATCTCATTCATACTTTTCTATCACATGTAATTTGACTATGAGCCAAACACTTTATGCCATAAATAAAACAGCCTAAGTCAGCCTTCTTTGAGCTCTCCTGGCTAAGCGGCCTGGCTGCATGGCAGTGATCTCCCCTTGAGCTGGGGGACCTCTCAAGGTTGCTTCTCAAGGCAGAGAGACGTTTTACCAATGGCAGGGCTTTGTTAAGAGACTGAAACCATGCATAGCCCTTTAGTATACTATAATTTTGATTTTGTCTTGGTTACTTTGATTTGTGACTTGGTAGCTTTGATTTTGTCTTGGTAGTTTTGAATCACTGTTCAAATTGGAAAGTCATGGATTCGATGGATGGGCCACTTGCTGGATAAGGAGCTGGCTGGCTGGTCGCACTCAAAGAGTTGTGGTCAATGGCTCAATGTCCAATTGGCAGAGTGACAAGTGGTGTTCCTCAGGGGTCCATACTGGAACCAGTGCTGTTCAATATCTTTGTTGGAGACATGGACAGTGGGATAGAGTGCACCCTCAGCAAGTTTGCTGATGACACCAAACTCAGTGGTGCAGTCAACATGCTGGAGGGAAGGGATGCCATCTAGTGGGACCTGGACAGGCTGGAGAGGTGGGCTTGTGCAAATTGCATGAAGTTCAACCAAGCCAAATGCAGGGTCCTGCAGCTGGGATGTAGCAATCCCAGGCACAAATACAGGTTGGGCAGAGAATGGCTAGAAAGCAGCCCTGAGGAGAAGGCCTTGGGGGTGTTGGTGGATGAGAAGCTTAACATGAGCCGGCAATGTGCACTGGCAGCCCAGAAAGCTAACCTCATCCTAGGCTGCATCAAGAGAAGTGTGGCCAGCAGGTCACAGGAGGTGATGCTGCCCCTCTACTCTGTGCTCATGAGACCTCACCTAGAGTACTGTGTCCAGCTTTGGAGTTCTCAGCACAGGAAGGACCTGGATCTGTTGGAATGCATCCAGCGGAGGGCCACGAAGATGATCAGAGGGATGGAGCACCTCTCCTATGAGGACAGGCTGAGTGAGCTGTGGTTGTTCAGCCTGGAGAAGAGAAGGCTGCGGGGAAACTTTATAACAGATTTTCAATATCTGAAGGGAGCCTATAGGAGAGCCGGAGAGGGACTCTTTGTCAGGAAGTGTAGTAAAAGGACAAGGGGCAACAGTTCTAAATTGGAGGAGGGGAGATTTAGATTAGATATTAGGAAGAAATTCTTTACAGTGAGAGTGGTGAGGCACTGGAACAGGTTGCCCAGGGAGTCGTGGATGCCCCATCCCTGGAAGTATTGAAGGCCAGGCTGGATAGGGCTTTGAGCAACCTGCTCTAGTGGGAGGTGTCCCTGCCTGTGGCAGGGGGGTTTGAACTCGATGATCTTTAAGGTCCCTTCCAACCCAAACCATTCGATGATTCTATGATTCTATGAAATGATTGTGCCGTGTAGTAAGAGTGAACCTTTCTATCGAACTTTGTTAAGTCACACTTTTACAACATCCTATTAAAACTGCTTTTGCCAATACCTTCGATGGTGGTTCTTTAAGTGATCTAAATCACCCTTTTGTGACAAATTCGCATAGTCAGCAGGATCCTTAATCAGGATTCACAATAACACTTAACTGAAAAATTAATTTTGCTTAGATCTACTTGGCAAGAGCTTAACACGCAGGCTCTTAAACCTCAATTGTTAAATTCGTATTTACTGAACTTGAAAAGTTGTCCTATGGCATTTTTTTATAAAACTCACAGTTTCTAACTGCACATTATAGCTTTCTAAGGGTGCCTTACTAATTTGCAGGCAAACAGCCAATGACTAGCTTTATGAATCCTATTTCTCCTGTGGAATATGTTAAAGCGGCATACTTCCACACTTACCTCTTGTAGAGAACACCCAGAATTTTGAAACCATTACTTTTATCCCATGGAAATCTGTTGAAATCCTCACACTTCTTCCTGGATGATGTATGTCTCATCTTTCTGAAGTTCATTTACTTTAGAAAATGTCTACGTAAATATCCCACTTACTAATAAGTGAGAGAAGCAAAAAGAATGGGTAAGAAGAAGTAACTGAGTATATTCAGAGACAGAAACTTTTATGAACACAGCACTTGTGCTAGAAAGGGAAGTGCATATATATGTATAGCTAAATATTATGATATGAAGTATTTATATACATATATATTTTACTAAAGACAGAGAATATAAACTTTTCATTGCTATACCTCATTGTGTTGTGGGTTTTTGTTTTGTTTTGTTTTGTTGTTTTTTTATTGGTTGGACTAGATGATCTTAAAAGGTCCTTTCCAACCTAGGTGTTTCTGTGATTCTGTAAAAAGAGCTGATGAATATCAGCATAGGGGGACTAAAAGGCTGTTGGAGGAATGTGCAGAAGCCTTTCTGTAAGTTAATGGTATTTGAAATTCCAGCGTAAGTATCTGAACAGGCTCCTTTGAAACTCCTTCTTTGAGGTGGTAGCCTTCATACTAGATTTTTCTCTGTTTCTGGTAGACAGCATTACTTTCCAGTTGTCCATAGCAGGCCTATTGAGTACATAGCAGTGTGATCATCTCAGACTGAAACTGTGTCAAATGTCACGAGATAGTGGAGCTGAATAAATAACTTCTGTTTGTGGTTTTGTTTTACAGATCTCTTCTCTCACCGTTGCAGGAGGGTATTAATTTGTAAGACAGTATTTTTTCTTTCTGTTTGACTAGTGAACCTCTAGGATTAAGTCACTTATAAAACCCTTTTTTGAAGACAGCGTATGTCCTGGCAGTATCACTATTATATTATGGGAAAATAGGATTAAAGCAAGATACAGTGGCTAAGCCTGTAAACTGATCTTTTGAAGCATAACAAATACACAGAGTAAAAACAGGTGGTGTTCTTATAAATGCAGAATGATAATGAGCTCATTACAAGGATCTTCAGTTTTGATGTCAGCACTCTAAAGATACTGATCAATAATAAAAGCTTATTTTGTAGGAGTTCAAATATGATCTGAATAGTAGTGCAGATGTTTCTGCAACATCTTAGTTTTTCCAGCAGTCAATTCTTAATTGTCTCACTAATCTTTACTCTTCTAAGAGCTAAGCATCTGGCCTAGAGAATATTTAGTGAAATGTCACTTCCTTTGACATGGATTTTATGAGGGGACAAAACACCTTCATAGCATATTTACCTCTTTCCTTTGATCATAGAGGGAACCTAGATATCCATTTTGTCAAAGGCCAGGTGAAATGAAATCTAATGTCTTTCTAGAAAAGTTATGAAAGAAAAAGTTGCGTGAATTTACTGACTCATTGTTTGCATGAACAATTTTCAGAAAGCAGTAGTTTTAAATCTCATTCATGTGCAGGTAATGAGGTCAAGTGGCTGGAAACTGAAGCTAGAAATATTCAAACAATAATGATGAACATGACTGTTGAAAAACTCAGTTAAACTAGAGTTAACTTTGTTCCATTGCCATTCAGTATTTCTGTGTTAAGCTTAGGTGCCTGAGGCCTTCTTAAGTGGTAGTTTACATAAATGAGAAGTATGGACTTGATGGAAAGATCCCCTATTTTATATAGGATGTCTGATGACAATATTTCAATAGTTACTTATGGCCTTAAGAGTCTATGAACTCATTTGAAAAACAGGTTTTTGTTTTAGACAAGAACTGCAGTCAAATTGTCACAGAATCACAGAATCTTCATGGTTGGAAGGGACCTTTGAGATCATTGAGCCCAACCATACACACAAAAAAATAACCCAACCAACAATCTTGGGCATAGAGCATGCCCTGAAGTGCCATATCTACTCGTTTCTTAAATACCTCCACGGATGGTGACTCCACCACCTCCCTGAGCAGCCTGTTCCAGTGCCTGACCACCCTCTCAGTAAAGTACGTCTTCCTAATATCTAATCTAAATCTCCGCTGCCACAACTTCTTCACATTTCCTCTGGTCATGTCATTATTCACTTGGGAGAAAAGGCCAACACCCGCCTCTCTACAACCTCCTTGCAGGCAATGATGTCTCCCCTCAGCCTGCTCTTCTTCAAACTAAACATGCCCAGTTCCCTCAGCCTTTCCTCATATGACTTGTTCTCTAGACCCCTCACCAGCTTGGTGGCTCTCCTCTGGAGAACCAGCAGTCTCCAGTCCTTCTCCAGCACGCTCCAGCACAATGTCCTTCTTGTAGTGAGGGGCCCAGAACTGAACACAGTAAAGGTGAGGCCTCACCGGTGCCAAGTATAGGGGCACCATGTCCTGCTGGCCATGCTGTTCCTGGTACAAGCCAGGATGCTGTTGGCCTTCTTGGCAACCTGGGCACACTGCTAGCTCATGTTAAGCCGGCTGTCCACGAACACCCCCAGGTCCTTTTCTGCTGGGCAGTTTTCCAGCCACTCTTCCCCAAGCCTGTAGCATTGCCTGGCGTTGTGACCGAAATACAGGACCCGGCACTTGGCCTTATAAAACCTCATCCCATTGGCCTTGGCCCATTGATCCAACCTGTCTAGATCCCCCTGTATAGCCTTCTGACCCTCAAGCAGATCAACACTACCACCTAGTTGGCGTCATCTACAAACTTAGTGCACTCAATATCTTTATCCAGATCATCAATAAAGATATTAAACAAGACTGGCCCCAGAATCAAGCCCTGAGGGACACCAGTGGTGCCCGGTCACCAACAAGATTTCACCCCATTAATCATAACTCTCTGGGCATGGCCATCCAGCCAGTTTTTTACCCCGTAAAGAGTACACTTGTCTATGCCATGATTCGTCAGCTTCTCCAGGAGAAAGCTGTGGGGGACAATGTCAAAGGCCTTGCTAAAGTCCAGGTAGACAACATCCACAGCCTTCCCTGCATCGAGAAGGCGGGTCATATGGTCATAGAAAGAGATCAGGTTGGTTAAGCAGGACCTCCCTTTCATAAACCCATGCTGGCTGGGATAGCCAGTCACAGTGACTTATATTTTATATCCAAAATTTTTTGACATTTCACAGTGCTTGCATTCCTTATTTGCCCTACTAAACTTTTCTGCAAGATTATAATCCACAAAAAATGTCTATGTCCTACTCTATAAATGGACATATTTTACCATTTGAATTCTGTGCACTTAAATTATTTTTATTTTACTTTACAAAATAAAGGTAATCCATGAGATCAAATAGTGATTTCAATCGCTATTAAAGATCCTTTAATATGAGATATATAAAAAAGACAATACAAAATACTATGTGTCAGTATAATGACCCAGGTTTTGAGGAAATAATTGGCTATACTTAGTCTAAGTATCAAAATAATTTTTGAATAAAATGATGAAGTATGAAATGATAATGATACACAGAGACACGAAATTTAAAATCTAGGTTTTGGAATTTGCTTCAAATCTCTTCTTAGATATATCTGTCATTAATTTTTTTTTTAAAAAAAGAGAAGGGCAGGGCTAAGATGTTTGGCCTTTAACACAGAAATATTTCCGTTCTTAGCAACTCTTCTGAAAGCATTCAAAGTTATTAAATTTCAAACTGCAGTTTAATTCATTACTCTCATTGAGATCATCTAAATTAAAATCATAAATCAAGGCCATGAGGATCTTTCTGATAGAAATATTCTGGTTTTGGGACGTCATAAGTGTTAAATGACTCTCAGAATTCTGTTTCCAAAATTCAAAGAAGCTCCAATTTCAGCTAAAAATAATGTAAATTTTCCAGGTAACCCTAATAATTTCCAGATTGCTGTATTGGTTTTGATATATCATTCTTCTTCCTTTTACGTTGAGCTGGGTTTTGGGGTTTGAGTCTTCATTCCCTGTGATACAAGACATAAATTCATTCTTATGATACAGAACAGAAGGTGTCCATTGAACTTCCCATCTCCAAGTTTGGGAATCTGGGATGTGATCCAGTCTGCTTCTACCTCCAGTTGCAGAACTGATTCATCCTGCTGCAGTCCTTAATTTTTTTATGGACAAAAGAAGCAAACAAAAGGATCTGAGTCATCAATTTTACTGATTCCTTTAGCAGAATTGACAAAATGCTTCATGCTAAACAAGTTCTGATATATTTTTCAAAGTTTGTTTGTAACAAATCCATTTTTGAATAAAGTTTCCTATGCTCAGAAAATTAATTTGTAAATAACTGTTTTTGGATAAGAGTCAAATACATCAAAGGTATCTGTTTAAATAATCAAGAAAACTATTTTTCTGCTTATGTTCTGAACAACCGAATGGACTAGAAATATTATTGTATCTTCGTAGACAAAAATCTGTGATGTAGACTTTGTGACCTTACTTTCTGAATAAGTGCAAGACAGGATTTTTTTATTCTCTGGAGATATATTAGCCCTTAAAAAACATTGTATTTTATGTTTTAGTAAGCATCACTTGTAGTTAATTGAAAGCATTGAATAAAATAGTAAGAACTTCAGTCAACTCTTTTATGCCTGTGGTTTACAATTATTTAAGTGCCTAAGTGAAGCTATAGGTTATGAGCTGTAGGCCTTTAGATTTGAATATTCTGGCCTTACGTATTTATAATTAATGCTAAATAATGTCTTAAAAACACATCATATGTAACTATTTAAAAGTTCTGCTCTCAGAAAGATGTGGATTCCATCTTTTGGATGAAGTGACCATTTAAGGTTTGCAGTATTTACTCTGAATTTTCAGAAAACATTCACATATAGAATTAAGTTGTATTTACCATTAACATAAAGAGCACTTTTTAGGCTTCATAATACAGGACTTAGATGACCAGACTTAGTGTGACTTTTGAGTTGTCAGAAAACACCAAAACAAGGTTTCCTTCTGATCTTGTTTGTGCATGCAGACACAAAAGGCTCTGTAATTGCTCTTGAAACATGTCTATGGCTCCCTGATGTGTGTGCTAGGAGCATGGTAGGTCAAAGAAATATATATAGTCACTCTTATGATGAGATTACAATATACAGTAAACCCTAAATACATCAAAGGAATTTGTAGAAGCAGAAGTTCGCACTAGTACATGCCTCATTGATTAAAGATATTTGCACAAGTTGCGGTACAAACTGTGGCTGACCTCAGGATCAGATTGATTTGCTTTCCAAGTTGCACTACACAATCTCAGCAGGCTTTCTGTAAGAATCCTTTATGGACTGAAGGTACTTAGGAAACTGGCAATCCCATAATGACAGCTTTTAGAGAAAGCATATGTTCTCTGCTTTATAGCTATAGCTGTTGACTGAAACATGCCACTGTATTTATATTAAGAGGTGAAGTAATTTCTTTTGCCAGAGAAAGTGCAGTGCTCATTTGGATACTTAGAATTTACCTGGGATCAAGTAAAAAGGTGAGAAATTTATGGAAAAGAAATTATGTAAGAATAATTAAATGCATAAGCTAAATACATCAGTAACTATTATAATCCATGAGGTTGGATGGGTAGGGTGAAAGTATTAGTTCTGAGAACCTGATGATGACACTATATACACTAGAGTTTAATTTAGACTAGGTCTGATCAGGTCTTGTGAACTGAGGGCCTGTTAGTGTCAGAGCCCAATACTCTCTGATCAGGCTCTTTTAGATATTCTGAGCGTAGAGGATGTAATATTTAATATAAAATGTACTTATTTAAAGGTAATTGAATTTACATGTGATTTATGATTTAGCAGATTGACACAAAATATATTTCCTAACACAACACAAATGTAAGTTACACTTTGCATAATATATATAGCAAATGCAAGACACAGTTCAATCACACCACCAGTGTGGTTCCCATTATATTTATAATATGCTTATCGTCATGACACCGAGTGTCCACAGTCTCCAGGAAAGAATATGTAGGTTGAAGCCAGCTCAAGCCCATTGCTCTCTTTGAAATTCTTTTGTTAGTTGCTCAGGTTTTATACTCTGTATTGAGCTGATCCATGCATTTACTACCCCCGTGCTATTTATCAGGGAGCTATTTATCCTCTTTCAATGAACTGAGGGAAAAGCACACTCAACTATTGAGAGTTGACCCACTCAACTATTGATAGCTGAAAGGCTGCCCCACTGTTTCCTTCATACTGAAATAAAGTCAACTTCTTTGCAACAGCTGTGGTCAGTTCCACCCTGAGCTTCATGGACAGACACATCATGGGCCCATTCTCTCTGAGCTGCCTTCCAGTGTTGGGGTTTATTGGTCAGTCACGGTTAGCAACCCAAGTGCATTGTTTGCAGTCCTGGAGTGACTTTAGCTGGATGCCACCTGAAAGATACCCAATTTAAAAGCTACAAGCTCCTGTAAAAAAATTTAAAAGGGGCTGTAAATGAAGGTAATATACATGCAAGCTGTAATATACGTGCATCCACAGAAATAATGTCTGACTTCTGAAGCCCCTTAACTGTTAATAGGGAATGTGAGCTTGTAAGACCATTAGGAGGAAGTATTATGCTTGTTTGTATTGATCTTACTCTTCCGTATCTGCTTATGACCATGGCTGAAAATGGGATGCATGACTTTATGCAGCTTTTCTTACAATTTTAAATGATTTTTGCAACTGGTGACCAGAAGGAAAGGACTAGATGACCAGAGATGCTACGCAGTCTTTCTCACCTTGCCTATATATTTGGCAACCCAGACATTTCCCCTCAAATTATTAAAAGCACTTAATACTTTTTCTTGACTGCAGTATTAAGTATTAAATATTTACTAGTCTAGGACTGTCTGAAATTAATAGCTATCATGTAAATGTAAGTTACACATCTGACTGGATCTGATCCCAGGCACCTGCAGTGGGGCAGGTGGGCAACATAAAGAACAGCATTCGTTCTCTGCCTTGAACATGACATAAAATAATGAAACCTGCAAAATGGAGGAGGGATAGAGCTGACATTGTGCTAATGTAGTGAAATTGAAAAAAAAAAAAAAAAAGGCATATTCCTTTAAGTGCATTAAGAGTATTTTGGGGTTTATTTTTTTAAAAAATTATAATGTAACATAATGACAGATGTGAGGTAACTTGCAAATAGCAACAATTATCAAGAGTAAGGAAAAATTATTGATGCAGACAATGTTCTTAGTTAAGCAGAAGGGTGGACAAATGATCTCTCATTATAAAAGCAGGAGAGCATAACAGCCTGCACTTACCCATCCTGAGGCTAGGCTGGAACTTACTAGTCAAAAAAAAAAAAGAAAATATTATTGTTAATTAAAAAAAAAAAAAAGAATCCCACCCCATTATCAGTTTTAAGATTGGACATTTTCTTGATGTTGAACCTGGGATAGATTCTCAAAGCTAGTGGAAATGTTCAGGCCAGCCAAACTCTTACTACTTCTTTGAAAAGAAATATTCTCATTTTGGGAGACATTCCTGGAAATAATTCTGAAAAAGAAGGTAAGATTGGGGAAAAAAAATCCCATCTCTCACAGGAGGAGAAGCCTGTGTGAGTGAAGGATTCTGCCCTGGAGCATGGATGACATGGAAAAGGACTTTGATTAAAAAGGACACTGTCTCATTACATGGACAATGAATTTGACCTAAAGATTTGATTGTTGTTTGATATCATTAAACAGTTGATGTTCTTCTGTTTGTTTTATGCATTATATCTCATATGCCACTTAATGGACCTGCTCATTATACCTGTATGGAATGCATGAGGTTATTTTAAGTGTACTGAAGTGCATTATGGCCACTTACTAGCACTTAGCAGTATTAGCTGCATCAACATTACTAATAGAAATCACAGAAATCACAGAATTGTGGTGGTTGGAAGGGACCTCAGAGATCATCGAGTCCAACCACAAAAAAAAAA
>JAOTQQ010000001.1:171475840-171487488 GCA_026546715.1 Gallinago undulata
TGCTCCAGACCCCTCACCAGCTTTGTTGCCCTTCTCTGGACCTGCTCCAGCACCTCAATGTCCCTCTTGTGGTAGTGACCTTTAACTTCATGTTGTGAAGAACTGAGCAAATGCCAAGATTTCTTCCCCCCTCCCACAAAATGGAGAGCTATCTGTATCAACAGTTGTACTTCCAATTGCAAATTTAGCTTGAGTATCCTCTGTTCCCCCCATTGCTGAAGTTCAGGACTATAAACAGTGTCTTCTCTTAGATACAGTCCAACAGGAGTTTCATAACTTACTCTCCTGAGGTGTGTTGGTTGTTTTTTAAATTTCCCATCCCACCATGGAAAGAAAGGGCTTACTATTTTATTTTTATTTATTTATTAATTTATTTATTTATATATTAAATAGCTCTTATCTCTGCCTTCTGAGTCTTAAAGGAGAGCCTGGTGATCATTTTTTTGGCTTAGATCAGAACCTGAAACGTTTAGAATTGGACCATCCAGATGCAAATCCCTAAATTTATTCTGAGGAATGTCTTTGCAAAGCAGTGGCAGCATTTGGATTTTACCAAATGGTTTGCCCTGGCTTAATTTTGTCTCTCTTTTTTTAAGAAGCAGTTTCAAGTATCAGTGTTACAAATAGCTGCAGGTTATATGTTCTAAAAGAACTGAGATATGATAGCATAAAACATTATATAGTATATTGCACCAATGAAAAGATACTGAGGGAAGGAAAAGCCTGTCCTTTTGCTTGACACACCTCTCATAAAGTATATTTTTATTGTAAAAGCTTGTTGAAATTTCATTATGTTTTTTGCTCACCCTACAGTATCTTCTTTTATTACAGTCTATCTTTTTAGATGGGTATGGATTTCATTCAGTTGACTCCCTATAGTCATCTACTGCCATTTGAGATACTTAGACTTGACATCTTGTACTGGTTTTAGGTGGGATAGAGTTAATTTTCTTCATAGTATTTTCTATGGTGCTATGCTCTGGGTTTGCAACGAACAGTCTTGGTAACACAGGGATGTTTTAGCTATTGCTGAACAGTGCTTACACAATGTCAAGGTCTTGTTTCTCACACTGCGCCACCAGTGAGTAGGCTGGGGGTGCACAAGAAGTTGGGACACAGCTGGGACAGCTGACCCCAACTGACCAAAGGAATGTCGCAGACCATATGATGTCATGCTTGACAATAAAGCTGGGGGCAGAAGGAGAAAGAGAGGACATTCAGAATCATGGTGTTTGTCTTCCCAAGTAACCGTTAAACGTGACGGACCCCTGCTTTCCTGGAGATGGCTGAACACCTGCCTGCTGATGACAAGTAGTGAATGAATTACTTGTTTTATTTTCCTTGCGTGCAAAGCTTTACCTATTAAAATGTCTTAATCTCAACCCATGACTGTTCTCACTTTCACCCTCTGGGGGAGGTGAGTGAGCAGCTGAGGTGGGTGAGCTGTCAGTCCAGAGTTAGACCATAGCACATCTGCATATGGTTTACAGACATGACTGAGGACACATGAGTTTTTGTAGTGGCACCTGGATGCTGAGCACAACAGAATTGGTCATCTCAAGCAGAACTCCCACATGGAGGAAACTGAACACCCTGTGTGTCTGTCCAGTGTTTAGTGAAAGAAAAAATTCTGGCTTCCTTAAAGCACATAGTTTGACCATTCTGTTTTTTTGGATGCCTCATAGAAGGCTTCATTGGAAAACAAACAAAAAAACAACTAAACAAAAAAAAGCTGTTGCAAATTAGAAAAAAAAAAAGTCATTCCATAAGAACATCCTCCTGGGCATTTGAAGTGTATATGCTTTAAGGAGTGAATATATCACTGTATACACTTGGGTCAGGAGATGGCTGGTCAAAGAAGAAGATGTTTTAAATATTAAGACGTGTATATAATCAAAAGACTCTTCAAACCTTGTTTTCAAAATGAGTTTAGCTGCAATCAAGTCCTGTTTTGGGGGGTGAAGGGGGAGGGGGGCTGGTCATGCCTGTATGCATCCAATTTGCAAATGTACACTTCTAATTGGTTTTACACGGCTCCTGGGTTAAGCAAAGGTCTCAGATAGTAGGATACTCATTAAACTGTTATTTGACATTGCTTCCTCTGAAGAAAATAAGGAGGGGGCAAGAAAAAATTGTAACCTTTGTTACTAAATAGCAATAAAAATACTGGGAATCAGCTTTTAAAATAATTGGTACAATATGTTGATGGTTAGAAGAGAAAGGAAGTAAAAAACAACTAAACAAAAATGATAAGAAAAAATTCTTTTTACTTGTGAATGCTCTTGGACACCAAAGATCCTATTAACTAGTTATTTGCATAGTACATTTTCATCTGTGTACTTCTATTTTGAAAATAGATGTCCAAGGACAAGCTCATACAGTAAATTTAGGATAACCAAATCCTACTAAATATCAGAAAGACTCAGGATTTATGTTTACCTAATTCTGTGTGGAAAAATGTTGTGGGACTGTAAAATCTTTACTGGCATCACCTTTTCACTTATGTCTCTGTGTTTAGAGCTAAACAATCTCAGCTGATGTTTGTTTGATACTTTCCATAATTTGAAACCAACTCGTCATGAAGCAAAGAGTCACCTGAATATATTTATTCATCCTCTCTTCACCTGCGCACTCTGAAGGATCCCCACTGCTATGTGGGCCAGAACACTAGAGAATCACAGATCTCAGATGATATACTCATCCTCCTGTTCATTCTTCTATATGTGCGGTATTCTAAGATAGATTTATGCTGTTCAAACCACCAAATCTAATTGGAATACCATGAATCTACAGTCAGCTTCTTAAGAAAAAACAGCTAGAAAATGCTGATGATAGCTTTTTTTCCTGGTTGCTCTAAAGCAACAAATGTAAAGCTGTAACTGACTTGTCTGAACTTTTAAAAAAAAAAGGCAGCCAGAATGTTTCAGAACACCAAAATAGCCTGGAATACCTTCATCTTTCCTTTGGTTCACATTTCTTCTTTGCAGCTTGTGGGTGTCTTCCTCTGAAGTAATATCAGAGGTAGTTATGTACACCAAAGGATGAAATATTCAGTAAAGAACCCTCTTAGTTATACATTCCTTTAATCCTGAGGCTGCAGAATTTCATTTATGTTCCATATGTTTAATACTAAGCTAATCAAAGATATGTCTCACCTGTCATAAACTTTCCTTTGGTGTTTTCCTCCTGGGGTTGAAAATCTAGAATATCAACTATTGACAAAATTTCTTTATCAGAAGTGCAGCTGTTCATGAAATTTTGCATGGAAAAGCATATAAATATAAAATTAGCTACCATTTTAGGCCTATTACTGGACTGCTAAGACTTCAGTAAGTGCAATAGATGTCTAGGGTAGATTTTACTTAAATCAATGTAGAATACTTCTCTGGGATGGCCACTGTGTGTATGAATATACCTAATGGCAACACAATACTTGAGAATCTATTAAATTACATGACTGAATTCACGGTACCAGTAAATTAATATTTAATCTTAGTTTATGTGTGCAATCAAGGGAACTGGACAGTCACCCTTAGAGTCTGCTTTTTGTTTGTTTGTAAAGGCAGCAATTATTGTCATAAAGCCAACTGGCATGTATCTCAGACACACTGAACATTCATTTGTTATTTTTTCCATCATCTACACTAGGAAGTAATAGAAAATTATGGTTTTATTTTCATAGTTTTCCTCTGGCTCTGAAATGTCTTCATGTTCATTTCAGAGAGTTACTATGTGGTTTCAAGACATTATCGTCTGAGACACTGCGCCAAGGTGTTAGAAAAACTGAGTCAAAAATTACCTCTATTATTCAGAAGAAGAAATAGTTTTCTCTTTGTCTCTTTGACAGGAATTCCTGGAAGCCATGGAAACCTGGCTTTTTAAAGTTTTGTCTCAGTTTATGAGATATCTAGATAACTGTAGGCACGATAAATGATTCTCAAATAATGTAATCTGTACATTCAAAATGTTGCCTATAATTACAAAGAGAAAGTTGCTTTTGAAAAAGAAGGGGTGTAGTGCAACCTAAAATTCATGCTATGTCTATGTGAAATGTGCATATTATCAGACACATAATAGCCAAATAATTCTAATTGTTTAATTAACTGTGTGAGGATTTTTATTGAATTTCAGATAATTTAGACTATAGTAAATACTAAAAATCTATATCTTATTATATTTCATTAATAAAAACTAAATTTAAAAGTTTCAGAAAGGTAAATGAAGATAGTTCTAAAAATAGCATTTTCTAATGTTGAAACATAAGATACAATATCCTATGACCATTCATATTATGAGACTGTCTAACATCTAAGGTCAAAACTGTATCATAAGAACATCTGTGTGCATTATGAAAAAATGATTTAAATAATTTTCTATCCTGAATTCACACATTCTCAGTTTTAAAAATTTATTCACAAATTAAGAGTTCTCATATCCCTGTTTTTTTTTCTGAAAATAATTTCTCTAAATCTGCCTGTCAGTGTCCTACAAGACTGACCTACAGCCATAAAGTATGTCCTCATGTCTTTTGGGAAATCCTTTATTTATTCAGTCTCACAAAGATGGATTTATTAGATATTACCTGGCAATGTCCCAATAGTCAGAAAATGTAAGGTTCATCTCACCTTCAAAAATTAGGCTAAGCTAATTGTCTGGTCTCCCTTAAAATAAACAGACAGATACAGGCTACACCTTTATCCTTGTAGGGTACTCCCATTTTCTGGGAGCAAATACACCCCTGGGACACAGTCCTGCACTGTGTCATTTGAGGATCTCACCTTTCATCTCTTTAATACCTGGCACCCCAGCAGGTGAATCTAGTTATAGCCACAGCTACTTCCAGACAGCAAGTAAATCACCAAACCTGTGGTTGGGCGGATTGAATCACTCACAGGATTTGCCTTTCTCTCTCCATCCACTGTCACGGGAGTTTAGAGGATTAGCTTGAACTCTGAGCCGAGTTTCAAGTTGACTAAAGCTAGGTAATCACTTAAAAAACTACAGAAATATGGCTTGTAAGGACCTTAAACATCTATATGATCATTTCTTTAAAAACTGAATAAGAAGTATTTGGCTAGAATCAAAACCACCTCAAATATTGGATAGTTGTTTTTTTGTAGTACTATACTTTAAGATGTATAGAGAATGAGATCCCATTGTCTTCCTTGGGAGGCTACTATTGTGCAAAAAGTCTCACCTTTTCAAAAGTCCTATATTCTAATTTAAAAGTTCTTCACTAAAAATGAAGCCAATTTATCTTTGTTCCAGTGACCATGAAGCACAATGGAATCTATGGGAAAAAATGTTTTAGTGAGAAGGTGCTTTTATATATTTCTATTAATTTTATTTTTTTTCTTTACAACACTTTCCTTTTATATAAATATCTCATGGACCACAGCATTCTTATGGCTGTCCACTGGGCTCTGTTGAGTTTTCCTTTATCCTTAGTATCTTGCCTGAAACTGGAAGGAGTACTCTGGCTTCGGCAATTATCAGTGCTGAATAAAGAGAAAAAGTTTACTTTATGCATCTCATTTACAATTTTATTTAAGTGTAGAGGAAAAAAGGATTTAATACATATCAGGACAGAGCATACAGCATGGTAATAGCCTGTGTACTAGGTCAACTCAGAGGGGTTTCATCCAAGGCTTAAATGAGAGAATTTTTTAAAGTTGCCTAAGCATAGACCCCTCTGCCAGTATTTTCTTGGATTCCTAAGGGTACCTTTGGATACCTCTTCACAAGACCTTTGGTGCTTTGTCTACAGTCACACCTTCCCTGTAAGTACCATGTCATATTTGCCAGCCCCACAGGAATATAGCTCATAGTATCTTGAGTACCTGCATGTGGCATTTGAACCAAGCACAGGCTGTGTTTATATTGATCATATGCAGAATTAAAATGTAGGGTGAGATGGTTCACTCTAGGTTTATCACTTCGTTCATTTGGGGCTTAGTAAGTGCATAATCACTTAAACCAGATGTAGACTCCTACACTGTAGAACCCAAAAAATAAGGTAAGAAGCCATTCCCGTTTGGAAAATTCTTTCTTACTTATTAAGCAGACAGCTACTGATTAGAGGATCTGTTTATTTGTATTAGTAATTTTTTTTTTCTTTAAGAACAAGTTAAATAAACTCCAGAATAGACGACCCTTGAAACAATTTTTTTTTTCAATTCAATTTTATACAGTCATAAAATGTTATCCAGAAGTTTTTTGGTCTATCAAAAAATAAAAAGAAAATATTATCCCTGATAATACATAAAATTTTACTAAAGAACTGTTTTTCATTTTCTATACATTAAATATAAATTTTAAATTTTCTAGTGCCCTTTGATAATGTAGGTTCATTTGTACCTAGTTCTGTGCTGCTGCAGAAGCAGCAGACAGCAAACCACCTAGATAAGAGAGGGATTTCATCTAACAACAAATACACATTAGAAACTTTTTACATTCTCAATGGATAATTTTCTAAAATTCTCCCAAAGTTTAGTGCATAGCAAATAATTATTTTCGTTTTTTATTTATTTATTTATTTCTACACTGCTTGTTCTGCAAATGGCAAATGTCAATAGAAAACATATAAGATTTTACACATCCCAAAGTCTTGTTGAGATGGATATTGCCAAATTATTTTTTTTATCTATTTCTCAGTATATTTCTTGTCTGCTTTTTGCCTTCTGAAAGTCTGAGTGCTTTTCTAAAGATAATGGGCACGCTACACAGAGGACCAAGGCTGTGTCTGTCAAAGCAAAAAACAATTACCATAAAATGTAATCATTAAGGAATAGTACAAACATACCTAACAAAAAAGCCCAGATGCCAATGAAATTCTGCTGCTTGTAGACTAGGTGAAACATTTTCTGAAAGATAGATGAGAGGTATGTGCAGACATAGAGAGTCAATTGTTTTACAGATGCTGATGTTTCCTTGGTCTGAATGGAGTTAAACATTTCTGTTGGGTACTACAGATTCAAAGGGAGAATATTCATTCCACTCAGATGTGAGAGATGCATCCAGCAGCCACCTGAGCTCAAGGTATACATTTGGCAAGCACAGGGCAAGCTGCTGCATTTGAATCTCTCCTGGAGGATGAGAGTAGCCATTTCTTATCACCTCCAAAGAAGTTCTTGGGCATAAATTATTCTACCTCAGACAAGAAAATTATATTAAAGAGTACTCAGACAGCATGATCCTTGGATACTGAAGAGATAAGAACTATATGGATTCTGAGTGCATAGTTATAAAAATTAATTTAATTCTGGTCACCACTTTAAAGGTTTCTTCATAGCTAGAGAAGACACTTATACCTCTTTTTCAGAGAATGAGAGTAAACCAGTTATTCCCAATTAAATACTGAGACTGAAACTACTCGATTTAATCAAATGAAACTTTGAAAGCTGGGGGTGCAAGGTCTCCAGCAAGCACTACATTAATGAAGGGGGCTGAAACAGTTAGGTTGCGTGATAAAACTCATCTGCTCACTTGCAAAGAAGCTCAGAAAGACACCAGCAGGAAGGGAAGCCCAAATAATACCCTGCTGGACCACTTCAAGTCTCACAGGGTACCATCAACTCATCAAAGGCCCATCTGTGGTAATCAGAGGAACACTGGGATGCACAATGGCAAGTAGGAATCCAAGCTAAGGACTCCTGAGGTGAAGTGTGGAAACAGACTCTACAACTTGTGGAGACTTATAAAGCAGGTATATTTATTACAGCACTGGATGCAAGGGGGATTGCTCCTCCTAGCTTGCACACTAGGTCATCCAATGAGCATCTATTTATGATAAAAAGCATACATATTCATTAATATGGGCTGGGTTATTATAATTAATTCGAAGAAAGGGCATTACTATTTTAATTATTTCTAAGAGCTCATTATTATAAGTCTCCTCCCCTTGCCGCATATGTACTGTCGTCTGGTGGTTGTGGGCTGGGGTCTTCTGGAGGAAGGCTTATAGTCTTCACTGTGTACTTTTACCTTTGGCTTAGAATGCTGAGCTGGCTGGACCCCAAACCGTGGAACCGGTCCCAACCATATGGATCCTTCACCCAGACGATCAGGATCTTCCTTAGCATGCAGGCTGTTCCTACTATATTATACATTGTGCTTATAATACACGGCCAGCTCCTTATCTTGGAATGCTGGGTTCCAAGCTCTGTTCTTTGTCAAGCTGCACTAAATCTACACTAAAGACATTTAACTATTCATTCTCTGAATCAGAGGAACAAACACCCTGTCCAGGCCCCTTCCAGGACTGTCCCAGCAGAACCTCAGCCCCATTGTCCATCATGAAGAGTCATCAGGAACAGCTCTCTGGAAAACCATTCAGCCTAATGGGCTTGCTGCTTATGGCTGTGGGACACTTTATGGGATGCAGAAGAGCAATTTACCATGGAACAGCACTTACTATAGCATGTTTAGAGGAGGAAAGGGCAGGGGAGAGGGCAAAAGGGAGAAAGTTAGGTGATTTGGGGAGGAACAAGTGTGGGAAATAGAGGGTTAAGGGGATAAAAAGAGCTGATCACATGTAAATACCTGTCTAATCAGTACACTTGTCTGGGTATATCCTGAGCCTGACCATCACAGTTTGTCCTATCTTCTTACTAAATTTCTTTCTAAGTCTTTCCTGCGTGACGGCTCTCTACTGGATGGAGGATGGGGGGGGGAGACCTAAGTGTGTAAGGGGATGTGAGTGCAGCAACTGGAGTCAAACTAGGGGTCACAGAGGCCCATACATCTGTGATGCAGGAACTGGAGTGAGTGTGGGTGTGCAAGGGAGTGTGAGAGCTTTAGTGAGGATCAAGCTGAGCTGGCTGGTGAGTAGGTGAAATGACAGGAGCAATGAGGTGGATGGGTCTCTGAGGATGGGCCACCCTATATGTCTAGGGGCATAAGCACAGGTTATCAGCTCTTGAGACCAGGGAAGTCCTTGCCAACTGTGATAAACAGCAGTGGGACAGTGGTCTCAGAGCCTCAAATGTCCAGATACCAGCAACTGGTGAGACTGGGATCCAGGGGCAGCTACTGGACAGACTGAGCAAGCGCAGCTGCTGGAGAGATCCACATTGTATGTGTGTATATATATATTCTCACTGGTGGATCTCCATCATGCTCAGCCAGAGAGGGGAGCAGGATGAGGCCAGTGGTGCTGTCTGTGTCTGTGTGGGTGTTGAGTGTGTGTATCTGTCTGTGATCTGCGTGGCTGGCCACATGGATATGGATATATGTGGTGTACTATGTGTGCCTGGTGTGTGTGCCTGCTCAGAACACAACCTGTGTTCTGCAGCCTCACTACCAGTCAGTCCTGGGGATATGGAGCAGCATCCACCTTGCCTCTCTTGGGCTTTTGGGTATATTTTCCTCTAACAGAAACTAGTCTCCACAACTTAATATTAATTTTCTATACTAGCAGACATTTCACAACCACTGCTGGTCTGTATTTTTTCATTAAAAGAGAAGGTAAATTTACACCCAATGAAAACTCAGAATAAGAAATAGACTATGCAGATAAATCAGAGAAAAACAACAGAGGTAAAGAAAAATAATCTGGAATCAGAGTCTTTGATGCCCTTTCACTCAACCCCAACTCATATGTTCTTATTTTCTACCTAAGATTTTATTCTTGCATTTACATTTGTCAGAAATGACAGGTGACACAGTATATCAAGTCTCTGTAATCCCCTTCGTTGTGATATCTCTTGCAACTTATACAAAATTGTTTTGTGGAGAAATGCTAGGACAGAAATGCTCCACACACATCTGTGGAAAAACCTGCCAAACAGCATTTCAGCTTTCCATTACTAAGTTACTAAAGAAATTCCAAACAGAGAGAGACAAGTAATTACAGTTCTAAAGAAAGACACATTGGAATTTTTCAAAGTTCCAAAGAACTCGTCTGTATTAGGAAAAAAGTGTGTTTCAAAATTAAGGAATTTCCATCACACACATACACACACACATACACCCTTCTCCCCAACCTAGACATTGTCTAAATCATCTATAAACTTAACTTCCCAGATTTTTGTTAGGGATTAGGAAAGTCTTATTTCAGTGAATAAGAGTCCCTGAAACAAAGCCTGGGCACTAGAATTTAATTTTCCTTTCTCCTTATTTATTCTCTTGGACATCTTCTGGGTCGTTGCAACTCACTCACTCCAAAATAACGCTTGAACAACTCATAAAACACCTCATGATATGCAATGTATATTCACATACGTTAAAATGTTTGAAAAGCATTCAGACTCAGAAAGATGGCCTTTGCTTTTCTTTTTTTTTTTGAAAACATTTTGAACTGAAAATGCACAAAAATAGTAATTACACGTTGTGTTCATAGGAGCAACACACAGATCCTTGAGAGATGCAGGTTGAAAAGCTGTGGCACGTGGGCACAGGGAGCGTGCTCTAGAGTAAGCTTGCTTTCAGCAGCACAGATGTCAGCCAGTTCATGCCTCTTAACCTCAGGACCTATGGATGGTTCCTTGTCCCTCTGTCATCTAGCAGCTACACTGATACCAGTAATCACTGTCAGGGTACAGATTCTTAGTATCCTGACATTGAACCCAGGAAGCACAGTCCTAGATGGGTACGCATGGTAAGCCCATGCTATGCCTCGTGCAGACAGCTAAATCATCTTTTACTTTGTTCCTCCATCAATAACAAAGTTAAAAATTTATCTCTCTGGGGAGTCTTTCACTGAATTCCTATTATAAGAATCAGCAGGAACGTATTACAAAGGGAAACTGAAGGGTCTGCTGTCCCTTTCTCAGACAACATAGCTTTTTTGTTCAGAGTTAGAAAGAATTTATATTCATCCCAATGAAAATAATGAATGAGCTGAACAGGTCACTCAGCTTCAGGGTTGCTGAAGATTGTTTCAGTTATAATAAAATGCTGAAGTCCATGCCTTTTGGTTTATTTACAAACTTTTTCTGAACACAAGAACAGGAGGTAGTAAAGTCAGTTCCTTGACTGCAGAACCAAGTCTACTGAAAGATGCAACCTCAGTGTGCTGCTTTTCATTATTGGAGGTATAGGAATAACCCTCTTGCTTTCAGTAAGAAATAGTAATTGCCCAAGTGAAATTACCATATGAAGAAAAAAGAGAGGCCTGGGAAAAACATTGGCCACATTCTGTGGTAGACAATCCAGAATAAGAGATTTTTCCCTATCTATATACCATGCCTAAGACAGAAATCTCATTTTCTCCAGCCTGCGGATTCATTCATTGTCTCCTGAAACAGAGGTATAGGTTTAGGGTTTTTTCTGTATGTCTTTTTGTCCAATCCGGATTTGGCACAGAGGTGGCAAGAAATGTAAGAACATAGGCCTTTTACCATTCCAAAGTACTTCCAGAACTTCTTCTGGAACAGCACATGTCCAGCATATGTCTCATACACCAGACAAAACCTCAAAGGTACTTTTAACCAAGGTAATCTCTGAGCAATTTAGCAGATTGGAAAATATGCATTGGATTGTATTTAGGATTTTGAAAATTGACATTGCAATCCCAACTAAAACTCTACAAAATAAAGTCCAATATACTACCATTCTGGAGAATAATGTATCTGTATCTGTATCTGTATCTGGAGAATAATGACTCTGTATCAACCAGAGCTAAGAGGATAATTTATCAACATTAGCCT
>JAOTQQ010000001.1:171492293-171502505 GCA_026546715.1 Gallinago undulata
GGTATGATGTTTCCTTTCTTCCAGTCTGCAGGGACTTCACCTGACTGCCACGACTTTTCAAATATCATGGAAAGTGGAATAATTTTGAGGTTCCTGGTGTACCTGTGAGTTGCACAAGTTTAAATAAGAAGTAACTCTATTTAAAACCCTGGGTTTATTTTGGATAGATTCTATCTAAATTAGGTGAGAATTAGAACCCCAAATAAGTATTCTCTATGACAATATGGACTTAAAGAACTTTTTCTTAGCCTCCCTGCTTAGTGAATGGAAAGATAGACTCCTCCAGGAAGTGCAAGAGACTGGAAAACTAATATGGTTTGTGAGAGGAAAACAAAGATGAAGGAGAGTGTTTCTCCCACAGCTAACTGGCAAACAACTGAATAAAGTATTATTCAGCTCGTGTTTCTGCACCGCATGGTTCAGTTCAGCCTGGAAATGCTGTGAATGTTGGATGCAAAATATGCAATGTGACTTCCCTGCAAGGAAAACTTGGCCCCAGAGGTCTTTGAGCTACAGTGTGTAGATGCCTGGGGTAACTTGCGTACCTTCACACTGCCTTCCAGGAGGCAGCAGTCTGGCTGCCATACCTGGCTGGGGTATGAGTTGCATTTGTAGGAGACTACATAGGCACAGTGTGGCCAGGATGACACAGGCTGGCATATATCTTGAAAGAAGGGAAAGAAATACTGTAGGGTGTTCAGATATTAAAATCTTCAAAATGATTCTGAAATAGGAATGGATGGCAGTTGCTTAGCGGGCACAGGAAAAATGCCATCACCAGGAAGCGTGAACTTTTACTTTTTCCTATTGTTTGTGGGGTGTACTGACAGGGATTCCATGCTCCCTTGAAAACCCAAAAGCACCTTTCACAGCTGTACCTCTGATTCAAGTTTGGGCCCGTAAGTGTATTTTAAGAAGTGAACTAGTTTAATTTAAATGCTAATGTGCAACTTAAAATAACATGCATTTTGGCTCATGACTGCCATAAATAATAATTATTGGTCTGTTTTCATTGCTCTTCGTGGGATGCTAAGGCTGGAATATACTTTCAGGGTGAATATGTTGATAAGATCACTGTTCAGTGATTTTGCTGATGATTGTTTTGGTGTTCATAATTTTTCAAGTGTGCTACATAATAAAGCTGGTCTGCAAGCTTTGTGTGCATAGTGGATACGTGTGCAGTTATTTGAAAATAGGTCAAATTATGCTCAGTTTATGGCCTACAAATAGTGGAAAGGTGAAGATAGCCATTCTGATAGCTCCCACTTCAACTGTGCAGCCTATTTAATAGCTACTGAAGGTGCATCAACTTAAAGACAGGTTAGTTGGTAAGCTCAGCTGATTTGGAATAGCTTGAGCTATTAGCATCAGGCAGATGAGGCTGTAATATCGACTGCTGGCAGGCAAGAGAAACACATAATCCTTAGCAAGTGGTAATGCAAAAATATCTCCAGGCTTCCTTTGGCAGTCAGGGCCTGCTCATGTGCTTTCTGGGGAAAATAAACCAGCTTGAGGGATATAGCAGAGATGCAAGTATTCTTTTCTAAATGGTGGAACTAAAGAAATTTCAAGCAGAAATGATTAGAAAACAGTGGAATAATCGGATGTATAAAGATGGTCTACAGATTTACTGTTTGATAAGGCAAGCAAAAAGTGAACAACAGGGTAAAAGCCTCTTCCAGCAAAGAGGGTAAGCAAGAGGTAGTCATCATACAATAGACAGCCAGGTTTCTTGGATTATAGTGTTGGTCTAGCACATGTAACTGGTACCTATGTAATTAACAGTGACTAGGTTAAGTAAATATGTTTGTTTGGACGGTTCGGGCTTTTTGCATTTTGAATTCATATGTCTGTTTTCTGTTTTTTGATTGAATTAAAATCTTCAGTTTGAAACCTACTTTTCCATAAAAAGACCAGGGATGTGGTGCAGTGTATCTGTGTGCTTCTTCTCACTAAACTCCTTGGAGTAATGTACATAGTGTGATGAGCACAGACAGAAACACATATAGCAGTGGCTATATTTGTACAAAAACTGGCCAAACTGTATCTGGATGTTTGTATTGTCTATGCTATGGAAGGTAAATGACAAAAAAAAATGTGTTCAAATGATATTCAAAAGAATTCAAGTGAAATACAAAAGAATTTTAAACCTCCTTGACCAATTTTCAGTGTCTAGTAGAAGTAAAACAATATAAGGAGTCGAGGAAAGGTGCTTGCTCCTTGGAGTTCCAGATGAGGTTAAAATGCACAACATAAAATTAAATATCTTATTCCTGAAATATTTTAAAATCCTGTTCTGCAATACTAAAGGATTCAGGTAAATTTCAGTGGCGAAATTTGCAAAAGAGATTAGGAATCATTAGGTCCTGCTTTAGGATCTTGAAAAAATTACTGGGGCTTTGAAACATCTTTTTGCTAAGAGTTATCTTTTTTCCCCTCAATATTTGTAACTGAGTACTATTTTTGAAAAAAAAAAAAAAAGTGAAGAGTAGAGGCATCTTAAGTATCAGCAGTTTCACTTAAGAAACAGTAATTTTTCAACACCAGAGTTAACTTTTATAAAAACACTGATATTATGGGAATAAGACAGGGAAGGAAGGAGGATATTGGGACATCCACTGACACCATAATTAAAATATTAATAAAATTAAAAACTGAAAAACTAGTTATTTTCTTTGCAGCTCTATCCTCTGATGAAATATGTTCTTGAACATGCCACGTGACTGATTCTAACCTACGTGGAAACTGTGCAGGTCATTGCCTCACATATATAGAAACCTACCAGCATCTAACACAATTTCAGAATCAGAAAACCTGCTTCTCTGCACCTGTTTTGAATTCATATTCCTGGCCCACTTGCAGTTCACCAGATGTTCTGGTATTTCATTGCCTGCATGTCTCCATGTGTATTTTATTGTGTTTACCGAAGAAAATGCTTTGGATAAAGTTATTGGAGACATTTATTTATTTCCCTGCTGAGTGACAAACCAGACTAGAGATTCGCAACAGATTTTCATCATACTCCTTCCTACAAGTGATAATAAAGAAAAACTTCATGTTAATAAGGGAATAAATGAGTCAATGTTGTGTGCAACATAATATAAAAATTTACCAGTGTCCTGTGGTTTCCCAAGATTCGCATTTCATTGCCTTTACATAAAGTAAGAAATCAATAAACAAGCAAATAAAATTGATATAGAAGCTTATAATTTGAAATGTAAAAAGAACTATATTCCTGAAATTTTCCTGAAAGAGTAGCAAAATGCCCAACAAGATCCTATATGAAAATGGAACAGAAAAAAAAAAAAAAAGGAAAAAAGAAAAAAGACTTTGGAATGCCTTAGGGTGCTAGAAAATGTATGATGAACTAGTTATATAAATATGCCTGTGATTTTCTAAGGAGGTTAGGGTTGCTCTTTTAAGAAACCTTCTGGCTAGTAATTTTAATTTAGATTGCTACCTTAAAGGGAATATTATAAATAATTACAGATCACAGTTAGATCCCAGATAAGTGCTGTACCACTAGGCACAAATATATTGAATAAAACAGTACTAAGAAGTTTTTAAGGTGGTAAATTCCAGATTTTCAGTTAATTGCATTGTAAGCATCCTGGATCATTGTGCCCCCAAAAAATAGACTGAAACTATATTAGTTGTGTTCATCTCTTGCTAGCTGCTATCTTTCCATAAAAAAAGTACAGAAAAGTCTCACTTATATTAATATATCATTTCCTTCTAAATGTTCCTTGGTCTGTATCCACTGTGTGTTGATACAGATTCAAATTTCTCAAGAAATCTGTTGATATTTTTGAGATTTCCGTCTGCTCAGTAATTACAAAATGTCCTTATACGACTGTATCAGATAGATGAGAACTGTCTAAAAAAAACAAGTTATGTCAATGCATTAATGCATACCGTGGGCTACTGTTAGCACTGCCACACTAATCAGGGTCACATTTATTCATATGTCCTAGTAGACAAAGCTCAGCAAAAAACTGCAATATATATCTAGCCCTACTCAAGTTTGTATGAACATATCAGAAATATTCTTGCAACAACTCTGGTGCTTAAGTTTGTTTGCAAATTGACCTGAAGGCTCCATGTAATGGAATAAATAATCCTGCATCCCATATACATTATACATATTTGCTGCCATGTCCAGCCCAAGGCAAAAAGCAGACAATGCTTTTTGCAGATTCTTCAGAAATTTTTGCCCACCTATTCAAGAAGTCTGATTTTTTTAGTGTAACTGTCAGTTGTTGTTGTTACTAAGAACTAATAGATTTATTTGCTGGATACCGAATATTTCATATCTGCAAAGGTACCTGAAGTGTCTGTTGCCAATTTGTTTTGTTACTGTTTCTGTATCATGCTGTTTCTGCCAGCATGCTGACAAGGAAAATAATTTCAGATTTATTGCAAAACAGAAATCACTGAAACAATCACCTTAGTCCGTATGTGGTGGAAGGCACTGTCACTGTTGACAATAACTGCAGAATATCTACAAGCGCCTTTCACCAGAAACTGAAGTTAGTCCTTTTTTTTCCCCTTTTTTCTGTTTTTTTTTTTTTTTTTCTCCTTATTCCCTCTAAACTGTTTTAATGGTCCAGACACTCAGGCTGGAAGGTTCAAAGTTTCTTGAGAAAGCTCTGCTATAACAGGTGTTTTTGGAGTCACACGCTTTCCTGGCTGCTGCTACTTCTGAACTTGAGGGATCAAGGAACATAGATCCAGACACTAAGTCTTCCAGTACTTCCCTAAGACCTTTGTGAAGCCTTCAACAGCATTCACATATAGCACTGCTGGAACTCATATATATTAAACAAACATAAAACTCATATAAAATTATAGACAGGCACGTCCCCTCCTCCTCTTGGACTAGCAGAGGCAGAAGGTCACTAGGGCAGCACACACACACAACACTCCCCAGGTTGACAAGCACATTCATGGAACTCTTGAGCACCAACACAGCCCCTCTGCCCCCCCTTACCTGCCCCATGAGTCCCTCATTCACCAGCTGGCCCAGCTGGGTGCTCACTGCACACATGCAGCACTCAAACAGTTGTCCCACGGGCACCCCACACCAGCAGGTCCCCCTGAATACCAGCCCACCTGATACCCCTGCCCTCATATGGAGGATCTGCACTTCTTTATAAAGATTTTTAACCTTTCCAGATGCAGGTTTTCCTCCTTCTCACTGGGTGGTCCAGCTTGAAATTTCCTAGTGAATTACATATACAACTCCATACACATCAACTTAAATTCATTAGGGCAACATATGAACACATTGAGACCCCTACACAGCTACTGACCTTTATAACTCTTGAATGGTGAAACATGCTCTTGTCCCTCCAGTCACTGGCGTACAGAGCCGTGAGCCCTGTCAGCCATGGCTCCTTCTTCATATTCTAGCACCTAGACCTTGCGGCAGTCATGCATGGGATAGACAGTGAAATCACACAGAAAATGGTGAAGAAAGGACTTGGGAAGAAGATGAGTAAACTACATTGGTCAGGCACAGGGCTCAGGCAGAAAAAAGTACTGCCCAGTCTCTATTTACTATCAAACCTTTTATCCTTCCTCCTATTCTTCCCCTTTTCCTTCCCTGATGCTTCCTTTTTCCTCACCTATGACCCTTCCCCTATGCATTTCTTAAGAGCTTTGCATAGTCTCCCAGACCCCCACAAAATATCCATGAAGACCACATTCATCTGGTTTCCCTCTTCTTATCAGTTACAAAGCCCGGGTTGTCCCTCTTCAAAGTTGTACCCATACTTTCTTAATGACCCATCATTTAGCGCTTGAGGAGTTCTGGTATCCTTTACTGTCTCCCTTATTCGTTTGCTTATCAGGTTTGTGTCCCTCTGTTTTGTTTATCACTTTCTTGTTATTATTCCCTTTGACCTGAAAAGCTTCTTCATCTGATGACATTAATGAATCAGATGCTTTTATATTCCACGTGCTCCCACAGCCATGACCTCTTCTGTTTAGCTTAAGCCTTCAAGGCAGTGAGTATATGTGTGTGAGAAGTAAAGACACAGAGAAGACATGCTGGGGGGGGACCCCAAACCACACAAACTACCCACAGGAGAATTTAAAAGGATAGGAATTGTTAGATAAAGAAGCTGAAAGGAAGATGAAAAATTGGCAAGGAAAGAGGCCCTATGTTTAGTAAATGATAAGCAAACAATGACGGAGGACAGGTCAAAGAAAGAGACTGGGGAGAAGGATGCTGCTGAGCAGGAAACCCAAATGGAGGGAAAAATCAAAGGGAGAAATAGCAGTTGAGAAGACATTGAGATTTCAAAATAAGGGAGTAAAAATAAATAAGAATTATTTTAAGTGTTCCTGTAAAAGCTACACCTTATATTTCAATTCTTCCATCAAAAATCAAACTTATTTTGTGCCCAACACCCCTTGACTTTCTTTACTGATGAAATAGTGAAAAAATAATAATGACTTGTCCAGTGGCATATTCAAAATCTTCTATACTATCAACTTCCTCGGTTTTACTAATGTTCTATTCACTATGAGGCAGGCTAGGGGAGAGCAAAGTGACAGAAAAGATATTCAATAAGACAAAGTCTTGTGCAAAGACGATTATACTCTTTTGTTCTCCACCTCCACTGTGGAGGGTTTAAATTGCATCTGAAATATTTGGTTAAGATTCTATTTAAAAAATATATAAAAATATGGATGTGTAAATATTGGAAAAGATTATCCATGGAAGGGTGGAATCCTCATGTCTGGATGTTTTTAAGAATGAATGAAACAAACACTGGTGACAAATGGGTTACATGCAGCTGATCTTACCTGAAGGCAAGTAGATGTACAGCTGATGTCCTTTTTCTTTGTGATTTTAAGGGATAAAATGAAACAGTTTACTTACAATGGAGAAACTGCAACATCTAGTCTTGGCAAGAATTCACTGGGAGCTATTTGTCTAGGTGCTAATTGCTGTAATGGGGATGGAAAAAAAAAAAAAAAAGATGGAATTACTCTTCTCTCTCATCAATTAGTACATTTACCAGACTGCATTTCAGATTTAAAACAAAGGATTAGGACTCAAGACTGTAAAGATTTAACTTTGTGCAAAACTTCCCTGTCTCTGAAGTTACTGAAGTTGCTCTTGTGCTCCTCTAAAAAGCAATGTGTGTTTTGCATAAGTGGGGAATAAACTTGATGTTTTTACAAGATGAGTCTTAGCTTGAGCTTTTAGGAGCTACTTGCTACTAGACTTGCAACTGCTATGGGACACAAATTGACTGAGGGCAGGAAAAGAAAATAATTATGACAACAATTATTTCCTCCTGTAAAGAGGATTTTTTTGCCTCTGTTTCAAAGCCATTTTTTCCCTTTTTTATTGCTTCAGGTATCACAAAACTTTAAAGCAGTACTAATTACCGTTAAAGGAGGAAATAACTACAGGAAGTGAAGATCGGTTCTTCTGTGGAAGCAAGCATTCCCAACTTCTATGATCTTCAAGGCTAAAAACCATCAGGTCATTTTTTTGGTTGTGTTAGCTACATTGAAAAAAATGTAGTAAGTACCTACAAACTTTCTACAAAGTAATGAGAGCACCAGTTTCCTCCAAGATGCACCTTCCTGGCTTTTTCGTGTTTAATTTTTCCACAAAGGGATTTGAGAACTTGTTCAGCCATTAAAAAGAAAAGAAAAAAAAAAAAAAGAAAAAAAAGGGAGGTGGGGGAGGGGAAAGATTGTTACTTGTTTTTCTGAAGTTGCCTCTTTGGAAATCTCCTCAATGCACGTTCCTTACATTTAAATAAAATATAAAGACACAAACCAGGGTTGTAAGTACCAAAGTTCAAAGAAAGTTAATAGCACAGAGTATGTGTTGAACTCTAAGGACACTTCTAAATAAAACTTCTTTATTGTTCTGTCAGGTGTCAAAATGGTAATGTAACAATGTGGGGAGAGGAGTGAAGAACAAATAAAAACAACAAAAAATTCCCAAACCCAAACACTTCATTTTACAATAGAAAAAATATACTGCTGTGTTTCAAATACATTTTCAAATGAAGAATCAGACTTTTCTTTGTAAAATGTATTAATGCCATATGATCAAAAGTGCTTTTTTAATTTTAATCTGCTAGAAATTGATATGTACTACATTGTAAGAAGCATTTCTGGGAGCAGTGAATATTAGAGTCACAATTTAGGGATTATCCTTAGAGAGTTTTTCAGTACTTTTTTAAAATCAGTTACTTTTCTCAGTTTTCAGTGTTTCAATGGGATGCTGGTGTTATTCTCATTTCCTAGCAGTTCTCATCCATCCTGCAATAGACTACAACAGTCAATTTTAAGCCTGGGAGTGCTTCCTACTGTACTGTGAATTAAGGCACAAATTTTATAAAATCATATAACAGTATAGGGTTGAAAGGATCTATAGACATAATTTAGTTAAAATATGCCCAGTTAGAAGAGGTTATTAAGGAACTTGTCCAGACTTTTGAATCTCTCCATGGATCATATCACAATCTCTCTGGACAACCTATGAAAATATTTGTCTGCTCTCCCATTAAAAACATTCTTCTTTATATTAAGTCAGAATTTCTCAGGCTGCAGTTTACATCCATTGTTTTTAGACCTATCCAATCCAAGACTAAGTCACAGGTCCTGCACTTTAATCACAACAACCCCATGCAGCGCTACAGGCTTGGGGAAGAGTGGCTGGAAAACTCCCTGGCAGAAAAGGATCTGGGCATGTTGGTCCCTAATCCTCAGGATTAGGGAAGTGATTATCCCCCTGTACTCAGCATTAGTGAGGCCACACCTCACTCAGGCCTCAGTTTGGGGCCCTTCACTACAAGAAAGACACTGAGGTACTGTACTGGAGCGTGTCCAGAGAAGGGCAAGGAAGCTGGTAAAGAGTGTAAAGAACAATCCTTATGAGGAACAGCTCAAGGAACTGAGGTTGTTTAGTCTGGAGGAAATGAGATTGAGGAGAGACCTTATCATTCCCTAGCACTACTTGAAAGGAGGATGTAGTAAGGTGGTTGTCGGTCTCTTCACCCGAGTGACAAGTGATAAGACAAGGAAATGGCCTCAAGTTGTGCCAGGGGAGGTTTAGATTGGCTATTAGGAAAAATTTTGTCACAGAAAGGGTTGTCAAGCATTGGAACAGACTGCCCAGAAAAGTGATTGAGTCACTATCCTTGGAGGTATTTAAAAGACATGCAGATGAGGTGCTTAGGGACATGATTTAGTGGTGGACTTGGTAGTGTTAGGTTAACAGTCAGACTTGATGATCTTAAGGTTTTTTCCAACATAAATTATTCTATAATTCTGTTCTATCTACCCTGAGAAGAATCTGGCTCTACCTTATCTACGCCCTCCTACTATGTAGTTGTAGACAACAAAAGAATTTCCCCTTTGCCTTCCAAAAGTTGAACAAACCTTGATTCTGTATTGTTGTGTATGTGAAACCCAATTCTCTTTGACCCTTCTTGTATTTTTTGTGTTCTTTAACCATTGTGGCGGCTCTCTGCTGGATTAATTTAAATATGTCAATGCCATTTGATAATGCTAGCAGACAATTTTAACATTATGTTTCAAATATGCATATAAAATCTTGGCTCTTTTAAAAATATTTAAATAATTTCTGGCCTACCTTATTGAAGTGTAAAACATATGGAGGACCATAGTGGTGACTCTAAATTCTGCTGGTTTTCACCTGGAGAAGCTTTGTTTGATTACCGCATCTGGCTTTTGTACATCAGAATGCACTGAAAATCTTTCACTGTGTATTTTTGAAAACCTGTACTTTTTGCTGTTGTTAACATGAGCATCAGTAGCATCTCAGAAAATACTTACCTTCCCATCCTCAGTTTTGTTACTTATATTGTGTAAAGGGCACTCTACTAGCTGCAAATCCAAGATGATTTATAGTTTCAATGCATTCCCCAAAGATTTCACTGCATCAAATTACTACATCCATGTAGCATCATGTTAACTTGGGCCTTGAAATCAGTTTAGATGACTTTGTCTTTTGGATGGATGCAGCACTGCGGTAATGTGAACATAGCAGTTTCAAACAAATTAGGAGGACTGGCTGACACACCAGAGGGCTGCGCCACCATCCAGCGTGACCTGAATAGGCTGGAGACCTGGGCAAAGAAGAACCTAATGAGGTTCAACAAGGACAAATGTAGGATCCTGCACCTGGGGAGAAAGAACCCCAGGCACCAATAC
>JAOTQQ010000001.1:171502605-171516892 GCA_026546715.1 Gallinago undulata
GCCCTGGAACAGGCTGCCCAGGGAGGTTGTGGAGTCCCCTTCTCTGGAGATTTTCAAGACCCACCTGGATGCAGTCCAGAGTGATGTTCTCTAGGCATTCCTGCTTTAGCGGGGGGAGTTGGACTAGATGATCTCTAGAGGTCCCTTCGAACTCTGACAATTCCATGATTCCATGAAACAGGTACAGACTCCATGCTCTCTGCTCCATACATTGTGCAGACATAGCCTTAGGAAAAAATTCCCATAATTATAAAAAAATAAAAAGTATCAGGATCCAAAGACAGACAGTAAGTTTCTTGCTTTTCACATTGCTCATTTAAGCATTAAAAATATTCTAAGTGTGTTAGAAGAATCACTGATAAAGTATATGTGGCATACAAAAAGGTTGTAGGCATTTGGGATTTGGCTCCACTGTATTAGTGTAGTAATTAGACACTGATCTGGTGAATTCTGAGAGTCAGCTTTACATGAAGAAACCTAAATTTAATGAATACACGCCAATGTTCAAATGCAAAAAGATGTTTGAGGTCATGTTAGTACAGCTTGGTTTAGTTGGGTAAAATCAGATGAGTAGTACATGGTATGTAAGATATCCTCTAGGACCCGCAGATAGGATCACTGAAGACCTGTGCTTTTCTGGAGCATAGTATGATGCTAGCTGGGAAAGCCTATGTCATCTCAAATGGCCTTACAGGTTTAGACATATGATTCAAGATTTTTTTATTGGCTCATCATCTGAATCCGTCTTTAGGTTCTGTTAGCCTGATGCAGTGATGAAGGTCACTCGTAGGAAAGAACTAGCAATATATTAAGTTTGCTAGTAAATGTAACAGTGATTTAACAAGGTTTGATGGTACTGTACACTTAGTTATTTACTGCATAGAGGACAGGGTCAGACAAAACTGTCAGGAACACCCCTACATTCAATCATGAGGTTCAGAAAAGATCTCCTTGCTCTCTGAACTCCCTCTCAGAGAGGAGTCAGAGTGCGGCTGGATCCAATCCTGTTCCCAGACTTGGTTAACAGTTTATGTCTAAAGGATAATATATGTGCAATTAATCCTTTATATCACTTTGCTAAGATTTCAAAGTTTAGCATGCTATTAATCACTTACGGAGAATCTGTTGCAGCAAGGAATAGCTCCATCTCAAGAAGTAACCCTGAGAGGTGTCCCTACTCAGGGGGAGATCCTGGCCTGCAGCTTGATGCCATTCAGGACAGGCCAACAAGTCCAAGCTGTCCACTATTTGTAGAGTAACATGCTTGACTTATATTTTCATACCAACAAGACATTAGGTCCCTGTTCCAGACAGCCCTTGGCTACTATGTTGACCTCTGTTCTACAAAGTCCAGGTAAACTGGGTGGAGCCATCATGACCCACAGTGGTGTTTATGCCTTAAGAAGGAGAGGGGGAAGTGGTGGGGAGCACGCAGACATGACTGGTCAGATCACAAGGAACAAATGCCTAACACTGCCAGCATAAACTGGGATTTTGTTTTTTGAATTTGTAGAGAATTATATGCTAATTTCAGTGAATCAAAGACATGATAGAATATTAAGAAGACATATTCTCATATTCCTTGCCCAAGTACACCTTGGGCAAGTCAAACGATGAAACCCTAGTCAGAAAATAATGCCTTTTTGTTTGGAACAATATGAAATTCTTCAAGATTACAGTAATTCAAAGTAGAGGATTTTATGGCTCAATAAGTCTCATCTTGTTTCTGAGACAGAATGAAATCAACAGTTGTATTTGTACTCAGATAATTATGTGGTCAAGTCATCTGGTCTTTCAGTTTCCAGGAAGGAAATTATCCAAATATATTTCGGATATTGAAAGGGAGCATGGCAAAATACGGCTTTCTTGATATGATGCATGAGTGCAAAAAGTTACAAATCTTTTAGGCATTATTTAAAAACTGCTGTAGCAATTGGGAATTTGAATGCATGGTACCTGCTCTTGATTATTTAGAAAGCACTAAGAAAGCAAATTTAGCTGTACAACAAAGGCTGGTGGCAAAAGTAGAGCAAAGATCTCTACATAGAAATAATAAATGATGCAACTTCTCTGTCAATAGGTTATATAATGCATTTCAGGGATGGATGAGTTGGAGAATGTAGACTGCATTTCAAGCAAGTCAACAGGTGCCTGAACAAAAGACATAAAGCTAAAAGCCCATAGAACGAATAGGTAACAATGTGCATGAACCTCGGACAAAGTGGCCAACATTAGTCTGGCTTGGTGAGTGTTTATGCAAATACTGAAATGCTGGCTAACAGTTTTGTGATTAGTTTTCTTAGGATAGAGCCAAGTTTTAATAGCAAACATTATTTATTTATTTATTTGATTGTTTATTTATTTAATTATTATTTTGTTTGTTTGTTTTTATTAGTAGCCAGCATTAAGGGATTGAAACAAGAAGAAACTCACCAGGACATTGAGATCAGATTTCTCTGCCTTCAGAAAAGAAGAACAAACTATGACGAAAAGTCAGTCTCTGGAATTTCCAAAAACTGGTTTAAAAATTAAAACACAGGAAAAACATAGTTAAATAAAAGAATATACTTATTTGTTCTTTCTGTATACTTAGTTAGACATTATTCATAGAACTTCCATGTTCCTCTCTGTGAGAAAAACAAGCCCTTAAATTATGCTAAGTATACAAAAATGGTATTCTGCTTTTAGAAATAACAGAGGACATGATGTAACACTGAAAAATATAGCCTACAGCTTTCTCATTAGAATTTCATACTTCTACCTCAAACTTTAATTAGAATTTAAGGTTGAGATCTAAAACACTAGTTAAAGCCAAATTACTGCTGCATTTCCTGACCTTTAGCTGAAGTGTCCCTTTCATCTGAAGGCTTGGTAACTTTTTTGCTTTTAAGAAAAGGAACAATTTGCTCTGGGTTAATGTGATTGTCTGCCTAGAGGCAAATTTTCAAAACACGTGTAGATGCAAGTGTTACATGTGTAAGAATCTGCATTTTTACAGGCAAACTGACATTTGCAAGTGCAAATCGAATGGCAAGAAATGGAGTTATCCAGTTTACACATTCAAAAGTTGTTTCAAGTTCACTTGGACTGATAATGTGGCATGGCACCAGGAAAGCATTCTGGGAATGGTAGTTTACAGAGCATCCCCAGCAAATTACACATTGGACAGCTTGGACAGATAGGGAAATAAATGCATATAATTTCTTTTAGGTAAAGGAAGAAGAAGTGAAAGTTCTTTCAAGTTCATAAGAAGAAAAAGAATTATGTACTTACTGGAAACAGGACCAGCATGTCCAATTTATTGAATCAATATTTATTGAAGAGACCTAAAAAGCCTAAAAAGAAGGCCAGGAATACTTCTTTTGTGATGCAGAAAGAGCAGGAGAAAGCATCTGTATTAATCTAGCCTGTGGTTTATTTAAGAAATAATTTATCATAAAATTACTAAGAGCCTGAAAGCAGAGAAACCATAAAAAAGGTCAAGTTTTGCCCTAGTTCAGTTCTGTCAAACAGAATAATGTTCTCTAAGATACCTTTAAAGCTTGTTATCCTGAAAATGGTCATTTCACCAGTTGCAATGATTGTTGGGATTCATCTGCCCTAAATATATACAAGTAAATTAGTAATTTATAACTAAGGTACTCTCAAGGCCTGTGTTACATAACTACTCCGAAAGGAGATAAATAGCCCCCTGAAGACTCTTCTTCCTTCTGATTGATAATAAAAAGGGACTAAAGTGATAAGTTAGGCTTTAATGACTATGCTTAAAATTTAGATTATCTAACTGCTAAACACCAGTCAGGCAGATGAATCCCACCCAAATCTGCCTAGAGACATCTGGAGAACAACAGCTGTACCAGATGCTGCAGGATTCTGCTTTACAAGCAGAATGTGAATGCTCTGGAGCCAGACTTTGATACACGTGAAACTGTTGTAAAAGTGCTTGTACTGGCTTGCTTGGTCCTATAGGTCAAACTAGGACTCTTATTTCCTATTTTTTTTTCTTTCCTTTCTTATTTTTTAATTTTTTGATAAGTAAGTTAAGTTTGGCTAGTGTTACACCATCTTTTTTTTCAGAAGGGTATAAGAAGAAAGAAGCCTGATTAAACTAATTTTCTTTGAATAATGGTTCTTGCATCTTGAAACTGTTTCTCCTGATGTCTGCTAGGAACTTTGCAAGATTTTTCTGTTTTTTCCTCCTTTTTATTATACTGTTAAGGTCTTTTACATTAATGCAGATTAATTTAATGAGGTTATTCCTGGTCACTATTCTTACTTGTAGAGGTATATCTTGATACATGCTGTAATAAAATATAATCCTATTGTAGTGTATGAAGGCACGGATCCTGGTTGGTGATGCAACCAGAATCGTATACCATCACGAACAGGCAGCTATATCTCCTTTCCCAACCGACACGCCCCTGCAACCCCCAACTGCCAGGCGGGTGAATTCCCCTCAATCAGTGGGGCCGCCAGGAATTGTTTATGGGTCATTAGCACTAGATCACAGGCCTTCCCCTGCCAGTGTTCCTGCTTCTTCTATTCCTTCTTCTGGTCTCTGCTTCTTCCACAATCCTGTTCACCCACATCCTATATCTTTCAAAAAAAGTGCTCTGGTAAAAACCATGTTTCTGCTGTACCATTGTCAAAAAATTAACAATTACTCAGACTGCAAAGAACTCGCTTTTTGTATTTGTGCCATTTCTTAACATAGCTTTTTCTCACAGGCTTTAATACTTTTATTCTTAGTAATTTTAGTCACGGTGTCCATGTCTCCTTTTTTTTTTTTTTTTTCAAGTTCCAGTCTGTTTTCCCAAGCAATATTCTGATAATGCTCATTATGGATTTTTTTCACTAGCTTTTATTTTTCACCATCCTACAGAAAAGACTTTCACCATCACAAAGTATAGATATTATGGTCATGTTCTTTGTTATTTATCAAGGTCCATTTGGCCCCCTCCTTTTTGGTGATTACTGCTACAGTGGTATCCCTCTTTTATATTTTATAACTTGTCATTGTCTGATGGACTTTTTAAGGAAGTACCTCAAAAGTATACAACATATCAACCAGGTAAAATACCTATGTGTTTACAGTCAAACTTGTCACATAAAATTCTTGAGTTTCAAAGACCCAATGTAACATGAACCTCAACCTAATTTATAACATCTCTTCATCTGATCTATGTTTCATCTAAATTTTTATTTGCAGTCTTCAATGTGAGGAATCTTTACATAAAAACGCATCTTCAGGGATTTACCTAAAACGACTGAATTAAGAACTCTTATGATGTTAATTGTGGGCAGCATAGAGACCCTGGCAGCTTGTTTCAAATAGTTGCTCAGATGAGTTCTCTCCTGTTTCTCTAGGCAAAAGATTGATGGGACGGTATCTTCATTCTGGGTTTGCAGTATTGCAGGCTTACAGTAATTCAAGACCTTTGCTTTTTTCCTTTCTCCTTTGTTGATTGCTTTAAAGTGGAATTAAATAAAAAGGAACAAACCTCGGAACATATCTTTATTGTAATTTCTTTCTTGTGGAATAGCCATTTTCTTATGCCATTTGTGAGAACCTCCTTATTTTATGTAATAGGTAAAAGGTAACAGGTAAAAACTAAAAGGTAAAACTGTCAAAAGCAAATTGAAATTTAAAGGGAGGCCTCACCTTTTGCTAAATAATACCACATGACTTTTATTCAGCTCTTTTTTTCTGCTCAGATGTCACTGTTAAGAGTAGTAGATTAGTATTTTATAAATCTGTGAAAAAAGAAAAGTCTCCTTATCCCAAAAGAGGGGGTTCTCTAGCTGATAGTAATGGATTTTGACAACAGTATTTTTGGGTATCCCACCCATTGCGGGTGTAGGAAACAAACTTCTGTGTGTCCTTTTAGTAATAACTTTTTCAGTTTGTTTTGTTGTTAATGGTTCCTTAATTGCATTCTGAAGAATATTTTTTTTCAACGAGTTCAGTCTTTCCAGCCTATATTGTCAATCTGTTTACCTTTTTTTGATTCCTAATTAGAGACCCTTTGTAGGCAGAACATTATGCCAGCTTTTAACTGATGTAGCACGAGATAAACATCTCATGTAGATACGTTTCTTCTGTACAACTACAATACCAGAGACAGAACTGTGTTCCTAGTGCCAGTGAACTTTCAAGTTCCTGGTGAGCTGCATGCTAACTTAATCTCATAAAGAGTTTACTTAACTCTGATCTCTTTCTCCTTTACTATCATTCTAGTTCTATGAAAAAAAAATTGTAGGGAGCTTGAATAACCAGGAGGGATCAAGAATTTTCAACTTCTGTGCCCTCTATTGAGTACTAGCCCTTCAACATTGATGTCCCATCAAGGATCATTCTTAGCCACACCTTGCTTATCTTGCACTGATGAGATGCAGTATAGGTTCTACACCTGCACTAGACAAGCTCATTAAAATTTGTGAAGTGCTCAGAGAGTGTGCTAATGGAGGGCATGTAAGTATGCAGATAGACAGAAACACCCGCTAATTGCCTGGAAGAAGACTGATTAGTCTAAATACAATTTATATGCTCTTTAGGCTTTCCTTTTCTGAGTTGACCAAAAGTGGCTGAACTACTTCAGTGCATCCTCTAGTCTTCAAGGTACCTGGACACAGTGTTATGCTTAGGATATTCCTGTTTCTGAGTTCATGAATGTTGTGTTTGGCTCTGTGTGTAAAAAATTGAGCTATAAAGCTAATATTTATTTAATTATATGTGTAAAATTATGCACACTCGATCCATTATATGAAGTTTGATTTAAAGAGATTTGAACAGTTTGAGGTACAGTAGTGTAATTAAATTATCTCACTTTGCTTCCCTAGAAACTTCAATTAGGAGAAAGATACTTCTGTTGCAAATGAAGTGTGTTTTGTTGATATGTAGAAGAAAGAAGACCAAAGATGGAAGGGAAGCCGTTAATGGTGTCTAATGATAGTGAGGGGAGCATGTAGCAAACACAGCTGAGAATTCTCTATCAAGACGAGGGTGCTAATGTCTCAAATATTGACTGTAATATACATAATCCTTCAGGACTGACTATTATGGTTAATGTAATAAGAAATAAGTTAATAACACTTCAATTCCTTCTAACAATTCTGCTGTACTTACCTTATTTAACTGTCATATAACAGTGATGGGATGAGTCAGAGATTATGGTGTCACATTGACTGTGAGCAGTTTCCTGTGGAAGAACTAGCATAAGAGGATCTTTGTCATAGATCAAGCCTCTTTCTTTTTCATTCTGTTAATACTACAATGATTATTACTGTCATTGTAGGAGGAAAAGGGAAATTGTTATTCTTTTGGGAAGAGTCATCGGATTTTTAGCAACTTGGTAACACAACATAATTTTGAGGAGGTATAGGAAGAATCCAAACATTTCATCCCATTCTGAAACTAATAGCTTCAAGCAAGACATTCAGTGCTCTTGAGGTTTCTTAATCTTTGTGTTCTCAAATTCTGCCATGTCTCTAGCAGAATGAGAAGTTTATAATGAGTTCATGCCCCATCCCTGGAAATGTTCAAGGCCAGGCTGGATGGGGCTTTGCAAAACCTGGTCTAGTGGGAGTTGTCCCTGACCATGGCAGGCAGGTTGGAACTCAATGATATTTAAGGTCCCTTCCAACTCTAACCATTCTATGATTCAACTAGGTAAAAACTCCAGCTGCTGGTGGGAGATTCACATATATAGTGATCAGCAAATTGTATGCATTGATGACTGTAACAGATGTGTCATTGCAACCTCAGTTGTATCTATAGCGTGTGGTTAGTGCAAGCCAAATTTTCTTTCTAGTTCTCTGCCCACTGCCACCTTCCTGTGAGGATCTGGAAACCATCTCTAGCAATGGGGAGACAAACTGGAGCTGAAGTGTACAGAGAGATGTACAAGCAGCCGTTGTACTGGTTGTACATCCATACTGTATGTGTACTGTACTCTACTATCTGAGACCTGTGTGAAAGCTTTGCCACCCTTCTGTCCTAATGGAAAACCAACTAGGCCTTGCTTAAGCCACACATAGCTTAAACTGACTGGTGGTTTCAGTGCAAATGGTCTATGTTCATCAGCTGAATATTAAATATAGGAGTAAAACAGAAAGGAGATAACCGTATAGACAGTGGTTTACATTTTTCTGATTGGCTTGAAACTGGAATAGCATGTAGTGAAGCCTCACATTGATCCAGATGTAAATATCAGTGTGGATGTATCATCAGCAGACAAGCTCTAAGGCGTCTGCATATAGGTTGCCTCCTCTGTCTATTCCAGGACTGCACACACCATGCACACCATGGCAAAACTTCTGATTTCACCAGAATTTGGGATTGTTTTATTTGTGATATTTGGCCTTCATGGGAGTCAGTCCTCAGATACTTGATGTACTTTAAAGAATGCTCTGTGAATTGTTACCTAGCTTTATTATGATCAGACCCAAATACCAGAATATCAGAAACAAATGGATCAGAATTGAGTGTTTATCAGATTTAGTTTTACAATACTATACTATATTTTTTTTACAAAAACTATATTGATGGGTCTAAAAATAATGACTCATCCAATTACATTGGATGCAGAAACATATCTTTCTTATAATCCAAATATACACAAACTGGTGACTGCTTGGTTACTTCTACATGACAAGAAGACAGCTTCATGACAATAAGACATCTCCTCACATTTAAGTGGAACTTTTTCTACAAACTTGTGTATAAGAAGTTCCACCTAAGTGTGAGGAGAAACTTCTTTACTGTGAGAGTGGTAGAGCAGTGGAACAAGCTGTGTAGAGTCTCCTTTTTTGGAGACATTCGAAACCCGCCTGGACAAGTTCCTGAGCAACCTTCACTAGGTAGACCCACTTTGGTGGGGACGTTGGACTAGATGATCCTTTGGTTCCTTCCAACCCCCTATGATTCTATGATTCTATGATTCTTTACTGTTACTTTTAATGTAACATTTTTATATACTCATAAACACAACAAATATTTGAGATCTGAAACAAAACCATGACACTCTGTTAAGATTTTCAGGGCAAATCCAAAATGAGAGACAAAGATGTGAGTTTCAAGAGTCCAACAAGCCTGCCTGCCAGTCATCTTTACAAGGGCAGCCATAGACATAATATCTACAAAATATTCCCTTTGAATGGATAGCAGTGTAACACTGACAAAGACAACTTTTTTATGATTTCAGTCCCTCTGTATTGATAATGTAGCTTATTTTTACATTATTTTATTTTTTTTCTGAATTGCATTGTCATAATTAAGATAATGCCAGAATTTATTTTTCAAATGCCTTTTGATTTTAACAAACCATCCATAGTAAAATGCTCTAGGTTGAAACATGAGCGTGCTTGAGGAAGGTATGAATTAGGAAGTCAAATGTGTTACAGTAGAGGTCCTTAACTACAGAGTGTGTTAATATGATGATTGTAAGATTCAGTCAATGAACTACTTGAAGACTGTTAATTAATTTGAAATTCCAGTGTTACCTTTGTTTCATAGCCATTATAGACTATTACATCTGTGTATTATCATGAGTAGAGAAGTTTTTTCTTGAATTGTGTAATAACCATTAGTATTACAGTGTAAAAAATAATATGTATTTTTAAATGACAAATGCACTTTTTAGGCTTTCAGGGAACAAATTAAAGAGTTTATTTAAGTTTTCAGTAATAGAATTACTTCAGCAAAGTCGGTCCAGATTTTTGTGTGGTTTTGGCAGGACTAGATTTATAACACAAGATCATGATTTACCGTGTTCATGATACAATTTGGAAGGAGTTTATTATCCTCTGCTGGTCTTTCTTTGTTTCTTTGGGCCCTCATTTGTGTACTGGATAGTGTTTTCAAATCTTGAGTATTTTTAGCTCTGATGGTCAGCTTCAGAGGACAACCTTCTGTCCCCCAGAATATATCCTTCACATAGGACAGAAGAAAGTTTCTCTCTTTTGACCCCTCCCCAAGTCATTATAAAGGTAAAGATAATGTAAAACTCTATTTAACCATTGCACAGGTTATGATAAAAGCCAAGCTATTTGCTTTGTTGCCCTTAAATCCTTCCAGAGTGCTCCTGTGAAAGTCAGTTTTATCTCCTGAAGCTCAGGCCATGAAACTCCCCAATTAAAATTCTTTCACTGCTTACTGACCCTTTGGTCGTGTTCAAGGTCCTTGTCTTCCCCATCAAGGCTGTACTTTCATTCCTGTTTAGTGTACTTCTTTTCTTGAGTGCACACAAGATTCCCACCTAGGTGCTGCTTACAAATCCTCCTTCTACTTTTATCTTTGCATTTTTTTCCCGCCTGCCTAAGTTGGAGCTGCAGCTGAAATTCTTCTCTGGTGGAGCTACCTACAGCACCTGTGCATCAGCCACTCCTCAGCCACGCTATCCACCCTTGGCTGCTCTGATGAGAAGTGTTTTACAGCCCCTTGCTTTTGCCATGGTGGATGGATACATGGGGGACTTTGAGAGCTGGAAGCATGATTCTCTACAGCTTAATTTATGAAGATAGGCTCTGTGGTTGGGAGTGAGAATTTCTCATGTTCCCTTTGGACTGAGTTTAGGAAAAGATCATAGCACAAAAAGACTAGTGGATTACACAGAGACTGCTCTAACTTCCATCAGCTATGCCATCCTCAGCAGTCCAGAGCACTGCATGAAACCTTGAAGAAGCAAGGTTTCAAAGTTCTAGGGGTTTTATGCTGTTTTGACAGCAAATATTCATCATCTCTCCATTTTCATTAAAAAAAAAATAAATCTTCAATTAAAAGACCCAATTTGCTACAGTGAAATGTAGGTTGTTGGTGGTTTACTGGAGCCTCAGATCATGCTGTAGCTTGAACATATTCCATATACGACATAATTTCAAAGAGAAACTGTGTGAATTGGAGAAGATGAAAGTTTGTGTTTTAAATGTCTATCCTGTGCTTGCTATCTGTTAAAATAGCAGATATAGAGAGATGAATACAATGACATTGGAGGGGAAAAAAAATCAGTTTGGTTTGCTGGCTTATATTGAATTTTTAATGCTGTACTTGAAGGGTAATTTTGAGTTTTCAGGTAATGTCACACCCAGCTAATACACCTACAGATACAAACATATGGACATAGGAGAAATGTGTACAAATTAAAGACTAGATATCATCAAGTTAAAATAACAATTTTGATCCTAAGTGGAAATAAAATCTACTCAATATATTTAATTTAAAGCTAAATATGAGGGGCAGATGCAAACTCTCCCTGCTGTGAGCAAATTGAAGAAATTTGTCAAAGAAAATGAAGTTTTTCACTTGCTTATGGCAAAGTTTTAGGAATCTGAAAAACCTGCATGAATAAATGGAATTCCTTAATAATTAGAAGAAATTTGATTCAAGTATTGTATTGCAGGAATCTGGAGAGGTGATATGAGTGATTGGAATGTTTAGTTTATAAATTACAACTTGTTCAGCAAAGCCTGAGAGGATGAGGAAATGACTAATAGTCATTAGTTTGTGTAAGGGAAGAAGATCATGGCTTGACTTTAATAGACAAGATAATTTCAAGGAATAATCTGTTCACATGTATCTACTTTGCTTTTCAGGTTAAATTTCCCAGAATTAATCAGAATTATGAAAGGATCTAAAAAAAACAACAAAAAACAACCCCATAATGACCCACAATGCAAAACCAACAGAAAAATGCAAACAAAAAATTGTGTTATTTAAAATGAATCCTTTTATAGACAAAACAGGGTACTTCCATGGCCAAGGAAAACACCTTTGATTAAAGTCTTACTGTCAGAGACCAAGAAAAGTTAATTTAAGGAGAGCTATAGTTTGTCTAACTTTGTTCTAAATATATCAAGTAAATTAAAGAGGTCTTTTTATTATGCCAATTAAAAATAAATTAACAAAACAACTAACATGATTGGGTAAAAGTAACATTTAGTGTGAGAGCAATCCAAAGGAAAACACTTTAAAAACTTCAATGGGATTAAATTGATTGAGGAATAAAGGGCATGGATATAATTATGTGCTAATATATTTTCATGGAAAATGGGTCTTGTCAAACTTTATTTCATTCCTCAATGCTAGTAAAAATTTTGTTGCTAAAGTTAAAAGAATATATTTAATAATATTAGACATTTATCAGATGTTTGACTGTATGACACGACGTTCTGTTTTGAAAATTAATGCTATATAATATCAATGTAGCACACAATGTATGAATTAATGAATAAATGAAAAGCAGTACTCAAAAAAGTAATTTCAAATGGGGAAACATCCTTGAACTCCTTCCCAATGGAGTTCTCCAGGAAAACCCAGTTGCCTTTTAATATCTTTATCTGTGGCAAACATAAAAAACCAAGCAGTCCTAAAACAGATGTTAACTATATTTTGTGTGTGTGTGTATGTTTCCTTGAGTTTTAATAAACATAAGAGCCGTGCTGTATACTATCATCAGACTAATAATTTTAGTTCATGAAACTGAAGATATATATGTACATGCAATCACGAAGGTGAGTTAATGGGTGCTATAGCACTGCATAGGACAAAGCAGCAAGTTGTGGTGCAGTTTCATCTATACAACCTTTTGGAGCTGGTTTCTAGAGCAATCTTTCCAGAATCCTATCCACGTGATTTCTTTTACTTTAGAGCTAACTCACTAGTTTACTCTGGAAGGATCCAGGCTGCGAATTGGATTTTAACTGCTATGGATCACTGAAAGCACAATATATATCATACAGCTAGTGAGTAGGGGTTATATCTTAAAAAGTGGCATCTTGAAAATGCTCTTAAAGGTGATATTGCGCAAGGAATTAAAAACAAATTGACAGGATAATGCTGTGCCTAAAAGCTAGCTCATTCTTTAAGAATATAACTTAGCAAGTAACAAAAAGCTTTAACTCCACATACAGAATATGTGAGATTAGTACCAGATTTCTGCATAGACTTGTGATATCATAGTTCTTAAAGGTGGTTGAAAAACTGGAGAGGGTACAGTAAGTAAGTAAAAAACAACAACCTTTCAAGTCATTCAAGCTGGAGAAAATGTCATATATTGCAAAATTTAAAAAATATTGTCTATTTGTCTCAGCAAAGACAAGAATGCATGTTGTCTTGAATACAATTTTTAAGCACCTTTGCAGAGAAAAAGTACTGAATGCCAGAGAGCTCTTTGATCTGCTTGACAAAGGAGGAACAAGAATCACTGGATAAAAGGTGTAGCTAGAAAATTTCAAATTAGAGGATATATATGTATATTTTTTTTCTAAAATGAAGGCAATTAACCACTGGAAAAGTATTAAAAGAAGTGGAATTATATTTATATCTTTTTCTTTATAAACTTCTCAGTAGAGTCACAGTGATACTATATTTTTTTTCAGACTTTGCTTTTTTTCTGAAATGCTTGTATGCCCCTTTTGATTTTTAAATGATAATGTAGAAGAGAAGTTGAGTTCCAGTACATGAAGACTTCAAAATGCACAATCAGAAATTCATTAAATTTAATAAAATACATTTCTCAAACTTGTTTATGCTACTAAAATAATGCTCTGATTGATGGAATTTCTAGTTATTCCAGGTCGTAAAACTCCAAGTACTCTTTTAAGAATATGAAGATCATGTTGCTTAGCTATTAGGAGAGTTGCCTCTGCAGTCCTTTAAGACTAAACATCCCACTGATTTAATTGGAAATTTGCAAATGGTGTTTATGAGAGATGTCCATGCAAATGAATTGCTGTGCCTGTAGCCATATAATGCAGGGTGCTATTTTGGAAAGAGTCCCTTTTAGTGTCAGTTGTCTGAGAGGTTTGGTAGCGAGTACCATATTTAGGTAGATGTAGTGGATTTTGGCTTAGCCTGCACTAATCTAAGATTAAATGTAAACTCTGACTGAGGCTGCTGGTCAGTGCAAAAATTGATTTAGTGGTTGATATTTTTCATGTAGAAGGACAGAATAAAGAACTACATCTATTGTATCATTCTGCACTTAGAATCTCAAACACGGGAATAAGGTGGATTGATGAATACTTCTGGAGATATATATGAATTATGCAAGGTGAGAACAAAGCTCACAGACTGCAGGGTGCCTAAATCAGATATGACTTCCTAATCTGCAGCATACCTGAGTCATTTCATTTCTGGCCGGGCAGTAATTTTTCTCTTAATAATTCTATGGAGTTAATGATGATATCAAATGGCAGAAAACCAGATGAGTTACAGAAGGCCTTAAAGCCAAATTTTGAGAGAAAAAATAAACTGGAAAAAACTGTGAGGTAAATAGGAAATAGAATAAAT
>JAOTQQ010000001.1:171522568-171537733 GCA_026546715.1 Gallinago undulata
AATATTAATTATTCATTAAAGTAGTTTAGTTCATTCTAAACTTCTGTATCTCCTTATCTCTTCCTCTCCTCTCTTTTGGGGGGGGGGGGGGGGGGGAAGGGGGAAGGCTATCTGTAAGTCCATTTGCGGTGATTTTGGCTGAAACCATGACACCATTGCTGACCTATTTCTTTCTTGTGTTTCAGTTTGACCTGGAGGTACTTACTTGGCTGAATACTCATATTTTGTTTTGAAAGTTAATCTCTTACCTTCCCTACACATCATGCTTTGCTTAGCAGCAGAGAGTTGATCTCGGAACACATGAAGCTCATTCCTCTTGGTTGAAAGTACAACGGAAGTTGAATAGCAGGAGCGCACCCTACAGTCCCTACCTGCTGATGTGCTACTTTAACTCCTTTAATGAAGAATTACTAAACCAACAAACAGTCAAACATTTCAATAGTTAAAAATGGAAGATTAAGTATTGTAGCAAAAATCTACCAAAATGGAAAGATTTTTTTTCAGTTTTTACTTTTAGTTGATGTGAAAGGAAGAAAAAGAAATTTTTGAGAGGGAATAGACTTTAAAATAAATCTTGATAGCATGTGGGGGTTTTTTGACGCAGCTTTTGGGCAGAAATTCTCAATTAACTTAAACTTTTTCATTGAGAACACTGGTTACAGACAAGAAGAAATCACACTTTAAATTTCTTATTGAAATGAGAGAAAGAGAAAGCTAAAGCATACCGTATGTCCCAAAGATCAGGAGATATATTTTAAACCTTGCAGTGATTATGTTTTAATATAATACTGATGCAAAGTTAAGCAGGGAAAACTGAAAGGCATTTATTTCTCTCTGTTACTCTCTCTAGCAGCCTTTTGGTCACGGTGCAGGTCCAGCATGGGAGAAGTGCAGAATGAATGAAGGTGAGAACCTGCATCTTCTGCATCTAAAGTGAAAAAATCATCAGTTTTGAATTGTGCAGCAGATATTATGTGTTTAGATGGGAGAGAAGGAAAGAAAATATATGCTTCTATATACAGAAAGAGTTTTATAATATTTGAGAGTTGGAAACTGATATACAGGACTATAAGGAAGAGTGATGAAAGCATTTTAATGATATTTAGCTCATACAAGTTTGACTTGAAGTAATTACAGTTTATATTTTTGTATGATACTTTCTACATTATCCCCTAACTGATAAAGCAGCTCTCTTTTCCTCAAAAACAAAGAAACAAACAAACATACAAAACCAAACCCAAACACATACAAAAAAGCCATCACCCAAAATGCAAAACCAAACAATCACACCAAACCCAAAAGTTTAAGAACTTTAGGGAAATAATTGACTGAGTTTTCCTATGTACAATGAAGTCATCTCTAAGTCTGTAGTATTTCACTTATTCTTGGAGTACCTGACTGATGGATATGGGATCATTTACAAATGCTCCCTCTAAACACAAGAAAAACAGAAACTCACTGAAGAATATTTAAAAAGTTTCTTACTTTCAGTATTTTTAAGAATCTGTTAATCTCTTCCTCTCACTTTTACACCCACTCAAAGTTGGAGGTTGTAAACTGTGGTTTAGCCCCTACCTCTAAAGTAGCGTCTGGGAATGGATAAACTAAAGCAGTCCATCTCTTGTTACTGAGACTGGCAAGGGCACATTTGAAAAAAGCAAACAGGAGAAAAACAAGCATCACACCTGCAACAGTCTTGACAGTGTACTGCAACTCTGATAGGCAGCCTGTGCGGAGGGGAGAGTACAAAGACAGTTACAAATGGCAAGGTGCACATTTATGAATACCAATAAAATTTCCCCTCTGCTCTATCATCTCTTTAAGGTTCTGTTTTTCGAATAACCATTTTAGAAGCATCTTTATAATTGCTTTCATTTTAAATACCTACATTAAATATACATATGTAAAGCAAGGAGTATTTGTCTCACACCTTTTTCAAAAGCATGGCACTTTTTAAAGTAGCATTGCTGATTTATAAGCAATATGACTGATTTTAAGGCATATATGTGATTTATAACTCAGGACTTCATATACTCTGGGTATTAAGATGTATTTTGTAAAACACAGTTTATTTGTTAAAAAAGACTGATTTACTAGGCAGATTTATTAATCATGGCTTGAAAATTTAAACCAAAGTCTTGGTTTAAAGTCTTATATTTATAAAGTAGATGCTTAAATCAAATTTCAATTTATATATAATGGGCTTGGTTCTAGAGATATGTAAATAGTAATATATCCAATCCCCCTACTACCTGAAGATAACAACGATCCTGCTTTCACAATTAATTTGGTTATTCACATTGATGAAAAGATCCTATCGTTAATCAGATGAATACTATGTGGAAAGCACTCCATACCAAGGAGCCAGGCAGAAAGAAATACTGACTTTCAGACAGGAAATTAAGAGACTAATCTGAAATAGTGTAATACTAAGATTTTGAACTCGGCTTTTTTGGCATTTTAAAGTTGCTGAGTCCTGGGCACTGGGACTGTTATTACCACTCCAGTGAAAGAGATGGCTTTCATTTGCTGTTATTTGTCCCTTTCATATTCTGAAAGAAAATACAGAAGCATTATTAAATTTCCTCTTCCCAATTTCCACTCCTAATAATTATTCACAATTTTTCACCAAGTTTTTTATGTTCATATTTCTTTGATTCCCAGAAATGCCAAACATCTGAAAGGAAGGACATACCAAGTCCTTGAAAAGTGCAAGCAACAGTGACCAAGATGGTGAATATTTCAACATTCTACTTTTCAGTCAAATTCATCTATCTGAAGCAAATTAATAAAATCCACTAGAAATACTTTTCTGCCTCATTATGCATAGCCATGGCTTGAAGTGTCAGGTTTAGATAAGCTGAAAGCAATATGGCTGAAAGGTACATTTTCTAATCAACTTCCTGAATAATCTTTGACTCCAGACATAGCAATATATGTAATCAATATGTGAAACCTACCATACCAATTTGTCCAATACATTGGAAGTTGGTCGTTTAATTCTTTAGCAGTGTCTTGCCACGTTAACCTTGACCTGCTACTTCAAGTAAAAAAAAAAAAGTAAAAAAATCCATCCTTGAGCTTGACAGAGGAAGCCTTGAGATGTTTCTGTAAACTTGTTTCTATACAGTGTGCATACTTAGTCTATTTCTGAGTTTATGGTGATACAGTTAATAAAACCTTGTTGGCCTACTTATACCCATGGGACTTTCCATGGGGAAAAAATCTACAGCCAGTGCAAAGGCTGTTGCATCAAAATCAGAGATAAAAACTTCTTAAAATACCGGGAATCAGACTGTTTTTCATTTTGCTTTGTAGACAGACTTGATACACAGAAGGATAAAATGCCTTCTGTTGTGATGCTTCCCTCAGATACTTTGTACCTTGTGCCAAATAGAAAAACATGAGTACATAATGTCCTAGGGACTGATTGGCTGGGGATAGTTTGAGTGACAAAGCAGAGTGCTTCGCAATCCACCCTCTCTCAAGACACCCTTCAGTGGAGCTTGCTTTCCTTTTGTGTTTGTCCAGGTTCTTTTTCCTCTCCCTGCAGAAATCCCGACACATCTGTTCGACAACCCCACCTCCAGCTGAGAGGAAGGTAGTGATGGATTGCAGAATCCTGTTCCACATTCTGTTGATCTTGGCATTGCCTTCATCTTCACATTCAAAGTACAGTAACTGCAGGCTGCTTTTGTTCCACTATTTCGTCCTCTTGTAGTACAAAACAAAATTAGACTACTTTGGTTTGACTTGAACCAGCAGTAAGGCTAGTTGGCTAGTTGAATCACTGTTTTAGGAGATAAATTGTCAAAGTGTACAGCAGCCTAAGTAGGAGGCAGTACAGGGGCATCGAAATGAGCATAGCTTCTTTAGCAGTTCTGAAACTGGGTGGCAAGTACACGTTTGGAGACTTAAGGCACATTTTAGCCAAACTTGTTTTGTGAAATGTATTGTGATTGTTTTCAGGAATACTTCCCTCTGACACCTACAAAACGAAATGAAACTGCTTTTGGAAGAGGAATATGCAATTGATTTGGGAGAGCACATACTTCGATTTATTCAGTTTTCCACTGGCAGTAAATAAAAAGTTGCTATAGAAGAACTGGTTCAAATCTCAGGTTTCTCCACAACCCAGCTGGTTGGTTGGTTTCTCAGGTTTCTCCCAACTCCAGTACAAAATGAACTCTCATATTTCTTTAGTTTTTAAAAATCTGCTTATAGCTCCTTTTCTCAAATTAGCTGTTCTTTTTATTAAAAAAATTCTTAGAACTGGTGATATTTGGAAATGTGGTGATGCCCTCCTGAGTCACCACCACCACTGAGTCATTGTGAAGAAGTAGAATATTTTGCCTGACTGATGCAGAGTTCTGAACCTATTAGCAGTCTGACAGTCCTCTCAAAGTAGTATGATCTCTATTGGCATTCTGAAAATAGAGAAATGAGGGGAAGAAAGCAGGAGTGAATGAGAGAGAAGAGTGAATTAATGAAAGAAAAAGGAGAATACCAAAGGCGAACATAATATGATCTTTCTTTTGTGTACCTAAATGGGGAATTATTCTTGAGCTACATCAAGGAATGTAAAGGTTGAAGGGGTAAGTGCTATTTTGTAATGAAGACAGTAGACATAGAAGATCCATGAAAAGAAGATTACCCCGCCTCTCTTCTACAAGTTAGGCAAATATTGCATTTTATAGATTACATTGAGGTTTATCCATACCTATCTCTACAAGTGCACCAATCATTAAGCTTTAGTAGTTAATTACCGGGATGAATTTAACCGTAGTAGTCATAAGAAAGGATAAAACACCTTTTTCCAGTCAGAACAAGATCCATGGAGCCTGCTACACTGTTCATAAAGGAGGGTATATTCTCTATTCTTTTGGGGCTGTAAGAGAATAGGAACAACAGGACAGGAGATTGCGGAGGGGCCTGCTATCAAGAGCAGACCCTCCAAGTTTCTAAAGGGGTTAGTTGTTTTCTTCTCTGAATGTACTCACCCTGTCACTTTCCTCCATGTATTGACTTAAACGGTCACTCTTGTAAAGACCTCAGTTTCCAGATGTACTTAAAAAAAAAATAAGACTGAAGACAGCAAGATTGTGGTACAGTCATTTGCTCTTTTGTCTCTGAAATCCTTACCTTCATTACTGTTTTAGTTGAAAAGAGCAATGACTCTGAGCTACTAGTTGCCATGTCGTCACTATATTTACTGTGGTGAGATGTATTTTAATAAGAGAAGAAGAGAGAGACTTTGTTGGATGTAACATGAAAGGAAAAAGACAAGGCAAAATAAATATTAAAACCAACACATTGAAGAAAGAACTAGAGAGTATGATGCAAATACCTGGGAAAAATAATAAGGTAAATCCCAAAGGAGAAAAATGCAAGGAAACAAAAATGAAGAGAAATTATGGAGGAAGCACATATTGACTGAAGAAAGATGTAAGTGTATAAGGTAAATATTGGGGAGAAGTTAGTAAAATAACAAAGTAATGAGGGAATAGGAAAATAACAAAGTATAGGTACACCATCTGGATATAAGAAAACAAATCACTAAAGTAAGACAAATACTACTCTAATAGAAAGGGATAACTATGACAACTGCTAGGAATAAAGGAGAGACTTGAAATAAGACATGCAAATGTGGCCAGCAGACTACTACATGAGGCTTAATGCAGGCAGAGTGAAAGAAAAAGCAGAGACATATTTTGAATAAGATAAGTGAAACTGTGAGAGGTTTGACTGATAGACATTTGATTATACAAGCAAGAGAATATCCAAACTTCAGATCGAAATACATGCTTCAGGAGCAGCTTGAGCTTTCCCCAAGTTAGCTCAGTGTTTTTCAAACTGTGATGCAGTGTGAACATAACAAAAAATGATTTGCTTATTTGTAAGATTAGCAAGGAAATAAAACAAAGTATGTGTGATCTGAAGTGTTTCACTGAAATACTGTTCTCTATGCTGAGTATGACTCCCGCACAGGACTCATAAATACTTACCCTGCTGTTCCAGTGGATTATTTATTTTATGTTTATGTCCAAAGGGAACCATAAGGTCAGAACTCTTATTGCTCCACAGACTATTTACAGGCTTCTGAATATGTGGGTGGTGAGAGGGGTCCCAAATGCAGCAGGAGACTGGCTGGGCATTCAAGGAGCTTAATAAACCAGGAAAAGTGTATAACCACAGTAAGAATACATATCATGCAAGATAGCAGTTGTATGGTTTAATGGTGGCAAGACTCCTAAAATCCATACTCTCTTTTGATCTCTTTTAGGGAACTTTTAAATCCCTTGATGTTTCCAGGGACCTAACAAAAGGAAGTGGCCACAGATGATCAACTGCAGGCAACCCCGGCCATTGTACCAGACCTCTTGGAGCTCACCCAGCTGAGCCTGATCCTCTTCAGTGGGAGAAAAAGCCAAGACCAAGATCTTTCCTGGAGTCAAATGGCTTAGTCAAAACATATGCAGTCTTTCTCCTAGCAAGGATTAATGGTCCAAACATTCCATAACAAAGACATTTTTGAAGTGACAAAAGAGAAGGACATAATCCTTTAAAGTATCAGAGCTAGCAGGAATGGCTTTCACAATTGGAGTCTTCTGGTGACAGAGGAGGATAAGGAAAAGATCAAAGCATGAGTTAATGCTTCCTTCCCTTTCTCCCTTATGAGCTATCTAATACAATTGTACAGCAAGCTGTCTGCCAATTGTGCTTGCAACCAATAAATTCAGTAAAATTGTCTGGTTCACTAATTTTTTGTGTCTTATTTGTTTTAATCCAATGGATAATGAATTTAAAGTAGTTCTATGCTGTCAGCACATAACAGAGCGAATGTAAGGCTGAACAAGTGCTGGGGATGGAGCTGGCTCTGAGAAAAAGCCTCAGAGATCTCAAAGCTGCTTTGGGTTTGTCCAGGGATATTTTCATTGACCTGAGTGATTCCCAGTTTCAATCTGTTTTTCATTTAAAAGGTCTTAAAAAACACCCAAAGACCTGTTTGCCTATCTCGATATATGTTGCTTCCTATCATTGCTGCTTAGCCAGCTGAGACCCTGCCTGCAGGCCAAAAGATACAGAGGCTGTACTTCATTTTTGGTCCCTCATCATCACACTCAGGAAGAGCAGATCCAAGCCAGCTTTGAACCAGGGTGGGTCAGGAACTACACAGGGTGAGCCACAAGCATGGTATCACTTGTTTTCTTTACAGGTGTATGTCATGTTCACCTTGCTCCAGTCATCTTCATCAAAATGGTATTAAGCTGAGATCTTTTTTGTCTCTCCACCACAACCTCTCTTTCAGACATCTATTCCTGGATGATATCTTGCCAGCGTTAAGCTAGACTTAATGCATACAACATACAACAACACTCAGCTGTTTGCTTTTCTTTTCAAGCCACTCTTCCTTCAATTTCCCATCAATGTTGACAACATCACCCTCCTTGTCACTCAGTCTCCTAACCTGGGATTCGTCCTCAGCTTGCTCATTTTCCACAGACCACAGATTGTAAACCTTCCCTAATCAATTCACTTTTCTTGTATAATGTTTCCGGTGCCTGGCCTTTTCTTTTTTGCTGACTCCTTGAGCCCTTGCTTTTTTCTTAACTACTACAACATCTTCTGTTTCTGCCATCTCTGACGTCCTTATGGCCCTGCTCTAACCTGTAAAAAGCATAGCCACTAGGATTATCTTCCTTGTTCATCACTCTGTCCATTGTCACCTCTTCAACCTAACTGTACTGGCTACTTGTGTTTTACAGCAATAATTCACACTTCTTCTTAACACCTTTCACAACTCTAACCCTTTCTAATTTTTCTTTCTTTTATCTTCCATCCATTTGTAGTGCTAGCCTTGAAAAAACACTTAACTTACTTTTTAGATATTCCCCTTCTTACACTGTCTTAAGGCAAGACATCTTTCCCAAATTTCTCTGCAGCCATTCCATACTTCTTTCATGCTCCTTTTCAATGTCCTCTTTTTGTTCTGATGCCCATAGTATGCCAATGGAAAAATGGTGTCTTGGATGTTCAAGATAGTTGGTGTTAAAGTAGTTTAGTATTAGAATGATATGAGACTACTAAGATGTGACCAGATTTTACTCATCAAGAGCAACTATTATAATTAATATTTTCAATTGCTTTAAAAAAATAATCGGTACCTTGGATCATTAGTGTCTGTGTATGTATCTGTAAAGCCTTGTAAAACAGGATCTCAAGTCACTATGAGCTCTTGGTATTGCCATTTGACTGTGGTTTTACCAGAAACTACTCTTTGACAACTCTTTACAACGAAGTATAATACAGGTAGATATATACAGAAAAGCAGAGAAGGGAGGTAGGAAAATGCACAACTGCTTGTTTACATGTATAAGCATACATACATTTTGGATGCTCCACTGTTAGAATTAGCATAGAGTATTTGCTTTCCGTGTCAAATCTCCTCTTTTATCTAGTAAGATTTCAAGTGACTAAAGAAAAGTTTGAACACTTCTTGAAAAAGTTTGCTTGTTTTTGAAAATACAACACCGAAGTGATTGGCATACCTACACAAACAATGGAATGGGAAGGATACCATTAAAGCAAACAATATTACTTATATTTCATCACATGTTATGTCCCATAATATGTGCTGGAGCACCTGTCCTATGAAGACAGGCTGAGAGAGTTGGGGTTGTTCAGCCTGGAGAAGAGAAGGCTCAGGGAGACCTTATAATGGCCTTTCAGTATCTGAGGGGAGCCTACAGGAGAGCTGGAAAGGGTCTCTTTGTCAGGAAGTGTAGCGGTAGAATGAGAGGTAATGGCTTTAAATTGAAAGAGGGTAAAATTCGATTAGATACTAGAAAGAAATTCTTTACTGTGAGGGCGGTGAAGCACTGGAACAGATTTCCTGGGGAACTGGTGGATGGCCCATTCCTGGAAGCATTCAAGATCAGGCTGGATGGGGTTTTGAGCAACCTGGTCTAGTGGGAGGTGTGCCTGCCCATGGCAGGCAGGTTGGAACCCAATGATCTTTAAGGTCCCTTCCAATGCTAAACATTCTATGATTCTATGATACTATGAGTCTATAATTGTGATAAATAAACCCATTAAAAGACAGAATGTTAATATAATGATGTAATACATAAGACATAGAGGAATGCCTTAAAGGAAAAGTTTCAGAAATAACAAACACACTTTACTCTTTCTGTTTGTGTTTCTATTTGTATACATGCTGTATTTTCAGTGCCTGGACATTTGAGGGTATACAGCATACATTACTTAGCTATGACTAGCTCTTTGGTGACAACAGTGAGTATACTAATGTAAGCAGGCTTGACCTACAGTCAATCAATCTGATTAGTAAATCACATTTAAATAATGATTTTATCTATATTCATTTTGAAATAGTCAGAAAAATGAACAGTGAGGAGTGATATTAATATTTAGAAAATCAACATTTATTTACACCACTTCTTTGCTTTGTAGCTATAGAAATTCTTCCAATGATTTCAAGAGAGTGCTTGAAAAGACTGGACGTAAATAAGCTGCAGACTGCAGAAATAAAGCAGAATGTAATGTTTGCTGCCACAAGAAAAAAAAAATCCCCAAAGCGGTCTTTGTTATGCAGGAAGACACTAGAACTGAATATTCTCATCTCTAAATCAAAATACCAAAAAATCTATTTTCACAAAAAAGTGGGATCAGGTCTACTGATTACTTCAGAAATGATCACAGTATTTGAGATTCAGAGGACAAATAGTAGAAAAACTTCATGTTAAAGGCAAAACTGTCTACTGTACCAGGAAAATAGACTGTCTGCAAACTTAGCCATCTCTAAAGTCCAAGTCTTTAATTACGATGTCTACAATATGTCTATTTCTCTGATATTTTCTGTATACTCCTTTTTTTTTTACGAAAAGTATTTTAGAATATGATTTATCTGCTATTTTTTGCATTATGTTATGTAATAAAAAGCTTGTCTGCACACTCACAAAGAATCCCAGAGGGACAATGGTAGGCAGAGGATCCCAAGTACTACCCTGCCCTAGGTATGCCTGGGCACATCAGTGGAGCTATTGGCCCATAAGAAGACCTTCTCTACAAATGAAGTAGAGCAGAGGAGCACAATGTCAGGTCAAGGGACTCAGAGGAGGGGACACTATGACCAGGCTCTTCCGAGGATTGACCCAGGAGACCCTCAATCACAGTGTCCAGGAATGAAACCCATAAAGATAAGATAACCCATAAAGAGCAGCTCTCCAGAGCACCTTTGCAGAAGGGAGTCACTGTTCTCAGGTGTATGGGACATTAACAGATGTAGAAGGATGCATTTCAGAATTACACAAGACATGATGGCCTGGCTAAGGGAGGAACCAGGGAAAGGGAGAGATCCAGGTGATTTGGGGAATAACAAGTGGAGGAAAATAAACTGGTGTGGGATAGAAAGGGCTGGTCAAGTGTAAGTAGGTTGCTGGTTGATGCACTTTTCTGGCCAAGCCCTGTGCCTGATCAGCACAGTGTGTCTTATCTCCTCATTAAACTCCATTTCTCACTTTTTTCCTGGGTGAGGGACTCTATATTCTGTGTGTGTTTGTATGGGGGGCTGAGTACCAGCAGCTGTGATGGGACCATGGGTCAGAGGCCCGAGGAAAGGCTCAAGGAGCTGGGACTCTTTAGCCTGGACAAGTGAAGGCTGAGGGGAGACGTTATTTATGTTTATAAGTATCTAAAGGGTGGGTTGAGGGATGTTGGAGCCGGACTCTTTTCTGTGGTTTCCAGCGATAGGACAAGGGGCAACAGGCTCAAGCTGGAACATAGGAAGTTCCATTCAAATATGAGGAAAAACTTCTTTACTGTGAGGGTGACAGAGCCCTGGAACAGGCTCCCCAGGGAAGTTATGGAGTCCCCTTCTCTGGACATCTGCAAGACCTGCCTGGATGCAGTCCAAAGTGATGTACTCTAGGCGTTCCTGCTTTAGCAGGGGAGTTGGACTAGAAGATCTCTAGAGGTCCCTTCAAACTCTGACAATTCCGTGATTCTGTGATTCCGTGTCCATGGGAAAGAGTGTGGGTGTGGTTCTTGTTAGCCCATTTCATCAGCCTGTTGAGGTGTCTCTGAAAGGCAGCATAATTCTGGTGTATCAACCACTCCTCCCAATTTTATATCCTTTGCAAACTTGCTGAGAGTGCATTTGGTTCTATCATCCATGTCATTAATGAAGATGTTAAGCAGCAATGACCCCCTAGGGTAGACCACAGATGACCAGACTCCAGCTGGACTTCTAGCCACTGATCACAACCCTTTCTGTTTTATCTGATCTACTACCTTCCAACCTTATAAAGTCTTTCTGACATATGTTCAAAGTTTGGAGCTCAATAGGGAACCAACTGTTAACAGGACTCCAGCCGAACACCTAAATGTCCTCATTATCAAAATCGCTATTAGTGGTAACATGTTCACATTTAATAATGGTGTTCTATTTAAAATATATTGGTAAAAGGGCAGTAAATCTTCTATAGAAACATGAAATACAAGGTACCTTTTGGAAAAAGCATAGTAATATCTTTTAAGTGGTCCATCCATGGCAGGGACTACTAGGGATTATATAAACAAATCACAGCATGCCACGGAGTTTCAGTGTCCTTATCAGTGATTTCAGATAATGATACTTACCTTTACTTGTTAGGCACAGACCTCACAAGAAATCATTCATTAGTAACTGTAAAGTGATTTGACATACATGAAGTGAAATCATCAAGTGATTAAAGAAAATAATTCTTGGACATGGGAGCAGTCAAACAGGGAAGGATACAGAGGCAGCTCTTCCCTCATTTTGCAGAACCCAAATTCTGTCAAGTGGTTTAAATGTCCATTTATTAAATGCAGTTCTCCACTGTCTCATTTCTAACCAGTGCTGCTTTATGTGCTTGTCCGTCTGACTCAGGAGGACAGCAGGGCAATGTCACTGCAGAACCTTTGAATGTTTTGGTCTGCTAGAAAACAATTGTAAGTGGCACTGTGTCAGGTGAAGACAGAAGTTAAAGGGAATGGAGTTTTCCCTGTCTTTAGAGGGATTAGATCAGGAGCATGACTTCAGCAACTGACATGTGGAAGTGTAAGAAAGATGTGGGTGGTGCTGCAGGGAGAACCCTCAGAAGCCAGATGTCAAAGTAGAAGGATCAGCATTCACACCTGCATAGCTCTCTGATCTTTGCAAATTAACAATTTACAAATGTAGGTCAGACTTGTAACAGACAGAGCTTTCTCCTTCCTTCTGGGTCAATCTGTTAGAAATAACAGTTTAAGTTTAACGCTATTCTGTTTGTTAAGCCATGTATTATTTATCAGTAATAAATTAGGAATTTTAAACTCAGCTACATTTACAACTCTTCAGTACCAGTCACACTTAACATATGTATCTCGCAAAATTGATATTTATAAAATCAGTTTTAATAATGTTGCTGCAGGAGTAGGGACAGGGTGTAACAACAGAAATGAATTAAAAATGCTCATGCATTATTAATACTGAATATATAATGCCTATCAAGGAAGGAACTGCAATAGTTTAATAAGATACTATTCTATGGATATTGATGTGTCAATAACTCTCAAGTGATTGGTATATTCATTCATACCTCATTAAAGATTTACTGGTGTTTAATTCCAAGGAAACTCAAATATGAGACACATTTCTGGAAAAATAGGCAAACTTTTAATAATATCTCCTCATTTGTTTATTTTTAATATAATTTATCCAGTAATATTTTTGTAGCAGTGTTTGTCACTCAGGCTGAAATGTTGTTCATAGTTTATTAAAGATTTATTGCTGTTTCATCCCAGAGGAACACTTGTATGATATGCATTATAGAATTCTAAAGAGTGCAAAGTAGCAACAAAGAATAACCCTATTCATTAATATGCTGTTGTGTGATCTTAAAGTATGACACTAACTTTGGGATATCGCATTTATTCACTGAAAATGGGATAAATGTTTTTCATACGTTATTAAGCTTTCTGATGAATTTTATTGCTGAGCATTGCTGAGCCTGGCACTACTGACTGAAGATCCACTATGTCCATTTATTTTGGATAGAGTACCAAAGCAGCAGGGTGGTTAATGCCATACAAGAAAATCTGGTTTACTTGTAGTACTGTAACCTAACTGTATGGATGACATTCAAAGGAAAATTGGCAGTATGCAGGAGGAGAAACGGTAAAAGCAGGAGAGAAAAGATTTAAGTTAATTTCATTCCTGTTGTGAAAATTTGCAAACGCAGAACTGCAGCTGAAAGACAGTAAAATACAAGATTCTGGTACAATCCACTAATGGAAATGGAGATACCCAGAACCGCAGTTTGTGTCAAAGGTTTTCAGGATGCAGTAGTGTGCTGCAAAGCTTTTTATGGGTTGTAAAATGAAAGGCTGTTTGGTACAGCTGTGAAATGAGAGGCTCTCATGATGGAATGTGCTTTTCATAGTTTATCATATATAGCAGGTAGTTTTGTAAATCTGTGCAAAGTGAGTATAAAATGCTGATATTCTGCTGTGGTTATATTTTAAATCCATTCTTCATTAAGTTTTCAAAGTAAAAAATGTCTGCATCAGGTGTAAGTCAGTGAAAAATCAGACTCATAGTGTTTCCCTGTATATGTAATTAAATATGCCAGATAAAGTTTTTTCTAATCTCAGCTGCTTTATTTGAATCTCTGTCTAGACAGAAGCATATACAGTATTTCTGTATGTGTAAGATCCAAAGGAAGAATTAATATATCCCTAGATACTGTTGTGCCTGTGGGAAAACTTAATGTCCTCCAATGACAACAAATAATATTTGTCCTTCAGTTTCTTTTTGTAGCCCATTTTAGCTGTGAACCTTTATAGGTTTATGCAGATTTAATGCTTCTCAGCTATCATGTATTAATTTCCAAAACACTTAGCAATTCAGTATTCTAGCAGATCTCTGTATATTCTGAAGACTCAAGCTTAAAGAAAAAAAAGCGAAGAATTCTAAGCATCAAAAGTTAAGACTGAAAAAAGCAATTTTACACAGTTTAGCAGTCTATAAAAATGCGAGTAAGCAGATATCGTAAATCACCAATAGAATACAGAAACTTTTCAGAACATAATGTAACTAGGCTAAAAAGTACTGCAGATATAACTCCTAGCAAATCTTTCAAAGCAACCTCAATTAATCTTAATTTTTACTGTAACATTTATCAGAATTAACGCACGAAAGATTATATATGTGAGCTATTTATATGATAATGAAATTGTATAAAATCTGTACTAGGCACAAATTAAGCATTTATATTTGCTTCCTTCCTTGCTGTGTTTATTTAGTTCTATTTGCAATATTGTAATTTATTTTCATATACCATATTTATGAATTAGGAAAAGCAATCCATAAAAGTTTTTATCCATAAAGGAGACCATACCATTAAGACTTTTATAGTTCCCAGTGTAACCACATGTCAGCTGTGTCAGTTTAGGTAAGTGATAATCTACTTTGTGTTCATTTGTTTCATCAGTAAAATGGGAGTTTTACTTCCATCTCTGTCTATTGCATCCAAGAGACACTATGAGGTTAAAAAAATTCATAATGCTTTATAACTTTTGTATATTATGTCAATGATTATATATATTATAAGATTAGATAGGTAAAGCATGATTTCACATATCTTAATTTTCACTTTAAAATCTTATATATCAGTTATCCTAAGTGAATATATCTCTATTTTAAGACCATTTGTGCATTTTTCTATTGTAGAAAGTCATTAGCACTCAAGTTTTGTTTCGCACATAAGCAGGGTCATCAGCTATATGCAAACAGTATAAAAACTTTTGTTGATAAGGATAGTGGCATGATTTAGGGAAAGCTGAGATATTTGTAGTTATTTTGGTTCTCTTACTAGTTCCTGGGGAAGTTGTAAAATAGGTCCAATGAATGAAAATAAAACAGGACATATCCAGAACAAACTCCATATTCATTACCTGGGCAGTTGGTAAACTCTGCTGGTGAGAAATTAGGCAATCAGAAACAACTTCATTAGTGTTGCTAATTTTAATGACATTATCAGTCTGTTGCTATTTTCTTCATGAGAAAAAAAAAAAAAAAAAAAAAAAACCCGACAACATAATAAGGAATTAAGCATTAATTTTATTGGATTTTTCCTGTCAATA
>JAOTQQ010000001.1:171537743-171570066 GCA_026546715.1 Gallinago undulata
TTTTGATAATTTTAATGAAATTATCTGTCTGTTGCTTTTTTTTTATTTATAAAAAAAAAAAAAAAAAAAACAAAACCCGACAACTTCTTCAGGAATTAAGCATTCATTTTCTTGGATTGTGCCTGTCATTAGAGAAATAGCCACTAAAAAGTTTTTTTTTTTTTTTTCCTCTTCTGCTACTACCTCTGGGTGTGAGAATGTAATATTTGGGGTTTTTTTTCTGTTGCTACATTTTTTTGTTGCTACATTTTTCATATCAAAGTCACGGTGAAAATGGGTAAAGAAGGAAATGAGGAACAGAAACAGACTAGCAGACCTTTTTAGCTTTTTACTGGCTTCCATACAATCCCAGAAGTGGCACTACTGTTGGATAGTCAGACAGCATCATACTAACACCAATTTGGAGAATTTATAGTGTCAAAAAATTTAGATGGAAAGCTCTTTTTTTTTGTCTCATAAAGATTTACACAGTAATTGCCTTAGTTGCTCTCTTAACAGATCACCTTTTTCCCATATGCTCCTCTCCAAATTTCCAGATAGTCATAGCAATGTCAGAAGTAGTTTCTAAGACATTGCTTCAGAGATATCAGACTGAACAGAGTGGAAATATTTAAATACACTGTCACTATTTGGCCCTTCCTCCCTATACCCAGATGCCTGTGTGCATTTTGTACAATTCCAGTGTAAAAAATATTGGTGAAACAACTTGGACATGGCTGAGTAAATAGTATCAGTATTACCTGCAAAACTATTGCTACATCAATGCATTTGATCCAAACAATTCATAATAAAACACAGCCATTTCTTCACAGTTGAAGTTATGAGGACAATCTTGTCAAGTGTTGTTAAAATCCCATAACCACTGAAGAAAATAAAAAGTTTTCATGGAATTAAATCAATGCAAATAAATAGTAAATTTTTAATAACCATGCTTATGTAGAATTGGAATAAAGTACCAAGAGAAGTGGAAATTCTCTATTTTTCAAGTTGAGCATGTGTCTCTGAAACACAATAAATTCAGCGGTTGCCAGTGAGAGGACGAGGGGCAACGGGCACAAGTTGGAACATAAGAGGTACCACTCAAATATGAGAAAAAACTTCTTCATGGTGAGGGTGACGGAGCCCTGGAACAGGCTGCCCAGGGAAGTTGTGGAGTCCCCTTCTTTGGAGATTTTCAAGACCCGCCTGGATGCAGTTCTGAGTAACATGCTCTAACATGCTCTGGACAATCCCGCTTCAGCAAGGGAGTTGGACTTGATGATCTCTATGGTCCCTTCCAACTCTAAAAATAATTCAGTGAAATTCAGTGAAATGACTACTAAACTTAGATTATTCCTTGTTTCTTCAAGAATATATACATTAGTGATATTGGAATTTTTTTTTTCCTGATTTCTCATTCAGATTTGCTTATGTAACATGATAGGCTGGTTCAGGGGCATTGTGTCATAAAGGAGGTATCTTTTGCAAAAAATTAACTGTTTTTTAATTACTACTGAAGTGACTGGAAAATACTAATTATATCGGATGAAAGACGTAATGTTTTGCTTTTTGGGGACAGGCTGGAATTCAGTACTCTCTTCTTCTTGCTGGTAACAGAGATTTCTTTGCAGATCATGCAACAAATACCTGAGATTTTTTGCCTTATTAAGAATATTATTAGGAGAAATATTCCTCAGATTTTTTTGGCTTCACTGCCAAAAAATAACTTTTTTATCACTTATTGATAAAAAAAAATCTTCCTAATGTAAAGAAGATTATTTATTTTAGAGGACTAACAGATAAAGTACCATGAATACTGGACGACTATTGGGCCACTCAGTCCAAGGCTTGTTCTTAGTCCTCAAACAAAATTTTTGTTTCTATTAAAAACATGTGTTATTAATTACTTGACAAAATCTACTTAGTTCCTGACAAATATAAAATTTTGAGGGTAAAACTCCTTTACTTCCGGTACTTAAGATACTTACAACCTTAATATTTTAAACCTTATAATCCTTCTTATACAACTTCTAATGGAGGAAAAGTATTACCTATACCAATAACATATAATAACACTTAGAAATATAATATGAAAGATTCAAAGTATTTGTAGAGTGATAAATCCTTTCCTTCTCTCTTTTGTAGGTTTATCCTGGTCTAAAATTTTACAGCTACACAAATATCTTAAACCAAAGTAGAGATAAGCATAATGTTCTTACTTCAGGCAGTGTCCTGATATTCAAGTGACTGTATAATCTGAAACGCCCAAATTTAAGAATGTAAATCCTTCTTTTTCTCTTCACCAGAACTTGACAATGGAGTGTCCTCATAAATTAGATTATAAAGAAATTACAATAAAATTACATGTATATAATTCTATATTACAGACATTATATATATTCTGTTTAAGTTTTTGGTTGGTTTTTTTCTTAACGTGTGTGTAAAGAACAAAGAAAGAAGAAATTGTAAACGTGTAATTTGATCTCTCTGCAAGAGATTATCAAAGTCATAGTCATTGTTGTGTTTCAGGCATTGTCATTCTAATGCACATATGTTTAGAATAAACATAAATAGCTTATTCTATAACCCCACTAAATTGAAGGCCTCTGACTTGAAGGAATTAAGGTAATTTGCTGAATTCACTGCATCATAAATAGCATTTCCATACTCGTGTCTTCTATGGAGATGATTTTGAAAGTGCTTTAATTTCCTCTCTTCCCTTCTAAGACACTATGGACAGATTGTTTTTAATTACCAGTTTTAAGCCATCAAATTTAATGACATTATTCCAGTTTTATACTGGTGTCAGGCTTCAGCCTTTTTTGGGTTTTATTTTTAGTGTATTGACTTGTTTCTTGGTCCTTGACATGTTTAAACACAGGTCAACTCTTCTAGAATCTGCTAGTAAAAACAAAGAAAATGTTTCCCTCCAGATTCAGTGTCTGACACTTTGTAAGTATTCCTCCTGAATTAAATGGAGCTACAGCTAATGTGAAAGCTTGAGAATTGAACGGAATTAAATGTGGGCAAACAAAAATGAACTTATCCTACTAATATAACTGGACTATCAGCTTTAGCATATTGAGTTTTGGTTGAAAAGATTTCATTGCTTTTTGTCGATAGCAAGAAATAATGAACGGTGTTCCTGGGAGACTGAAAATCTGAATATTTATGAATATGGGATCAATGATTAAGATAAAAGCATCTCTTTGCTGATCACAGACTGCTCTCTTCGGGTAAAATAATAAAACAAAATGATGTTGCAACATAAAAAAGTCAGAGCTTGCTGAAGGTCAGCAAATGTGCTGCAGGCATTGAATTTGATAGTCACATCTGTCCACAGGGCATAGTGCTTCCAAACAGAATTTAAAAAGGCAGATAATATACCATGGGGCATATGTATAATAATATCACACGTACTCATTAGTATTAAATAGTATTTTCGTAGTTTTCTAAGAGTGAAGTATTAACAAATTCAGTGTCATGTTGACACAATAACTTAATATTTTGGGGAATCCAGGGGCAAATATCTTGTACAGAAAAAAATCATTGTAAAATTGCAAGTTCAAGATGTCCAGGTGCAATTTGGCTAACTTGCCTCTGCATTCCTGAAAAAAATAAACTGTTTTGGTTTTGTCCTGATATGTTCATAGGCCAAGTAACCATGGGTGGGCTGTTATACATATTTAATTTTAAAGTTTCACTCCCACACCATTTTAGTGAATTATGAATAGATAGACCTGTGCCAAAGTGGATATCACTGATCCCTTTTGACTGGTGAGGAGAGTTTGACACAAATATTTGCCTAAAATACTGTATTATTGGTATTTTAAAAAGCTGAATTCTGGACCCCACTTTAAGTTGTTTTTAGAATTATGTATGGAAAACTGTGGGGTTCATGATTATTTCTACTGAATGTACTTTGACCTAATGCTAACCACACAATATCATAAAGATTTTCTCATATCCTGTTTTTTATCTGTTCCTGCTCTTTCTATGCACTTTTTAAGATCTCTTTTCTCTGTCCCTCAGGTTCTATTGTGTTAGTTACTACAAAATTGTTTAAGAGTTTAAAGCCACCTATGAAACTTAAAATTGTGTACATGTAAAAAACTGTCCTCAGATAATTTTCCCATATCTCCTGCCTCCTGAATGAATGGATGAGAATCAGTGAGATTCTGTTGATCATCACAGTTTTCGCATGCTATTTGAGAACTTGTCTTGAACACTGAATTATTGGATAATAATGCACACATTTTCACAGTATTCCTGTAAAATATTTGGCTGTATTCACCCATCTTACAAATGGGCAGTTGAAGCACAGAAAGGCCAAAAGTTTCTAGTTTGGAGTGCCTTATTTGATATGCTGTCAACACACTTTTAGAATCTTTACTGTAGTGCAGCTTGTCATGTGTTCAAGGTACAGCAGTTGTGGACTTGAGCTGTCGTTACATGAGCTCAGCGATTTTGCAAATCATTCCCTGCCTGTTCTCCTGGTAATCTATGAACTGTGAGGCAATGTATTCTTTTTTTGCTGTCTAATTGCGTGATTTTGTCCTCCTGGAAGAAGGGTAGACATAGCAATAGGAAAAAAAAAATGTTAAAATGAACAAACAACATCATTTAAAAGCTTTCTGAACAAATGTTTTCTCTCATTTCCATTCTCCCTGTTGCGTTGGTGGATAATTCTTTTTTTATCAAAAAGCAAAATGTTCCATTATAACCCATTAGAAGTATTTTATATATACACTGTGAAAACAGTTGATAATGCTACATTCATCGGTCATAAATGCATACCCAACCAGCCAGAAATATGGCAACACTAAATAAGAAAGGTGATAAATAGCTAAGACGTTCTTAATCATAACTTCTCTGTAGCTCTTCTTTAACTCTTCTTTCTGTACCGATGGTATTAGAGCTGCAGCTGTCAAACTGGGCACATTATTTTTCTCTTTTTGGTTTGGCATTTTGGCTTTTCCATTCACAAGTCTTACAATCCCCTCTAGGTTTTCTGCGCTGTTAAACAGATGCATGGGGCCTATTCAGTGGAAGAGGCAAAGGAGGAAGGTGGGTGCAGGGCAGGAGAAGAAATGGAGGTTCCTGAATTTAGATGGAGCGAACAGTTCCAGCAAGAAGATTTGCCCTTTGTCTTTGTCTTTTTCTCCCTGCTCAGTTTTCTTGAAGCGGTGACTCATGAGGGTAAATGTTGCTTAATGCTTCATGGGAAAAGTGGCATTAGTATTTTACTCTTCTCATCATCAAAACTGCAAAAACAATTGTGCATAGTCTCCTAGGCAAGAGAATCAATGCTCTGCAGGGGATAAGCATGACAACTTGCAACTTTAAACACAAATATTTGAGAAAGTGACATAACAGATATACAAAAAATGCGGGAACTTTCTTTTTGAGGCAAAGATGGAAGTTCTTTGTCAGGAGGAGTCAGGTATTTAAGAAGGTTATGAAACTTTAACTTAGAATTCAAAGACAGTTATCTATTTTTAACTTGCTGGTGGTGTCCTAGTTTGTCTAAGGGGTTTTAATTCAGTATGAGAGAGCTAAGAGATTGCAAAATAGCAATATCTAGTCACCACCTTCAGATATACAGCTAGTATTCACATATCTGTCCAGATGCGTACATATGGTTTCTGGAATAATTCCTAGGTGTGTTATTTCCTTAGGAGCATCAAATTTCTCAGGGAGATCATCCCTGCTCTCCGGTGATTCATGCAAGACTCAGGTGAACAGACACCAGAAGGTAATGTATCCTAGGTTTGAGGTCCCACAACAAAATGTTTAATTGGATAAGGCAGAAAGGAGACTTTATTTCTTTGCAGTAATGATTACACCAACTGCTATGTCCCACAACTCTTTTCAGAACCCATTAAGAGCTGAATATCCAAATTCTTTACCTTTTCAAGGGCTTAAAAATTACAGCAGAACCATTTTCTGCCTCATCTTAGCAGGCAGACAAATCAACGGATAGAACAGCCTGAGACAGACTTGCCCAGTTGCAGCTTAAGCATCTGATAGTCTGCATTTGATGTGAAAGGATCACTTATTTGAAGTGTATGCCATTGAAAATCACATCGTATTCTTCACATGTTCATTTTACAGGATCATTGCAGTAAGTTAGGAAGAGAGAAGGTCATTTGAAAGTTTGTCTTTCTGTCGCCTCTATCAACAATACATGAATGAGTCTTACGAGTCTTGTCTGACTTATATGATTAATGAGTAGCTCAAGCATTAACATATTTGTAAAGAATTTTGTTTTAGTGTTGCCAGTTAATATATGCAAAACTACTGTAAAATATAATTTAAGATTTTTTTTTCATTGGATCTCCTGGCATTTCTTCTTTTTTTCTTTTAATCCTATGTCAAAAGATCAATACATTTAAATAAAATATTCTGCACATGCTGCCTCTTCCTATTACAGTAAGCAATATGTTAAAGTTACTACAAGTTGCTGATCCATCCTGTAGGAGAACAAATACTTCCTTAAGCAATATGACTCTTTTTTTTCTTATTTATGGCCCAATCAATCTGTTGATTTGAAAACTATAGACCTAAATCAGCAATACATATATTTAAATACATAATTACTTATATATCTGTTCAACAAGGTCATAATGCTATTTAATGTTTTAAAGCTGTTTTGGTTTTAGTGCAAGCCCCACTGATTTTAACAAAAGAGTAATTAAATTAGATGTATCCTAGATCAGCTCCTAAATATCCAGGACAGATGGAGAATACAGAAAAAAAGCAAACAATTGCAATGACTGGAAATAATCCTTATTCTGGATGGTGGCAAAACAGAGATTAACTCTCCATTATTTTTGTAGGATTTTTCAGTATTAATTCTAAATTTTTTAGAGTCAAGAACTGAGCATGAAAGTAAGAGTAGAAAAGAATATGGGAAGGAAAGATAACACTATGAAGGTGAGTAAAAAAATGTGACAGAGAGAAAATACAGAAGGGCTTATGGAGGACAAGAACACAGCAGTTCTGGGAAAGACAAGAACACACTGGTTCTGGGGAAAGGGAATTTGCCTGCTGACTGGGAACTCATATGAGACCCCTGTTTGGATAACTAAACTTTCATTCCATTTAGTACAATTTTGTGGATATGAAGGCAATATTGACATCTTGATTGCTTTCCTTTGAGATGTTAATTTATTCCTTTGCATCTATATTCATCTGAAATTTCTTTTCTGTGTGTAATCACCCTGTCATAAGAAAGGTGCAAACTCTAAACCCAGCAGCTCAATACTTTGCTTTAGCAGAAAAAAGTACAAACTAAACTGATACAGAACAGATACAGTGCTCAAACTGGACTCATTTAGGCCCACTGGGAGCCTGAGAAAAGAAAGTAAAAAGGTGTGAGTTGATAGCTTTATCATAAAGCATTTCAGAAACACATATGTAAAATCTATTCCAGAACTAAAAATAAACAAGATTATGGAAGAAAATACCTTGTGAATACAAACATTTTTCCTAGATTCATTTACATTTAAAGGTGTTCTGAAGAGGAAATATCCACTCATCTCTTCTGCTTGATACAGAGGAAAACCAGAACAAAACAAACAAAACAAAAAACCCCAGTAATTCATCTGGAAATAAGAATGTTAGCCATGGAGTAAAAAGGAAAGGTATGACTCACTTATGGCACATTTCTTTCGGTTATTTTTATGAGTGTTTTAGGACCCCTAGTCCTTCAGGTTAGTGGGAAAGGGATTCAAAAATCTGTAGGTGTTATTTGTAGTAGATCATTCATAGGATACGCTCACTGATATACAATCATATTTGCACTCAAAAAGAAAAGTAGAGTTCCTTGGATAAGTTTCCTGTCAGTGTGACGTATTACACCTATGTATGACAATAACTGTCTGAAAACACTGATGGTTTTCTATGTAAGAGGTATTTATATAGCTGAGAATGGTATTTGGAGACTTAAAGTATTTGCCTGAGGGTAGATCTCATATTAAGATAAACATACATATAGAGCAAACTGCATGGTTTTATTCCTTCAGTCAATAAAATTATATTTCCATAAAGTCAAAGGCACTAAAACACTGGGCCTATGCCCTAGAGTTCATAGGCAGATTGATGTTCTGAGGCTGCAGGCTGGTACTGCACAATTATGGAAAAAGATGGTGTTAGTCTAGTGAAGTCCTTTGACTCTGCCTGTGAAGAAAGTGCTGCAGACCACATAGGGATGATATGTTACTTCAAAGTTGTTTCTACTGATTGTGGTAGATTAGTCTAGATCATAACCTGAAGCATAAGGACTTCCCTTCTTTTTTATCCATCTTCCAAATGCAGTTGTTTGTATTTATGTTTTTTAAAACTAGGAGGGACTATTGGGATCATCTATTCTGGATGTTTTCCTAAGCCAAAAAACTTGCAGCTGTCAAGCCATGGTTACTCTGAGTCATATCAAAATATTTAGAAACACATCCAGCTTTGAAGTTAATGTGTTAAGTTTAGTTAAGTTAAGTTAAGTTAAGTTAAGTTAAGTTAAGTTAAGTTAAGTTAAGTTAAGTTAAGTTAGATGAAATAGAGAATGGAGAATCTACTCTAGTTTTTTACTAAAATACTAAGTGATGTTTCTCATGTAATTTTTTCTAATGTCAGTGTTCAGTTGTTGACTGGCAAATGGAAGAGTCTTCTGTTATCAGGACTATCTTCTTTTTTAGGCATCTTTAGATTGTGATCAAGTCATCTCTTATATTCTCCTAAAAAATAGAGAAGACCAATCTTCTAGATTCCTTCACCATGGTGCAGAACTGTAAATATCACTAAATTGATCAATTACTTTTAGAATGGATGAACAACAACAACAACAAAAAGTAAGCATCTAATTTGTACATATTTTCATGCTTGCCAAGCAACACTGTAAGGGTAAAGTATATATGTGTGTCAACACATAAACTTGTTTAAACACTGGATTAATTTTAAATACGAATCTATACTTTAACGTGTATAAGTGGGGAAAAAAAATATCTGCCAGCCAGATCATTAGTGGTAGAAGCTGGTATGTTTTCCCTTATTTCTTTGGTACTTGGCTGATTTACACCACCCAAGCATCTTGCCCATCTGGTTTCCATGTTTGCACAGAATTCTTGAAACTTTAAGACTATGTGGTATTTAATGAGTAACCAAATCAGACACTTATAAATCACATGCATCTCACTGAATCACTAGACTCTGTCCTCACACAACATAAATTGTGTAAACTTCATTTATCATGCAGTGAAAGTACAAGTCTGTGAGTGCTGCTGACAGAATGGTAATACATTTGAATGCAGCCATTCCCTAATCAAACAGTGGTGAAACCCTGGGGAAAAGAATTAGATGGAACATTTTCCATTTCAAACTGTTTCTATACACTTGTCTCACAGAATATTGCATGAGAATGGGAGCCCTTGGAATTTATACTTACTGCAAACACTATTACAGATGTTTTTAAAAAGCCACAAATGTAGTGGCTGGCTGTAATATGAAAATGACCCTTTCCTCTTTTTATGCCTAAATTTCTAATTTACACTTTTCCGTCATAATAAATTAAGATTGCTGAATCCATTCCTGATTCATCAACTTTATCTTTTACCATTTAGATTTAATACCTATTAACAACTGTTTTTCTGTAGATGCTAACCTAATTTAGGCAACTAGCCAGAAATTAAATTGTTAGGATCATAAAACTTTCACAATGAACCAAGTATAGACTATTCCCATCTCACTTGCTTTTATGGCATAGACCTGTATTTTTTAGTACTGTCAAAATACTGTTTGAGAAAAATTAAACCATAATAAGTGCATTACATACCTTTTAAACAGATCATTCTTTCAGGATGGATGCTGAAGCTGATTCATATTGTGCAACCTGGCATTAAAATTTTTGATTTAATGATTTTCTTGGGAAGGCACTTAACTGACTTAAATGTTTCTTTAGGTGATTACCTCCCCGCAATTTCTGATAGAAATTTCCTTGTGACATATACTGTTGATTTGGCACTGTGATAACAAAGGCAGGGTTTTCAGGAAGCTTTCAGGCAGAACTGCTCATACACAGAGTTACAAAATGCACCATTCAATGTTGGTATACTTCCACTTAGTAAAGTCCTCCCAAAAGCATGTCATTAAACGCTGGGCCTTTTTTTTTTTTTAATTTTTTTTTCTTGATAGTGTTCTCTCTCTTTCTTGCACATTTGTATACATATTCAACCTTTGCACTTAAATATGGCCTTAATCTTTTTTGGTTATTGAACTTCAAAACAAATCTTCTAGACCTCTTTTGAGGGAAGGGTGATATCTTGCAGCAGATGGAATCTGAATCCAGGCCTGAAATCAATTTTGAAATCTTTTTTACAATGAAGAACTAATAGCAATCTGAACAAAACTCCTTCATAAAACAATGAGTGAATTGTTCCTCCTTCTCTTTGGGGAAGTACATTTACTTTTCGTATTTGATAAAGGAGAAATCATGCTTCTATTGCCAACTATATGGAAGAGTTGAAATAAAAAAATAACCTTGGCTGTCAAAAAGTACCATTCTTCTATTTTCCTTACTTAATACCAAGTTATATTCAAGCTTTTAGCAGTCTCATTTTCAGTGAACCAGGACTGAATTATATCTCAGAAGCCCACAATATCTTCCTATATTTAGGCTATGGGTCTGGAATGTAATAGAAATGGAAATTTCATAGTGGAAGACTCAGTAAAGCTCAGTTGTTATTGAAATTCTCATTTGAAGATGGGAAAACATTGGTGGGACAACAGAAGCATGTGGGAGTTTAATGTTTCACCACAGTAGTGAAACACTTTCATTACTGTAAAGAAACAATAATGATGTGATGCAGCAGGAATGCTGAGAGATGCCTTCTGGTGTTGTATTAGACTGCTATTATCCCACTTTTTGATCTTCATTTTGTCTATAGAGCATAAATTTGCTAATGACAACAGCTTAAAGTACCACTTAACAAAAAAGTCCACACAAATATAAACTCATAAAAAACGCCCACCAAAAATAAACTTTTAAGACCATATTGAACCATCTTGATATCTGTTGGAGGGACAATACAGCAAGGCATAAGCAATTCAGGAGGTTCCTGGAACGCATTGGTGGTAACTTCCTTCTCCAAATGATAGAGAAGCTAACAAGGAGCAGTGCTATGGCTGCGTCTTGTTCTCACCAATAACAAGGGGCTGGTGGGGAATGCAAAGCTCAAGGGCAGCCTTGGCTGCATTGACCGTGAGTTTGTAGAGTTCAAGACCCTAAGCGCAGTGAAGAGGTTGTACAGCAAGCTCACTGCCCTGGACTTCAGGAGAGCAGACTGTGGTCTCTTCAGGGGTCTGGTTGGTAGAGTGCCAAGGGATGAAGTCCTGGAGGGAAGAGGGGCCCAGGAAAGCTGATTAATATTTGAGGATCACCCCCTCCAACCACAGGAGCAATGCATCCCAACCAGGAGGAAGTCAGGAAAAACCTGTAGGAGGTCTGCATGGATGAACAAGGAACTCTTGGACAAACTCAAACAGAAATAGGAAGCCTATAGAGAGTGAAAGCAAAGACGTGTAGCCAGGAAGGAATAGAGCAAAATTGTCTGAGCAGATAGGGATAAGGTTAAGAAAGCTAAAGACTGGGTACATTTAAACCTGGTCAGGGTTGTCAAGGGCAACCTTGACAGCCTTCTATAGGTATATCATAGATAAGAGGAAGACTACCTATAGAAAGCCTTCCATAGGTATATCATACATAAAAGGAAGACTAGGAAAATGTGGGCCCTCTCCAGAATGAAACAGGAGACCTGCTTATCTAGAACATGGAGAAGGCTGAGGTACTGAATGACTTTTTTGCCTCAGTCTTCACTGTCAAGAGCTCTAGCCACACCATACAAGTCACAGAAGGCAAAGTCGAGCTGGGAGAATGAAGAACTGCCCACTGCAGGAGAAGATCAGGTTGGAGACCGTCTGAGGAATCTGAAGGTGCACAAATCCATGAGACTTGATGAGATACATCTGCAGGTCCTGAGTGAACTGGTAGATGAAGTCGCTAAGGCACTATCCATCATACCTGAGAAGCTGTGGCAGTCCAGTGAAGTTCCTTCTTTCTGGAAGAGGGGAAACTTTACCTCCATTTAAAAAAAAAGTAAAAATGAAGACCTGGTGAACAGCAGGCCAGTCAGTCTCACCTCTTCACCCAGCAAGATCATAGAGCAGATCCTCCTGGAAACTATGCTAAGGCACATGGAAAATATGGATGTGATCTGACAGCCAACGTGCCTTCACTAAGGGTGGATTTGATGCACCTATATGACAGGGTTACAGCATTGGTGGATAAGGGAAGAACAACTAACATAATCTACCTGGACTTATGAAAAGTATTTGACACTGTCCCACATGACATCCTTGTCTCTAAATTGGAGAGACATGGATTTAATGGATGGACTGCTTGGTGGATAAGGAACTGACTGGATGGCTGCAGTCAAAATGTTACAGTCAACTGCTTGATGTTCAAGCGGAGACCAGAGATGAGTGGTGTTCCTCTGGAGTCTGTATTGTTTAACATCTTTGTCAATGACATGGACATTGGGACTCAGTGCGCCCTCAGAAAATTTGCCAACACCAAACTGTGTGGTGGTGTTGACACATTAGAGGGAAGGAATGTCATCCAGAGGGACCTGGACAGGCTTGAGAGGTGGTCCCGTGTGAACCTCCTGAAGTTCAACAGGCCAAGTGCAAGGTCCCTGCACATGGAGCAGGGCAATTGCAAGCACAAATACAGGTTGGGCGGAGAATTACTGGAGAGTAGACCTGAGGAGAAGGACTTGGGGGTGTTGGTGGATGAGAAGCTCAAAAAGACCTGGCAAATGTGCGCTGGCAGCCCAGAAAACAAACCGCATCCCAGGCTGCATCAAAGGAAGTATTCCCAGCGGGTCAAGGGAGGTGATTCTGGCCCTCTAGTCTGCTCTCATGAGACCCCACCTAGAGTACCATGTCCAGCTCTGGAACCTCCAGTGTAAGAAAGACGTGGAACAAGTGCCGAGGAGGGCCATGAAGATTATCAAAGAGCTGAAGCACTTCTCCCATGAAGACAGGCTGAGAGAGTTGTGGTTGTTCAGCCTGGAGAAGAGAAGACTCTGGGGAAACCTTAGTGTGGCCTTCCAGTTCCTAAAGGGAGCCTACAGGGGAGATGGGGCGGGACTCTTTATGATGGATTGTAGTGACAGAACAAGGGGTAACAGCTTTAAATTGAAAGAGAGTACCTTCAGATTAGATATAAGGGGGAAATTCTTCACTGTTAGAGTTGTGAGACACTGGAACAGGTTTCCCGGGAAACTAGTGGATAGCCATCCCTGGAGGTGTTCAAGAACAGGATGAATGGGGCTTTGAGCAACCTGAGCTAGTGGTAGGTGTCCCTGCCCATTGCAGGGGAGTTTAAACTAGATGGTCATTAAGGTCCCTTCTAACCCAAACCATTCTATGATTCTATAATACCCTTAAAAGCTGTGTCCTGTTTTATCCTCACTTTTTGTACAGTTTAGGAATTAAAAGCTAGGACTGATTTACCATGTAATGTATATTCACTTGAGAGCTGCAACTGAGATTGAGAATTACTTCTCATTCATACCTATATACTTCAGTGCAGTACTTTTTGAAATCTTTTTTATCTTTTTTTAATCTATGTAACATCATTTTATCCTAGCCTGGAGGCTTCTCAGCATGGTTCATATAATACTGATGGCTGGAGATTGTTTTGGTTTATTTTTGCCTCTGGATGATTTAATTAATTCTAAAAGCTGTTAAAGACTTTCTGGAAGCTAGTTACTCTGGCTGTTAGAAAGTATACTTTTCAGTTAGATTATTATTATTGATAAGCATGTATTAATTCCTACCACAACCTTGTGGACTGGTGTCACTGTGTATAAGCTGGCAATATTTCATGATAGGTTTGGGATCTGCCAGAACTTCTAAGAATGAGGTGTTGTTGCAATATGAAAGATGGTTTTAAAATGAAAGATGTTTTGAAGACTCAGAACACATAGAATTATTCAAGTCTGGCCTTTCCTAACATTTTCCATGAAGATTCAAAAGCAAATACAAAGACAGGAGGATCTCATATCGCTCTGTTGTTCAAATTTCTGTAAAACTTCCTTAGACATTTCTTGGGAGTCATCTCAGGCAACTTTAAAATACAGTATTTGTTTAACAATAACTTCTAATAAACTACAACAGATTATATAAAAAATAATGCAAGATATAGAAAACCGCTGCTATTAAGGGGAAGCTTGTAGATGATAGAGTAATCCAAAAGTTCTGGGGCACGAGGTAAAACATTACTTATTTTTATAAATTTTCTTTAAAGTTCTGTATCGAGGCTAAATCTAGATGCAAATATTTATTGGAAATATTTCAATAGAGGTAAAAATATACAAATATATCTGTGGGGTTTTTTTCCAAAAATATTACTCTCATCTGTTAAAAAAAAAAAGACATTTTTGGTTTGATTTGGTTTCATTTAAACAAAAAATGAAATTAATTAGTAGAGTATATTTAGAACTGTTCAAGTTTCTTTCCTGTCAATTACTTTTTATTATGAATGTTTTTCATTAGAATACCTGACAAGTGAAAAAAAAATTAAAAAAAAAATAATTGCAAGATCCAATTCCCTGATTCAATCACAATAGAACAAATTAAATGAAGTCACCAGTCTAGGTCTCAGCAAACTGGGATATGGCTTGAATCTTATCTTACCACAGCTTCTGACTACAATATTAATCAATGCATAGAAAACCATTGTATTCCTGACATCTTTTATAATTATTTACAGGGCACTTCCAGTATGGTAGAATGTCTTAAAAAGAGTAAGGAAAAAGTGCTATTCTGCTCTGAGGAATCTGCAAATGGATTTGACAATGACTGAATGAGGAAAGTGTGGATGAAATGGAATTCAAGATAATGACTGAGATGATGTTTTACTAGCTATTTTAACCCAGCTTTTCTCACAAGTACTCTCTTTCCTGCTTTTTTACCATTGCTAAATTCAACAGGAAGGAAGAGTCAACAGAGTTCAATGGGTTCTTTAGAAGAAATAACTGTGAAAAGAGATGTCTTAGTGAGAATAGCTGAGGTAAAGTTCTAAATGTATAGCTACTATGCAGGAGGGTACAGAGAAGAATGCAGTTGAAGAGAATAAAAATGAAATTAACTGAGTTAATTGCCTGAAGTGACAATTATGAAAAACATGGGAGGAAAGTCATATGAGAACATATATGGGGATATATGAGGTAGGAAAGAGAAAGACTATGCAAAACATGGATTGTGAAAAACATACAGGAGCTTAAATTTTTTACAAAGCTGAAGTGAAAGCAGTGAAAATACTTAACCAGCATACCTGATGCCTTTCAAGGGAGTAGAAAGAGAGAAGACTACTAAAACACAGTATGGATAGTTAACCAGAATCAAGGTTGTTTGGCAAATCACATTTTGCTATTTGGATAATCTTCTCTGAATTTTGGTTGAGGAAAAAATCAGCTTCATGAAGCAAACTAAGTACTTTATATCTGCTCAAAACATCCAGGATGCATGTGCTTCAAACAGACAGAGCTTATGTATGAATACATGTTAACATATATTATGTTATACATACATTCACGTATAACCTGACTTTGCACCAGTATTTTCTTTGAGAATTCTGCCCCCAACACTCTTGATTGCCACATTTAGATTGTACATAAATCTGTCCCTTGTATTTACCTCTGATAAGATTTACTTATCATGTAAGTTGAGTGTCAAAAGCACCTAATAAGAGTGAAAGTGCCAGACTCTAAGAAAGCAGTCTTTGATGGAAAAGTTTGTGCTACAAAGTTTTGATTTCTTGAAATCTCTCTCAGATTTTGGTAATTTACCTGACATTTAAGTGGGTACTTCTAGTCCAGTGTGTGCTTAAATGTCTTCTTAAATGAGGATCTACAAATATGTACATAATCCAATACCTATGACTATGCAAATGCTGTTTCTTTGTTTCTTTTCTTTTTTGCTTTTATTTTTCTGTGCTTCCTGAAGAAAACTTCTTTCTTTTTTTTTTTTTTTTTTTGTTGCAAAGTGTAGCTAAGGCTACACTTCCTGCATTTCACAAGAGAAATAAGAAAGTTACTAGACTCTTATATCACCTATTACACCATCCTATTGTGTTTACAATTAATATAATTTAAATTTATCATCACATCCATAATTCCCCAGCTTAACAGATGGTCCCCAAAGCTAACAGATGTCATCTTATTTATTCACTGCTTGATATAATATTTGTGACATAACTATTAGCTTTTGTAGAAATAATTTTGATGTCAAAAACAGAGAATAAAGATTTAACAATGGGAAGATAAAAAAAAAAAACCCACAACACCCAGTAACACATTAAATCATCATAAAAGTTAAGACCTGTGTTCTCCTGCATTGTATTAAAGACTAAGAACTGATTCAGGATCTTGTCCTAGTTAAGCCAATTCACGTAAGCACATTATGAAAGTTAAGCCTTGTTGAATTCAGAGCTTCAGCTTTACTGAAAGGAGGACTAAAAATGAAGGAAGGGAAGAAAGGATCTCTCCTCTCTCTGGGATCCATTTTCAGGGCTAATTTTCACAAGTCAGTTTAAGTTACAATTATTTAAAATGCTCAGTATCTACATACTAACTTTGAACTACAATAATTAGGAAGTGATTTTCATGGAAGTTATGGACAGAAACAGAAATAATATATTTCTGAGAGGAAAAATATTTATGTTTAATATTCAAATTTACATCTTTCCTGCTGTAAGAGACTTCTGTCCTTGTTGAAACTCTCCTGGGTAGCTTTGGCATTGAATAGGAAATGTCAAATGCTTATGCAATAAGCTGGCAAAGCCATTTTAATTTTTATCAGTGGAAGAGAAGATTATGCAGAAAAACACTCTTAGGGAAGTTAAGTAGCTGCTGTTTAGGATAAATTTGGTTTTTTAAAGAAAGGTATTATGACATCTTATTTTCTCATTATTTTCATTTATTTATTTTTGCTTTTATGCTAAGAATATTTCTTCTAAGATATGAATGGGATGACCTGAGGAATGAATAAAGTAGCTGTATTTATGCTTACACATGTTAGACTATAATACTATTAATGAAAGGAATGGATGGGGTTTTATTGTCTTGTCCTGAAAAGCCATCTGTGTTCCCTGTTTGCCTGTTACATGTTTTCTGGTCTGGAACCTGAGTTTGTAACAGTTTTCCATGAAAGAAATTTGTGATTTTGGAGAAACACTGAATGCTACATGATGTGACCAGGAACAAGCCAGTCATTCTGAGCAGATTTAGTAATAAATTGGTGGGATAACCCACCTTTAAGCAAGAATTTGTGTTTTGAGATTAAAAATATAGCACTATAGGTACTGATTAATGGAACAACATAAAAAATGAAACAAATATTATACAGTTTAATGCAGATGGCATTCTTTTACTTGGAAAGATTCAGATCCTTTAACAGGTTAAGTAACACCTCCTTCACTTTTTTGCTTCCTCCTACTCCATTCATCTACTAATTTTTAGTATTCTCCTTCCTTTCCCCTTTATGTCTTTCACATATTGAATTCATCTTTTATACAATATGCTAATCTTGTCCTTCACTAGTCCCTGCTTTAAACACCAAGATACAGTTAGCATTCTACCTTGCTAACACAGGGGCAATATTTTTGATTCAGACAACCTCCTTCACATACCAACTCCATTCAGTCTTCCACCAAAGAATGACAATAATAACAACAACAAAAATAACACTTCATATTGCTCCCTCTCTATCAGATAAGCTTTATTGCTTGGTGTTGTGTGCTGAGTGCTGACAGACAACAGGAACTAGGCTTACAAAATGTGTGAAATCACTTTACCACATATCTGGACAGTCACTTATTCACAGTGCTTTCTTCGCTTAAGACACTCTTTTTATGGAACATCAACTGTTTGAATATTATTGTGTATACCACTTAGTTTCCTGGTATAGCGTGATGTGATCTATGTACTTATTTTCTTACAGAAAAGAATGAATGCACTGAGAAGTAATCTATTGATGCAGTAAAGATATGTGATAGCTCAGTAAATATTACAAAGCAAAGGTAGGGAAACAATGCAAGAGTGTGGAATGCAGCAGAAAGATCTGGTGGTTCTGCAGGCAGTTGACACATGGGGCCTTTAAGTACTGAAATCATTAAGGCCTTTTGTCCTGTTGCCACCAGCTTCAGTAATGACTGGACCAGGGCCTGTGCCTAGTTTTAGTCACTCTCCTATTGATATATATACACTTTTTTTAATCTCCCCTTAGAAAGTTCATCAGAAATTGTACAGATGGTCCTGTTGGTATTGACAATCTTGTTATTCTTTGCTATTTATTACCTCTTAGTGAGAGATTTTAGAAAATGCATAGCAATTAGTCTTTTTTTTAGTTCCCCATTAATTTAATTTCCTCACTTAGTAATAAGCTTGGATCATTTTTTTTAATATATTTGATTTTTACCAAGTAAGCTTTCTTCTCATGTAATGTAAAATATCTTTTTCTTCCCTTAATCTGCAAATCTTTAAATCAGGACTGAAATGTAGATTCTCTTCTCTCTTTTCCTCAAATATTAAAGCTGCTGCAGTGTCTCAGTCTTATATGTCTTATTTCTTAGAGAATTCTGTATCATGTCTGCATAGAACTGAGGGGCTCACAGGAGCTATTAGGAAATTCTGAGTATTTCTTATAAGCTAGGCAATATGAAATTTTTAGTAGAAAGTTATGACTGAAACCCCCAGTTCATAATCCCTAGCCTTCACCTATGTGCAGGTACTGTGTCTGAGGAAGACCTTCAACATCTTTTTTGCAAGTAGAGTCTCTGATTTCAATCTGAAAGGACATCTTGGAACAACCACTCAAATCTTCCTTTTTAAGCAGTGGTATTTTTCATGGAGTAATTAGTTATTTGGCTTCTAGCATATCTGTAGCACTTTATCAACCAGACAGAAACATTTAATTCATGAATGTTGATATGTCTTAGGCATGCTTCGAGTCAGGCAGTTTTTGGTCATGCACAGAGGTGAATATTTGGGGCACCTAAGGACCTTTATTAACAAATTAATTCATAACGTGAATTTTGAGGATTAGATTTTTTAATTTGATACATCTCAGTCTTCAGATTTTTTATACCCTTTAGATAATCATAATAAAGGAGGATTTTGTTGTAGTTTTGCTTTTTTTTTTTTTTTTTTTTTTTTTAAGTGTAACATTACTTCCAGCTTCCAATCACATTATTTAGCCCAATCTGGGGCAAAATTCCACAGCATTTAAAAATATATCATTGTATGAAACAGTTTTTTGATGTTACAAGGATTATCTGGGGAGACATGAATATGTGAATGTCTGATAATTAAGGACAGAAGAGGAGTGACAGGGAATTTTCTTATATTCTGAAAGGATAGTGTGTCAGATGGGAGAATAGGTGAAAGGGTAATATTAAAGGCTCCTGAAGACGAAGGATGAAAGCAGAAGATAACGGAAAAAAAAAGGTTCAGGGATCAAGAGCAGCAGGATTGTCAGATTGAACTACTAGAGAAATACTAGATTGAACTTCTAGAAAAAGGCAAAAATTAAGAGTGGGCAAAAAAAGAAGACCTGATATGAGACATATACAATAAGATGAAAAGATAAGAGTGATATAATGGAAAAATAGGTAAGTGGCGAAACAGAGTAAATGAGATACAGAACAGGACTAGGAATGGGAAGCAGGTGGTAAGGAAACATTGTGCCAGACTGATAGCCAGCAAAGTCTGGTGGTGTGAATAGAGATTGTGACCATTGAGAAGTGCTGTCACATCACTCAAGAAATTAAAAGAATAGATGCTTATGAAACATTCTTGATTTAAACAGGCACTTTACTGGGAACTGTGTTGTCCTTAAACTTCAACTATAAAATTCAATAAATACAAAATGCACGTAGCTGGTAACTTTCATAGTGTGAAGAGACACAAGATTAAAGCTCACACTAATAATTGACATATTTTCCATCTAGGTTCAAACACTTGGAAAATGTATTGAATATGAGGTAATCATCCTTGTGGCAGGATGTTAATGTAGCACCAACTACCTGGATGATACCTCTACCTGCAGTTAGTGAAAGATGGAACTTTGGAGTGGGAGGGTGAGGACAGAGAACAGTCAGAAATGTTTTGGCCAAGTGAGCTAAGATAATTTCTTGCAGGGGACTTGGAAATGATAGACAAAATCCTCTGAAAAGACACTGTATATCACCCACAGATGTAGATACAGCCACTGAGGGGTAGGAATTTCAGATTGCTTTCCATAGAAACCCTGGTGCCAATGAGCCACCTGTGTGGACAAAAAATAAATCCTAGAGGACAGAGGAAGACTGAAGAAAATTTTTAGCCATAGTAGCTTGGTTGGAGGAAGATTTTTAATAGTTATCCCCATGAAACACCAAAGGGCAGAAAGTACCTTCTTTTTAGGACATCAAGTGGCACTAACCAGCTAAGCTTGGATCCTTATGATGGATATGGCCTCATCTGGGCTAGTCACTCTAATTCCCTTGTCAGTAGCAAGCGTAAGAGATTTTAAGGCATGATTTCTGTCATCATAAAGTAGATTTCTGAAATAGATCCTCAAACATGCCAAGTTTTAAGATAAATTGCTAAACAATATCAATAGTAATAAAAACAAAACCAACATCAATATCACTTAATTTTTTTTTTCAAGAAGCTTCACTCTGGAAATACGGTGTAATAACACTTTATTATTTCTTGATTATAAATACACATTTGTAAATTATTTTAGATTCTTAAAATTAAAAAAATTACAAATCAAGAATTGTGTATCAGTATGTGGAGTTTGTGGATTACAAGAATGTCCAGAAAAAAGCTATTAATTTTTTTAGAAAGGTCATGCTGACAGAAATTTGCCAATGCAATGAATCTAAACCTTATTTTATATAGCTTCTGTTTTCTAGTCACCTAGATCTGAAATTCACTGAATTTTTTTTAGAGTTGGAAAGGACCATAGAGATCATCTAAGAAGCAATACAAAACATTTTAAAACATAGATTCTGGACCACCATATAGATGCCACCAATTTACAGTAAATCTACTTCCAAAAGATTCACTATCTTTCTTTTTAGTCTGTGTAGTTCCTGTTTTGGGGATAGATGTTTTTATTCCCCTCTTGATGTTTATGTACCTGTTCTGTAACAGTATTTAAAGTGTCATTACTCTAATCCATTGACTTGAATGGTGTTACTCTTTTAATGGAATTATTCCTGGTCTTATTCCTACACAGCTATAGTCTGTAAAGCCTATATGATCTCTCTTCATCTATAATCTAAAGAAATCTTTATAGTAATAATGCATAATTAGAAACAAAAAAAACAAAACGATTTGTGGGGGACAGAACGAAATCATACTATACAAACATAGCAAATAAGAAGGCTTGAATGAGTAATCAACTTGAAATCAAAATTACATAGCTGCAGGAGGCATGAGTCTACGTTCCTGGATACACTACCCTTGCTTTGCACTCTTCCAAGCATGCCAAAGTAGCCATAAACCCGGCAGGTGTAGCTGAGTTTATAACTGCTTTACATCACTGAACAGCATTTGGAGCACTTTGGCACATCTGCCCCTTATCTGATGCAAATTGATGAAGGAAGTGAAATTTCATAGAAATGTCTCAGACGTGGGAAGATCAGACCCACAGTTGACATAAATCCTTTGCTAGTGTAAATCATTAGTTCAGTGGAGCTGGACTGACTTACATATGACTTATATCAATTTCAGGTCTAGTCTTAGATCCTGGTTTGTGAAATTATGAATAGAGGCAATGTACTGATGACAGTCAACAGCAGTGTCTAGTAGGAAGATAACTCAAAAATATTTGTCACTTCTAGTCATTATTTTGTTAAATAATGACTGTCCTCATGAGCTGCCAAGACAAGGTGAGCTATGCCATGGAAACAAAACATAGCACATGGCATCACTGAAGGTTCTATTAAAATTGGTCATCTTTTTCTTTATCTCATCTTTAGGATTTTTGTTAGCAATAGCCAAAATGCATCATTGCAACCACACTTCATAGACATCCAGCAAAGAAAAGCCATTCAAACTTAAATTCCTGCTAGGCTATTTTTTGCTCAGCATAGTGTTCTGAAACACTATTTTGCAAATGTTGTTAGTTTTGCTTTCATGTTTTTGTTGCTCAACTTAGACTATAGTACTCACAGTATTTACATAATACCTGACCTTTTTTACTGTTCACATTTAACATCTTTGTTGAGACATTTTCATTGGTTTTGGTTCTTTTTATATGCCTTCCTGATAAACAATATTTTATTGATTCAGCTGCAGATTTTAGTGCCTCAAAATGTACAGCTGTAGAATATGTGTTGCAGTTTGTAGTCTGATGTTCCAATTAGATATTTTACAGATCCAGCTGCACACTTTGATGATCCAGTTGGATTCTTGATTTTCAATAAAATTGGTAGTCACACTGTGTTCTATGTTAATTAAACTGATCACAATATTTTGATGCTCCGTTTGAGGAACCAAACTAAAAAGCCCAAACCTAAAACCTGAGATTTCTTTTTTCACAATACAGAAAACTCTGCTGAAGGTTTTAGGTAAGTTGAGCAGTTTTTCTTAGTTATAATGAAAATACAATAACAACAGAGATCACTTTGTCATCAATATGTTTGGAGGCATCTGGATTCAAGCAGGCTCTCTAGTGTTCTGCACTTTGCCAAGCATTTTTTAGGCAAATCAGGCTACCAGAAGACTTTCTAGTCTTTCTTAAGCACAGAATTAATAAGACTTCTAAATTTATTTAACATATCCGGAGTTATTAAGAGTGTCTCTTCAATATTCCACTAATGGAGAAAATTCACTTTTATGTTTAGGAATTCCATTCTGTTGGGATGCTGTGCACTATAACAGTGGTCCAAGGCTTGTTTTTTAAGAATTACCGCACCTTAAAATGGAATATATGTTTGCTGTTTGCTGTGTTTTTTTACAATTCACATAGAGACATCATCAGTGTAACTGTTGTATGAGAAATATATATAAAGATAGAAAAGGAAACAAGAGATGTGAACATTTCCATGCTTTGTTCACTCTTAAGAATGGATCGAGTATATCCATTTCAGCTCCAGAAAATTGTTTCTTAATAAAAAGAAACAAATCTCTACAGTCCTTTTCTGCTCCTGAAATATATTGCAGTCTGCAATAGTCCTTTACTTCACTCTGTCTATTAGACCAGTAAAAATGTTTATCAAACTAATCATAGATTTGCTATAGCCCTAGACAATCTGCAGAAGGGTAGATGGGCTTTTGCTCAATACTTAGAACAGGTAACTCATGGATCTCCGTTGGCAAACCGACTTTCCTCATGTTGATCTCCCTCTACACACACCTGTTTTCAAAGAGTTCCTTTCATATACTCTAAGCAAAGATTATGAAATAGATTAGCAAGAATAATTTTATGAAGTGACATGCATCAGGTGTAGCCACTTATCTTATAATCTTTTTCTTACTGTCTCCCTAAAAGAATGAAAATCATTCTTTTAGGGAGACTTCTTTTCCTTTCTAATATCTTCCCAAAATTCTTTCCTCCATATCCTTGATGCTCAGGTTTTCACTGAACATTTCTGCCACTGTAACTTATGAAATTCGCACAGTTATCACTATAATTTACCACTCCACATAGTTGGCTGTCAGTTTTCTTACTTTGAGGGGCTTTTTATACTTTCTTGCTATCTTGTCAGTACTGCTGTTTCTTTCACAGCAATGATTATTACTGCTTCACCTGGGATTATGACTCTTTTGATAAGAAATATCCAACTCCCTTCACCTTAAGCATACTTATAATTTACTGTGGTTTCTGTTGTGCACTTGGCTGGACAACCTGAGGTTCAGATTTACTTTTTTACCAACACAGGGCTTTATGGCTCCAGAAGCTTTGCTGATCCACACAAATTCTGGGTATTATAAGACTTTTGAGATGAAAGCTAAGCTTGTGTCTGATTAGTTTGTTTTTTTTTTTTCCTATTTTTTTTTTTTTACACATAGTGACGTTTCTAGTTTTCTTTCCTGTTTTCTGTTCCTGAAAACTGGTTTCTAAATTCTTATAGGGAAGGCAGGCTTTGTATTTATTTCTTCAATTGTTATGAGTTCCTTAAAGTTCTTGCTTTCATTTTTGTCACAGTACAGAACTACCTAAAAGGTGAAAAAATAAGCAATGCATTGTTGACCACTGGTTCTTCCTTTTTATAGTATGAAAATATATATTTAATAGATATTTTCCTAAAGCTCATTCTGCAGGTTCCTTAATTACTGGTGGTACAATGCCAGAGCAATACTGAACTTGCTAAATAAAGCTTTCCCTATGTAGATTGTAATATAAAAAGTTCATGTGGGAATAAGGTGCTGAAAACAGCTAGGTTTTGTCCCTCCTGCCTGGACAGTTAAAAAGCTACTTTACAGTCTTTTGTTGCCTTGTGCCAATTGTACAGACTTTCAGCAGGCATAAAAAAACTACTTAGATATGAAACTTCTTCTAAAGGTGGATGCAGTTTGTCAAAGATGGCAATTGCATCAAGTAGAGGCTCATGGGGTCTCGTTCGCTGCCTTGCCTCCATATTAGTTCAAGCAAATTTTCCATTTTTATCAGTTTTGGCTGCCTCTGGGTCTCCATTTCATCAGCTTCCAGATTTTTTTTTTTCAGGCCACCTCCTGATTCTGTTTCTTCAGCTTTAATTCCAGTAGCTTCTGTTACACTGTGATTTGTGGTAACAGCCCTCAGGTATCCAGATTGCTACTGACTGGGTCAGCCTTGGGCTGCCCATCTGGGACTGAATTTGTTTCAGCAACCTCTTTTTCCCCCTGGTCATGTTGCTTCAGCTATGATATGAATTCCTTGAGGGTTTCTCCAATACAGTGTATGCTCCCCTCTAAAAGCTCTTCATGTTCACTTTTGCTAAATTCTCAAAAAGCTCACAACAGGCTAGCTTGCCTTATTCGATGGGCTTACAGTATCTGCTCCCTGGTTTATAGTGTTCTTTATACAACCTTACTCTCAGACAGTATACAGATGTGCAAAAACAAAGTGGATTCTTCAGCTGAACAAATTGAAACCTTTACCATGGCTTTCCTCTGCAAAATTCCACCTCATTCTCTGAAAGAGGCATATGCTTGCGCTTAATGCTAGCAATTTCTCTACTAGAACAGAAAAGCAAATTCTCAACAGTGTCAGTGACAGACCATGATTCAAACAGATAAAAGAGATAAATTTCATTATCAATGTCATTAGGCCCACCATAAATGTCAAAAGGTTCATTCTTACCTATGTACAGTGGTAGTCTGTGGCTTTCCAGCTGCAGGAAGCTCCCCAGAACCCTCACACCAGAACTCATTATATCACTTTCATCAGGATAGTCCTGGCCTGGAGGCTGGCAGATGACATTCTGAAGATAACACAACAATGTGGTCTTGGATCCAGCTCCATGACCCAGTCTTTAGACTGAAATCCCTGAAGATCTGTTGCAACTGCAGCCAGGGCTGCTCTGAAACGTGTAGAACATGACTTCTTGTTCTCAGATGAGCTAAGAATGTGATTCATACTGCTTTTCTTAAATACCAGACAGTTTCCACATGCTTTCTGTTTTCTCTCTGAATTCATCTAACCTTCAGCATCAAGAAGTAATCCCTCGTGTAATAAATGGCAAATAGCAGGAAAAAAATATCATTGAGTTTACTGATGTACTGATGTTGAGAATGGAGACTTCTGAACACTTCAATCTTTGGTTATAGGAAAATAACAGTTTGTTGAGGATGAAACAGATATTTTGTAAAAAACATCACTCCCTGACTGATCCATAACGAGTGATTTGGTTTTAGGTCCTGCCAAAATTTTCTTCCTTTCTCTTGCATTTTGACCCTAGATAGAGACCAAAATGAGAGAAAGAGAGAGGAGGATGATGATGATGGTGATGATGCAGGACTTTCTGCCAGGACTCGCTTTGCAGTTGGACTCTGTTTAGTTCTTTCTCAGCAAACAAATTTTTAGGGATGCTTCATTCAGCCCCTGTCCCCTCGAAGGTGTTCATCATCCACATTAGGGAAAACATTTCAGGAGTCAGTGCACACAGAAGTGAAGTGAGTCAAGCATGCATGCTATGGTAAGAACAGCAGGTTTATTTTCCTGCTCCAGATTGGTTTGATCAGATGCTAGTCTGCTCAATAGCTGCCCCAAAGAAGCCCTGATCACATGATTTTTAAAATCTTATATTCTCTTTTCACCTTCCCAAGATAAAAACGCATGCCTGTGTGCTCTTTCCTCATTGGATCTGGTTTTGCTGATTTTACAACCTTACTTGGCAATTTTGGGTTCAGTGTTTTTTCATCCTTCACTCCAGGACAAGATCTAGTCTGTGGCAAGTATTGATATTGTTTCTTTATTATCTATGTGGATTAGTTTGATTTTTCAGTCAGTGCACCTTAGGAAGGAAGAGAAGGAACACCAACAAATAGCAATAAGACAGAGTGCCAATAGCTTTAAATGGAATTCCCAAGGTGTAAGTAAACTTTGAGATGTCAGCTACATCCAGTAAAGTCTGCACATTGATTACATGTCTTGTAAATGTGGGATAAGTATAGAGTAAAGGTTAACAGATTAAACATGTAGTTTAATCAGCAAATTATGCAAATGAACACAAATGAAATATACCATTCAACTGTTAAGATCAGTAAAGCATGCAACTCTATTAGTGAAGCATTTGAGTGCTGGCCATCTTAAATGTATACCCAATTTATTAGACTTTAAGAAAATTCAGTGGCTGGAGGAAACACTTAAAAGAGTTTATCAGCCAAATGCCTGGGTTGACCAACATTTATTGTAATGTAGCTATCTAAAATATGGTGAAGGTAATTAGTAAAATTGGTAAAAATTAACAACAGCAATAACACAACTGCATCTAAAGCATTTTTCTCCATCACTGGAGGTTGAAGATCAATTAGTAAGTGATGAGATAATATGACTACTTGAAATATGCTGATCAATGATGTGGAATTACAGACACTCAACAACTACTGTACAAGGCTGAGGTAGCAAGTTCCCTCCCAGCTCCTTATCTAGGTCATCACTTAAGTACATCCATAACTTTAAGTGTAGGAGTAGTATTATAGAAGTCTTTGGCTTGCCTGTTTTCCTGCTGATGCTATGGAAGTAGAGACCTGAGATCAGAGCTCAGTTGTGCTAATTACATTTCATAGATTTTAAAAAAGACAGCCTATGAAAGACTAGCAATCTAGAGAGACAAAGATTGGGGAAAAAAGAGTTATTATTCTCTCCTCTTTATCTTTCTTCTTGTTTTTTTCTTTTTTTTCTTCATAATTACAGTAATTAGGTGAAAAATTCTGGATTATATCCCAGATATCATTACACATATGAATGGGCTTCAGAAGTTCACAGTGTTAACACCAATGAATAGTGTTAATACCAAGGAAGAACTGTTTATACACTTAGAAATAATAACCAAAATTTGCAAAGAAATAGTTAGAATTCTTAGTTAGATTAAATGTCATGAAACAGACCATTTTTGTCTCTCTGTTTGCCTTTTTTGCAATATTTAAGACACTGCAACAGGATTTTGCATGTTGGCAAGTAAATTACTTTCTTTTATTTAATGCAATCAAGGAGAATTATTTTACAGGCTGAACTTGCATTGGTGTTTCATTTTGGATCAGAAATGTGGGTTTTGATTAATTTCTCAAGGGTTCACACTCGTTTTGATTTGGTTCCTATGAGAGAAACTGTTGGAGTACATAGTTGGATTTCTTTCAGATGAAGTTGTTGGAGGATGTCCTTCCGGAACACACCTAATGCTTTCCAGCAGATGAGAGCATTCTGTCTCAGGGGCCAGACTAATGCTAGTTTTTACTCAAGTAAAAGAAAAGGGGAAGGGGGGAACCCACCCTATATGGGCATTGTGTAAACATTAGGTTCTCAGCACCAATTCTTTGGCTTTAGAGATATCTTGTATTAGTCTTTCCTTCTTTCTAATATAAGTATAATTACAGTGTACCAAAGTTTAATGTCCCTGCTGGTGTGCACACTCCTAGAACTATAATAACCACTTATCTCCATATATTGGGATCTCTGAGCTTGATGCCAACCAGTGCCTCCATACTGATGGTGAAATAGGGAAAAAAATGTTTTGTTTATTTTGTTTTGCTTTAGTTTGATTTGCTTTTTTTTTCCCCCTTTTTTTTGGTTGGAATATGTTCTGACAACTTTATATCTGCTAGGGAGCCTTCTGTGCAAAGGAAGCCAACACCATCAGGCTAATATAGCATTATAGATATCCATACTTCTGGATAGATGTAGATTTCTTCAATGCTTGCAGAGGACTGCAAGTAGCTGCTAAAAGCAGTTGCGATGCTTTTTCTTGCCTTTCCCATTCACCTTCCCCTCTCCCTCCTAGTTCTCCTTCTCTTCTGTTGTGAAATTTCAAACGTGAAAAATTATGCAACTTGGTCAAGGTTCTGTTGTACACAATGAACAAATGAAAGACTACCTATATGTAGGCACATACAACTGGTATAAATGTGTAAAGTATTATGTACTTTTCAATGCCTGACTGTTTCTAGTCAGGAATTTCTGTTTGATGAAACAACTGAAAGATGCAAGCACAACAGAAAAACAAATTTCAGTTTCCTATTGCAGTTATATTTTACTTATTAAAACAAAGAATTAGTTGCAGTCTTTACACTGCCCTTATCCTTCAACAGTGTTAATAAGTAAATGTTTGAGTTTTTTTTCCTTTCCTCTTTTTTACATAAGATGAAAAATATACCATTATTCCATACGAATACACAATCCCAAGTAGTTCCTAAAAATCACTAAGTCAGGTTTAATTCTTTTGTTAGGTAACCCCTTGTCAATATGTGCATTATAAGCAGAGAAATTAGATGTGAGCAAATGAAAAAAGACATGACTTTACGTGTTTTTTATTTATTTTTCAGGTAAAAAGGAGGGTATAGTGAGAATCAGGCTTTCAGAACTTTTAGGGGACTGGACAAAAGAGATGCTGGCACTTGCAAACATAACTCTTCTTTTCACGCTACTATACACGCTATTCACTATCATATGTGGTTCATGGGTTTATGTGGCAAAATTTTAGCAGCAGAGGGGAGGCTACAGGGTGACGTTTCTGAGGAGAGGCCAGGGGCTGTCCCATACCAGGTGGTTCCAGCCAGCTTCAATGGACCCCACTGCAGGGCACAGCTGAATCCCTCAGCCAAGATGATTGTACCTCAGGGAAAACATAGTTAAGAAAGAGTAAAAAAATGCCACAGAGGCAGAGAAGATGGAGGAAAAAAAACAGAGAAACAACAGAAAAAACACCAAGGTAAAGAGAGGAGGAGAAGGAGGTGTTCCATGACACTGGAGCAGAGATTGCCCTGCAGCAGAGGACAGACAAGGTGAAAAGTGTGAGTAGAAAGGAGTGGTAAAGGACCTGTTCTTGGCTGATCACAACCCCTCATTCCCTGTCCCTGTAGCGATGTAGGTAGAGGAGTCTGGTGTGAAGGACTGAAGCTGAGCCGGGTAAAGGAGAAGGAAAAGTGTTGTTTTAATGTTTTTATTTTTGTTTCCAACTACTTGAATTCATCATTATATATTTTTTTAACTGATAATACATTGTTAGTTTTCCTCAAATTGAGAATTTTTTTTCCCTGTCTTTATCTTGACCCATGAACTTTCTCATTCTTGTTCTTCCTATTTTGTCTCCCTATTTTGAGCATGCGTGGAGTAAGTGGGCAGCTGATGGGGGAATCTGGCTGTTAGTCAGGACTAACCCATGATGGGCTAGCTCAGAACTAGGCAACTAATACAGTAACACCACTTTACGTAACTATCTTGTAAATAACAGAGGCACGCATCCATACATTTATAAGCACACATTAATGGGTAATTAGTTTAACACTGAATGTTTATTGTAGGAGCACACAATATAATTTTATTTTGTATGAAGAAAATTAGATGATCATCACATTTTCATAACCTTCAGACTGTGCTGTTTATTCCAGGGTATGCATTAAAAATGTTTCCTCTGGAAGATAACTGGATTTTGCATCAGAATAATAAATAATTAAATAAATAAATAATGAACGTCAAGGACCACAGGAACCCAGAACTATGGATAAAGAAATATCTATCCATTATATACATTATTCTATAAGTATGCATAAAATAATTATAAAAGTATGTTCTTTACGTAGGTACAGATCACTTAGCTTTGGTGAAGAGTTTAATAGTTTATATTGGAGGTTTATATTGGAAGTTTATATTGGATCCATGACTCATATATATTTGTCTTCCTGTGTTGTCCCAAAACTCATGGGATCATTTATTCAGTGTGCAAGCCAATAACATGCAAATTCGAGGTATTAGCTATTTATTAGCAGTTCTGAGCAGAAAAGGGTGCTAGATGATATCTCCGCAAAACTAGCACACCCAGCATTTGAAATGTCATCCATTTATACCCTATAAATTAACATAATTAACATATTCATTGTTTATCAACTTTCTACTGGTGCTCATAATTCCTTATCTTGAAGCCGATTGGTGTAAAATGTCCTCATCTTCAATTAGAGGTACAGTGTCTCTTAATTTTTCTGCGCAGGATCAGTGGGTAAGGGTCTTCAAACAGAGGCGGGTATCCTAACCTCTAGAGGAGTGGTTTTCATATTATAATTCATCAACTCCAGTTTACAGACACATTTCATGCAGTATAGACAGGTTTCTTGGGCAATCAGCCCACTGAAGTTTCTGCTACCTGGTTTTAGGTCCACTTGTTCCTTCTATCCCATTGTTTTGTCACAAATCATTTAACCAAATGATTTACAGTCACAGAGGTTTTGATATCACCTGAAGACCTATATCAGGGCAAGGTTTCCAATAACCCTGTTTCTGTCTTCTGCCTTTGCTGTAGAAGTATCCAATTGCCTATCCAATGAAACAGTTCTAGCCCTCTCTTGCTGCCTCTTGAATAATTTATTACTTCTAGGAATGTTTATCTCCACTCTGCACCCTTCCACACCTAGCTTATAAAATCTGTCATGGTAAAAGAAAAGCAGACTAGACCGAATTCAGGGGAAAAAATATTTAATTTTAAATAGCAGAAAACACTGTTTAAAAATTAGAAATAAAATCTACATTCATCAATTATTACTGAAGATCCCTTTGAAGGGATCTTGCTTCTTTTGTTGTATTACATACTTTATTTCTCATCTCAAGATACCCATGGTATACTCTTGTTTTGAATAGGAGACCTTAGGTAATTTTTCAACCATCTATTGACATGCTCTAGTGTGCAGGAAAACGGAGAAAGGGGTAAGTATGAAAAAGTGACAGCACCATTATCATCTTAATTGCTGGGGTTAGTTAGCGATGCTTATGAGATGATTTGTGTCTTAAATGTCAGGGAGGAAACATTCAGAAAGAAAAATCTTTTTAACATAAAATAATGAGAGAAGAATACACCAAGAAGGACAAAACAGTAGTTTCACCTTGGTACAGGTTCAAATGGAAAGAAGAATTCTCTGAAGATCTAGACTGAGGTCAACCTGATCCTTTATGTATGAAGTTAGAGATAAAACTGAAAGCCATCAAATGATTATTTTCAACTCAGACAAAATTTAAACTGTCAGAATATACGCAAATATGTGCATGCATGCATATATACACATACATACGTATATGTAGATGTGATAAAAAGGGTTTTCAGTACAGAAATGGTAATTTTTCAGGTTTTGAACTTTTAGAAATGATTTCAAGAAGTCTGAAAATATAAGCCTAGTTCTTGATCAGGTCTTCAGTGAACTGTTAACCAAAACCAAAATGGTTCCATCTGGTTTTCTCCCTTATCACCCTTGTAACTGCCTTGTCCTATGCATGGAATTTACTCTGTTCAGTCCTTCCAAATTATTTCTGTCTGCCTTTTTCCCCAATTTCATCCAGTCCACTGATATCTTGGGTTTTATTTTTTTGGGTCAGTCCAAGGCAAAACCTAACCTGCAAGATGCCATTCTTTGAGGCACCAAAGAGAACAAGCTGACAGCATTTACAGAATCACAGAATCACAGAATCTTAGTGGTTGGAAGGGACCTTTGAGATCATCCAGTCCAACCACATAAAAAAAAAAAACAACAAAAAAACCACAACAACAAAACAAAAACAAACCACAAAAACAACAAACAACAAAAAAAACCCACACAAAAACAAACAAACA
>JAOTQQ010000001.1:171579539-171613705 GCA_026546715.1 Gallinago undulata
GTGACTGCAGGGGGGCCGGACTAGATGACCTTTGAAGGTCCCTTCTAGCCCAGATGATTCTATGATTCTATGATTCTATGCATGTAGTATAGATTTGCTACAACCTAAGATTTAAAGAATATTCTAAAGAAGGGGAATTTAAAGCTTGCCTGGCATTTCTTAATATTTATATTTTCTATTATGAGAGAAATGGAGGAGAAGATATCTTCAGGGCTGAAGGAACAGTGAACACTTTGATAAAAAATTCAATGGGAGAAATAGAAATGGTTATAGGCACCTATAGCACGCTTCTTTTTGTAGTTTGCTGTGTTCACTTAAGAGAAGTCACATTCTGCAGGTTTTCTCTGCTAACATCATCTTTGTTCTTTACTGTCAAAAGGCAGGATTATTCCATCTTTCTGAATGAAATTTCTTGAAATGAATTTGGAAAATGATTGTATTGGTAACAGTTATTACCTTTCAGGCTAGTCAAAATTCCCATAAAATTCCTATTTTATTTATAAGTAACCTATTGAAGGTTATGAAAAAAATGCCAAATCTTGTCTTATGGGTGCTGTTATTAGCTATGTTGCATCTTCTGTACCATTGACAAACTGGAACTCCTAGGTCTCCTTATAACAAACTTCACATGCCTGATTGAGTCTTACACACTCTAAGAATGTTTTTAATCTCCAAATTTATGAAATAAATGTATTTTTTTTTCTTGTATAGGAATTATTTTTTATTACCTATGGAATAACATAATAGAGATAAATTCTATGTGCTGTGATACATGCTGTCGTGCTTAAAACTCTTTTGCTTCAGGAAATTTTGCTGGTTGTAGCTGTCCTTCACTTCCTCTTCCTCCTGCAGATTCCTGGCAGACTACCTGTCTGTGGTTCAGATTATGTTATCTAGCCTTTTAGCCATTTCTTTATGACATACTGCACAATGCTTATTTCTTCTATGTTCATTCCTTCCAAAACAATTTCAGAAAGTCCTTTCAAAATTTGTACTCCTCCATCCAGGAGCCTGGTGACCCTCACACTAAGATTTTGTGCTAATAGAAACTCACGGAGAGACCAGTTTGCCCCATGAGTTCTTGCTGTCTATAGGATTACACCTTTTATTGTCATCATAACCTTTGTATTGATTAGGAGAGCTTTGAATACTGGCATTACAGATGTCTCACTTTTTAATTACATTAATAAATTTAAGGTAGTCTTGAGACGTAAAGGAAAACATACAATATATTATTGAAAAAAATCACTGTCTTTACTGTAAGTGTAAAAACTATCTTAAGTATGTGACTCCAGGTGTGTCTGACAGCTAAAACAGCAAATAACTATCATTCATATAATTCTGTTATGCCAACTAGAGTGTTTGATTTCATAAATAATACCTTGAGGTAGTTTGATCTGAAACAGGTAAAAACTATGCAGTTGGTTGATGCTGAATTTCTCACATTTTTCAAATTTCTAACCTCCATGGCATTCCCTGCAATCTCTTGGATTTCTGCATGAAATAGCCTCATGCCTCACGTATTCCTCCTCCTCTATCCTTGCAGTACCAATGGGAAATACTTGGAAAGCAAGTGCTTCAGTCTGTGTTCAACTAAATATATACTTCATTCAACCTGTCTCCTCAGGGGATTTTCAGCCTGGTTGTAAAAAGTGAAGCTCTTTGGAAGAAATGTTGTTAAGTATAAAAATGAGTTACTTAAAACTTTTTTATTTTTGTCCTCTGACTATACTCAAAAAATAACTGTTGCTGAAGATGTGTTGACTGCCTCCTCCACCTGCTATTCCAGACCATTACTAAGTGTAGTTTCCATGGACAATAGAAAATTAAGAGAAAATGGGTGGGTGTGGTTGGGAGGAAGACTCAACAATTGCTTTTTTTTTCCCCACGTAAAGAACTTTGGCTAAAAATTGCAGGAGCATTTTAGTCTGCCACAAATAAGAAAAACTCACCCCCAGAGATCCACACTGTATATTAGGCAGTGTGTTCAGAGAACATAAGATAACAGTAAGTAATTCTTTTTCCCCTCAGGATATTTTTTTCTCAAATTTCTGTAAAAAGTGAGATCATCATAGTGTTTCAGCATTATTCAGCCAGCTTGCAATATTGTTTCAGGAATGTCTCTTGAGCTTCAACTATATTTATTTATTTATTCTCCACTGTTATGGCTGGATTTTGAACTTGCCTAAATTGAAACTTCTACAGTGAGTTTGGCTGAGCAATTCAATCATCGTAGTTAATTTTAGGATATGTATCACAATACATATTCAGAAATTTATAGAAGTGAGTCTTAAATTCATTAACTAGTTTTCTTAGTATGCTGTGCTGCAAAAATTCAGCTCAAGTATTTTAAATAATGTGCAATAATTCACAACTTTAAAATCAATAGCTATAATTTATACTTATACATTTTTCCTTCTCAATGCACTTAAACGTAATGTCTTAATCCCATTCTGTCTTTTTGCTAATAATGGACTAAGTTATATCATCAAACAAGAGTTTATATAATTGTCATCAATTTATTTCTTCATTATTCCTATTTCTGCACTAGTGGCATCAAAACCGGGCGACATAGCATTCCAAGTTTAGCAAATGACACAAATAAATGCTTTACCAAAATACACAATATTGTTGCAATGCTATGTTTTTTTATATCTTCTGTAATAACATCTTATTACCATAGAAAAATGATCTAAAAGAAGTATCTAAGCCAGTGGTTATTAAGATGTAGATTTTATATTAGTGTAGGGTTGCATAAAAGTAAAGGACTGTAAATATGCTGTTTTGCTCCTCACGTGCATATGGCAGAAATGATTTCTTACATTCAAACATACTGCAAAGATCCAAACTGCTTCCTCATTTTATCTAGCCACTCCACCAAGGGACCTATATAGAAAGCAAGAAAGAAAGAGCATGAGACAGTCTGAAAAAAAAAAACTCTAGAAAAGTGATGAACTCAAGAACATGTAGATCACCTCAGGAAGTATCTGCAGGTATTCACAGAAAGGCAATAAAGTCCTACAATATTGTTATGTTTCCCTGACTGAGGAATGAGGGATGTCATCTCTCCTTCCAAATTTAAAGGAGGGCTTAGGACGAAAATAGTCATTTGTCATTGTTTAACCCCCATCTAGCAACTAAGCTCAATGCAGCCGCTCAGTCACTCCCCCGATGAGATCCAGGAGAGAATCAGAAGAGTGAAAGTGAGAAAGTGCCCCGGTTTGAAGTAAAACTGAACCAACTAATAGTTAAGATAAAGACAGTTTAATATGTAAGGTAAAAGCCACGCATGCAAGCGAAGGAAAATAAGGAATTTACTCACCACTTAGCACTGACAGGTTCAGCCATCTATCAGTCTAAGCTAATAGTATTGCATGACACATTCCCAAATACTGAAAAAAATACTCTCCTGTTCCAATGTCTGTAGTAAATAGTCCTTTTTAAAAGGGTTCATAACTTTGGCTTATGTCTCCTTAAGGAGCTGTTATTTAAATAGAAGTCTATAGGGTTCATAAAGGTTAGCGTCAATGACTAAGCCTGTCAGTTTAGGATCTTCAGTTGACTTACACATTCACTTCTGTTGTTCTCTGAATTAAAGAGAACTGGGAGGAATATTCAGGCACAAAGCACTCACTTGGGAAGCTGAGGAAAAATTTATTGCAATAATAAGACTTAAAGTAACATACATTACAGTAGTGTCTCCTGATGTACCTCTGGCAAAGTGTCTACTTGCTATGGAAAGTCTTTTCCAACCTCTTTCTAGGTTAGGCAATAAAGGGAAAAAGCCACTAACTCTATAGGAGTGACTTTAATGACAGCATAGTGTCAGTAATGACTGTCATAATGACAGCAAGCAGTCAAAGGTATGGATCTAGGAAAAAGGTGCTACGTGAATTGAAAGCATTTTTTCACTATAAAAGGATTTGTAGAAGAGAAAAAAGTTAAGTCATTCATACATTTATTGCAAGATCTTTTAAAGAAAAAAAAATAAAATCTTTTACTACATTCCACTGTAGCAGAGGGGTAGTCATGATGATTTCAAGCACTTACTACCATGTATCTATTAATACCTTTTACCGCCTTTTTAATTAAAACGTAACAGTACAGACTCCTCATGTATACTCATTGACTTATAGTAGGGTTACTTACCATTTAATCCAAAGTAACAGATAAGAAAACAAAAGTTTTAAGATAGGTGTTAGTACCTAAGGAGTCCATGTGATCATTCTAATTAGGACTTAGAGAACTCACCTGCATTATAAAACTTGTAACGGAGTGGTGGCTGAGAGTTGAAAGCAATGATCTTTCTGCCTCTGAAAATTATTTACAGGTCTCATATCTTATCATTTCTTGTTTCCCAGATAAATCCAACCAAACAACTAAATAATTTGAAAACTCTCATTTGACAGGAAGAAGAAAATGAGACTGTAATAGTTGTCTATTTTGCTTTAAATATTCTTCAGGAGGTTTTAGACCACTCTTTTTTTCCCCTAACCAGTGCACTCATTTCACTCAAAAATTCCTACGACTCTCCCAGTTTAGTTTCCTTGTACTGTTCCTGAAGAGAGATGTGGGTCAAGTTGCATCTGGAAATGAGGGTCCAGGTACTATAGCAGAACAGAGCAGAACAACGTGTATGACTTTGAGATGGGTGTATGCTATAGGACACCTGATCAGGAAGAACAAATGAATAAGAGCATATACAGACAGACAGGAGTAGCCTCATGTTCACAGGCCCTAGTCCTCATGGCAGAGTATAAGCACCCCACTATCTGGTGAAAGGACAGTACAGCTGGGCATAAGCAATCCGGGAGGTTCTTGGAGGTCATTGATCATCACTCAAGTGATGGAGGGACCGACAAGAAGAGGTGCCCTGCTTGACTTCATACTCACAAGGAAGGGCTTGTTGGGGATGTCAAGGTTGAAAGCAGCCTATGTTGCAGTGGCCATGGGATGGTGGAGTCCAGGATCCTGAGAGCAGGGAGAATGGTAAAGAGCAAGCTCCCAACTCTGTAAAGCAAGAGAGCAGACTTTAGCCTGCTCAAAGGTCTGCTTGAAAGACTCCCATGGGATAAGGCTCTGGAAGGAAGAGGCACTCAAGAAAGCTGCTTAGTATTCAAAGGTCACCTCCTCCAAACTCAAGACTGGTCCATCCAAACAAAGAAGGCGTAATCCCCTTTACTAAGCACTGGTGAGGCCACACCTGGATTCTTATGTCCAGTCCTGGGTTACCCAATACAAGAGAAACATTGGCACACTGGAGAGAGTCCAAAGAAGTGCTGCAAAGATGATGAAGGCACTGGAGCACCTTTCTTACGAGGAACATCTGAGAGAACTGGGACTGTTTAGCTTGGAGAAGAGAAGGCTCAGCAGAGATCATATCAATGTACATAAATACCTGAACGGATGGTGTAAAGGAGATGGACCCAGGCTTTTTGCAGTGGTGTTCGGTGACAGCACCAGAGACAATGGGCACAAAATGAAACACAGGACGCTCCGCCAGAATGTTATGAAACACTTTTTTACTTTGAGGTCAACTGATAATTGTCACAGGTTGTCCAGAGAGGTTGTGGATTCTCCCACCTCAGAGATATTCAAAAGCTGTTTAGACATGGCTGTGGGCCTCCAGGCGGCCCTGCTTGAGCATGGGTGGGGTGGACAAGATGGCTTCCAGCAGTCCCTTTCAAACTCAGCCATTCTATGATTCTATAACTCTTCTATCCTTAAAGGAGGATTGAAGGTAGTATGGAACAAGAACACAGTCTCATTTCATTAACACTTTGTTCTTTCAGAAAAGCAGAAGCTCTCTGAGAGCTAGAAAACTGGAATTTCCACTGCTCCCACATAGGACTCATCATGGGAACATGTCCATGTCAGCCCTTGAGTTCAACCACCTACCCCCATGATCATGCTAACAGAGAATGGACAGGTGTCTGCAATGAAGCGGGTTACTTCCTTTTAAAAAGAAGAAAAAATATACTTAATTCCAGACAATAATCTTATTGGTGATGGAGGTGAGGCTTTGATTGATTCAAAAGCTGTCAAGTCAAGGATTCCTTCTGCATTATATTACCCCTCAAGATATTGACTAAGCCCTTTGCTGTCACAATAGTGAAAAATAATAATGAGAAGGACAAGGATCTGTTCCCTTTTCTTCTTACGGGAGAAAGGCTATATCTCATTTTTTACCTTTTATTTGCTGGATTTCTCATTTTATAGTTAAAAATATATGGAACTTTCTAAAATAGGCTTTTAATGTTCCCTTATTTAATAAAAAGAAAATGTCATTTATAATTTAGTTATATAACACTGTAACTATGCATATTGTTCTAAGAAAGTTTGAAAGTGCTCGGCATTAAATAAGAAATCCCTAAGTCTTAAAAATCTAGAGTGCTTAAAATAAAGAAACTCTGAAATTGAATCTTATGCTGCTATTTATTAGATGAGTGCTAGCTTACTGTGTACTCTAATAACAGTCTAAACCAGACTGTTTCAGAAATAAAATTTTGTGAATCCCTTGATTTTCACTCCATGAACTGATTTACTGTGAAAATGAAGAATTTCACTCACTTATCTAAATAAAGCTTCTGAAATATAATATTTTATCTGTTTCTCCCATGTAGAATATGATTTATTTCAATGTTAATAAAACATTTCCTAGTACTTGTGTGTATATAGATATATCTAATGTTATTTTGAAACTATGATCTAATTAAATATTATTTATATGCTATCATCTGTTGTTTGTTAATTATATGTTCTGTATTAATCTGATATCATCATCTTTTATACTATACAAATAAAGTTATGCTAATGTTGCTAAATTCTACTTTGACGACATTAAAGGAATTACTAATTTCATACTTTGCTTTTCTGTCTTATAAGGTATCACTATGCAGGAAATATGTTGATATAGGCAAAAAAAGAAAAGCATCAAATGAAACGTATCCAAATGCAAGGCTTCTATTGCAACAGACAAAACAGCTGAATTTATTTTGGGCCAATATGGATCAATAGATGAGCAAAGTTTTTAAGGCTGAACTGAGATTGAAGCTGTGTAAAGCAGCAGAATTGAGGCTGTCTGGAGTTTGTAGACAGTAAAACCATCACATTCAGGGTCGTACATGTAAGTATATATGTTTATATACAGATGCAGTGTCAGTGTTATTCAAAAGTTATTGGGAACATTTTCATCATTGCACTTCATAACCTTAATAACTCTATTTGGGACATTTTTTCTATCAAAACAGAATCAGTTTCTTCAACCTCTTATAAATCTTTAATACCTGCCACTTTCAAGTATAGCTACTGTATTTCTTGCTTTGGTATGATAACCAGTATTATATACACTACTCAATGTGACATATAAGTACTGCAGTATACAACCATAGTTATATCACCTTGCTGGATTTATATACTATTTCTTTAACAACACAGTCTATCATCTTCACCTTGTTCACTGTAACCTTGATACTGGATACAGGTACTGATAGCAATAAAACTCATGTCTTGTCTATATCAGTATGCCAAAGATTTGCCCTTTTAGCACCTACTGATTATTTTTTTTTGCTTGGCTTTCTTCTGCATGGGGGAGAGAGAAAAAGTGAGAAAACGTGTGGGTTGAGATAAAGGCAGTTTAATAAGTAAAGTAAAAGCCACGCATGCAAACAAAGTAAAGCAAGGAATTCACAGAATCACAGAACAACAGAATCATCATGGTTGGAAGGGACCTCTGAGATCATTGAGTCCAACCAACCAAAAAAAAAAACAAAAAACAAACCACACAAAACACCCTACCACATTACCACATCACACCCACCCACAAACCAATAATCTTGGGCACTAGAGCATGCCCTGAAGAGCCATGTTTCTTAAATACCTGAAGGGATGGTGACTCCACCACCTCCCTGGGCAGCCTGTTCCACCTAACCACCCTCTCAGTAAAGAAATTCTTCCTAATATCTAATCTAAACCTCCCCTGCCGCAACTTTAGACCATTTCCTCTTGTACTGTCATTATTCTCTTGAGAGAAGAGGCCAACACCCATCTTCCTACAACCTCTTTTCAGGTAGTTGTAGTGGCCTTCTTGGCCACCTGAGCACACTGCTGGCTCATGTTAAACTGGCTGTCCACCAAAACCTCCAAGTCCTTTTCTGCTGGGAAGCTTTCCAGCCAGTCTTCCCCAAGCCTGTAGCGTTGCCTGGCATTGTTGTGACCGAAATGCAGGACCCAGCACTTGGCCTTATTAAACCTCATCCCATTGCCCTTGGCTTATTGATCCAACCCGTCCCGATCCCTCTGTAGAGCCTTCCGACCCTCAAGCAGATCAACACTCCCACCTAGTTTGGTGTCATCTGCAAACTTACTGAGGGTGTACTCAATCCCCTTATCTAGATCATCAATAAAAATATTAAACAAGACTTGCCCCAACTCTGAGTCCTGAGGGACACCACTGGTGACCGGCTGCCAACTGGATTTCACCCCATTAATCACAACTCTCTGGGCATGGCCATCCAGACAGTTTTTTATCCAGTGAAGAGTACACTTGTCTATGCCGTGTTTTGCCAGTTCCTCCAGGAGAACACTTTGGGGGATGGTGTCAAAAGCCTTGCAAAAGTCCAGGTACGCAACGTCCACAGCCTTCCCTGCATTGAGAAGGTGGGGTCACATGATCATAGAAAGAGATCAAGTTGGTTAAGCAGGACTTTCCTTTCATAAACCCATGCTGGCTGGCCCTGTTCCCTTGCCAGCCCTGCACTTGACGTGAGAGCTCACTCAAGATGATCCTCTCCATGATCTTTCCCAGTACCGAGGTCAGGCTGACAGGCCTATAGTTTACTGAATCCTCCTTCTGGCCCTTCTGGTAGATTGGCGTCAGATTGGCCACCCTCCAGTCATCTGGTACCTCTCCTGTTGACCAGGATGGTTGATAGATAATGGAGAGGGGCTTGGTGAGCTCTCCCACCAGCTTCCTGAGTCCCTTTGGGTGAATCCCATCCAGCCCCATGGACTTATGCATGTCCAGTTGCATAAGCAAATAATTAACTACTTCCTCCTGGATTACAGGGGAGTTGTTCTGTTCTCCGGCCTTATCTTCCAGCCCAAGAAGATGAGCACCCTGGGGGTAGCTGGTCTGACTATTAAAGACAGAGGCAAAGAAGGCATTAAGTATCTCAGCCTTCTCCTCATCCTTGGTCGCAATGTTTCCTCCCCATCCAGTAAGGGATGGACATTCTCCCTGACTCTCTTTTTGTTGCCGTATTTGTAGAAAACTTTTTTGTTGTCCCTTATATTAATGGTCAGGTTGAGTTCCAGCTGGGCTTTTGCCTTCCTAATTTTTTCTCTGTATAAACTAACAAGATCTCTGTACTCCTCCTGAGGTACCTGTCCCCTCATCCAAAGGTGGTAAACCCTCCTTTTTTCCTTAAGTCCCATCAAGAGCTCTTTGTTCATCCAGGCTGGCCATTTTCCCCGCCCTTTAATTTTGTGCATCATGGGGACAGCTTGCTCCTGGGCCTTTAGGATTTCCTTCTTGAAGAGCGTCCAGCCTTCCTGGACTCCTTTGCCCTGCAGGATTATCTCCCAAGGGACTCTCTCAACCAGGGTTCTGAACAGGCTAAAGTCCGCTCTCCAGTTTTGTTAACTCCCTTCCTTACCTCACTAAGAATTGAAAACTTAACCATTTCATGATCACTAAGCCCAAGATGGCCTCCAACCTCCACATCTTCCACTAGCCCCTCTTTGCTTGTGAAAAGTAGGTCCAACGAGGCACATCCCCTGGTAGGCTCACCTACAGGTTGCGTCAGGAAGTTATCCTCCATACACTCAAGGAACCTCCTAGCCTGTCTGCTCTCTGCTGTGTTATATTTCCAGCAGATATCCCATAGGTTGAAGTCCCCAACCAGAACAAGAGCGGGAGATTGCGAGACTGCAGCCAGCCACTTATAGAATGCTTCATCGACCTGCTCATCTTGGTTGGGTGGTCTATAGCAGACTCCCAGCACAAAATCACCCTTGTTAGCCTTCCCTGTCACCCTTACCCGTAAACACTCAACTTCATTGTCTCTGGAGTTTATCTCTATACAGTCAAAACACTCCCTAATGTACAGAGCCACATACCCCGCTTCCTTCCTTGCCTATTCCTTCTGAAGAGCTTATAACCATTCATTGCAGCATTCCAGCCGTGACCGTCATCCCACCATGTTTCCGTGATGTCCTGCCGCACAATGGCTTCTAGCTTATCCTGGGTTTTGCCCATGCTACATACATTAGCATAGGTGCACTTGACCTCGGTTATTGATTTCACCCCCATCCTTGGCCCTTTACCCTCAGGCTCATTACCAGCAGGCCTGGTTTTATCCCCTTTCCCCTTCACTTCTAGTTTAAAGCTCTGTCCATGTATGCCATATAATTAGCCTTTATTTTCAGTTTCTCTTTGGATTTTCCAGCAAAATGATGGCTGTACTTCTATAGTGGTAATTTAGTCTATTTCAACCAATTAACTAGTTTGGACCAATATGATGAAATTCATTTCTGTACAAAAGTTAAGCATGTTTTGCATATTTCCCAAAGTCTGATTGTCTAAATGTGTCAGATATTTTTGTCTCTGGATTCAAATTGCACTTCTGTTCATATCCCCATTTTTTTCTTGGTATATACTCCTCAAAAATCCTGAAAAACCTCAAGTTCATTATAATACTGAGTCAATATATTTGTATCAGGAGGAATTCATACATCGATATCTATGAACTCATTCTATAGATTGATTAAAACACTCACCATTTTCCTTGTACCTTCCTCTGGTGTACCAGGTGGAAGCTGGACTATGGCACTGTAACTAATTTATTTTTCTTTTCAAATAAAGCTGAACATTTCACAAAGTTCAGATCAGATCAGATAGTAAAGCCAAATCCGGAAATCTGTCTGGAAACTTTGTAATTTCATAGCCCCAGTTTTGCAAAGAGTATTGAACTACAGACTGTCTTGAGGAGCACCACTGAAATAAAGCTTTAATGGAATCAAGGAGCAAGCCAGCTAATTATCTAAACATAGAAGTTACCCTAAATATGCAGTGTTGTCTCAAAATTACACTATAAGATTAGGACAGTTTGATTTCAGACAACATGATGCTTATTATAAGAAATAATACAATCTGTTTCTTCTAGATATCTCTTTTCATATACAAAGTATTACTGATGATTTTTTTTGTCAGGTTTTCAGTTTATTTCCATACTGTTTGTGTTAATATTTAAATACTGAGCCATTTCTTACCCAATGCAAGTCAAATATTAATATTATTCTTATCCTCATGCAAATAATGAAAATTATGCAGTGATAGCCTGTATTTTCATTCTATTTTTACAAATAATAAAAAAAAAGGAACACTGATTTAAACACGTGCACTTCTGATTTTGTTAGACTAAATAGGGAGTGATTGGATTATGTTGCTTTCCTTTCTTTTCACATACAATTAGCATCTGCTCTTACTAGAACCTTCTTTTTTCTTAACTGATTTGTATGTCCTATTATTCTTATTGAAAATGCTCTGTGATACTTGATCCTTATTGTTCATTTATGCATACTTAATGTTTAGGTTTCTCAAGTATCATTATAATATACCAATCTTTTGCCCCCTTCTCTTTTCATTGTTTTCTTTTGCTTTCTTGATTGCTCATGAAAATGTTCTTTACTGATGGTCTAGAGATAAAGATACATTCTTTGTGACACTCTAGGACAAGGTCAATCAATTGTAATGAGATAACTTCAATTTTTTCCATAGAACTGAGTCATGAAAATAATTTATGCAACTTTACTTGATTAGGGACAGTTTGCTGTATGAAAGACTTTAAGTATCTTGATTGCATACTCCATTATGCCCTCCAAATGTATAATGTTCTGCCTCATGGCATCTACGAAAATGTGAGAGAGTTTTACACGTTTCAGGAACTGGGACCTTTCCCACTTTATTCCTGCCTCCTAGGGTTAGTGAGGCTGTCTTTGGAGAATAAGACAGGAAAAAAGTATGGTGGGGAGGAACAGAGTCACTGGGAAGATTTACTTCTATCCATCTAGTTCACGTTCAAGATGCGTTTGTTTGGGATTTTTTGTCAGCAATCTTTTTTCCACTCTTTCTTAACTGGATGATTTTGGAAATTCTAAATAGACATTTTTATTCAAAAATCCCTCAAGAGTTCAATTTTTAAGTTCTAGACTTAACTTGCCTCGCAATTCTGTTTCTTTTCTTTATAATTTTTTTTTTTTTTTTTTTTTTTTTTTTCCTAGAAACCTAATATCTCATTGAAATACTGAAGGAAGAATCTGTGTGAGAAACACAATGAGAATGGAGAGTGGATGAAGGATTGGATATGGAAGGCAATGTTTTTCTCCAGAAAAGGAAGTGGTGTACTTTTTAAGAAAACAAAGTTAAACTCAGAAGAATGGCATTCTATCGACTCTGAATTATTTCTGCATGTCACTATAAAAAGCAAAACCATTTTAAAAATCAAAAACATTTCTAATTATTTTCTATTTATTGAATATGTAGGCATGTTGGAATCATTAAATTTTGTAAAGGTTTGTTAATTTTAATTACTTTTACTGAGTCAAAATAATATAAGAAAAAAATTCTTATACTATTTTAGTCCATAGAGTGAAAATTTCCATGACAGAAATTTATCATTTGGTAAAATAAGTAATGTGAAGTTTTCTGTTCCAAGAGTAGTGTACTGGGGCAAGTAAAGGCATGTACAAGAGATCTGTAAAATAATAGTATGGATACACTGAATTCAGAATTAGGAATCATTCCTTTTCATTAAAAAAAGATAAGGGCACATCAATAAATTTTGCAAGCAAGAACATTTAAAATAAAAAAAAAAGATGCTTAAATAGAGTCTGACTCTAAAGATCATTGTACAGGCCATAAATTTAAAATTAATTTTCTTCAAAGAGAAGTTAAATAAAATTATGGAAATATGTTCATTGGTAGCTCAATATGATGATTTGGAAGAACACAGCAACATAGACATCCCTATGCTGTTTACTCCAGATGGTCTGTAGGGTTTTCTTGACGTATTTCTTATTTACATTCCCTGCGTATCAGTTGCTATCTATTTCTGTGTAGCAAGGTGTTGGTAGAGATGAAACATACTTCTAATAACTTCTATACTTCCATATTAGGCCATACTTCTAATAACTGTGTGTAATCATTTGCATGAGAAAAAGCTGCATATGTAGAGGAAAAGGACTTGATATCATCAATAATCAGTGAATATTGAATTTCTATTTATTTATTTACTTATTTTCCTCACTGGAACTAAATTGCCTCTCACTGTTAGTACCTTGAAAATAGCATCTGATCAGAAGTGTTGAAGATAACTGTTAATTTCTTGTCATAAAGAGATGATCAGAAAAACTGTTGATCTTTGCAGGGGGTAAAGCTCCATAGACTACTGGAAAATGGCAGACTCTCTTATCTTCCAACACCAGCTGAAATAATGAACAAAAACCTTTGTAAGACCAGCGTTCCTGATGTGTTTGTTTCCTAGGAAGAAATTCTTTTGCAATAGATTCTACTTTAGGTAACAATATGGGAGTTTAATAAGGAATGTTCTAATTGAGTTAATAATAAAATGGACTTTGTTTTGTTTTACAGAAAAAAATATGAAGGCTTTCTTTAACTATTTTACTGCCAGCAGAGCTGCCTAGATCTGCAATTTTATTTTTTTTTATTTTTAAACTGAAATATAATAAAAACTGAAGAGAAATTTCATATTATAAATCTAGGTATTACAGACTCCTGATAGAATTTTGTCCTATAATGTGCCTGAATTATGAAAGAAAAAAAAAGGCATAGTAGAAAGCAATGCCTTACTTAACTAGTAAGAAAAACTAAGGACTACATGATACCTTAAAATTCATCTTGTACAATTAGATATTTATATCTGAAATGGGTCCATGCTATATTCTGTGTAAAGAAATTGAAACATTCAACGCATGTTTCAGGTGCCTTGTTCTAAATGTCTTCATTAAAAAGAGAGGAACAATATCCTAGAAGATCTTATCTGCACCTATTGATCTTCTCAGAAAAAGGGTACCTAGCTCAGATGTACACAAATGTAAATACAACATGAGATTCCAGCTTCAGCATCTTCATATCCTTATGCAATTACCCTTCTGGAAAAGAAAAAAAAATAAAAATTGAACAAGTTTAAAAAGCCCCCCAAAAGGGTGCACAGAGTACCCTATGTGGAACAAGTCTTTGCAAGTATTTATGGAACATGTCACCAAGTTATATTATCTAATGTATCTAATTGATCAACAACAATGATATGCAATAAATATGGCAAATAAACACATTAATAATCAGAAAAAGAAGTGACAGAAAAAAACATAGAAGACAGAAATAAAACACAGAAGGGTAATATAAAATCTCAAGCAAAGCCACATCCCTCATAATCCAAAAAAAGTCATTATATATTTTTCAGCACTGAGATTCATAGTCACACTTTTTGTAATTCTAGTAAAGGAAAGCAAAATTTTCATCTTAAAGGCAAAATTTGTTTATTTATAGCAAATTACTCAGAATGTTAACATTTTCTAATTAAATTTATTAATTGATATGACTTCAGAATAGAAATAAACATTGTAAATTTTAAAGACTTCTAGAACACATTGATGCCAAAGTATAAATTACAGAAATCACAATAGAGATCTTTTTTTCACACTATTTTGCACTGATCATATAATGCAGTATTGGTTATGAATATTTATTGCTTATATGGCACTTTTTATGCTTTTCAATATTAAAATCCTTGAGAAAGGTAAACATGCTTCCTGTTATATAGATGAAACAAAAAAAGGAGAGCACATAGTAATGAGTGAATTCCCAAGATCATAAAAGTATCCTAGGCCTATATAGGTTTTACTTTTGGTCAGCTATAAAAATTTTATTTCAAATATTTTATGACTGAAATCTACATTTTGCTTGAAGTAAAAATATTGAAAACCAAAAGGGTTTTCTTTGCACCATTGTTCCATCACAGGGAAAGGGGGAGAAGTAGGAGAGATTGTTGTAGCTTCGTAACTGTGCACATTTGTTACATGAAAATCTTTCATTCAGTTATTTGTTTGTCTTAAGGGATTTACTGAGGATAAAATTCTGCCCTCACAGTTCCTCTGGGCTGGTATAACTCCATTGTCAGCTACAGTGTCCCCTTGGGTTTTCTACAACAGGAGGAGTTGACCTTGAACCTGTCATTCCTGAAATGGAATATTTTGGTATTTAGGGTCTTTGGATTGATACTGGGTCTGCTGCTAACGTGCACAGTGCCTGCTGTTTGCTAGGCATGTCCCAGTCAGAAAAGCCAGGCCTTTAAATTGTTACTGTATAATGGCAACTGATGCCAGGAGTTGGTTGATGACAGGAAAAAAAACAACCAACCAACCAAACAAAAACAAACAAAAAAAACAAGGTAAAGATTTAAGCTAGCTGTAACTACTATGCAAATAATGGAACAACTAGGTTTAATATGTTAGAATAATGGGAAAAGTCATCACTTAGAGGAACAGTGTCTCAAAAAAACACTTGTGTCTTTTCCAGAAGCCTTATTTTAAACTATAAATTTGAGTCAACATGGGGGAAAGGAGAATCGAAAAACCTTACTTTAAAATTGATTGAGCCAGAATATAGATAGGATGCAGATGTTATGGTACAATTGAATCTAAAAAGCAAAGTAGGTTTGAAAAAACTTTTACAGACTATTGCCTTGAGCCATTTCTTGATTCTCTTCTTCTATTCTATTTCCACCACACCACCTGTGGGTTTTTTTCAGGCCAACTTTGCAAATATGTATGAAAACTTGTCTACAGATCTATGCTCTCTTGAGCTGTTGAGCACAATCTGCCTTTTTGGGAAATGAGACAGGATTTTCTGTATAAATTCAAAACATTCCCTATGTTTCCACGTTGAGATGAGCTAACTGTTTTCCACAGTAATACTTCTGATGTTATTTTTAACTCCTTTTTTTTTTTTTTTCAGATCAGAGAGAGTTATTTGCATCAAAAACCTCTTCTTTATCTTCCAGTCCTCTTAGCAGAAAAAAATGATGTCTTACATTAGGAAGTAATGTAATATATTTTTAATACTACTCATTTTTTTTAGACTACAAGGTGGCACCCAAACTAGAAAATAAAACTAATAAAAAATGCCTGGAAATGTTCCCAGGAACTGAAATACCGTTTTTTTATAATGTTAAATTGTTTTTACCCCATGTCAACCATCATTCTTCCAAACAAATCCTGTATACAAGAGTGATTACTCCTCCCACCTCTTAGTGTCAGTTCAGTTCTTTTACAGGTCCTATGTACATCTACCCTCTAGCCTTTCGGGTTCCCTCTGACATCCTCAGATGGCGCTGAAAATTAGTTTGTTAGCCCGGTACAAGCCCTGAACTAGGAGAAGATTGCCTAGAATATGACATCTAAGTCCTGAAGTGGAGCAGGGAAAGAGGGCGAGGTTGCAAGAATATCTCCCATACTTTTTCCTTCAGATTCTCTTATTCTATTTTAGGTGATGTCTTTGCTCACCAACTTTGTTTTTGTGGCTACTGTCTTTGACCACTAGAAATTATGATTTTTCCAGGTATCCTGAGTACTTAACTCTGGGTGACAGATTCCATTAAATGATAAAAGACCTAAAAGATAAAACTTTGGTACTATTTTAACAGAGATGAGAGATCTGTCTCCTGAATGGACTGACTGTAAGACTTTTGAGAAATACAATGCTCTGTACTTCAGTATGTTAATGCTTGCTGATATAATCACATGCAAATATGCAATTTATTTCTAGAGTAATTAAACTGGGTCATACCTAGAACTAAGATCTTATCTTTAACAAGGTGATGGAAATAAGAGACCTATCCCATCTGTGAAGATTATTGCTATCATTCAAAATTTAAACATAAATTCACATGAAAGTACTTGAAACATCAGTGAGATAACAGCTGGAACACTGTTTATGAGCAGAGGAGTTACTTTTTTTCACCTTTATCTTCCAAAATTAAACCATGAGCTACACATAACCACATTAAATTGTTTTCAGCATGATTTGTCGTAAAGCTAACACACAATCAAGTCTGAAGATACCAACCGCTGCCTGCAGCCACGATAATGGTTCTTAATAACAAAGTACAGGTCTTTCTGAATGATTCAGAAAGGTTTGCTTATAGCTGTGTGCTATTGCTCCTACTTACAAAACAAGAGGCCGGTTTGTCAGTTTGGTTTGGCGTTTTATGTTACACTCTTTTGACAGAAACCAAGTACTGTATTTTATAAGGTTTTGGTTGGTTGTTTGTGGGGTTTTTTTAGGCAAGACTATGTTAGCAAGATGACTGGATCAAAACACATATGAAAATCAAAAAATATGTAATCTCAGCATTCATTAATTCAAAGCTACAAGACATCTAAGATTTTACACTTAAATAAAAATTTACACAAGAATGATTATAGAGTATGAAGACATACATTCTTACAAGACTATGTTAAGACAGAAATTAGTACTGTAGGCTTATTTTAGAATCATAGAACCATAGAATTGTTTAGATTGCAAAAGGTCCTTAAGATCATTGAGTCCAACTATTAACCTGGCACTACCGATTCCACCACTAAGCCATATGACATCTACATGTCTTTTAAATATCTTCAGGGATGGTGACTCAACCACTTCCCTGAGCAACTGTAGCAGGTCGCTAACAATTTCCCCTTGGATTATGGGGTCTTCATTCTACTCCCCATCCCTGTTTTCCATCTCAGGGGGAATAACTGGTCTTACTATGAAAGACTGGGGCAAGGAACGCATTAAGTACCTCAGCCTTTTCCTCATCTTTGGTCACCATGTTTCTGCCAGAATCTAAGACAGGATGGAGATTCTTCTCAGCACATCTTTTGTTCTTAATGTATTTATAGAAATATTTTAAATTTTTTTTTAGGGCAGTAGCCAGATTAAGTTCTAGTTGGGCTTTGAGCCTTTTGATTTTCTCCCTGCTTAGCCTCATGACCTCCTTGAAGTCCTCCTGATTTTCCTGCCCCTACTTCCAAAGATCACAAACTCTTTTTTTTTTCCCCTGAGGTCCAGCCAAAGCTTTCTGTTCAGCCAGGTCAGTCTTCTTCCCCACTGGCTCATCTTTTGGCATGTGGGGATGGCTTGCTTCTGCACCTTAAAGATTCCTTCTTGAAGAATATCCAACCTTCCTAGATTTCTTTGCCCTTCGGCACTGCCTCCCAAGGGACTTTGTCAATCAGTCTCTTAAACAGGCCAAAGTCTGCCCTCCAGAAGCCCAAGGCAGCAGTTTTGGTGACACATCCCTCTCCTCCAAGAATTGAAAACCGTCATATTGTGATTGTCCAGTCATCACATCACTCACAAATCATTCTCTGTTCACAAAAACAGTCCTAGCAGGGTGCCTTTCCTAGTTGGCTCACTTATCAGCTGGTTCAGGAAGCTCTCTTCCACACAGTGCAGAAACCTCCTAAACTGTTTCCTCTCTTTTGTATTTTATTTCCAGCAGATATCTGGTAAGTGGAAAACCCCCCACAAGAACAAAGGCTAGCAATTATGAAACATCTTCCAGCTGCGTATAGAATATTTTGTCTGACTCTTTATCTTGGTTGACTGATCTATAACAGACTGCCACCATGATATCTGCATTGTTGGCCTTTCCCCTGATTCTTACCCATAAACACTCAACCCTCTGACCACCATCATTAAGCTCCAGAAAATCAAAACACTTCCTAACATACACAGCTAGCCCACCACATCTCCTTGCCTATCCCTTCCGAACAGCTTGTAGCCATCAATAGCGGCACTACAGTCATGGGATATGTCTTAGATGCCTGTTTCCTATCTTGATCCCACTTTCTGCTGGCTGAAAAATGGGGCATTTAAAGACCCCTACAATAGATCTCCATATTGAAAAGGATTAGTGCAACGAAATCAGAACTTAAATTGTAAGTGCAATTAAATATTTACACTGTGCATCACCTTTAATTTCTTTTAAGCAAGATGCATTTAAGATAGAATCAAACTCTTTGAGAATAAGTTAAGTCCTTGTTTGTAGATCTAATAATTTTGAACTGGAGAACAAAAATGAAAACAAAAAAGGTGGTTTTGTTCAAGAAGTACTATCTTTGTCCTTGGAAGAAATTAAACCAGATTATAATTTTGGATGAAGTTTTCTTGTTAACTGCAGATTATCTTTGAAATATCTTCTAGACTTGTTGAACAGATACAACTTTTCATTGACTTTTTCTGTCAAAAATTTAGTGAGAATCATTTTGGTCATAATTTTTCTTAGCTTTTCTCAGCAGAAAATTTCTGCTGATATTTTTTCTTCTGTAGACATATTTTGGAGTATAAACATTTTTCTGAAACAGCTTAAAACTTTGCTAAACAAAAATTTTTCTATGTGAAAAATTGGAACATTAAATTTAAAGCAAAATTCTGTAAAATAACGGACCCATCTGACTGTGTTTACTATTTCATTTACTTCCTCTACAGCCTGATTGTTTAGTTGACCACTGCTATGACCAACAAATGTATTGACACACAACACTGAGCTGTGAAAGCAATAATGGTGTATGAGTTCCTTTTCCTCTCTAGAATTGTTCCATATAAATGGACATGAAATGATCTCCTTCTTGTTAGAGATGTGGACTGAATAAACAAAAAGAAAAAAGGTAGCTGAATGCAGTGGGAAGAGATCACTTTTTTTTTTTTTAAAATCATGTCAGTCTATGTTTCACAATCCTGATTCAGAGATCCTTAAAGCAATACCACCAGTATTTCTAGAGTTAAAAGCAGAATAGGTTGAGCTATTTAATCTCAAAGTAAATAAGGTAGTATTAGTACTGCATTGATGTAGAGAACTGTGTCATCGCTTTTATATCATGCTGCACTTTGTAAACATGGTTACTCCACTCTCTAAAAAATCTCAGAATCATTGCATTCTACAGACATATCCCTCGTCTTGCAAGGTTCTTATTCATATTGTGATGAAAAAACATGAAAATGAATAACATCTCTGGGCAACACTAATTCTAGGTAAAACTCAAGCAGGTTTCTCAATGAACTTTTAGCTTGATTTCTTGATTTCTACTGGAGTTTTTTATGTGTTAACAGTCACATTGCCCTTTACCTGGGGATTATGAAATTCTTATTTCTTTTCTTTCTTTTTTATATTGAAGGGATTTATTTCCACATGATGTACAGGATTTTCTTCCACTTTGTTTTATAAAATTACTATTTCTTGCCAGGGTTTGCTCTATTCTTTGATATTCTGGTTGGACCTAATGCTATACCTTACTTATTTATTATGAAAGTATTTAAAAAAAAAAAAGAAAAAAAGAATAGGATATAGAAATTTGCTGAAAATGATCAAATACTGCCTGTAACCTAGAAAAGCTGAGAGATTGAAAAGTTGAATGTAGCGGAAGATAGTGTTAAGGTAAAATATTGCTGGGATACATATTTCACTTAGACTTGCATGCTGTATGCTGGCCAAACTTGATTAAGTGTCAAGAATATTGAGTAATCTGGATCCTGGGGAGAATGTTTTAACAGGGTACAACAGCTATCTGAAAGCTGATTTGCCCTTGATGTAAAATTTATTGCATCTATATGCTAATGACCTTATTTCTGCATCTTCAGCCATAACACAAGTTTATACTCTCATTGCATTCCAACCAACTAAAATCATGTTGTTCCAAATCAGAAATACCCCAAAAAAGTCTTTAGGAAGAATATGGGTATGAAAATAATGGCATTGGTAATTTAGAAGATGACAGTTTTCTTTTTTATATTATGCCCCACACCAGTGACAAGAATAATGATGTAGTTTGCAAATAACGTATCTACGGTGACGATACATACCGTATGTGTCTTTTTGTACATACTGGTAAGTTAATAGTAAAGAAAGTAAACTTAAAGGTAAGGAAATACTTTTGGTTTGTAACTTGGAGAAAAAACTTCAAAAATTGGTGATGAACACAAAGGGAAGTGATTTTATTCTTGGCATAGAAAGCACTTGGATTTATTGCTAGCGAAGTAGCGGGACAAAAATGTGATGTATATTTTCTAGGCCTGGAATGTGTTTTGACTGAGTAGCAGAAAAGGTTGTTTTAATACTTGGAATGTGTAAGATATCCTATAAGGACAGTTGCTTAGGCTTTACAATTTTTTTAACGTGCTTGTTGAACACTGTTATGATTTAATGCCACTTTAGTGTAAATGCCTATAAAACTGCCTTAAGTTAATGGAATATGGTATCGTAAGCTTATTGTGGGGCATATGCACCATCTATACTTAATTAATTAATTAATATGTAAATTAGACAATTGGAAGATAAAAAGCATATTAAAGAATTACTTGTTCGACTTCTTTCTCAAGGTGATGTCAGAAGAACTGCCATTTGTCTTTTTTCTGTCTTGCAGAATGGCAATTGTGAGAATGCTGCCTAATTTTGAAATTAATTTTGATTCTAGTAGTAAAGGTAGCTCACATTCTTTTTGTTGTTGGATTTTTCAGATGCAGATTTGCTACCTATTTTAAATTTGAGATTGGATTATCAGGGAACAAATCTAAAAAAAAAATCAAAAGCTTAATAAATACTAGCAATCATAAATCTCATGTACACTTAAAATAACAGCTTTTTGATCAATCTGTAGTCAAACAATAAGTCTACGTGAATTAAAAAGACCACTAGCTTATCAACCGAGATGCATTTTTTTACCAAAATAACATATTTCCTTTTATAATTTTTAATTTTACTTCTTACCTGCCACAACATTTCCAGGTAGTCCCTAGCTCCATTTAGTAGGTTACAAATAATTAACTCATAAGCTATGTACCTAAATTTTTGAGAAAAACATTTCAATTTTTCCACAATTCATTTCTGCTTCAATCATTACAAAATATTTCAACTCTCTATATAGAATAGAATAGAATAGAATAGAATAGAACAGAACAGAACAGAACATTTCAAGTTGGAAGGGATCCATAAGGATCATCAAGTCCAACTCCAACATATTTCAGTTAGCCTTGGTTTTAACCTCCGTGCTTCATAAGGACATTTTAGCCAAATTCAACATCTGATTAAGCCCTGAGCTTTATAGCTTCATATTACTTTTTCACTATTACATTTCACCATAGTATTTTAAAAGCATGTTTAGCTTTCTGAATGTGTTCTGATGTTGCTAAATTTAACGTTTGCCACAAAGGACAATCAGTTTTCAGTAGTTTTAAAAGGAATGAGTTCTGAAGATTAAAACTATATGTCATTATTTTGATTTTTTTTTTTTTTGGGAAACTGCTCCATAGCATTCAAAATAATTTCTAAATGCACTGAATTTCCAGCTGTAACTAAACTGTGATTGCCCATGCACTCTGCATACATGTATGCATGTGTGTGTGTACATGCAAAGGAAGGGCTGAGAGAGGAGAAAAAAAACCTGATAGTAAAAATGAAAAAAAAAAAAGTTATTTTCTTGAGTTAAATTTTTAAGTTCTTTAGCCCAAACTCTAAGTGAACTCTAGATTTCAGCCCTTATATGCCCTGAAGCACAAATTATGGTTGTATTTTAAGATGATTTCTAAATGACATAGTGAGTACTTAGGATAAGCTTAACAAATTTCGATTTTATTACAGCTGTTGTTCTCTAATTGATAAATGTTTTGAGTTAAGAAATCCACACCTGTTTCTGTATTTTAAATGTTACCAATTGATGTCTCCAAAAAGTGGTCGTCATTTGGATTCTTCTTTTCAGTTTGCCTTCTCTAATTGTTCAAATTGTACTTTTAAATTATTTTTATTTCATTTTTATTTCATAATTGTTTATTATTTCAGCAATAATAAACATTCATATTGGTAAATCAGTATCTAAGAATCATATGGATATTTTGAAGCTACATTTGCTTTCAATATTGTTCAAATGTATATATTGACAACCCATGTTGTTAATATCTGTCTGTTCAACAGGCATGCATTCTAATTAATTATCTTTTTTTCTTGTATATTTACTTTTTTATCTAAAATAACCCAAATAAGAATATATAAAAATATTAACTTCCAGATGCACTCATAAAAAAGGGAGAGAAGGCTTAGTAGTTTCAGTTTTCAGTCAGTCAAATTTATCTGTTTGGGCAGTTGAATCTACTATTTACATTATTTTTCTTCTAAACGCATTTATAAATTCTGCAGAAATAAATTATAGTTATATTAAAAAGTCTGTTTGCTTCTTTGGCTCCCCAATTTCTAACACCCACCCACCCCCCTGAGTTTTTTTTAAACTAAGAATGGGTTCTCTGTAAAAATGAAAAAATCCACATGTAATTTAAGTGAAAATAAAAATTTGAGGGTGCTTTTAAATACTTGTCAATACCCCAGGTATTTTAGGATGGAGAGGAATAATCAACTTTGATTCATCTTTTCTATGCCATGAATAGTGATTGTTATGAAACTTCAACATCATTTTAAGCATTTAAACTCTCTTTGGATTGCTTGTATTCTTGTAGACTTTTCACTCTTTTATGTTTCTGACATAACAAGTGAAAAAGGGGAAAAAAATCAATCAGTACAGTTTGGTTTTTAAGAAGTAATAAAAAAAGAACTAAGACACAAACAATTAATTCATACCACATGGAGAAAAAGCCATAAAGAGGCTTCATAAATGTTGTGTTATAAGAGGGTTAGAAACAGAAAATTAAAGAGAAGCAAAAGTTGAGAGCTATGTCCTGTCAAATGTTTTATGACTCAGTGAGACGATGTGGAAGATTTAATAGTCAGTTATACAGTGCAGCATATCATTGCTAGCCAGGAAAGATCTTACTGATTCTTTCTTTAATGTGAATAAGAGGCTTTCTGTGTCAAATAAAGGAAAAGGTAAGTCTCTCTCAATTGTAAAGTTCAAAGACAGCCATTAAGTGCTTGACACATTTTATCATCACTAATGAAAAGGTATCCTTAAGCCTGATGCTGGCTAAGAACAAGGAAACATAGAAAAATAAATAAATAAGAGAGCTTTTTCCTCCGTTTCCCCCGTTTTCCTTCTTCCTCCCCTCTCACTTCCTCACTTTAAAGCTAATTAGAGTATTATTGACCAAAGATTCAGAGAGAAGCAACTGATCAAAAAAGCTAGACTGGTCACATTTCTTCTCCATACTACATCTGGTACCTCAAAACTTTGTTTCATTTAGGCATCTCTGATTTTGTAATATATAAGAATCCCGGAAATTCAGGTTAGTTCTGCCAACTTTATAACAGAGATCACTCAATGCCATGTTTAGGTAAAGAATCTTGATCAAGGGTTGCCTTGATCATTTTGCACAGTTCATATTGTACAGTTTGTATTTGTACTAACCCTGGGACAACAGGCAGCACTAACAAAAGTCCATCACAATTTATTTGTCTGATAGCATTCCAGTACTCTGGTGTCCCATGCTGCTAACATTTGACTCTCTTAAGCAGCACAGTATGAAAATTATTTATGTAATTCATATTAATATTAGTGGATACAAGCTATAAACTATGCGTCTCGCAATTAGAGAGCCCAAGAAAAAAGTACGTGTGACTTTAGATTGTTACTTCAAACATTGTTAATATGTTTACTATGTGTAACTATTAAATATTGGAGCAGGGTCCAATCCTTGACACATCAATTAAGCCCTTCATAAAGTGATTTGCCTTATATTTTTGTTGTAGATGTTCTGAATCTAATGGGACTTCCCTACATCCTAGTTACTTATGCTGTCTTGTCAGCTCTGTATGTCTGAATTTGGATTATGTTGTTCCTCTCAACAGTGGCAGAATAAAATCGGAAGCATGTGCTACATGCTCTGGGACCCACATGAAAGAACATGGGAGAATTGAGGCTGCAAAGATTGTCTTCTGAAGGAGCATCAGATCACTGCAGAGGTTACAGGGTACCAAACATAGTGTAGTGTCCACCCCACTGCATTTTGGGGTGGTTTAAGAAACAAACTATTGCCTGACAACCTCCAGATAGTTTCTTAAGGAATATGAATTGGAGAAATCCCAAACAGATTTATGCAGTGAGCTGCCAACTAAGTGGTGTGAACTCAAGGGGTCAAGCTTGCTTCATGATTCTCCTTTACTCATCAACACAGATGATCTGGTGGGATTCAGGTAATATGATCCCAGGGACAGGGCTGGGCAAAGGCAGTGAATATAGCATACTTTATACTTTCTTTCCAACTTGTTTGTGGACCAGAACTGCTGGGCCAAATTTTAATTTACATATAAATAACTCCTTCTGGGCCAATGGGCACAACATTGCTGTCATTTTCTAGACCGAGTGCTATATTTGTTTTGGGAGAGACTGAATTCTCACTTATTGGTTGTTGTTCAGCTGGTCATTCTACCTAACTTGTCAAGGGATATAATGATGTTTACTCCTTTCTGAAGTGATATGAAAAAGGCAGTAAATAAGTCAAGTATTTGTCAGTATGCTGACAGGCTGAGGATTTTTATCTCAAGGTTTCACAAAAAATTATAACCAAAATGATGATTAAACACTTGGATCTTAATAAGTTCTTGAAGTTACTATTGATGACTAGTTTAATGTACTCAAACAGATATGGGCATATATCAGCCATGACGGACAGAAATTTGGGACATATTAATGTGTCTTGTGAAGACTATTAACTATCTAAATCAGTCCAATACCACGGTTTTGGGTTTTTTTCATTGTTTGGTTCATTGTTCTTTTTTTCTTGCTGTTTTCTGGTTTTGTTTTTTGTTTTGGTGTTTTTGTTTGTTTGTTTAGTTGGTCATTTTTTTGGTGTGTGTGTGTATACATGGACAGCGGTTCTCTGTGGTATAAAACATTGTCATATTTGATTGGTTTTAATAGTTCTTCAGTATTATTCAAACATTATCCATTAAGTTGATTAGGGATTACTTGGAATTTAGCTCTTCTGAAAATTAGGGCTACTCAGTGAATTTTCTGGACATAAAATCTAAGATTAGGCTTGACAGACTGGGATACAGCTCATCTAATAATTACCTATATCCCCACAACTAGTGTTTCCTTCTAACTAGTTACCTTTAAAGGCCTAGAATCACAGAATCACTGGTCACAGGTTTATATGAAAATCTTGTCAACATTATTTTTTAATAGACTAATATACTAGGGAAGAAAATGTTTGTTATAAATTTTAAATATTTTTCATTAATTGCAAGTTCTTCCATGTAGAACTAAGCACAGAATAGAAAAATGGGTAATTAAATAACCACTGTACTTCAGGAAAGGATCAGATTTTACGCTATGGCATAAATGGTAGATGTTGAGGAGAAAATAAAAAGAAGTCCCTAATGCTGATCTGTGGGCAGTAAAGAAGTTAAGTATTCAGCCTCAGCTGGAAAAAGACAAAGGGCCATTGTAGCCCAAGTCAATTTCATATAACTTTGTGCACCTGACAGAGGCATCTAAAGTAGGAGAAGATTTTCCTACATCTATATTCCCCCATGTAGAGACTTAGATGACTCCAAAATTCATCTCACACATTAAATGGATTTCATTTCATATGGCATTTGTCTAGCCATTAGCAGTTACTTGGGAAAAAAGTTTTTTGCAATTCTTACTGTCCATAAGTAAAAAAATCTGTCACAGAGTTTATTTAAATATGTATTTAAATAAAAATAATAATAATAAAAAGTAGCTGTGGTTGCAGTCTCAGCTGCCTAGGCAGCTGCCTTGAGACCTGAAAAAGTTGAATACTGTATTATTTTCTTCTGGTGGGTTTCTTTTACTATGATCAATCTACTTTATATCCCTGTTGAATTCTGACTTCTTGTACAGGTCATTGTTTCTTATTCCCTAATAGTTCTACCAGGGATGTGCAAACTTAATATATTTCTACCATTTACTGAGTTTGCCGAATCACAAGGAACATGCACATGTTTTATGAACTCTCAAGTGGGTTACAATGTACAGAAATGAAAACAATATATGTGATATCCATAGAGTCAGCTGGAGGCAAAAAATACAGGGGGGAAAGCACTAAAAAAGCCTTGTTTGGTTTTTATAGTGACTCTCCTAGGAATAAATTGATATGATTTTCTTGTTTTTTTTTTTATTTTTACAGCTTGTGAAGTTATGGCCCTGACTGATGTTAAAGGTATTGTTTCTCAAAGGTACAGATTATCAGTACTATAATCAAACAGAAAAAATATAGTACCATGCATATGACACTTCTATTTACATACTGTACAGTAAGACTTACTTAAATATATTATTGAATAACGGATGCAGACAAAGTTAAGTCACTGCAAGTTTCCAAATATTGGCTTCTTTTAAAAACACATTTATAACTACTTCAGAACGGAGCAATTTTGCTTAAATTACATTCTAAATCCTTCTACTAAAGCAGAGGTTCAGACAACTGTCAGGTGCTAATTTGAATGAAAATTACTCAGGAAGAATAATATGAAGCTAAGTTATTATTATTTAAGGTTAGGTTTTTTTAGTTATTATTATTATTTCCACAGATTATAACCTTTCTAAAGTACCTGAACCCCAATTTTTATTCATTTGATGTTGTTGATACCAACCATTGAACTTAACTATTTCAGTAAGTTTTAATGATTAAGTTTAAAGCTATTTGTTTATACTGTATTAAATACTGAAAACTTTGGTACATCCAGTTCATTCTTCCAAGATTGCACAATCAGCTCTGAGTTCTGAAACTTGCTTTTAATTCAAGCCACAAAAGAAAAAGTAAGATCCTGGGCATGACAGCAGGCCACAATGGCTCCAGATCATTTATGTGAAGGCCCGAGAGGTACAACAGGGCACCAGCATGCAATTAGATGGGTAGTTTGCCACTAGGCACTCATGGACACTGACTGCCTGAGGCTTCCATGTGGAAAAGGTGTGAGCGCATTATGGGAAATGCAATATTTATAACTACTTCTTGGCTCTTTGGTTCCCAAGAAAACTGTACATGGGAAAGCTAAGGACCCATAAGGACATGAATGTTCAGTAAAACTTATGACCTCCACAGTATTTCTGGCAGAGATAGAAATAAGAGCTAGTTTTCTTCTGGATTTATGTCCAGGATGGCAAGGTACTAGAGACATAGTAACTGTGAGCGTCCAGAGTTTTAATGGATACATCTGTATTATTAAACAAAATAGGTTCATTCTCCAGCATTAAGGATTATTACCACATCAAAACAGAATATGGTTGCTTTTTCCATCTTGCCTGCTGGGTATCATCAATGGTCTATACATTACCTGGAAGATTGCTAGCTTACACAAGCCAAAACAATGCCAGAGGCAAGAGTTCACTATTAAAGAGAGGAAAATGCCCAGGGTTTAAATCTGTGTCCTCCTTCTATTTATTTTACTGATAGGAACATAGTCATTAGGTTCAAACCTGAAGAGTTTGTGAGTTTCGGTAAATCATAGTTGACATGAACCAATAGTTCTGATTTATTAAAACAATAGCAATAGTTGTATTGCACCTGAACACAGTTTATGGGAAATAAATAACAAAAAAATGGGAGAAACGATATCTTTTATGAACTCTAAATACTTTCAGTCTGTTTTTTTTTTTCTTACCTCCTTGATAATATGGTCTGAGGGTTTTTTTTTTACTCTTTTTTTTCCCCTCCTTTTTAATGAAGCAGAGATTTATGCCCCTAAATTTGGGCTACTCAGCTTTTAAATTAATCATTCTAAATGAAACAGTCATTCCTTGATGGAAATGAATCAAGTTTTCCCTGCAATGTTTTGTTAGTATTGGATAAAGTACATGAAGAAACTTCAGATTAAGCATAAACATAAGATACAGATTTACAGGGACATTTATTACCTTTTTAAAAATTATGATTGTACAGAATATCTGATAGGAATGGACACATCTACCTGTGAACATGGTTGTAATCGGATGAAAACTTTGTCATAATATGTTGCCTGCTTTCTATTATATGTGATAATATTTTATTATCATGTATGAGAATGTTTCATTATCATTATCATTTATCAATATGTGCATATTTTTCTATTTTTTATTTCTTCCTCACCTTAATTTTTTTTTTCACTAAAGGAGCTTTCTAATAATTTAAAGGAAGAAAATTAAAGTAAAATGGTCCTACTAAAATTCAAATTTTGAGGAGAAAGAGATGGAGGACATAACTGTCTATACATACGTTATTTCAGAGTTTGTAAGTCTATTTTTAGGTCTTTCTATAAAATTTTGCCAAATACTTAAGACTTTTTTCCTGATGTGTTTTTATATGTCTGTCTTAGACTATTTTCAGTTGTTTAGGTCTCTGTTTTGACAGAGAGAAAAAGGTAAATTTCAGTATGAGTCTAGATAAAAAAATACATTGCTTGCTTTGTGTTAATCATACAGTCATTTGGCAGAAAGCTGTAACTAGTCCATGCCTTGGAGAAACAATTTTAAATTTGGCAGCATGCTTGCCCTGCTATCCGGAATACCCCTTTTTGCCACCTCTGAGAGAACTGTGGAATTCAGCTAAGCTGTAAGACTCAGAAAATTGCAGGTTACACACGTTCAAGAGGGGCTCAGTCAGTATTACTAAACCAATATGTGTTTCTCTAGTAAGAGAAACAGACTTTTGGGCTTTTCCAGGGAACAGAAGAAAGTCTCTTAAAATGGTGAAAGCTATAGACACAAGCAACAAACAGGGTCATGAATCATTGCTTCGGAACCTAATGGTTTGGCAAAATTGCAATTCATAGGGAAAAAAATAAATCACAGTTTCTAATTAATAATTCCAAGGATAAAGGATGAATATTCTCTACACATATGCCACAGCAAATTGCTTCTCATAAGCTGCAACTTTCCAGCTTTTTCAATATAGAATATGGCAGCAAGAGTTTATGATTCAGGGACGAACACTTGTAGTCATTATTCATCATAGAAGATGATAATGCTTGGCACTTTGTCAACTTTTCCGTATAAATTACTAATTTGTATATGGTACTTGAACTATACAATGAGTATTGATGAACTCTTGTATGACAGAGTATTTGTGCAATGAAATAATGACAAAATTTAAAAAGAGGGGAACAAAGAGAAACCCTTATTACATTGTATACCTTAATTATCTATGTTTATATGTGCATCTTTTTTTTTATATACAAATGTTGGTAGATAGATACATAGATAATCATAACAGATATATGTTGCATAAATAATCATTGCAGATTATCTCACAGAATCAGCATTACGTCTATTATTTTGATCTATGCCTGAAAAAAATAAATGCAGAAACAGATCCCAGCATTTGGTGTGCTGGTAAGTGATTTTGGAATCAATTAGCTAGCTGATTTTCCTTTCACTGCCTATAGCCGATTATGATATATAGGCAATAAGAGTTTTGCTTCAACATGAAATATGCATCTGAACCTCAGTCCTGGCAGCAAAGAAGAGACAAGGGCAGTCGAAACCAATAAGAACTACACTAATACTTAACACAATGTAATAGGTGGAAATGGCATAGTCTGGAATATTTCTACAAGAACTGAAGTATTTGGATTCCTGAATCTCTGACCACTGAAATCAAACAGAAAATTACATATCTTTAGATATTTTCCACTTTGCCAGTAGCACTTGTAAGCCAAAATCCATGAAGAACAACTTATATCATAACATTTTGGCACTTCCAATTCAAGCTTCCTGAAAATGGAAAAGAAATTTTATTTACCCAAGTACTTAAACACCTCAGGAATATTTAAACAGAGTGTGACACTAAAAGTAGACAAAGGTTAGAGAACTTTCATTTCTGACTCAACAGGTTCACTGATACCAAAAAACAAAAAAAAGACGCTTCAGAGAATTATATTGTGGCATTCAGAAATAGTTTGAGATGTGAATAGCATCAATATTTAATAAAACCCCCTGACTTTCTTTACTCTCATTTTGGAAATATATCCACTTCATCAGTAATATGAACTCTATTCAAATTCTTAACAGAGTGAAAATCACTTGACCAGGAATATTCTACTATTTACTTACAATTAAACACAGCTTTCGTAGCCATTTATTGCTATATGGAGCATATTTTAATATAAGTTCTGACTTCTTTGAAATATCCTTAGAGCAAAATCTCAGATTTTTCTGGAAAGTTTAAAGAGGAGATAAATTACAGTAAATAAAAAAAAATTCCATTATTTTGAAATTATTCTGAAAAAAAATAATAAAAAAAAGAATAAAATAAAACATTTTTCATTAACTCTTGTTAAAGAAATTGAAATTTTGCCATGGAAAGTGAGAGGTGTCAGATGCTGTAAGTAATGAAGAATGTTCTTTTAGTCTGTTCAGTTCAGCTCAAGAATTTTAAATACAAGGTCTGACCTCACTTGGCTGACTTTTACTAAGCTTTGGGAAAAAAAAAAAAAAAAAAAAAAGCTGTGCTGGGTGGTGATATCTCTCAACAATGGAGGTATGCCCAGACCCGAACCATTTAAATAACAGCCCTTTGCCAACCCATTTCGTTCAGACACAAGTAGACCAGAGCAATACTAATCCACAAGTGCTTTCAATAGGAAGGTGTGAGGTGAATCTGGGAGGGAGATAGCTTATCTAATAGCTGCATTCAGCTGTGTAGTTTTTTTCTAGAACGAACATCTATTTCCTTATCCAAAAACAAGCTCTATCAACATTACTTCAGTGCAAGGTATATTTCTATAACAACACCATTAGAAAGTCAAGCCCATAAACAAAGTAGCAATGCTAAAGAGTATACTGGGACTAGGCAGGTTTCTCAAGAAAATGATGCAAGACTGATGCTGAAAGAGTAATTCAGCTGATACTCTTTTTAGCTTACCCTGATACCATAGTAAAGAAGACGGTATTTGAAACTGTTACGGGAATTGGATAATGCAGGTATTTTGTGAAGCAAAACCAAGCTTATCTGAATATTTCGCATACTTAGTGAGTAACATCTTACCTTTAAGTATTCAGGTATTTCCTCAAAAAGACTTGTAATAGTTTACTGAAAACAAACATTATGTTGCCCTGGTACTGTTTCATAGAACTCTATAGAGATTTAGTGGCTATTTAAACAAAAATGATAGATACTCCCAGAGCTGACATGATTATGCCGACTTTTGTATTTACAACATTCTAACAATATTATTCAGACTGCAGCTGTTCTTAAAGGTAATTTTTAACTTTTTTCTTTTCTTTTTTTTCCTTTTTTTTTTTTTTTCCTCAGGTTGTTACATTATGCAGCTGTGCAGCTGATACAAATGTGAATTTAGCTAACATGAAATTTGCTAACTGTGCTACTCTGGAGACTGACAGATTTTCAGCATAGCTGTGTGGATTTTATTAGAGTGGTTTTACAACAGTCATGGTCTATCAACCTGCTGAAAGAAGGCAGCAAAAATTTTTTCATGCCTCTTTGCAAATAACAAAATACTTAATCTAGCTATCTTTTCCCTAAATTTATGTATTTTATTCCCACCTTCCTGTTTTTTCTTTCCAGAAACATGAGTGCTAACACCTTTTCTAGCACAGTAGAAGTTCTGGTCCTTGTGGCTGCTCTCACTGATGGATGGGATATGTGCTCTGAGCAGTGCAATGGCATGCTGTTTGGAGATTTGCTGAAATCTTGGTCCTACTTTAGCCTCTTCCAGGAAGTAATTTAGCCTGTGTTATCTGGTCAAAACTTGCTGCACCCCGGCAACACATCAGCGCATACAAAGGCAGCAGGGGCAATGCCAACAATGGCATGCTGCTCATTGCCCTTTAAGGGCACCTTTAAGGAAGCACAAGTGTGGTCCAAAGTTCTGGATTTGTGTAATGGATACACTTTGGTGTAAACTGAGTTTATCTTCAGAATAAGTCACTTTGCAGAATGGTAAAGTGGCATCAAACTTAGCTGGCAGACCATTCTTCTAGTCTTGCAAGGGAAGAGAGCTAATTTCTACTGGAGACCTGCTTGAAGGTGATGTGATATAGATTTGGACAGAGGTGCCCAGGGCCACACAGGGATTTTCCAGCCCCAGGGAGACCAACAGTACAGATGTAGGTGGGCAGTGCTGATGCTTTTAGGCTGTGCAAAGGGTCTGTCTCTGTACTACTCCCTCTCCCCTTGAAAATCAGGGCCACGAGAAGCAACAAATACCACAGCAGAAAGTGCCTAAAGCTGCCTCATCCCATTGTTGAAACCATATCTGCTTAGAAGACCATGTAAACATATATTGTAGGAATATTATTCCTTGTCTTGCCTGCTCAAAATGCTCTTTTTCTTGATCTTCAGTCTATTTGAGTGTGCAACAGATAGGATAATATGCTGAAGAGGGTAAAGAGCATAACGTAGAGGTAACTTGGCAAGAGTGGAGACAGATGGTTGATCTTAAAGCATCAGAGGTTTTCTCCCAGAGTACCTCCTAAAATAGAGGTGGTTGTAAATTAGAATTGCCCTTTATAAACAAGGTGTATTGCTCTAAAGTCTGGCCATCTGATTACAGGTGCAGATGGTCTGTTACCGTGGGGATTTAGAGGTGTAAAGGCATACATGACAGATAAGTGCTTCAGGCTCATGTCCCAGTGGCCAAGGGTTACACGGGCTGGATTCAGTTTGTAATTCTTTTTGAACAAGTTTTTTGTTTTTTTTTTTCATGAGACTACAACAAGGGTGTTAATACCATTGGTTTTTGAGTGTGTAAGTTATGGAGACTGCTTCAGTACAAAATAGACTAAGACCAACAACTATTTTTATATGCACCACAGAGCAATCTCAGATATTCTGAAAGATTGTGTTCATTGTAGAGCTAGAATATTTAAGTATTTACAATGTGTTATGTATATTTATATGAATCTAGGTATTTATGAGCTTCTACTTGCATATATATGTATCTACATATGTATACGCAAATTTACAAATACATAGGTACACACACGCAGAGAGGTTTATAAATACATATATGCTCACATATATACTCAACATATAAACTACATATGTACATTGGCAGATGAGGACTTATTTCTTCAGGCAGAACTGCTGTTTTCTGCTGGGAGAACACTACAAAGTAAACTGGCTGTCGTGGTTTAGCCTCAGACAGCAACAAAGGACCACGTGGCAGCCACGTGCACTCAGCAGGGCGCTAACCGCCGCT
>JAOTQQ010000001.1:171613805-171634785 GCA_026546715.1 Gallinago undulata
CACATGGGATGGAATACCTGAGTCCCTGCTAGGTCCTGGGAAGAAATTAACCTTTTCTCCACCAGACCCAGTACACTGGCCAAACAACTTACCATAAAAACAAAGTGAGTAATGATCTTGACTTAATAAAATGATGCTTATGACTTTAGTTATTACATTGAAAAAAACCCCAGATTTTACTCCATTGATACTTGTCATCTATTTATGTGCTGCATATTTATACATAATATGATTGTCCTTGTATTAAAGACTTGGCTTTTTAATGTACATAAGTTTCTGTTTTAGCACATTATCAGAAACTATACAGCTCCTTCTGAGCTGTGGACATCTGGGTTCACAGAAACTGTGACACCTGTTTTAACAGGTGGGAAAAAAAAGAAAAAACACTCCACTAAAATATTTAAGATGTCTAAACCAGTCTTTAAATAGCTCTCTGTTAGTTTATGGGACATGTACAATATATACAGTGTATTTCAAAACATTTCTTATTCCATCCTAGTCCCAAATTCAGGGTTAATAACTTTAAATACAACAACAAATGGCATTGTGTGCCCATCTATATGTGATTCTTCTATACACGTTTGTACCTGCATAGTATATATACAATTGCTGTTGGATAGTAAAAGAACAACTATTTAAAGGTCCAGTCCTGCACTAGAAGTCAATATAGGTATATTGCAATGTAATATACAATATATTGTCACAGTTGTTGTGACCTTTTGAAGTCAGGTAAGTGACTTCATCCTGTTACTTCATTCCCCTCTATTGTAGAATAGAATAGAATAGAATAGAATAGAATAGAATAGAATAGAATAGAATAGAATAGAATAGATATATAAAAAACTGAAGGTTGGGGATCATCTCCTATAACCGGCTCGGTTAACGTGGAGCGAACAGTGGACATCGTCTACTTGTATTTCTCCAAGGTTTTTGATATGGTTCCCCGCAGCCTCCTCCTGGAAAAACTGATGTGTTGTGGTGGTCTCTGTGGTGGAACTGGCTGATAGGCCGCATGCAGAGAGTGGTGGTAAATAGCTCCTTTTCAAACTTTCAACCTGTCAAAAGTTGGATCCCCCAGGGATTGATGTAGGCTTCAAGGCTGTTTAGTATCTTCATAAATAATCTAGATAATGTTGGGTCAAGTGTACCCTGGTGAATTTTTTCAATGTCACCAAACTGAGTTGGGAGGTGGACACTTTGGAAGGGAGAACCACTCTGTAGGATGACCTGGATAAGCTGGAAGTGTGAGTTAACAAGGACCTTATGAAGTTCAACAAAGGAAAATGTAAGGTCTTGCAACGGGGAAAACACAATCCAGGAGTGCAACACAGGCTGGGATCTACCTGGCAGGGGAGCAGATCTGTGGAAAGGGACCTGGGGTCCTGGGGGACAAAAAGCTCGAGTAAACAGTGTGCTGGTACAGCAAAGGAAGCCAACAGGATGCTGGGTTGCATCAAAAAAGACATCATCAGCAGAGACAAAAAGTCATTTTCCCACTCTACTTAGCACTTCTCAGGCTACACCTGAAATACTGCGTTCAGTTTTGGTCCCGGCTATACAAAAAAGATGTGGACAGGATGGAGAGGGTCCAGGGAAGGGCCATAAAGATGATCAAAGGAGAGGGAAGCCTGCCATATGAGGAAAGGCTGAGAGAACTGTTTTTTTTCAGCCTTGAGAAAGAAGGATTAGAGGAGACCTTATCATGTTTCAGTATTTAAAGGGTGACTACAAAGAAGATGGGGACTCCCTTTTTACAGTGAGCCACATGGAAAAGACATGGGGTAATGGGTACAAGTTGCTCCTGGGAAGGTTCCAATTGAACACAAGAGGAAACATTTTCACAATGAGAACAATCAGCCATTAGAACAATTTCCCCAGGGAAGCGGTGGATTCCCTACATTGGGCACTTTTAAGATTCAGCTGGGCAGGGTGCTGGGCCATCTTGTCTAGACCGCCCTTTTGCCAATAAAGGTCGGACCAGATGATCCTTGAGGTCCTTTCCAACCTGGTATTCTATGATTCTATGTCATACCAGTAATTAAATATTGAACTTTGAAAGTGGTCTGAAATTTCTTACCTTAGCATAATTGTAGAAAAGAGATAAAAAGTGTTTTATACAAAATAACCTTAAGAACTTTGTTTTTGTTTTTGTTTTTCACAGAATCACCTAGGTTGGAAGGGACCTTTTAAGATCATCTAATCCAATCAATGAAAAAAAAAAGAGAAAAAAACCACCCAACCCCCCCCCCCAAAAAACCCCACAAACAAACAAAAAAAAACCCACACAAACCACACACCACACCCAAAACAACACCAATCCACTAATAATCCATATCCTTGAGCACCACGTCAACTCGTCCCTTGAATACCTCCCAGGGATGGTGCCTCAACCACCTCCCTGGGCACCCCATTCCAATGCCTGACAACCCTTTCAGTAAAGAAATATTTCCTAATATCTAGCCTGAACCTCCCCTGGCGCAACCATACCAGAAGGTTATTTAGCTGGTCAGCATAAAGCCAAGCTTTAAAAACATATGAATATGCTTAATCAGTTTCAAGTATAGCCTGTCAAAATCAATGAGGTAATAACTTACAGATAAAGCTTTGGAATGTTTCTAGACTGGAAACTGTATTTCACCACTGGGGAGCAGACCTTGTTGTCTCTCCTCCAAAAATTCTCCTTCATTTACATCATATTTCTCCTAAAACCCTGATAAGTTCGTAATATAGTACCAATAATAGCTGTCAGTCATATTTCAGCTACAGTGCGTGTTACAAAAGTAGAACAAAGGATTTATTTCTACTCTTTTCCTTCTGTAGATTGCCCTTTTTTTTCATTTGCTTCTGGTTACCTTTATGCCAATTTGAGGAGTTTTCTGAAGATGTGAATTATCAAATAACTTACTCTCAGGTACCGGTACTTTTAAAAGTAACAAAATTATCAAAACAAGCAAGTTATTTATTTGAAAATGGAGTAATTATTTTTTTCTTTCTTTCTAATTTTGCTTAATTGCCTGCCAAAAAAAAACAGTGAATATCAGGCAGCCAGCTACTTGGAAAGAATACGCTGTGGGAATTAATATACATGCAGCATGAGAAAAAGTACAAGCATTCTGGGGGTCTTAAAGGATAAAAGTATGTTTCAGTAATCTTTTAGCCATTAAGAGAATATCTTCACACCTGTGCATATATTTCTGGAACCCTTCAGGATGTATTGTTCTTTTTAAGAAGGACAGGACAAGGTTTGCAAGTAGGGTTTTCATGCTCAAAAAAGCGTCTAATTTTCTGGCAATTCCAAGTGTCTAATGGAAGAGAGTACATAAAATCATAAAATAGTTTGGGTTTGAAGAGACCTTCAAAAGTCATCTAGTCTAACTCCCCTCAATGAGCAATGACATCTTCAACTAGATCATGTTGTTCAGAGTTCCATCCAACCTGACCTTGGATGTTTACAGGGATGGTGTATCTACCCCCACTATGGGTAACCTGTTCCAGAGTTTGACCACCCTTATTGTAAAAAATATTTTCATTATATCTAGTCTAAATCAACCCTCTTTTAATTTGAAACAATTACACCTTGCTCTATTGCAACAGGTCCTGCTAAAATGTCGGTCCCCATCTTTCTTATAAGTCCCTTTAAGGACTGAAATGTCTCAATAAGGTATCCCCAGAGGCTCCTCTCTTCGAGGCTGAATAACCCAAATCTCCTTACAGACTTTATCCTACTAATGTCCTTAGCTGTACAGCAGGATGCTATTTTAGCCTGGTAAAGATATATGCAGTTTAGGCTTTTCAGTAAGTTTCAGTTTTACCATGAACACTCTGACAACTTAGTACAACCTCATACAGATAAAAGGCCATGAAGCAAAGTTTTCCTTCTTTTAATTAGAAGTGCCAGAAACAGGCACAATTATGTATCAACAGTGCCTTTTTTAATAGAGATCCATTTCTGCTCTAAGTGTCTTACATGGAATTGCTACTCAACAAAGATGGATGTATATTTTACTCGGAGTTATGTAAGGGGACCTAAAGGATGCATTGAACCATCACAATGCTTTTCATAGCTGGAGCCTGTATTGAAATGCTAAGACCATGCTTTAATTCCTATTGCACACCAAATGCAATATCCTTGATCCTGTGCTACTGAAAGAGATGGAAAAACTTTCATTGGCTTAGCTGGGGGTTGGACTAGTCCCTGAATTACTTGTACACTCAATAAGTGTCATGCTATATCTATGGAAATTTTTTTTTAAAAAATACAACAACCAGACCCAAACTGTTTCAGCAGAATTTTCTGTACTAATGGAAAATGGTTAGAACCCCTTAAGCCTCCTTGAATCTGAGAGGATTAACTCCCAAAGTTACTTACAATTCAGAGAGTAACTCAAGTTTTCACAGAAATACAGTTTAGTACTTAGTGAAAACATCCCTCCTTTGAAATTCAGCCTTGTAACTCTGTAACGAACAAAACTAGTTTTCTAGTCTGTCATATGTTTATTCTAGATGCAATATTTATATCTGTATGTAGTGGTCAAATGGGTAGAAGTCAAGAATAAAATTTTAAATTTATTTAAGACTGGGCAGTAAACCAGAGATTCTCAAAGTGCTTATAGACCACCAATTTATTAAGCCAGCACAATTTGTTATAGGTTTGTGAGAAAAGTACTTGGGTACAGTGGAGGAGTGGAGTCTTATTTGTTTAAATGCTAAGAAAATTTTAGCCCTAATTCTCCAAGCATAAGCAATATAACAACCAGAAAATATTTTACTCTTGAGTAGACAGATGGTACTTAAGTTACCTGATATGCTGTTAATAGTTATGTTCAGCCTCTTAATTTTATTCTTTTTATTAAGCATACATATATTTACATTATCCATACATTAGAAAATCTGTTGCTAACACATGTTCAGAAGGCAGATTCATTATCTGCACTGGCTTGCTTACATTGTTTTAGAGCTATTAGGCCTAAATTTGCCACAGCCTACAGGTGTATGCCGAGTCCCTTGCTACCCTTCCCAGATGTAATTTTAAAACATTGCTTTAAAAGCCCTGGGAGGCCCCTGAGTCATTCTAGCTTGGTTTAATTCTTTTTCTGTATAGCACGTTTCATAAGAGTGTGCCCCATAGCAGTAAACAAAATCTAATCAATAAAATCCACTGAAATTTGACCTTCTCTTCACCCTTAGACTTGGTTGAACTTTTTTTTTATTATTATTATATTATTATTTTTTAAATTACTAAACAAATGGTGAATACAGTTTTGTGTGTTCCTTTACGGTTGGCTGCAGTCATTTTGGGTAATCAGTTACTGGTGTAATAGCTCTTTAATTGTACAGCATACATAGAGCTGGAACAATGTATTCATAAATGGGCTCTGGTTTTCATTTAATACTTGAATGGTCCTGAAAGGAGGAGGCTGATAATACTCGATAGAGTCAAGTAAAATGCAAGATTCTTCATTGCTGTTTTAGTGCTGTGTTGCAATCTGGCCAAACAGAAGTCCTGCTGCCCTTGTCCTGAATATGATCAGCCATTACCAGATGTCTGAAAAGCCACATGGTGCCTTTACAATGTAGACAAACATCTATGAAAAGGGAGAGACCACAACTGGGTCATCAGTCATACGTTTGAAGCAAATAAGTATTCTGCTGGTGGTGGCTTCATGTTACAGTTATAACCACACTGTTGAAAACTTTACTGTGTTAAGCAAAGATTAAACACAGGAGGTTTGTCATACTGTCAATCAGGTGTGAGTCTAAAGCTTGATTACTTTCTGTATTTTTTATCTGTAAGCTTGGGCTCAATTTGAGGCAGAGTTGAGCTCTGATCCCTCTTAGATGGCAGATTCTTGGTGAACTCGTTGTCTTAAGTTTCACCCAGGTGCTCAGTCTTGCAGTCTGCTAGGTCAGTAAAAACTGATTGTCATATGCAGCAGTACCTCAGATTGTCTTTTTCCAAGAATAATGTGAACACTTTAAGCCAAGCTAAAAACGATTCAACAGACAACAATGCAGGCAAAAAGTGCCTGGGTTTCAGCATACATCTATATTCCTAAATAAAAGAGGAGAAAGGAGAACCTTGAGCATCTAACCTGCAAGGCTGTACATATTCCAGGAAAGTTTAAAGGGGTATGTCACAGTCACACAGTCACATAATTGTTAAATCCACAATGTTAAAGTGTTAGACAAATACATCTCATCATTTCTACTGTGCCAGCCACCACTCTACAACAGTGCTTGACCACAATTCAGTCATTCACATGGGCTAAGGACTATTCACAAGAGGCAATGCATTTTGGCTAGTCTGATTGGGAAGGTAGGAGAGTTAGGTCTATGTTTATAAGCCATGCCATGCTATTCAGGCTTAAGACCCTGTCTTTTGCATGCAATCATGCAGTACATGAAGGGCTATTGTTCACTCTGCTTAATTGTTATGTTGGTACAAAGCTCAGGTTTGGTTTACTCCAAGTAGATCTCTCCAAGACAAATCTGATCTAGTGAGTCAATGTGGGTCTAAAACAAGCTTCTTTCAGATGATTTCAGGGCCAGGGATTAATCCCTAGCCTGTCTTTAGTTATCAGTTTATACAGAGCCTGAATTTATCTATTGTAAACCTATTCTGAAGTCTACTTCTGGCTTTGTATTGTAGGTTCAGCCAGAGAAATTTGGAGCTATAGTGTAATCTGTCTTCTGACATGTTTATACAAGATTTTGTTAGAATTCCTTCTGTTAATGGAATGCTCAATAAACACTTATTTCATTACTTACATGTGACAAGAGGATTAAAAAGGTAGACAAGAGTAACATAAAATCATGCCTGCCGTCCTTTCATTGCGGCAAGCTTTGATAGATGTATCCTACATCTACTGAGCCATTTTCCTTGAGACTATTCAGGGGAAATTCAATAAAGAAATTGCTCCTGAGCTGTCCAGTGCCCTCCGTTATGGATTCAGTAGTCTTAAAACAATACTGTTTTCTGTGTGTTGCTTAAGGTCTCAATGGTAAAACAGCACAAGCTTTTCTATTATGACCACAGATTAGGAGAAATTTTTTGTGTGAAAGGCCCTTACATATTTCAGCAATAAGCAAACCTTTAAGCCATATTCTGACCTCCTGCCAAGACGTCCTTACTGAACTTAATCAATATAAACTTTAAAAATATTAAAGTGTTTAGATTCAAGTAAGCTATCCAGACTGGTTTCACAGCCTCCCAGATACTAACTCCCTACGTACAGCTGGGACAAAACAAACAACCAAACAAACAAACCAAATTAAACTAGCACATCTAAGCTATCTGCAACATCTCAAAGTCTTCTCTGTTCTGGTAGTAGACTCAGGCCAGGATAGCAGCAGTCTTGGTTGTTTTTTCACTTTCCAGATTCAGAAGACACATCAGGTGCTTTAAGATCTGGATATTTTCTTCTCTTTTATGAATGATTCCAGGTCCAGTCATAAATGTGAAATTCATTGTGATGTTTTAAAAATAAAGAAACTAAAATTTGAATTTTATGTTTCATGAGGCTAAAATTGATGTAATATGTGAGATAATGCTTCCTTCTCTGCTCCTGTAACCTGTAATACAATATACCCACAGCTAGTAAAGGCCACAGGCTTTGCAATAAGCTTGCAAGGTCTTAGGACTGAGGTTTGTCAGGGTTGCTTTGTGTGACCTGTGTGCAGATTTATTTTTATTTGGTTTAGCTGTAACAGCAATTATTCTTCTGATCAGGTGTGGTTGTTTTTTTCCCTACCATTATATGGTGCAATCACAGTTTTATAGAAATAGTAGAGACGAGTAGTTTTTTCTATGCAGAACAAGATATTTATGGTTCTAAGATAATAATGTAAAATAGAGAAATACAGTCCTAGTCAGATAGCAGAAGCCTTGGGAAGTGTGGACGCAGCACAGAAGAGCACAGAAGTGGGATGATAAAGGAGGGAGTACAGGATGGCACTGGGGACCTCATGGCTGTAAATAACTCACCCACAATCAGTCACAGAAATGCATATCTAGAGCTGGACAAAATTGGTTTTAGGGATAACAAATTAAAAAAGATAATTATCTGGCATGCCTATCATAGATATTATATTCAGATCTAATATGCAGCTGCGGAGCAATGAAGAAAGAGAAAGTTGTAAAATCATTTTACAAAACATATAATAACTATTCTTAATGAATCCCAGAGTGAAGGAGAAGACACTTTCAACATGAGCACTAACCATATTCCTTCCAGTGAAGGACTCTTGCTGCTGAAAACTCACTGTAGCACCCCATGCACCATCACCAGAATGAAACTGGCTCCAGAACTCAAAGGAGCAGGAGAAGAGATAACATCAGGAAACCCGCAAAACCTAAATGTGTCTGTAACAGTTTTAATTGTATTACTGCTATTACTGAGATTTTTTTTTCTATAGAGAAATATTATTTCCTTTTCTGTAATAATTTGACCTGAACTAATAACTGTTCCTGAATTAAATTGTTAAAATAGCCACTACACTAACAATATATTATTGGCTTTATACATAAGATATGTTTCCTCTTTGCCTTAAACAAGATTTTTAACATAACAATATTGAATAAAGTCTGAACTGAAAGGAAAAAGGAGTGGTAAAAGCCTCCCAGATTGCTACAGTTGCTTATTGCTTGAGTGTTTTTCTTCCTCTTTCAAAACTGATTACAGAGAGAAAAGAAGTAAGGGTCATCTTAGTTCCCCAGATGCAAAACCACTTAGTGGCATCCGAGAAGCCCTAGGGTATCTAAGATATCTATAAGAAGTTGGCAAGTATGACATAAAACCTATGAGTGACCTGCATTCCCTTCTGGACTGTCAGTTGGATGCTACTTGGGATAATCTAGGGAATCTCAAATGGCAGTAAAGGTTCCTGTTCAGGGAATTTACCTCTCTAAAATGCTACTAGATCTGATTCAGAGGAGATCACTGATCTCTCTGAGTTCTGAGGGGTTTCCCAGATAGTATTTGACCTCATCTTATTTTACCTCACCTCCAGGTTAAACATTAAATTGAAAAAATACTGTATTCTGATACCAGTTCAAATTCAGCAAAAACCTCACAGGAATGTCTTACTGATAATTACAGTCTCAGCTTACTGTTGGATTTAAGTTATTTACCTGTAATATTGATTTTTAAATTTTGCAAAATATAAATTTCATAGAGAGCCATCATTTACCCTTGAGTACTACCCTAAACTTTTTCCAAATTTATATCTGAATTTTGAGTTTTCATTTCACAAAAGATTCAGAAGCATCTTTGTTGTTCTCTTTAACTTGGTTTTCCGTACATTTGAAGTATAAGAAATACTATTTACAGTGAAAAAACTGAAACTTTTAAATGTAAAACAAATTACAAGGGATTTTTCTCAAGAAATTTCTCGTCAGAATCATGTTGCTGAAAGTGACATCAGTTGTGATACTGTTCTTTAATTTTTAAACAAGTTCTTTAATTTTTAAACATTAAAATTCCTGTTCTGATTGTAAATTTGCATAAAGGCTGGATAAAGATCTGTTTTATCATATCTTTCATTCATATTATCTTAGTGTTGCAGGTACACGACATAATTTGTAAGATGATTAGCATAAGCAGTTAGCTCAGAAATGTCAGTTTAAAAAAAAAACCTCAAAACTTCAGTTTGAAATAAATTCAAAGCCAGTCTATTGTAATGTTTTTCTTCATCTGAACTTTCAGACTGCTTTGCTGGGAAAAAAAAAAAAGGAACTATTTCTCTTTTAAAAATTTTGGTTCATATTTTCAGGTCAATGTTATTTTAGTCCGTTGACTGGCATTTTATCTCCATATCATAAAAAATCTATTTCACATATGGCAGGAATTGTTTTCAGAAGCATTACAATGATATCTACCTGATTTGGCAGTGAAGTAGAAGACAGACCCAGATACGAAGGGTCCTAGATACGAAGGGTCTTAAATAAAAACTGGTATTATTGAAGATGAACTTGCAACTAAAACATTCTTTACCTCATTCCCTCATACAAAACAGATTTTAATCAACGGCCATTACCCGCAGGCACATTTAGCTAGTACTTTCTGGGGTTGAGTAAGTCCCAAGTGCAGTGAAGAGAAAGGGGACAATCTGGCAGCTCATCAGTGCAACACTGAGAGCTGATAATATGGCAAATGACATACACAGACACTGATCTTGGCATTGTTAAGAGTAACTCTTATAAGGCTTCCAGTCATGCCAGTCCACTAGGTGCATTCTTTCCTTCTTGTTTTCTTCAGACCTCATGGGGTGAATCCTTACATCCTTTCTCTGTTCTCTGTTCCCCCATCCCCATGCAGAACTTTACCTTGGAAAAACCAATTATGGTTGTAAAGGTTTGATTTTAAAATCTTACACTGGTCAATGCTTTCATTTGTCTTTAGAGACTTGTTGTATATATTGATACAAAAAAATCGCTTTATTGCTTGAACTTCATAAAAAAAAAAAAGAGGATCAGAGGTATAGAGTAAGCAGTTTAGTAGGGTGTAATGCTTATATCTTCAAATCATGTTGATTGCAAGATATATTTTCCAAGCTTCTAATATATTAACCTGTATCAGCTAATTGTGTACCTATCCACTATCCCCTTTGTTGTGGTTTAACCCCTGGCAGCAACTAGGACTGCACAGCCACTCATTCACTTCTTCCTCCTCAGTGGGATAAGGAGAAGAATCAAAAAAAAAAAAAAAAGGAAAACTTGTCAGTTGTGACAAAGACAGTTTACTAAATAAAGCAACAGCTGTGCACGCAAGCAAAGTAAAACAAGGAATTCATTCACTACTTCCCATAGGCAGACAGCTGTTCAGCCATCCCCAGGAAAGCAGGGCTCCTGTAACCACCATCACCTGTAATGGTTACTTGAGAAGACAAATGCCATAACTCTGAATGTGTGCGTCCCCCTTCCTCCTTCCTCTCGCTTTATGTACTGAGCATGATGTCATATGTCATGGAATATCCCTTTGGTCAGTTGTGGTCAACTGTCCTAGCTGTGTCTCCTCCCAGCTTTTTGTGCACTTCCAGCCTACTTGCTGCAGGGTGGTGTGAGCAGAAAAGGCCTTGACTGCTTAGCAACAACTAAAACCATCAGTGTCCTACCAACACCATTCTCATCCCAATTCCAAAACGTAGCACTGTACCAACTGACAGTATGAAAGTCAACTGCATCCTGGCTGAAACTATGACACGCTTTCAAACATTCCCCAGTTACACTATGTTCATTTAAAAAGGTTAGGAGAATGTTTGCATGTCAGGATAAAAACCATTAACTGGATGATATGAACAAATTTTTTTTTTTTAATTGTTCTTTGCTGTATTTCATCCTACCTCTGCAGTTTGTAGTACTTATCAGTGTTTGACGTAGTATTTTGGATGTAGATGGATCCTTGTGGTGCTTAGGGACATGGTTTAGTGGTGGTTTTGGCAGTGTTATGTTGTTGTTTGGACTCGATGATGTTAAAGGTCCCTTCCAACCTAGAGAATTCTATGATTGATCTGTTTTAGTATGACAGTCTAGCACAGCAACTTGTTATCAAACTGCATGTCTAGATTATATTCCATACACATTTTCACATTTTGTCTTTAAAAAAAAAGTACAAAAAAAATCAAAAAAAAGTAAACCCAGATCTAGTCTAAAATTCTAGTTTTATTGCTTACATGTTATGTTTTTGTCTCTTCTGATGTTACATGTGTTTTCATCACAACACTGTTGATTTTTAATCTTATTTAAACTTTGCGAATGCTCTCGCTTATGCTGTTTTAAAATGCACCATCTTTAAGCCTTAAAACTTTTTCCCTATTACTGGAATTTTAAAATTTATTTTCCTTAAAATCTTTTCAAGCCACTTGTTTTCCTTCCAAGAATCTTGTTAATTTTTATTTTTTTTTTCAGCCTTCATCATAAATCTAAACTGTGATGAAACTCATCATTGGATCGAAGAAGGATTTTTCACATCAGTTAGCGAGTTTGACAGCAGCTATAATACATTTTCCAATGATGGTTACAGGCATGTCTTTAGAACAAATGCTTATGCTTTTTAATATAATTCCAATCAAATAATCTTTATGAAAGATTAAAAGGCAAAAGTCTGTAGAGAGAGGAAAAGAAAAGTCTGGTTGATGAAACCTCTGCCTTGCAAACAGTATGTGAAATCCTTCTTTTAATTCTACTTTAGTAACTCCCTTCTGACCTTAAGTTTTTCAAGACACTATTTTTCATTAAAGAAACAGCTCATACAGGTGTGACTGTATAAGATTTAACAGTCTAAACTAGCAAGAACAGTATAGATGCAGATGCAAAGAAATTACGCTGAAAGGAATGTAAAGAGAAATTCTAAGCATCTTAAAGTAAATTTTGAGAATTTTGTTTTGATGAGTTTATATCTCAACTCCTTTCTTGGTGGATTTATTTCATAATTACATGTGGATAACTCTAGTGAACAGTCTTCTTAAATTCATGGTGCTGAAGATGAGATGAGTTTTTGGACAATAGGAAAGGCATCATCAGTAAAAAGCAGACTATGTTTTATCTGTTGTTCCATATTAAAAGCTTAATTAAGGTTTTCAAATGAATGCATACTCTCAGCAATGTGACTTATATACAGATTTTCCACTTATATTATAGGGTCATTGTGTTGATTCTACTTCTCAGGCATCTTGGATATGTTAAAGCAACAAATAATTCACTTTAAAGTCATTGACTGAGAATTATCTTTTGGGACTTTCTTTTTGCTTCCCTACAATCTTATTAACAAGTTGATCAGGTCTGAATGCTAATAAGAATGTATTTCTAAGCATCAGATCCGAATGTCAATAAGAACATACTTTTAAGAAATGTTTAACAATATTTACTCATTCCTAAAAATACTTTAAACGTAATTTTTTCAGATGTGCATTTTAAGAAAGTCAATTGTAGATATTTTTAAAAGACTTAAAAGGATCATTTTTTTTCATGTACTGATTTAACTATTTATTTATTTTAAATATTTTCTGTAAAACATTGGCTGCAATAGTGTAAAATCAATGGGTATGTTCCAATAGTAATTAAAAAAATAGTCCTAGGCAGAAGTAGTTCACCAGTTTTAAATCAGTATTACAGTGATTTATACCTGATGTGAGACCCTGTAAAATATTTATCTCACACTGTAAAGAAAAAAAAAAAGGTTAAAAATTATCCCATCAAATTTTGTGATATCCATAAAGATAATACCCTGCGTCCTGAAAATGAAAATCCTTGTGAGAATCAGAAGCTGATGGTCAATCAGAAGTCAAATGGTACTGAATGAGCAGCAGGTGTGATGGTTTGACCCTGGCTAGCAACTAAGTGCCCACCAGCTGCTCGTTCACTCTCCCTGCAGTGGCATGAGGGAGAGAATTGCAAGGGCAAAAGTGAAAAAAGCTCATGGGTCATCATAAAGACAGTTCAATAAGTGAAAGAAAAAGAACGTCCACAATCAAGACAACAGGTGATGCAATGGCAATCGCCCAACTCTTCTCACCAGCAGACCGATGCCCAGCTGGTCTCCAAGCAACAGCTACTTCAGAAAGGCTCCCTCTCCATTTTTTTTGCTGAGAATGGCATTGTGTGCTATAGAATATCTCCTTGGTCAGTTTGGGTCAGCTGCCTCAGCTGTGTCCCCTCCTAACGTCTTATCCATTCCCAGCCTATTGCCTGAAGTGGGGCAGAATGAGAAACAGAAAGCCTTGACACTGCTCAACAGCAGTTGGTGTGTTACCAATACAGTTTTGGTCACCAGTCAAAAACACACCATCATACATGCTGCTATGAATAAGAATAACTCCATCCCTGCCAGACATAGTACAGCAGGTTAAGGAGGAAAAAAAAAAAAAAAAGAAGTCAAAGTGGTTCTGATTGGTGTAATAAATGCAAGATGCTTAGGCTTTGCAAAGCCTAAGAATTTAAGGTATATTTGACATTACAATGAACAGTGTGCACATTTTAAAGGACTGAAAGGTAAGACAAGAATAAAATGGTTTGGACTCCTGTCCAGGATCCAATCTATTCAAATATATTAGGTTTTTATTTCTTTCCCCTCACTCAGTAACTCTCCACACAAACACACAACATGAGGTGATCTAAATTATATTTATGTCATCTCAGTCACTGGAACATCTTCCTTTACTATGTTGAAAGCTATAATGTAGGAGAGAATAGAGAGTCCTTGTCTTTCACATTTTCCCTTAGGAAACTGAGACCCCAAAAGTCCACAGCATGGATTCTCAAATGTTCTTTAAATCATGGGTGAAGATTTAAGCATCTAAAAGTTCTGGATGGAAATAACTGCAAAAGATCCAAGTGGAAGACTGTGACACAACCAGGGATGACATTCGCTGTTCCTGAGTGATGTGTATAGCTGTAAGATTATACCAGTGGCTGCCTTGTTTTCTTACTGTTAGAGGAAGAACATAGTGTCTTCTCTTGGCACCATCTCTTTTTCTGATCAAGATGAATAGCCCAATGGCCCCTCCAGTACGGGTAAGACTCTCTTGAGCTGCAGTACAAAAAGATGCCTTCTAATGTGGTAAATGAGCTAGTCACAATGAAAGATGGGAGATTTTGCTCACCCATGAGGAACTAAGAGTTGCATGGTCTCCTGTGGGCTTTGGATCAGACAGTAAGTAGCCTGAGCATTATTTCAGATTTAAGGTATTCTTTAGTTATATTGTTAAATCCACTTGCTATGTCAAAAGGTGAGAAGAAGGTCAGCAGGCCAGACACAAAACGTCTTCACATAAACATGAGAAATTTTTTTAAAACCAGTGAAGGGAAGACCATGTTTCAGTTTATTAAACACAAAGAGAGGACCTTTACAAGAGGGGAGGAATAGATTAGCTCCCAAGAGCAGTGTCATATTTGTAAGTATTGTAAGAAATAGTTTTGATTTTGAGTGAAAATAAACCTTTCTGAACTTCAGAAAAGTTTGTATTTGTTCTTGATTTATCAGTTTTTCATTATTTACCCCATTTATCATTATAGAATGGGTAGTATTCTATGCCTTGTGAGATGCTGGTGTTTTTTCATGTCTCTTAGGAAAGACCTCCTGCTCAGGAAATATATAATGTAGACACGTTGCAGCAGCTGCCACTTCCTCTCTAGTGCCTCCCACCCTGCTGAGCTGATGAGTCACAAGATCCCATGGCAATGTCAGCTTGCTCTGCTGATTAGCTCCAGTGGACATTTGCACTCCTACCATAGAGTCCTGCAGTTTTGAAGCCTTGGGCTTGTTGTAGCTTCACAATTTTTCCAAATTTTTCAGTGTTGCAGAATTTAAAGACTGATCTCTGTGGTTTCCATTTTTCCTTTTTTCCTCCTTTCCCCTTAGTCTACAAGCTAACAGAACTCCAAAACCATCCAAGAACATGCTTGCCAAAGAGGCATTTTTGTAAATAATCTAGTACTGTTTCTAAACAAATTAATGCTTTCCAGCTAGCTCATATTTTACATGTCAGTGGCATTGAAAAATTACATTGATATGCTTCAGGATTTGAAGTCAAACATTTTTGACTTGAAAAACTAAAGAGTAATTTTTAAACAATTCTTTTATGGCTCACCATGTAAGCATTCACAATTTCCTTGATCAACAGTCATCATACTCAGTGGCATTTATCACATACACAAATTGTCATCATACTTTGCACACTAGAAGTAGAAGCCAGGTGCACACCATTAGTATTGACATACTAATCCAATTACCAGACAAAATACAAGTTTCTGTCAGGTTAGAAGAAGAATCTTGCAAACTGTCAAAACTCAAATGTTTGTGGCATCTGAGGTGAGGAAGTTAAAGCCTTTGTCTAGATGCTGGGGGTATGGCAATGCAATACTACCTTTTAGGTAGGACCTGACATCTGCTGATGTTCAATATCCAGCTGTACTGAAACACCTGCAGAGCCCGTACCTATGGTGTATCTTTTGCCACTAGAGGGCAAACTCATCAGACAGACGATTGCACAAGTATTAAAATTGCCTTCTTTTTTTTTTTTTTAATTTTGTTTAATTATGTATTGAATTTGGGCTAATCTGTGACTTTTCATGAGATTCAGTAATGATACATGTAGAGAAGAATAGCTAAAGGTGAGGGTTTATTTGCTTGCTTGAGGTTTGGGGATTTGGGGGTGGGGTTTTTGTCTGCTTGCTTGCTTGCTTGCTTGCCTGTTTTTGCAGGTAGAAGATCCCAAAGGATCTCAGACAACAGTTAAAACATCATTAACTGAAATTTAGTCACTTTCAGAAAACTGGAGGGAAAGGAAGAAAAAAGGAAACAAAATTAAAAAATGTGAAAAGACATTGAAAACATTAAATCTTACAATTTTCAGGATATGTTAAAATGAATGCTACTAGGAATAAATACAAGATTTCAACAGGAAAAGATTGCAAGCTTCCCATAGACAACCCTTCATTAAAAAAAAAATAAATTGCATATTAAATTCATATTTGTGGCCAAAGTTTAGTACAAATGGCCATATGCAGTTACTGACATTCAAAAACCAAGTTTAATATTATATGGATCAAACAAAAAAATAATGCAGCTTGTTAATTTCATATAGAACATAATGTCTACTCAGTTTTGACTCAAAAACATGATGAGTTTTCCACGTGTAATCACATACTCAAAGAGATATAAAAATCAATACCACCCAGCTTTTAAATAGAACGTCACACTTACCGGCTAGCCAGGGGAAAAAAAAAAAAAAAAAAGATATTTAAATACAGAATGAATATTTTATAGAATAATGTAGACTGGGTTACAAAGTATTTGAAAGAATTCAGATTTCAAATAGCGCACAAACCCATGCAGGATATCTTTCATTCCACAGTAAGCTCAGGCATAATATATGCATGCTGACATGTAGCATTGATTTTTCCTTATGTACAGCTTTATTAATTTTTAAAGTTCACACAGACAAATGTGCACCTTTCAGAAACAGAAGCAAGCAAATGAATAAGATCCTCAACAGAAACCTCCGTTATGAAACTTGTTAATGGATAAGTACCTTTAAAAAAAAAATCATTTTTGAAGTTTTTTAAGATAATTTTTTTAAAAAAACACCTTCTCTTATACTTTCATGTCTACAGATTTTACATCCACAATTTTCCTTTAAATTTGAACTCTTGTTCAAGAGAGAAGTTTATTTCTACAAATGATATTTTATAAATTCAATAGCTAGAAGCAATCAGCTTTTGATGCCATTTTTTCATTGAAACAGTAAATAAATAAAATAAACAAACAAACAAATTCAACCCTGTAGCAAGTTCATTACAGGCAAGTTAAAATCTAGTGTCTACTGTGTATTTTCAATAGCACCAAAAGCAACAGAATATATATTATGCAAATTATTTAGAACTATTCATCACCACATAGGGAATGCAGTAAGGGAATGTGCTCTCTTGCAAACTTACAATGCATAGCAATTGTCTTCATCTGCCTCTCTGGCTCGCCCAGCCCGACACCAGACTTTCATCAAATTCTACAAAACAGGCCAAGCTTTTACATCTTGGAATTTTTATTGTCACTGCATATATTGCTGCAGAAATACATGATGGAAATCTTACTTTTGCAGTGTGATTGCTAATTGGCATTCCCATTACTATAGCAATACAAACCATAGGCAAACACAGATTTTCCTCCCAAATGGTATCTATTCACTTTGGATATGCTTATTTTTTTCTGCTAAAGAGATTGACAGATTCTAAATCTAGATAGATCTAGATAAATAATTGATTGTTTATTTGGGGGCACATTGTTTGGCTTTTTAATTGTGGGGTTTGGGTTGCTGTGGTTTGTTTTTTTTTTATTTATTTGAGACTAATAATCCTAGTAAAGAACTTTAGACAGAGATTAATGACAGCTTAAAAACCTCCACCTCATGAAGGTTTCATCGGTTCCTTTTGGAATTGGAAAATAAAATAATGGAAATGCCAACTGTGATTCCACTGACTCCCATTAAGAGGAAAATAACTTCATTTTGTAACAAATTTGTAAATAAATCTACTGGTAATTAGACCGATGTCCTATTAAGATACAAAAATAAGGACAAATATTCATAATCTAAATGAACTGATTTTGTGTTATATACTATCTGGGTCTCGTCTGATCAGCAGTTGGTTAACTTAACAAGTAGAGTAAGCTTTGGACTACTTCACATGCTTTACAGCAGCTAGTGCAGAATCCCCTTCATTGATTTGCTGGAGTGAAAATGTCCTGTAGACTTTCACACATACAACTGAATTGTCAAACCTAACATGAAAATGATGTAACAGATACAAGGATGTTTATTTCAGCTTCTATGAGGCTGAATGTATAACGGAGGCACGACAGCTATATCTCCTCAGCCAGGCTGTGAATCTGAGAACTCAAATTCCCTTTTGAAGAAGTGATTCATTCTTACTCATAACAAAAGGTTAAGTTTTGTGACAGCATTTGATGGAGAGTGGGCTTAGGTAAAGATGGTAAAGGAGGAATTTTCTCTGTAAATGTACACTATATAAAATATGCTGCCAAAGAGAACAAAATTGTCACTCTTTAAGAACAACACTTAGAAATGGTAGCCACATTGCATCTTGTATACAATTGCACTTTGTGCTGATGGCAGTATTTGACTAGCTGAATAGTTGATCTCCTTCCCTTGGGGACTGCAACTGATTGCTGATCTTGTGAATGAGACTAGTACAAGTACTGTGTATTTTTACTGCTAGCGATGTCATAAGGCAAAGCATAAAGCTGTAAATGTAATGTAAGAGCGACATTGCCAACAAGTTCTTTTGAAATTGCAAAAGCAAAATGGTTTTACAGATAAATTGCCATATTTAATAATAATGACAACAACTACAACAATAATAGTAACAATCATAATGATCAAGTGAGCACCTAGAGCTTGAAAAACAAAGTGAAAATCAGTTTTTTATCTAAGAAGTACGCTGAAGGATATCTTAATATTAATAACAAGGAGAGAAAATAAGTCACTTCTGAGGGGATTTTTTTTTCCTTGTTTTGCAGCCATGTTTTCTCTTGCATTACTTAGTTGTCCTTATGTTAACCAACCGACTCTATCAAAGAAAACTTCTAGGTGCAGTAGACTACAATAAAGAGACATCTATATAGTCTCTCGGTATACCAGGTAGAAATTAAAATATTGATTCAACACCGAGGGACACTTATGGATGTTGTCCTGGTTTTAATGTGAAACTTGAAAGCAAAGATGAGAAAACTCACCTGCTAAGCTTGCCTAATGTATTAGCTGTTGTCAATGCAAATCCTGCCTCAGTTGTAAAACCATTAAGTATCCATACTTTAAAAATGTCTGAAGTACAAAATATTCTTCATAAAGAAGAAATCTGATTTAAAGGTGGATCTCAGTTCTGGACCTCAGTGTTGGCCACGTGGTCTAAAAAGACACTGCCATTCAAAAAGACTCTTTTAGGCATATTTTTCATACTTTCTTAATTTTCTGGAACCTGGGAGCTGGCAGTTTATTTCATGGTGGTGGATGGAATGGCTTAGTCACCATCTCAGCTCATCTGGTCTCAGCATCACATATGGTACATGACCAACATCACCTCCTCACCCATGCTGTCCACTGACAGCCTCCTCTAGGTAGACTGCAGAGCATCTAGTATCTCTCTTAACCTCTGCAGCCACAGGCACACAGATTATTGTGGATGTAGTGTGATCAGGAGATTGCTTATTTTTATGCCTTATTACTCCTTTTCTACGAGAATGTGATCCACTCCTTACTCCTAGAAAAACACCAGTGTAACTGAAGTAAAAATTCCTAAAGCTTTCCTACCTATAACTTTCAGCTAACCATCTTTAGGTAAAGGTCCATACAGGTATTCTTCAGAGAATCAACACTGATATATTGGCCAGAAAGTTCATTGCTGAGTAGACAAGTAGACATGGTCTTTATCCCAGGAGCTATGTTCAGCTTCCTCAGGTCCCATCAAACCAGAAAACTGCAGATCAGAACAAGGGAGATCATATTACTATTAACAGACTATCAGACTAGTCATATGGGTGACAGACAATATAATTATTTTTGTGATTGGAAATAATCACCTTTCACAACTTTTAACTACACACTGAAGGTATCTATTTTTTTTTTCTAAATCTCATTCCTAGCTAACTAGTCTAGGAATTAATTTCCTCAGTAACTGTGTCATCATCATCTGTCTTATGTGATTTTCCACCCCAAAACAGGAAATGCTTACTTAAGTGACATCCCATATACTAGAAAAGACAGCAAGATATCACATAATAGTGATATAATTAAGGTATATTTTCAGTGAGTAACCTTTTTCATCTTTTCATTGTGTTATATACTACCTGCTTTAGATTGGGTAAAAGCTGGAAGAAAGGTCACTATATTAGTTTTAGTCCAAGGACTATTTTTTTTCCTTTTTTTCCTGTGAATACAAAATCCTTTACAACATTTAAACACATATTCAGATACAAGTTTTAAGTTTCACTAGAAGGATAATATTCACTGGTCTAGGAAACAGATCCTCATTTTAGTTTGAGGTTATGCTCATCAAGTCTAATCTTCTATGACAGATAAGACAGAGTTCTACCTTCTAATTCCTGCCTGCTGCCCAGAAACTTATACTTAAACACAGGAACTGTGTGAGGAAAGTTGCACAGGCTCTTTTCTACCTCTGATTCCACAGCTTATCTCAAAAACAGCATGGTCTAGAAACTTCACGTTTATTGCATTAACTAAGCCCGAAGGTGAACTATGCAAAAGGGTATATGCTATGTGGCTAATTTAAAAATTATTTGCTATGGAAGAAGAAATTAACTTCTGGATGCTATGCAAAATCCCTGCAAAGATAATGGCTTTAATGAAGATTTCTTAACAGCCTGCAGGATTCACAATCATAGAATCATAGAATCATAGAATCATCTGGGCCGGAAGGGACCTCCAAAGGCCATCTAGTCCGACCCCCCTG
>JAOTQQ010000001.1:171638402-171680461 GCA_026546715.1 Gallinago undulata
GAATCCTGTGGGACACTGTATCAAAGGCCTTGCTAAAGTCTAGGTAAATAACATCCACAGCCTTTCCTTCATCCACCTATATATGTGTGTATATATATACATATATATGTGTGTGTGTGTATATATATGTATATATAAATCATCCCTTGTCCATCAATCTAAATGTTATATGGATTTTTTTTCTGAGAAAAAGTTTGGGCACATCTCTGGCTTTAGCTGGCTGAAGATTGTGGTTAGGCAAGGTGATGAGAGACTCAGTCTTCCTTTCAGATATTGGGCTACTGTCAGTACTTTCCACACCTTGTGTACCGCATAGTATCAAACAGTGGAATATGCTATATATCTCCCTCTCTGCCATTATGTCTTACTATAAATTACTTACAGCAAAGATTGTTATCCAGTCATTACACAGATACACTGAATATGTGTGTGTACCTTTTCACCCTTTTTATTTACTACTAGGTTTTGCCTGTTTGTAATTACAAGAAAATTGGGGGTTTATGAATGAAAGAGAAAATGAAAAACACTTCCTTCCTTTTTCGAGTATTTTGAAAAACTGATGTATGTTTATTTCAGATGAAGGGTTTGTCTCAGATGAAGAGAAAATGTTTTGGTGTTACTACAATCCCATGGATTAAGACAAACCCCTAGCTTTCTCCTTTTTTCCCCCAGGTATACTAGTACTAAACCTGAAAGAATAGGTTATGGAAAAGATATGGAGATAGATCTACAATTTTAGTACTTCTACTGGTTTCTGGATTATCTTTTTTCATGCTTAGTTTTCAGAAACTCTCACTTACTGAAAGTTGACGGTAATAACCAACATAACTATTCCAAATATAATTTGAATTTATATTGACCACAGTTCTATTTTTGGTTGTGCATAATTAATAATAAATAACCTTTAGCCCAGGATCTAGGACTCTTTAATGTCACATCATAAGAAAAAATAATTATTTCTCAGTATTCTGTGATTTGATGGACATTAACAGGTGATTGCATTGAAATGTGCCAGTGTGATGTCTGATTCTATAGGCTTATTTTACACAGGCATTTGATTCTGTAAAGGTTTTAGATAAAAGTTGATGAGGTCTGCACTAAACTCTGCAGCTAGATGGACAGATATTCATAATGCTGCAAGAAGCTCAATAATAATAAATAATGATACTATAGGTCATAATAACAGTAATAACAACAGTAGATGGCTCAGAACAAAACCTGGCACAAGTCCTTCCAAACTTTGTGGCTTATTGGTTCTGATATCAGATTTGGACCTTCTTGCATTCTTGTCCTCATTGGCTAACACCTACCTTTTCTAATAAGTCAAAAAAGTAAACAGACATAATACCATGCTCATATGTAATGCCATGATCACATATTTCATGAAGCATCTGAACATATTTGATACATATCCATTAAGAATTTCTCAGATACATATATGAAAAAAAATATCAAGTAAGTACTATCTTATCTTAAAATCATAGAATGGTTTAGGTTGGAAGGGTATTAAATGCCATCTAATTCCAACCCCCTGCTGTGAGCAGGGACACCTCCAACTAGATGAGGTTGCTCAAAGCACCATCCAGCCTGGTCTTGAACTTGCATTCATCACTTCCCTGGGAAACCTGTTCCAGTCTCTCACCACCCTCACAGTAAAGAATTTCTTCCTAATCTAATTTAAATCTCCCCTCTTTCACTTTGAAGCCACCATCACTCATCCTATCACTACATGCCCTTGTGAAAAAACCCTCTCCAGCTTTCTTGTAGGCACCCTTCAGATGCTGGAAAGCTGCTATATCTGTCTCCCCAGAGTCCTCATTTCTCCAGGTTGAACAATCTCAATTCTCCCAGTGTGTTTTCATAGGAGAGGTGCTCCAGCCCTCTGCTAATCTTTTTGGCTCTCCTCTGGACTTGCTCCAACAGGCCCATATCCTTCTTATGTTGGGGGCCCCAGAGCTGGATACAGTAGAGTAGAAAGGAGTAGAGGGGCAAAATCACATCCCTCGATCATATGGCCATACTTCTTTTGATTCAGCCCAGGATGCAATTGGCTTTCTGTGCTGAAAGCGCACATTGCTGGCTCATGTTGAGCTTCTCATCCACCAATACCCAGAAGTCCTTCTCCCCAGGGCTGTTCTTAATCCATTCTCTTCCCAGCCTGCATTTGTGCATGGGTTTGCACCGACCCACATGCAGGACCTTGCACTTGGGCTGGTTGAACTTCATGAGTTTTGCACAGACCCACCTCTCAAGCCTGTCCAGGTCCCTCAAGATGGCATTCCTTCCAGCATGCCAGCCAACCCACACAGCTTGGTGTCATTGGCAAACTGGCTGAGGGCTCACCCAATCCCAACATTCATGTTGCCAACAAAGATGTTAAAGAGTCCCAGTCCCAATACTGAGCCCTGAGGAATACCACTCATCACCACTAACCACTTGGACATTGATACGTTTACCGAAACTCTCTGAGTATGACCATCCAGCTGGTTTCTTGGGAACAAGTCTAGTATAGGAAAGCATTATCCTTTTAGAATCTATTTGTATATTAATATTTTGACTCTGAGTGTATCCACTTGTTTATGAGAACTGGGAAAGCAAGTTTGGGCTTTTTCTAATTTTTTTTTTTAGTTTGTTTCTTTTTTCCGCCCTCTCTGCATTCTGAATGTGATAATTGAGAGATTTAGAAATAAATTTCTAATTTAATCTGAATTTCTTTATGTGCCAAGTCTCTGTTAACACAAAACAATGCAGATACCTCATTCTTATGAAAACATTTTAAGAAAGAAAGTACTATATAATTGCATTTAGGCTGAAATGCATCCATATGGATGACAACAACTGTAAAAAGAATAGATTCACTTTTGTCAACAATCTTACAATTTCTTTTCATGAATAACTTATGCTCTATTTATGCTCAATTTCTGTCTAAGTTCTACTGGAAAGTTATACAACACACCTTTTGCATATAAATTGTGTTAGTCGAAAGTTCACACATAGTCCAGAGCTCAAAAGCCTGATACTTGGGGATACCCCAAATATTCATGAACAGCCTGATTCATCTGGCACCTGAAAAATTAAACGAAGTGTGTGGTGCTCAGACTAGTGACCATCCAATGCCTTTCACTTGACTGGCTGTTACTTCATTAGTATTCATCACCTATCATAGCTTGAAAGAACAATAATGTAAAACTAGAAAAAAGGAAAACATGCTGTTCCTTAATTGTGCTATAGCCGTTTTTACAGAAAGGATAATCCCTAAAAAGAAATAAATGATAACTACAAGCTTTATATCATTAACAGTAATGCTAACTAATTAAAAGCCATGTTAATGTTTGTTAGCTAACGTAGGGAATAATTGAAGTAAAGGACAGAAATAAGAAGAGGAAGAAAGGAAAGAAAAAACAAGTGCAAATAGCCAAAGAGCAAAAAGAACACTGATAGCAGAGAAACACTTATGGCTAATTGTGCAGAGCCAGTGAGGGGAAAGGAAGAAAAAAGCTACAAAAAAGAAATCAAGAAATAGAAACACACTGAACCAAAATCCTAATATTCAAATAGATTTTAAAAAGATAATGCTTTCCTGTACTAGATAACAACCACCAGTATTGTAATTCACTTTCAGAAATAGGACAAGTTTATCATGAAATCATTTTGCTTCTATGCATGCAGAACATTTAGGCTCAGTTTCTTCCTCAGAACTAAATATGGTGGTGTTATTCCTAACATAGTTTATTTTTCTATTAACATCGTTTTATTCATGTTTAGTACAGGAAACATATTTTAAGAACATATTTCTATCCATCTGTTTTCTGACGTGAAAAAAAAATATATTTTCATGTACAATAAATAATGAATATTTGTACCTTTTCGCTTTCAGAGTAAAACAAAATTTAAAACTGTATTTCCATCTGATATTATATAGTATGCTGTGCTTTCCATGATACGTAATTGCGTTATGTAATTTATGTAATTTATAACACAGAAGTGTTACTAATTGTTTAAAGAGTATTTTGAAGAAAGCATTATCTAGTTTTCTTTACAGGAGAGTAATTAGCTTATGTCAGTGAAACAGTAGTTTTGCATTAAAAGCGATGTCATTTTTTCCTAGCACGTACTTGTATTCCTCATAAATGCACAATTCATGATTACTTAAAAGAAACTACAACTGTAATCATCTTTATCATTGGTTAAAAAACAATGAATCAAACAAAAAAAAACCAAAAGCAGAATCTCACATTCAAATCTTGCCTTGTTGGCCTTCCCCTTGATTCTAACCCATAGACACTCTATACTGTCATTCCCATTATTAAGTTCTAGGCACTCAAATGTGTTTCTAACATATTTTTAACCATTTTAATCAAAGTAGATCAAGATAAAGTGTATACTCATGTAGAGATAGCCATAGTCTTCTCTCTTTCTTTTTTCTAATATGAGGTAGTCTATGTCATTTTAATACTATGACATGCTAGAGTAATTTGCATACAGAGCAGCATTCAACTCAATTTGAGGCTGTTAGACATGTCTTACTAACTATGAAAAAAGCAGTCAAAGTTACAAAAAGTATCAACAGTAGTGAAAATGTATTAACTGAACTCACACAAATTTATATGCGTAAGCAAGGTTTAAAATATACCTATGAGGAAATGTTTCAGTTTTATGAAGTTGTATTCATTGTACTAAATCTTTTCTCTAAAGAAAAGTAAATTTCTCGTGCAGTTCATTCTCAAGTGTATTGATCAGATATGGCAAATGAAGATGCTATCTCTTCTTCTATTTTTATGCCTCCACAACTGCATTTGCAAGATTTCTGATGGGAAACTCGGAACAAAGATTAACTGGGATGATAATTTAGTTCTTGCTAGGGTAATATTTACATAGTGTGAAAGAAGTTTTTTAGGAAGAGATATTGTCTCAAATAAGCATAGGAGAATAAAAGCAAAAAAGCCTTCTTGTAAACAGAAACCCACACTAATTTTTGCAGCATAAAAAATTCTAAATGGTCAAATTTTATTCTTCATTTCTTCCTATTTTGAGGACTTTGACTGTTTCTAAATATTCAAAAGAAAACATTTTTAGAAGCTTCACCTCTGGAAGTATAAAGCATTTTAGAACTGCTAGCATGAATTATAGTGTTCAAAAAAAATAAGAGAGAGAAGAAATACATGGGAAGCTTCAAAAGGAAAAGATGGATTTCATGCAGCATCTGTTTAGCCAGCTCTAGTTAAAAATGGCATTCAGCTGTAAAACATCAATATGTCAGGCACATTACTAATATAATTTTTATGACAGCATAACATATTGTGAAGACATGATCCTTTTCCATTTTCTTCAGCCCTATTCAGCTGCCTGTCCTATTCACAGATCCCCTTTCAGTGGACCATTTTTTGGTGAAAAACTAAAATCTCTATGGCAATATTTTAGGCTAACCAGCATCTTTGCCTTATATTCTGCAATTACCATTCAAGTAAGTAATCTCCCACTGTTAAGTATTCTGCAAAACTATTCGTATCCCAATGTGGCCCAGATGGTAGCATGCACTACAGGTGACTTCACTGAATCCAGAATTTTTGTGCTGTTGCTACCTGTAGGAATTTAGACTGTAGCATGCAGAACAAAGTGAGTTAATGAGATCTAAGCTACATATGTATATATGTATGATTTGGTACAGGCAGGAAAAAGTGAATTGTCTAAAATTCCTTTCATTTCACTGAAAATTTTAATTGCATTTTTATGCATGCAACCCACCACAAATTTATGCAATAATTGCAGTATTAATAACATCAAAGTCAACTTCTTTACAGTTATGCATACATGCTCAGGTAACACTAAGTTTAACATTTTTTCCTTACAGGAATCTGCTTCATGTTTCTCTAAATTTCTTCAAATCACTCGCTCATTTCCTTGTTGACACTTTCTTTCCAGAATGTCTTCGTATCTGAAAGTATAATACTTCACCATGTAATGAGATTCAAGAAACTTTCATTAAAAGAAAAGCAGCCAAGCCTCCCCTCTCTGCATTTCTACTATGGGCAGCAGTTGGTTGTTTTGGTTTGTTTTTTTTTTTTTGGGGGGGGGGGGGGCGGGGGTTGGGGCGGGGGGAAGAGGGGCTTAAACAGTGAGATCTACCCAGGAAACAACACTACTGGTATTCTCACCAGGTGTCTTGATGAAGTTTCCATCTTGTGTCATTCATAGAAGCTGGGTAGCTCTAAACTCCACAGCAGAATGACAAAACCTTATTGAAAATTCTCTTCTCTGAAGATCTCGTCTCCTTTCCCACTGAACCAGGCCTGTCTTTCCATGGCATAATGGAGTGGTATGAGCAGAAACTAAGCATTCATGCCTTTAGATGAGGGTCTCTCAAGCAGCACTGCTCCCTCTCACCTTTTTTTCTGCTTTCTTCTGTAACACTGTAAGGTGACGCTCCTTAGATAGTTAAGGGATTATTCTTCTCAAACTGAGTCTGGAGGCCTTCCTCTGCCTAATGTTTTCACTAAGAATTCTGTCTCATAAAGAAAAGCAGAGAGGATTTTTTTTTTGTCTTTCCCTTTGAGGCACTCTGCTGATTCTGTGAGTTCTTTCATAACAAAGTATAATAATGCCATTAAGCGGAACAAATAATTCTGCTCTAATGTTTTATTACATGCAGGCAGCATTATAAAAATAGCTCTTCTGGGGAAAAAAATGGAGAGTAATGAGTACTAACGAAATGAAAATCATCAACAAGAAATCTACATTTTAAGTTGAGCTATCTATGTTTTCTAGACTGTTGGTAGACTGAGAAACTTAGACATTCCTACCAGCTTTCCTTTTCATTCTTCTCTCCTGTCCTCACTATGAATCCGTGCTGGTAGACCTGTTTATTTTCTATTTTAGTTATTTTAAAATAGTATTTAATGAAAAACTGAAATGAAAAAATCTATTGTTACATTGCTGTGGTAGGTTGACCTTGCCAGCTGCCAGCTCCCCACACAGCTGCTCTCTCACTCCCCTTCCTCATCAGGACAGAGATAGAATATAAGATGAGAAAGCTCATGGATTGAGATAAAGACAGAGGAGATCACTTATTAACTAAGATCATGGGCAAAACAGACTTAACCTGGGAAAAATATAATTTAATTTATTGCCAGTTAAAATAGATTTGGATAATGAGAAACAAAGCTGAAAGTTAAAAACAGCTTCCCTCCATCCCTCATTTGTCTACCTCGTCTCCTAGAGAACAAAAAACTGGACTAAAAACCAGAAAATTAATTTAAAAAATTGACATTTTATTCTTGATAAATTTTCATGCTTCTAAAATAATCTCATGAATTTGGAATAGTTGAGGTTGATTATCCTAGTAGACTTTTATTGCTCACAATAAGTCTGTGAATTGAGTGCCACCCCTGTGAAATATTGCATTGTCAAGACCCTTTGGTTGGAAACCAGACGCTTCCACAGTTATTTCTAAACCACATACATTTCCTATAGTTTCTAGTTCTCGATTCTTCTTCTGTACACGATTTCTCTTTCAATACATGATAAAACAAAAAAGTGATATGTAGATATTATATAAGAGATATAGTATTCTTAATCTAATATCTAATAACTGAAAATAGTTTCCATATAAATTCAAAATCACACAATGTTGTATCATAATTACTGCTGTTGTGGGATAAGTTTGCTTTTAAATACTTTGTAAAAAACACCCCAAACCAAAATACAATCCAAAATATTTATTATTAGCGTCTCTTGCTCCTTTTATAAGATGATAATAGGGAAATATTGAATCAATAAAATCTTTATATACAAATTTATCGATTTCACAAATACTGCACCATATCCAGTGTCTGATAACAGAAAAATATCCTATGTAGATTGAAACAAAATATTTAACATTACAAGTTGTCTGCTAAATACTGTAACCAATAATTTCAAGTTCCTCAAAATGGCACCTATTGAAAGTTCCTCAAATCTGCTAAGAAAATAATAAACTTGTTATGAAGCAGTTATATTGAGGAGTGATGTAAATGTATAATACACAAAATTATCTGAAAGAATTGAAGTACGTAAATCTGTAATCAGGGGAGGCAAAAGAAAGCATGCAGATTATTTATTTTTTTTTAGAATCCAAATATTGAATTTGTCTAATCCTATACTGTTCACTCAAACAAATAATGAATCCTCAGTAACTTCAGAAGTTTGATTTCACAGTCTTCCTATGTGTTTATACTCACCCGACCAGAATGATCTTCTACTCTTTGGTAGGACAGTTAGGTGCAATCACAATGTCAATAATATAAATCATGACAGTTAATACTGAAAATAGATAAGGACATGCCTAGATCAGAAAATAGGTGAAGGGAGGGAAGCTATTTTTCATTTCTACAGACATCTTATGCAAGAGCTAAAAAATGGCAAAAAATAAAGGTATTACATATGTTTATTTCATTGCATTTCAAGTAGTTAAATTCAGAGAGAAGCTCCAGAGAGAATGGAATAAAGAGCTGAGGAGACAGTGCATTCTAGAGTCCATAGATAAGGCTTTTATTTTTAAAGGGTTTATGAGCATTGAGATGCCAAAATCCACTAGGAATAAACTCTTGGGAGAAAAAAAAAAAAAGTAATCCACAGCATGCGTCACTGAGCTGTGTGTGAGGAGAGAGGGATGTTACAGTGTCCATGGACACAGCAAGACCCCCTATAATATATTTATATTGGCTAAGTTTAAATCTTTGAAATCAGTAAATGCTAAATAAACAAAAGCCACTGAAACTATATGTGGAAGGTTTCCTAAGAGGCTGTTTAGTACATGTTGTTTTAAGAAAACAAGATTAAATATACTTTAATCATTCACATTAAAATGATAGACAATAAATAATTGAAGAATTCATTCCTCTATCTATTCCCTCCTTCCATGAAGTTAAAATTTTATACTTCTAGATATGATAATTTAACAAAACATACAGATTATAACTTGAAAAGATCATTACTTCTGTGTGTCCTGTTCACACAAAGCATGGTTACTGCAGACAGGGTATATTTTTTATTATATGAGTTAAGTTCCTAGTGAACTGGCACTGTTCTTGTTGTAAGTTGTCTGTCAAGTCACTGACATCCCTGGACTGTTCTACAAAACAATAATCTTTTTTTCTTCTCATTTTCATAAATTTTTCAGTATTTAGCAAGGGATACAAAGAAAGAAGGGAGTAATTTATGAATGTCTCTAAAAAACCCAAAAGCATAAGGTAACAATATATTGTTAAGTTACAATATTTAATGAAAAATGCTATTTATGTTTTCGTTTGCACTTCTTTCCATAGGGCTTATTTGTGTCTCTAACTATTTAGCAAAATCTTCTCATTCCATACATTTACCATTATTACTGTGAGATTTCTGGAAGAAAGAGGTCAAAATGTAGAGTCAATCATTATCTTGGTGAATAAGGGTGGATACTACTCTTAGTTTTCTGTCTCATATATAAGTAAATGTAGAAAGTTTTGTGGTTTTTTTTTTTTCAGGACTTCTGAAAGCAGTCCTTCTCTAACAAAGGAAAGATTCAGCCTTGAGAGCTACAGTATTGCTATATATTTATCCATGACAGAAGTGTTAACATGATCTAGGCAAGTCACTAAGACATTGGAAGTATATGTCAAGAGGTGGGCAGCATTGCTTATTATTGCAAACAACTGAGGTAAGTTTTGATTCAGAAATATGGTTCTCTTGACAGGCATTTTACACTCTTGAACAATTATCACATTTATTATTTGCTAAATAAGATGTGAAAATGTAAAGCAGTGAAACAATCACAGGCACATATTATGCTGAACACTTCATAATGTCCCTATAAACTGTGGAAAATACAGTATTGATTTCAGCAATATATTTCATACAGGAATTAATATGATTCAGTGCATGCCAAAGCGTAACTGGAGATACAGTGAACTATCCAGAAGTCATTCAGGAGGTGACAGAATACCTCACTGACTGTGTATCACTTATTCAGTGTGTTCTGGTAGCCAATGGAAAAAATAACCTATCTGTATGAATTCCCTAGAGCAGAAATCAGGATATCAATTCATTTTCTTCTAGTTTCTGTTTTTCTCTCACTGGAGAAGCAGCCTTACAGGCTTCGCTTCCTATCTGTAAATATAAAATTTTGAACAGGTCCAAGACTTAATGCAGTTACTGTGAAAACCAGTCATGTCCTATTAATTATGTTGGTTTGAGCTCATGACATACTTTGAACTCTACTTTATTCTTTCTATTTCTTTCATCTGTGGCAATGATAATTCATTAAATCCAAGCCACTGAATTAAACAAAATACTTCTAAGTTTTGTAACTCAAATATATGAAACCCAGTGTGCTAATGCACAGGTAAATTGCTTCACCTTTTTTATTTTTCTAGCAGTGTACTACAAAGCACAAATGTTTGCTTGTAAGTCTATAAAAAAGTGAAAAAGTCAGGAAAAGAGTTCCACTCAGTCTACAATATATTGATATATTTTTCTTATTTACTACTAAAAACTAAGGCATTCATTACCCCTGTTATGGTAGCGCAAGATATATAAATCTGTTGCAACTGCTTTGTGACAGATGGTAGAAGTATTTAACACGCCTGTTTCCAGTTTACTTTCTAAGTTCAATACATGTTGTTACAAGATTGGAGGCTGAGCAGGAAGGAGAGAAGCTTCTTGTTTGTCTTGATAGAGATGCTTCATTTTGGGTTGGGAAGGGCTATTTGGAGACAGAAAGAGACAGCTTTGTCTCTGAAATCTTTTGACCATGACCAGCCTTGGAGAATCTGGGAGTGGATGTCTGGCAGCACAAATGCACTCTGAAAGACGCTGTAATTCACCAGGGACATGCCTACAGAGGGAGTTAATTCATGCATGGTGAAGCCTCGGAGGTGACAGAGGGCAGATTTTTTTAAAAAGGAATTTGCTGAAGAGCACCTATCCCAGAAAGCCCCTAGAAGATGTTTATCTGTTAGTTTTTGAGTAAAATATTTCTTCTTCAAGACCCAGGAGCCATGCTTATTCTCAAATCTCCAAACCTTTCTCACCAACAGATAGTCATTCTCACCATGTAAAGTCTTACCCTGGGCTTGTGTATTCTTTTAGTATTCCAAACACACACTGGTGTGCGAGATATTAAGCCTTCAGTCCTCCTGCGTTTTTTGACTTTTTCACTTAAAACAAACAAACAAACAAAAAAATCGTAGAAGAGAAAAAGGGAGGAGTTGCACTCAAAAGATGTGGTGGACTTGGGCTCCAGCCACAAACTTTCAGACTTTTCCTTTCCATTACTGGCAAGATTTGGAATAGAAGATAGATAATAACATTACAGAAGCTATGAAGCCAAACCTTTAGTGGAGACATGACTGTGGCTTCATTCTGTTCTTATCCACATCAGAATTTGCACTATCATTATAATCTTTAAATTGGAGAGGATAACCAAACCTGTTTGTCTGTCTTTCACAGACTTAACTGCTTCAACATAAATGTGTTTCAAGAAGCCTTCAGGCTTAAGAATCTGTACAAATGTGCCATATATTCAACGGGAAAATAAAATAAAATAAAATCAGCAATGGGAATTTCAGGTTACAAATCTAGTAATTGCTTTAACTTGGAGGAGGTAAACCTCAAATGGGAAAACACAGAAACACTTTTCCAAACGTACATCCTTAGCTCTTGTACAACTGTTTCTCTTTAGGAAATTGCCTCAGCAAACATCGCCAGAGAAGATATCATTTTGCTACAAGGAAAAAAAGCTTTACAAATGGAATTTTGCAACCTCATGGACTGAAGCATTAAGAATAATAAAAAAAAAAAAAGGATGCCAAGTACACCACATGCTTTCGTGTTTGATTTTAAGAGGAAGGAAAATTATTCTTAAAAGGTATGCCAATTCAAAACCTTGGCAATCCATTAGATTACTTAAGGCCTCAGCAGAATGCTTGTGAACAATCTTACTGATCACATGCTACTTATTTTCTTAAGTAAACTGTGAATTTAATTTTTTTTCATAAATGCAATTTTTCTAGGAGATATTAAAATATTTCCTTTGTTATTTCCCCAGTGCTAATAATTTTCAGGAAAGGTTAACACTTTCTACTTCAATTAATTATGAAAAATCATCAAAGAGAATAATTTTGAAGCTTTATTGCCCTCCTTCACATAAATTTATTTCTGCAATCATAGAATGTAAAGGTTATGATCATTATCTCTAAAATTTGCAACATCTAATAATTTTATTATAATTTATTATATTACTTCAACATACAGACAAAAAAATGTAAATTTACAAGTGCAATAGCACATTTTTTTACTGGAAAAAGCATTGATTTTTCTCATGCTGATGATGTGTTTGTTCAGTAATAGGTTTGTCAAAGTTTTCATCATAAACCATGCATTTCAGTGATTTATAACTGGTATATCAAATTGTTGCAATCTTAAATTTTACACAGTCTTAGCAAGGGAGAAACATCCATTTTACCTTTTTGGTATTATTTTAGATATTATAGATACATTTGACAGTAACATAATGCAGGTATATAACAAATTCGGTAAAATTCCCATGGCACTTTAGAGTAATGGAGAACTGCCACCCTTTCTTCCGACATAATCTGTAATCAAATGAGATTTTTGAGGCATTCAGAGAATTTACTATCCAAGGCAATAGAGACCTGGCTGTCTGGGATGACTAGAAGAAAAGGGTGAAAATACTGAAGTCACAAATGATCAGCAGGGAAAAAAAGGGTCCAGAATTTGCAATTTGAAATTGATGCCGTAGACTGACCCATAGGTACAGTCCCGAAGGACAACAGGGCATGGTCTGGAGCTAGTGAGGGACTCCAGTCAGACACTGAGAATCACATAGGAAGCCAAGCATACAGTCACCACAGGCCATAGCCATACCTCATAAAGAGGTTAATAGCAGTAGTGGGCACAAGATTGAGGCAGAATATGCTATTCTGTCTTCAAAAACACACTTGGGTAGGAAAAACTGTTTCATTTTTTATGACTGAAGAGCCATCAGAAGTTCTGGTCGTAGATGACAGAATTTCAGCAGGGTTTTCTTGCATTTTTTTCCTAGTCCTTTCATTTATTTTTTTTCCAAGTATAATGTAGTCCTACTGTAGTCTTTTTATAGTCTTATTATATATGTTCCACTAAAATTCACTAACTAGTATCTGTTAATACTTATTAATCATCATTCAGTGATATTTTACGGTGAACCTTTGTTTTTTTAAATTCATAAATCTTTTATTTTCACATTAGTTGCACTATGAAAAAAGAAAGGGGAGTGAGGGGAATGCAGTTTACCCAATGAAAAATGCTCAGTTCTCAAAAATCCTTTAACTGCTACCAAAATTCAAGCAAATTGTTTGTTACTCCAACACTGTGTTTTTGTTTTTGTTTTTTTTCCATAAGGAATTGCTATTTTAACCCAATATAGTGCAGGTCATTGGACTCTAATGAAGCCTACCTTCTCTCTGTTTTATAAATAATTTATTTACTGCATTTGTTTTGGATGTTAACTCCATTTCTTTTAGCAGTCCTTTTGGGCAATATAAGAGTTATGTTGTGTTCTCTTATTCACATTTAGTGATTTCTTTTTTTGAGTTTTAATAGTGTCACTGTCATCACCACAGTCAGTATTTAAATGCATGCATGTCTGGGACACCATTCCATAACACCCTTTAGTCTCAGACATCATAAAGCTTCCATTTTAAGTAAATATCCAAGTAGATCTTTTTTTCACTCCAGTATTTTTATCAATGCACCACATCTTTTGTGCAATCACTGCATAGGTTTCCATGTGCAGTAAACCTAATTCATTCTGGATGTCTCAGACTTACTGTGTACAAACCAAACTATTCTGCAGGCACAACTTGAGGGATGTTTCAGACAGAACTGGTAGTCTGGTTTTGTCCTTTAACTTCATTAGCAGGAAGTTTTCAGTGACATCAAATGTCCACATGCACTAAATCAGATCTCAGTGAGGCACTTTGCAGACAGGAATCCATTGACTATATGGATAGAGAGAGAAACTGAGGGTCGGTTGAATTGGAAAAAAAAAAGAAAAAACACCACCCCACCCCCCCAAACCCCCACAAAACAGTTGACACAGACTTTATGGTTTAGCTAAAACTCAAGACTACTGATAAGGGATACCTTAATTACCTATCAAATAGTTCAAATGTGCAAACTAGACTGAGGGAGCTGCTGACATCCTAGCAATTCTCAGCAAAATACTCAGCAAAAATGTGTTGAATTGGCATTTGCAGAGCAATGCTGAGACCACAAGTGAAAAGTGAAAAGAACCTTGTACCTCTTCAAGTATAGTCATTTCCGTACGAAGTACTGTTATCTGATTAAATTTAGCAATATTGACAGGCTGTCTTGAGTGAATTAGTTTAGAAATGAGTTTAGCTCACTTAATTTCACAGAATCACAGAATCATCATGGTTGGAAAGGACCTCTGAGATCATCGAGTCCAACCACACAAAAAAAAAACCTAAACAAAAAACAAACAAAAAAAACCCCATACAAATAAAACATCCCACCACATCACACCCATCCACAAACCAATAATCTTGGGCACTAGAGCATGCCCTGAAGTGCCATGTCTACATGTTTCTTAAATACCTCCAAGGATGGTGACTCCAGCACTTCCCCGGGCAGCCTGTTCCAGTGCCTGACCACTCTCTCAGTAAAGTAATTCTTCCTAATATCTACTATAAACCTCTCCTGCTGCAACTTTAGACCATTTCCTCTGGTACTGTCATTATTCCCTTGAGAGAAGAGGCCAACACCCACCTCCCTACAACCTCTTTTCAGGTAGTTGTAGAGGGAAATGAGTTCTCCCCTCAGCCTCCTCTTCTCCAAGCTAAACGTGCCCAGCTCCCTCAGCCTCTCCTCATATGACTTCTTCTCTAGACCGCTCACCAGCTTGGTGGCTCTCCTCTGGACATGCTCCAGCACTTCAATGTCCTTCCTGTAGTGAGGGGCCCAGAACTGAACACAGTACTCAAGGTGAGACCTCACCAGTGCCAAGTACAGGGGCACAATGACTTCCCTACTCGTGCTGGCCACGCTATTCCTGATACAGGCCAGGATGCCGGTGGCCCTGGCCACCTGAGCACACTGCTGGCTCATGTTAAGCTGGCTGTCCACCAACACCTGCAGGTCCTTTTTTGCTGGGAAGCTTTCCAGCCACTCTTCCTCAAGCCTGTAGCGTTGCCTGGGGTTGTTGTGACCAAAATGCAGGACCCGGCACTTGGCCTTATTAAACCTCATCCCATTCGCCTTGGCCCATTGATCCAACCTGTCCAGATCCCTCTGTAGAGCCTTCTGACCCTCAAGCAGATCAACACTCCCACCTAGTTTGGTGTCATCTGCAAACTTGGTGCACTCAATCCCCTTATCTAGATCATCAACAAATCTGGTCCCAAATCTGAGTCCTGAGGGACACCACCGGATTTCACCCCATTAATTACAACTTTCTTGGCATGGCCATCCAGTCAGTTTTTTATCCAGTGAAGAGTACACTTGTCTATGCCATGTTTTGCCAGTTCCTCCAGGAGAACACTTTGGGGGATGGTGTCAAAGGCCTTGCTAAAGTCTAGGTAGGCAACATCCACAGCTTTCCCTGCATCAAGAAGGTGGGTCACATGGTCACAGAAAGAGATTAAGTTGGTTAAGCAGGACTTCCCTTTCAAAAGTCCATGCTAGCCCTGATCCCTTGCCTACCCTGCACTTGCCATGAGAGCTCACTCAACATGATGATGTTTGTGATCTTTCCCAGTACTGAGGTCAGGCTGACAGGCCTATAGTTTTCCCCATAGTTTTCCGTATCCTTCTTCCGGCTCTTCTTGTAGATGGGTGTCACATTGGCCACCCTCCAGTCATCTGGTACCTCTCCTGTTGACCAGGAATGTTGATAAATAATGGAGAGGGGCTTGGTGAGCTCCCCCTGACTACCCTTAGGTGAATCCCATCTGGCCCCATAGACTTATGTGTGTCCAGGTGCATAAGCAAATCAGTAACTACTTCCTCCTGGCTTACAGGGGAGTTGTTCTGCTCTTTGTCTTAGAGCTCAGGCAGTCTGATACAGAGGAAACCTGAAGTGTAACTTCAGATGACTAGGAAGGCTTCCTTAAAACAGGTGGTTTTGAACCTTAAGTTTTGTCGAAGTGTTTCCATACTCTAATTAGATGACTAAGTTGATACACAGACTGCTATCAAAGTTGAAAGCTTATTCATGTAACAACATAATTGCAAAAGTTTAGCAAAAATATACTGGAGGAACTTCTATTTCTGGTTTTATAAATCTGCTGAATAGGTAGCCTAAAAAAATATTAAAGGAGTCATTGTTTCCAGCCTTCACAAATGTGTAAGTATGTACCTAAATTGACACATGTGAAAAGACCTATTACATGCATGCTGATGCATCTTGATTAACTTAATTTTTAGGAAAAAGTGACATTTACCTTAAGAGAGCAACAGAGTATTTTAACTTGTATTATGTCATCTGTTAAAAATTATATGTAATTGTGTCGAATGCCATTTTATGACTATGAATTATTACAGATTTTGATGTTCCTATGGAGACAGAACCCTCCAAAAACCCAAACATTGGATGAACCACGATTAGTAGCTATATGCCCTCACCTATATTATCCTGCTTTTACAAGAGTTTAATATTTATGTAAGAAAGGCCAAGGATTATGCATGTATCACCTAAGGTGACATAGAACTATTTGTGGTTACATACAGGTGCTGGTGAAAAATCTGATAGCTTGTCTTCCGAGTTATTGACAACTAAATTAAACACAAAGTTTTCTCTAAATTATGACTTTTATTGATGTGTATTTTCTATGTCTGATTCAAGTGCCTGAAATGCGCCCTTAGACGTAACTGGGTAGAAAGTGAGACAAAAAAAAGAAAAATTGTACATTTTGTCAGAGAACTATTTAAATATTTTAAATGAAATCAAGTACATGTAAAGCCATGAAAAAGTGATGACAATCCTGAAACTTTCATCATACTCAAACTATTTTTAAATTAGCAAAAGTAAAACAGGAGAATTTCATCAGCAGATGGATAATTACATGAAATAAATAGATTTCTGCTATTCCTTACTTCTGTACTACCTACTTTAGTTTGTAGAAACTAGTTTGACACACATTAAACCCATCAAAACTAATTCTCCTTAATTTTTAGATATGGATAATATTCTGTATGTTTCAGTTAGTAGAAAAACTGATAACATGGTGCTTCCAAAAAGTTAAGAAGACCTAAAAGCAAGAACTTTTTTCTTTCCACATGAAGGTTGAAAATTGCATATGGAGTGAAGCAGTTAAAGGTTCTTGGAAGAAAGAATTTTAACTCAATGCAAAATTGTGAGAAATGTTACTAGAGTTTCATGAGGTTCTATGCATATTTCCCATTTAAAATCTATTCTTTTAAATATTAGAAATAAACAAGTGATGTGGCTGTGACATAAATTATCATTCAAATAAAATACATGTTTTTTAGGAAATATTTTTAATATTTCATTATTTTATACAGTTATCTGCTTACCTATGAATTCATAATCTTGGAGGAGGTAAACATTTTTCTTTCTGAATAAAATCTGTTTCACTAATGTAGGGGCAAGTTTGTATCTGCCTTCTGGCTTGTTAAGAGATATAGAATATTTTTTCTAGTTTGCTGTTGAAGAAAGAGGTATTTGAGATTTTTAAATTCTAAGTGTCTTTTTCAGGATGACAGTATATGTAATACAAATGAACTGGGAAATAATGTTCAAAGCACTTTTATCAGTTCAATTACATGTTTTTCATTTAAGAGCAAAGCAAACCCTAAACTGAGATATCTAAGTCTTAACCAAGTAAAATTCATACTTTAAAATTCTGCTTTTTTTTTCTTTCCCATACACACATGTTTATTTTCTACTATACAACAAGCACAAACTATGGGAAGCTTAATTAATGTAATGTCGAAGGACTACAAATACGTAGTAATAATTCCAAAAAGAAAAATTTACATTTATTGATTTCATTGTATAATTTAATTTAGATTATCCATAGTATTTTACATTATAGAAAAGAAAAATAAATCATTTATTTATTTTTAAAAATACTCCGTACAAGAGAAGACATTTTTCTTGTATTATTGCTTTTGAAATTACTCACAAATTAAAAATACTGGAACTCTTCTTTTCTGTATGGTTTCATTCAGTTCAGCTCTCGGCTTCATACTGTGGAGTACTTTTATCAGTGATTGAAAAGAAATCATAAAATCATTACTGATGAAATTTGTAGATGGCTTGAAAATTGAGAGAGTAGTAAATAATAAAGAGGCTGTATTATTCTATAAAGTTATCTGGATCATTTGACAAGCTGTACATAATCAAACAATATCTGGTTCAATACAGCTGAAAAGGAAGTCATGCATTTAGATGTAAATAAATTGTATTTATAAGGTGATACAATCCAGCCAGGCAAGCAGTGAGAACTAGGAAGAACTAAACTAAGATCTAGTCCATCTAAACAGGAGATGAGTCTTAAAGATCCAACCTGAGCAGAATCAATCATTAAATAAATACATGATCAAGTGACACCTACTTTCCAATTGTGCCTTATGTGCAGATACAGAAACTGTCAAGCTTGCTTTTACAGCACTTTTATCAGCGGAGAGACCCACTTTTTGCATAATTGCCTTCTCACTAGAGTACTCACTCAGAACTACAAACTTTATTTTAGGCCCTTTTTATTCTGAGGGTGACTGAAGTTGTGAGACTGACTGAGGGGCTATGAAGTACCACAGGCAGGGGTGAGAGTTATGAGCAAAGAATCAGATCTAAAATAATATCAGAAAAGAAGACTATCCTTGCTGAAAACTGAAGAATTAGTTTTCTGTTTTCAGATCTCAGGATTGGCTCTGCTTTTTGTATAAAAGGTTAAATGCATTGTCTTTCCAGACAAGTTTCAAATCCAGCGTTTATGTTTCCAGGAGAAAGCTGGGTGCTTTCCTGTCTTCTCTCTATGACACATCAGGGAAATGGTCAAGGACATAGAGGACCGTATCTATTTTTTTTTCTTTCTTTTGATCCTGACAGTGAGGTGGAAAAGCTTGAAGGAGTAGTGAAGAGATCCTGTGGGTCAAATCTGCTGTTGGACTGGTGTTGGTAACAGGGGTTGGCCTTTATAAACATGGACCCCTCTCTCTGTGGGGATCAAAAGCTGCTTAGAAGAGATGGGATACACTTGACAAAACTGTAAAGGGTCTTCCAAATTAACAGACAAAGACACAATAAGAGGCAGAAGGGCTATTGATCATTGTTTGCTCCTTCCTTAGAAAAAGAAATGTGAACTGTCTTTGAAAAAGGACTGATTCGGCAAAGTGCACTGTTCTTGTACTGGAAGTTTCAGAATGTAACAAAGTGCCTCCTTCTCAGAAGATGCTCATTCTATAAATCTTTTCCTGTGGTTTTCTAAGACAGCTTCAGAAACATAAGTTGCATGAATTCATTTGAAAAATGTACTTGTATGAACCCTTTTTGGCAAACTATGTGCCTCTACGTCTGTGGGAGTTCGAGTTTTCCAGAGAATGGCAATCCCAGAGTGAGCATTTAATACAGAAGTACTTTAGAAGAGGTCTCTTTCAGTGGAAAGAAACATGAATATCTATGAAAAGTTTTAAATAGTTTAATTATATTTTGTAGCAACTCAAGTCTGCAAGTAAATAAAAAAAAAAGCTATTCACTACCTATAATCTATCAGACTTCAAAGACATTTTAAAATGCCTTTTAAAAAGTCACAACTGTGAATTGATTACTAAATAATTTGAAGGGCTGAAAGAGGGAGCTCAGAGGTTTGACATTACCTAGCCTCCAAATCAACCTTCTGATTGAATTCCAGCAGATTAATTTCACCCTTACATTTGATTATAATCTTTTCACATGGGTAATTAGAACCTAAAATGGGACAATGCTCTTAAAACCATTTCAAACCAGCTGTTGGTAAACTGAAGATTTTCACATTTTGTCTGAAGTCAGGACACTTTAGACAACAGATTTGAGAAATAAGAAGTCATGACTTCAGATAGAAAATGATCATTCATTTTATCAGTCAGCAAAGTATGTAAATGAAGATAAGCTTAATAATCCTATGCCTTACATATTTTTTCTCTCTGAAAAATAATGAAAATAAATTCTTCTTCTATCCAGTTTTTTTCTATTTGCTTACTTGCAGTTGCACTGTGGTAAATAAAAAAAAAAACAAAAAAAACCCAAACCAATAAACTTTCCTGTTCTAGATCAGATACAGAAGTGTGTGAACCACTCAATTTTATATACCAGCAAGTAAATTAAATCTCCCTTTGCCTACCCAAGACTTAGGTTTATTATGTTATGCAATAGTGATAAAATATTTTATAAGGTATTGGAGTAAATGTTCTTATTGCTGTTGCTACAACTAGTGTTGTTTATGCTACACACACTGTGTAGATTTAAATAAAGCTGAAAATAATTTAAATACTGTGATTAATTTTACTACGACTGATTTTCAAATAGTGTTGCACTGATTTTCAGTTCTGTAAACTAGTGAATCACCATAGTTTTTAGTAAAGTTTACTGATTTTTTTTCCGGCTAGGACCCTGGTCTTCATTATGTGTGGAATTCCATAAAGTTTCTTTCTTTTTACTATAAGTATTAAATATTCTACCTTTTATGTTTTAACCTTCACAGATTTTCATGATTTTGTATTTTTTCCTTTTTTATACAACAACATTTAAAAAAACAAACAAAACAAAACAAAACAAAACAAACTACAATATTTTTTAAATACTTTGCTTTTCTGAAAATCAGACGGGGAAAAAATACAAATATTATACACAAACCAAATGCTTTTTCTTACGGCCATGACTAACTGCAGAATACGGGGGAAACTGTTCACACTAAAATTACCAAATTACCCACCCCATTACCCAATAAGTCCCCATCACTGTGTCATACTCTTTTGGCTTGAAATATTAAGGATGCTTGAGTGTACTTATCTTTTTTTTTTTTTCTTCTTTTTTTTTTGCATAATACTCAGTAAAAGAAACTTAAAAAAGCCACAGCAGTTCAGATTTTACCTCTGCATTCATTTCTTTCCTGGATTTTGGAATACTTACAGATGTCTAGGTATAAATTAGTAAGATCCTGATATTATGATGCTGAGTGAATCTTAACACAGGTTTATTGGATAGCTATTAGTAATAGGTATGCTGATAACTAAAGGCAGTAGTTCTTCTGAAGTTCCTTGTGAAACAAAGTGGTGGTTTGCTAAAATTTATGCAAATATTTAAATGACATAAATGTTAACAATATGCACATATTTAAAAACTGTGACGGTTAAAGTCCGTACTTCTGGGAAACAGCACCTCTTTAGAAATACTGGTAACTTCAACTTAATCTTGATTAACAGGCACCAGACTCCGTGCATTCAAACAAATCACGTTACAATATGTTGCAGGGAACCTCAGGGCCAAATGACATTTGAAGATGGTGGCTCTGAGGGGCTGCAGGGAGGAGTCTGATATAAACTTCGACAATCTTCATTCACATGTACCCTTTGTTAAACCTATTTTTTTCTACAAGTAGCCTACAATTTCTGTGGCTGAAAAAAAATGGAACGAAGCAAAGAGACAGAGGTAAAGAGTATTAATGTATCATAGTAAAGCCTGTAGAATAAGTATTCAAACAATCAGTAGCATTTTGATCTTTGTGTTACTATTAGAAAACTTACATTTCCTTCAGCTTATTATGTTGAATGCATTATGGATGGTAACTATAGATATACATGATTAATATTAAATTAATAATTTTGGTCCAAATACTGGAGATATTGGAGTCCAAGAATTCAAAACATGCTGGTACATTTTATTTTCAAAATTTTATAACAAAGATTGTAGAAACTTCATTTTATTTACGTTACACAAATATCAGTTTTTGTTTAGCTTAAATATTTTTCATTTTCAGATTCATCTACATTTGAACAAAAAAGATACAAACTGAAAAAAAAGTTAAGTAGTCCAAAAAATTAAACAGAGGTCATACCAACTAGGAGGAGAATTTTACAATACATATTTTTGCATTTCCTTCTGTTTCTTTATGGTCCAACCCTGACACATTTCTATTTCAGTTCTCCTGGCCAGGTTCTTTATTTTACAGATCTCTGATTTAGCCTGAGCACTGAATTTTAAAAGAATCCATTGTTTACACCACTCTATCCTGGAAACCAAACATTACCTTTCAGACTTTGTGCTTGTCACAAATGTTTATTATATATTATTTTCTTTGCTACAATCATATTACCTTTCATTTCCTAAGATTTATAGGAAGATTTCTTTTTTTAAGTATTCACAAATACTGCAGTTGTAATCACACCTGATTAGTTAGTTGAGTGCCAACTACTTTATGTGGGAACAACTGTATAATGTGAGAGCAATTATGTGATTAGTTTACTCCTTCTAAGCTTAAGCATTATCAAGAGACCAAAAACTGCAGGTTATGAGGTAATTTATACAAATGCACGCAGCATGGGGAACAAGCAAGAGGAGTTAGAGATGTGCTCACGCCTCCAGGGCTATGATCTTATTGGCATTACCAAGACATGATGGGATGGCTCTTATGACTGGAGTATTGGAATGGAGGGTTACAGACTCTTCAGGAAAGACAGGATGGGAAGATGGGGAGAGGGTGTTGACCTCTATGTCAATGACCAGCTGGAGTGTGTGGAGCTCCACCTGGGGATGGATGAAGATCTGACAGAGAGTTTATGGGTCGGGATTAAAGGGACCACAGGGGAAAGCGATGTTACAGTTGGGGTCTGCTACAGACCAACAGATCAGGGTGACAGGGAGGATGAGGCCCTCTATACATAGATAGGAGCAACATCGTGTTCACACACCCTCATCCTCATGGGGGACTTCAACCACACAAATATCTGTTAGAAGGACAACACACATACATGGGTCTATTTTGAAAATCTGTCAACTTGTTATCATACTGTAAGTGGAGTGGAATCTATTTTTTCGTTTTCAGGCACAGTGACATAGAAACATGGAGATTCACTTGTTCAGTCCCCTGGGATTTCTTCATTGCAGAGGGTTCTGCTGTACCCAGTAAAGTTACATGGTGAATGGTAAAAATAAAAATAAAAAAGAAAGAAAATAAAAGAAAATAATATATTATCATACTGTACAGCCAATAATTTTTAAGTAATCTTTACCAAAATTTCACTGGCACCAGTGGGTAAGTGTACATACTGCCAATAAAAAATATTAATTAAATTGATAAAAACTGGTTTATTTTTTATTTTTATTTTTACCATTCACCATGTAACTTTATTGGATTCAGCAGAAACCTCTGCAATGAAGAAATCCCAGGGGACTGAACGAGTGAATCTCCATGTTTCTGTGTCACTGTGCCTGAAAACAAAAAAAAAAATAGATTCCACTCCAATTACAGTATCATAATAGGTTGACAGATTTTCAAAATTTACCGATGTATGTTCCTAATTATAACTGAGCTCTTGAAAAATCAATTATTTGGTTGTTGAAATGGGAGCTACGAAGAGCTAGCTCAAATTTACCAGTTTTCACTTGTAGTGTCCATTTCTAAAAGCCAGAAACACTTTTCATTATTGTTGATTTCTTGAGACACTTCTTCCTGTTGAAAAAAACACCCCAAAATGTTTTTCTGTTCAGATTTAGTAGCAAACACATACTTTAAGTATATACGAGGCTAAGGAATCTCTTACTGTTCTGAATTAAGAAGGCTTGTGCTATTTTCCCAGAATTTATAAATAGTACAGGAATGTTCTTTTGGGTCAATAGAAAAACAGTTTTGGTACAGTAAATGATACAACAACCAGTCATAATGTGCTGCTCTACTTTCATTCCTGTTATTTTCTATCCACATTGCTGACATTAGCAATTTCATTAGATGCAACTGAACAAACTTTCATGAATTTTATTGACAGAATGGGGAAGTAATTTTATCTTAAGTCTGTAGTACTGCTAGCACAAAAAGGAGGAGACAGCCATATAACATATGCATCTCTATTCTGTGACTACTCCATGAAAAAGATGAAAAATTAATCTATTTGAAATACTATTTGATAATCTTTCCTTCACCAACACATTTGAAATATTTTGACAGCTACTTTGCAAGGAATACTCAATACTCAATAAAATGAGACCAATAGATGATGAAAGCCAGGGAAAAAACAAGCTATGAATTGCAAGGTTCAGTAAAACAGTGATCACATAATTTTACCCAATATATGAATAAGTTCTTAATTAGCCATAATTTGGGCTGGCTTGGTCGCTAAAATGAATGACAGATGGTCTCATTAACCTCTCTCCCTTCAGAAGAGGGGAGACAAAATGAGAGGAGAGACTTATGATTTGAAAAGTAACTAAACTACTGTAATACTAATAATGAAATAATAATAAGAAAAGATAATAATATTAATAAGCAAATAATGAAATATATACAATATATACAAAACTGCATTGAGCTCTCAGGATGACAATCATGTCACTGGCAGGCACTGGAAAAGTCCCAGACTGCACTCAGTGATAGATGGGAGCTCAACTCAGGAACTGGTTTCAGGAACACATGGATCAAGATCAAAGGCAGACAAACAGACAGAGTCCTCCTTGGACACCAGCCACTGAAGAAAGAGCTCTGGCTCTTTGATCCCTCCGCTTTTATAGTGAGCATGATGCAGATGGGATGGAATATCCTGTTGGTCAGTTTTGGGTTACCTGTCCTGTCCAATCCTCCCAGCAGGTGTGACCCTTCTATGCATTTCTGCTTCTGACCCTCCAACAGGACAAATAGCAGCTAGTTGACCTTGATTGTCATAGCAATAAGTCTAAGCAAGACCCTTTCTGTGTACCATTCCTTGGTATTAACTATAAACATCAGACCTTATCTGCTAGAAGCCGACACTGTCAGAAAAAATGTGGTGTTGATTTCAGAGAGTTCAGTTAGTTAGAAGAGGCTGGCCTGGTTCCAGTGGGGATAGGGTTAATACTCCCGAGGATCTAGCAGGGACATAGGTATTCCATCCCATTCAAAGCCATGTCCAGTCTGTAGCCTGGAGCTGGACAGGAAGTTGCTGAATGGGAGTGGGCTGTGGCATCCAGGGTCCGTTTGGCAAGTGGTGGTATCATAATGGTGTTTGTACATTCTGCTATCAGTGTTATTGTTGTTGTTTCCTTGTTCCCTTGTCTGTTCTGTCAAACTGCCTTTGTCTCAAGCCATGAGTTTTGCCTTTTTCTTCCAATTCTACCCCCATGGCTGGGGAGGGGAGACGGATGGGGCGAGAGAGCAGCTGCCGCTTGGTTCCTTGTTGCAGTTAGAGGCTAAACCAGGACACAGGCTTAGCTGAAAAACAAAATTACTGAAAAGAAAATTGGTTCTGTTCTACCTCAAACCAGGACATCAGCATAGTAATGCTGACTTCAATGGACACTATTGATTCATCTCAGCTTTTGGTTAGTAAATAATATTTGCAGTTATTAATTTAAGTATAGTGTTTATTTCCTTTTATTTCTGTCAACTTTAGTCACAGTAAATGCATTCAAAAATATAGATGTGAATAAAATTATGCACCACTGAGTGATTCATCTGCTCTAATTCTGGGGTCCAAAATTCATATTTAAGAATGAGTTATTCATCTTAGAAGCTAATTATAAGTTATGGAAGGAAATACATACAGCCATTCTAGGATGACAGTCTAAGGACATAATTCTTTTTTTCTTTTTTACTTTAGGTATATTTTTTTCTATATGCTTGCAAGATGAAAGGGAAGGAAACACAGAATATTTGTCTATTCCAAGTAATTTGCTGCAGATTAGATAGAGCCTAGACTGGACAGACAGCAAGAAAGTGAACACAGACAAATAATGTTTATAAAATATTACCAGAGATAAGCAGATAAAATAAATATTGTATATTTCATACCTGGATATTCTTAGCATTAGTTTAAAATTATTTCAAGTTTTCCACTGAGATTCATTCCACAGGTATGAATTCTACCAAGGAACAATTCTGCATTTGATTGACCAAGATGATCTAAAAGATCATTTTTATATCTCTTGTATAACTCTAAAGAAATGCTGTCTGATCTTAAAATGTAGTTGTCATTTGCACTTTATTAAAATGATAGCATTTCCGACAGTTAGGGTTCAAAGGACTTTTAGTCATATCACTTCATTGGTTTTCAATAAGTTTGTTTTAAGTCATCTTACATAAGTAAATCTTCAGAATAGTTTTGGTTTTTTTAATTCAAGTAATATATATGTATGTGTGTGTATTTGTACATTTAAATATATGTACAAATAATATCTTTGCAGGTATTCATATTCTTCAAAGAAAAATAGAATCAGGTTTTCATTCCAAATATCTTCTTATAAATATCATAAATAATAAACCATACATTGCAATTCTATAATTCATGCATATGATTTCCTAGTAATTGTGTTGTTTGCATATAGGTTCAATTACCTCAGGATTTCTAGTGTATCTGAAAGTCATGAACTTCTCTGAGGGATATTTTTTATTTTTTTTATTATTGTTATTGAGTATTTTTCATTGGTTTATTTAATTTGATTTTTGAACTGTTTGTGTAGAGCTGCATTTTCTCTTGCTTGCTTTCTAAATGAGTGCTTTCTAGGTTTAGTAAGAATAAAAGACTTAGTGAAAGCATAATGAGAAAAAAACCCAGAACTAAAAACATTCAATGAAATATTAATATGACATCATCTAGATTACTGAATGGAGTACTGCAGTTCCAGAATTTCCAGTTTTCCCAGATGGCAACAAAAGGAGAAAGGAGGAGTCTTCCTGATAGTCACAATATCACCAAAAAACTCTTTCTGCCTCTGGATTTTATTCTATTTCTCTTCTTCTCTCTTCTAAGATTGGTGACAGTGTGCCCAGTAGTTGAAGCACATGAGTGACAAGAGTTGGGGTTTGGTCATGTTACTGAATTTTCTATCATCTGTTCTCCAGGACAGAGGCAAACCAAGCACTCACCAGTCACTGGAGCTTTTCCCAAGCAGCAATGAAATTTGACAGTGTTTTGTCACTTCTTTTATCAGCAGTCAACAGAACTTAATGTTAATGTTGACATTTGATAATAGATATCATGAAGAAAAAATCAAACGGTGTTTGGTTTATAGTAAATTATGTTCTTCATTTCCAGTATGGGCATATGTACTAATCTCAAATAATTTAAAAACTTGTAAGGGGGACAAAAATCCACTGAAACTGTCTAAAATACATAGACTTTATCTAAAAGCTGTGCTGTGGTCATGACAAATATTTTCAGGTATACAGTGCTCTCTCATTTATGTCAGTGTAAATCAAGAAAAGTTCAGTAGCCAAAGGAGTTATACCAATGCTTGGCTAAATCCAAAGAAGAACTTCTCATGTCACTAACTCCTACACACTTTCTACATATCAGCTGAAGAGAGACAGCAGGTTTGGTATACATTTAATAATACATGGTATTGCATTCATTCCATATTACATTTTCAATGCAGCAGAGATAAGTCAGGAGCATGAAACAAATTAATGTGTGACCGGTCAGGTTTGCAATAAAGTAAAGAAAGAATAAAACAAATGGTGTTTCATTGTACCTTCTCATAGCAACTTTAATGCAAAAATCTATAAATAATATAAGAACTAAAGGACATATACTGAACTTGATCTTAAATTAAGAGATATTGCCACCACTCTAGAACATTGTCAAAAGGTAATGGTCTCCTGCTACCAAACGCTGTAAACATTGAGGTGAAACCAAGACATTTATTTTCCAAGTTATTGATTTTATGACAAAATTCTATTACAATGACTTTGTTTCTAATACACCAAATGATAGATGTATATTTAATAACTATGTGATGGATGTTGATGAAGTAAATTGACAGCAGGTTGCACTGTTATCATTACCCTAGTATGTATGGATTGGCTACAACTCAAATAGCAAGTACATTCTGCCTTTCAGACATTCAAAGACTGATTTACCAACTGAAGCAGAGTTTCCACTTCTTCAAATAAATTGCATATATTATTACATTTATAACCAAGAAAAATGTTTTTAATAGATTACTTTTACAGGAGTCTAGAATATTTGTTACCATAATCATCTGTGAGCATTTGTAGATGCAGACTAGAGAACTGCATGCCAGAAAATTCCAATTGCCTGTTTAGTACCTTAATTTTCATGTACACATAAGCCTTCTTAAAAGCAGAGAACATACAGATAAATTTGGTTTATATGCAGAGAGTGGAGGATAGATCAAGTAAACTTTTATACAGAGGTTGTAAGGAAACACACAGGAGAGAAGTTACTTTGAGTGATGTAGTACGATAGCTCACAATCGACTGAAAAAAAAAACAGTTTTGAAGCTCACATGGGAAGCTGAACAAGGTTGTGCAAAATGGCATGGCTTAGAACACTCCTAGCTCTCTATGCATCTGCGAAGCTGGATCCACATGCTAACAAAGTAGAATGAAATGACCACCATTGCATTCAGTGTATTCAGGGATAAGTATGATGAGGGGGAGCAACATCTTTTTCATTCACTTCAGCTGTAACAAGCCCAGAAGGAACAGGTTACTATGCACAAGGAGACCTGCTTAATCTTTAAAAGTCAAAAATTCATAAGCCAAAGTTCACAGCTCAATCTGCTGTAAACAGGCTGCTGCTGCTCCATCCTGGAAGATATACTGAGCCAAGCAATGACAAAGATAGTCAGAGGGAACATTACTCTTCAAGGTATTCATATGCAGTTTTCTGTATTCAATACTTCTCATCTTATAAGCTGCAGTCTTTTGCTATTGCTGTTGTTCACCAGGAGTAACAGAAGATGCAGAATGTATTACAGAAAGCCTATGTAAAGACACGAAAAAGAAATGCCCATAATTTGCCTTTGAATAACGGACCTCTATTTCAAGTTCCAAATTCAGCTGAGAAATGTATTTAAGTAACCATATATTGGCTTCTTGTCATTTTGGACCCAAAAATTCAGAAGAAATATATGAGATTTTACATCAAGGACTTCAAAATTACCAGCTTATAGTACAGTATAACAATGAATATATCATTCCATGTGCCACCTAAAATTATATTGATGTGACAACTTAGAATCCAAAAAAAGAAGGAATAACACAGAGATAAGAGCAATCAAATGTATGTCTTGTCTTTTATTATTTATGTGGATTTATTTACTCTTAAACATACTTCATAGCTAAAGAACAGACATTTACAAATACACAAGTACATGTACATAAGGGCTACTATAATAATTTATTTAATTTATGAAAAATGCATTACCATTTTAAAATATTCAGAGGATTTTATATATTTTAAACAGATGTATTTGTGATGGACACCAACTATGACTATATCTGGGTATGTTCTGTCCTTGAGTTAGACTGGAAATCTAAGACACTGGCCCTGTAAAAGGACTTAGTTATTTCATAAATCTGATAGGAAATACAATAAAAAGACAAGCATATTTGAATTTTATTTGGTAATTTAAAGGAGGAAAATGAGATATGAATAAAAAATCTGCATTTTTTAATCCAAAATTATACCATTGTTAAGGTAAATGACCTATTTTCTTTGGACTAACTTACTGCAATTGAAGGACTGTATATGACAAACTAGTCTAAAACATGAAATACTGTCTTATTATTAAGCATACTAAAATTCATAGTGTTAAATATGATTGCTACTCAGTACGGGTAAGGACTACTGGTTTTAACCAATATCTTCTAATGGTAGGTAAAGCTGAAAGAGTAACTGATCTTTCCGTTAAACAGCTGAAGACAATTAGAAAAAAATACCTGAATGCTGAAGAAATTTAGTATTTTCTGTACAAGTAAAAAATAGTTAATTCTCCACATCAGTTATTTTGGGTTAATTATGGGGGGAAATGAAAAGAAATAGCATACTAATTAATCAAAAATTATGATCTTTTACTTATTTAGAACACAAACCTCCCTGCAGACAACCTTGGATCAAGTCTTCATCCTGTTTTAAGATTAAATTTCTCATCAAAACCATGTATGGTTATTGAGAATATGGACTTTTGATGAGAAAAAAGTGAATATTGGAAAAACAGGACACTCTGATTTTTGTTGATAGTCTTTCACTTTTTCATGAACCAGCAAGTACATTTTGGAGAAGGATTCATCACTTTTTTTTTTTTCACTTCTGAGTAGGAGTCTGAGCCTTCAAGCTAAAGAATAATTTCTATGTGCTTGCTCTCTGGATAAATTACTATTGCAGTGTTTATAATATATGAAGTGAAACAGTTCTGTCATGAAGAAATAGTAATTCAAAATGCCCTTTACTATGGTAGTGGGATAACTTTTCTGCAGGTTGAGAATCCCAAAACTTAAATGAACTCTTCAGCTGAATCAAGGGCAAAATTTGGCTTACAATGTCTTATGCCTCTGGAAAAGCCCTTTAACTAACATCTTGTAGTGTACCCAGGACACAGCCTGACCTGTTGGACAAAACAACCAGACCAACATATTCATTTCTTCCTCCAGCTCCGTGAATTCAATTTTTGTGCAGGATCAGGGAAATCCAGTTTAAGAAAATTGAATTTATTGAATTCAACTGGAATTAGAAAGCATTTAAAAGACTGTACACACAACAGCAATTTCTATACATATATGAAGTCTGGCATTGGTAGACCTTGTCTGCCCTTTACAATTTTGCTTCCTTTTGCTGAAATGTCAAAGAGAGCTTTTTGAAAGGCCTACGACTTAAGCATGCTCATGAAAGCAAACTATCAAATTAAAGTGTATTTCCTTTGCAGATTCAGCTGAAAATAATATTATTTTTGTCTGTTCTTTGATGTTATACAAAACTGCTTATTATTAACCAGTTGTTAGGTTTTGTTTTTCTTCTCTCAATAGCTATATTTTGTCAGAGCTTATATAAGCAACACAGTAGTATTGAAACAAAAAGGTGACTACTCCAGTGAGAAAATACACCCCCAAAATATTATTTTTCTTTCTTATGAAGAAAAATTATTTCACAACAAAACAATATAAAAGAGTGTCTTTACTGCATGCATTCTACCCATCATTGTATAGTACAAATACATACAGTTATCCAAAATATCGGTATTGAACAAGTTTTAATTGATATTCTTGTTAAACAAAGCACCAAACAGTAGCTCTTTTACTTCACAAGCATTAGATTAGTTTCCAAGGGAATTACCAAGGTACTCATAATTTAGAGAAGAATTCACAGTTTACTGTGTATTAATTGATCTATTCACTATGGGTATGGGTTTGTTTTCTTGCTCTTTGATGGAAATCTTTCTTCTCTTGGGCTGCATTTTGTTTTACTTAAAAAAAAAAAAAAAAGTTGCTTAACATAGACTGCCCCTGAAAACAAATAAAATTGCAACCTTTGGATAATTCTTTATGTCCTTTGTGGGGTTTAATTTCCTTTGAAGTCTGCTCAGTTCAAGTTTTGCTGCTGACAGTTAAAACATGGTACAGCTCTGATCAGAACAGATTACCAGCCAACCCTTCATATTCTGTTCCCCTTATTATCCCGATACTTGTCATCATGTTTTTCCCATATCCTATTCTGTGTACAGCTACGCAGATTGTTACATCACTGTGCTACATTCAGGAGCCCTGTTGTGATAGTTTGGCCCTCAAAGGGAAAATAATGGTACTAACATTTATGTCCATTTGGTTAAGCCATTTACCATTACGTTTTGTGGTTTACAGAAGAGATGAAAGCCAGGGGAAAATATTATTAACATGGAATAGACAAAATGTCCTTGTGCTTCAAAGGAAGGCAACAAACCAGGATTATTTTGTTGATTACAACGTACTCCATGTGTCATTGTGTAACACCTCTAGTCACTAAGTACAGTACCTTACAGCCATCAAAGTGATAAAAATATCTCATATTATAAGATTAGATAAAAGCACAGCAAGCAAAAAAGTACAGTATTTTATTAGGTTTATTAAGTTTATCTGTCTTAGAAGCTTTAAAAAAAAATCTTTTCATAAAGGCTTATTAGTCTTCAGTTCCCATTTTCCCTTTCATTACAAGGAACAATGTCTCTTCAGAGAAAGGCAAGAAAGAATGATTGTTCCTGGCAGTGCACTGATACATCCCATTTCACAATAGTTGGTCCAATACAGTACATGCAAGGAAGAAGAAAGAGGAGAGAAAACAAGGGCTGCATGTGTGTAAATATGTGTGGCTAAGTATAGGGTAGCAGTGTGACTGACTTACACTTACAAACCTTAGAAAACACAATATTCTGTTGCTGTAATGCAGGTATAAATACGTGTTTCAATAAAATAAAATTACCTTTAAAGTAGCTTTCCTATACAATAAAGGTGAGGGAAAGCAGTACCTACTTACTGTCTCCTGGAAGTGATTAAATAATATCTCACAAAAATATGATCTGTTTCTTTACCTATAAATGCTGGAAATCTGTATACTGTAAAACATGGGATCAAAAAATGAGGGTTACAGTAAGTAAAAGTGTTTTCTCTTTCATGGGTCATGAAATGTGTTAACATTTCAAACCTAAAAGTACAAGGACTCTGTTGCATATGGGACAAGTCTGACTTCCAGCTGAAGTATGATAGTGTTTCTCTAACTGGGGAAAAAAAACAAAAAGAAAAAATCACTGTATCTGCACTCGGATAAAAATCAGATAGCTTTTGTTTTTAGAAAATGGCTTTATTTAAAATTATTTTTCGGTCCTCTAATTATCGAGCTTTCTTTTCCACAAGTAGTTATAAATTCTAACTTTCAGACAGTGACCCAGAAAACAACACCAACAAAAACAAACAAACAAAAAAAATAGAAAACCCCACAAAAAAAAAAATCAACCAAACAACAAACACGTTTTAGGGCTTTCAACTATGTGCTTTGTTTTCTCTGTTCAGCCCTGTGTTTTTCCTGCTCAGTTCCTCACTAAAAAAGTACCTATCACACTAAGTGCTAACAGGCTCATGTCAGGCCTTCCAGTGAGGCTTGTCTACCACAATTCACTATCATTCAAATATATGTGATATGTATATATGTATATAGATAGAGATATATATACAGATAAACAAATATACACTGTAGGATCAGAAAAGATTATTTAATTATCGAGCTCTCCAGTGTCTCCATTTGCAGAATAACTCACTCTCTTAATTTACTGCTATTTTATTCTTTTAAGGTTGGGTTGTTGGCTTTTCTGGTTCTTGTTTTTATTTTTGCTTTTTTTTTGTTTGGCAGGTTTTTTTTTTTCTGAAATACATTCAAAATATGTTATAATCACATGTTTGAAAATCTAAATCAGATGTTTTTACTTCTCAAAAATCAGTTTTCTAAGAGTCTTATTTCACTTGATGAAGCTTTGGGAATATTCATGTGTGTGCTACGCATATATCATTAGAGTTTATATTCCTGTTTCATATATTCCTTCATAATTATAAAAGATGTTTGCAAAAAAAAGGTTACTTAACCCCTGGAAAGCCTGGGAGACAGTGAAAAGCTGTGATTCTTCTGCGGTGCACTGTAGCTCATCAAAACATTGCAACAGTGACTGGACAATAGAACAGTTTTGTTTGATGAAGCAAGGACATGGCTAGGAGATCCCAAGAACCTCTTATCCATTTTCAGAGCCCTCGTGAGGAAACGTTTTTGACAGACACTTTCCATTGCCTGTCTATATTTTAGGGGGTAGCCCTTCTGATTAAATTTCCCCATGTACAGATCACTTCCTTTAGTTGTATGAATAAGCTAGGATTTATCCCTTTAAAGGAATGAGTAGTTAAAGGCTCATGAAGAGAAACTCCTTGAAAACATATCCCAAAGGGCTACTTTTTTATTGTGTTCCAAGCAAGGGTTTCAAACAGATAAATATTACTTTCTTATCGTTAATATGCTAGTAAGTAATAGAGCTGGTATGTTGATAACAGTCTTAGAATCTTTATGCTATAAAAATAATAGGAAAAGATAAGAAAAAAATTCAATGCTCCTCTCCTCTCCTCTCCTCTCCTCTCCTCTCCTCTCCTCTCCTCTCCTCTCCTCTCCTCTCCTCTCCTCTCCTCTTTTTTTTTTTCAGACAGTGTTGAGTGATTTTTAAACTAGGTTTCTGGGAAAAAAACAACACTAACAAAACAAACAAGCAAACACCACCCCCCTTCCCCCTGAAAACACAAGTATAAAGCTATATTTTTGAAGGATTTGGACAATAATGTCAGTAACCATCCATTTTGCTTTTGTTTGAAATAGTTGTGACAGAACTGGGTGTTTACAGCAATCTAATAAGTGCCACATTTACCATCTCTGAACATGCCCCTCAAAACAAAAGGAATACTGTTTTTATCTGAGTTCAGTGGGCTGCAGGTCAGGCTCAATGTCAGCAGAAATTGTTGTAACTTGTTCTCAGCCTTGCAAGAATACTCAGCACATGACAAAAGTGATTTCTAGCTTCCTAATTGGAAAAGTAAGGGAATATGTAAATAATATCATGGTGTTATTTGAGTTATCAAATGCTTCTAGATGGGTAAAGCCAAAATTTACTTGGAGTGCAAAGTTTCAGATGTCATGTATTTAGTTTTCTTCTTTTTTTTTTCCTTTCTTTTTTTCCCCGCCTTGCATCCATGTTGCTAGTTAGTAAAGATTTAACGGTAACTACAGAAAAGAGTTTAATCTTCATACGTTTGCTAGTAAGACACTGTCTCCAACCTTTTCCATGTGGCGTTGCACAAAGTGTGCTATCCGCCCATAGAAATCCTATTATTTGTGTCAGATGTGTGGCATCTCAGAAATATGCCTTCCTGCCCTGTGGTCTCCATGGAACCATTGTCGTTCAAACAAAACATCTGCTTAATAATTAATATTATATTAAAATAAAAGCTAAATTATGTATTGTGAAAAGTTGCTACAAGATATAAAAGTAAAATAAATGTGTGTATTTTTCCTTTCTATGAAGGATAGCAATGTAAGCAGTAACTTCTTCAGGGTTTCTCAATCCACCAAAATCACTTTAATCTTTCTTGTCATTTATGGCTTTATTTCTTCATAGAATCAATGAATGTGATATTATACAGTGTGCATCATAGAATCATACAATCTCTGATACAATATCTCTGATGATGGCTACTTTGGTTCTTACAGCCATCAGAATTATAGAAATTCTTATATATATCTTATAGGTTGAATTAAAAAGTGTTCACTCCTTTGTGTACTTTAGAGAATATGAACTCTCAACACTGAAGTGTCATTGAACATGCAAGATCATAGAGCCATAGAGCCATAGAATTATTTAGGATTGAAAGACTTCAAAGATCATTGAACTCAACAGTAAAGGTAGCACTGCCAAGGTTACCACTAAACCATGTCTCTAAGCACTATGTCTACCCATCTTTTAAATATCTCCAGGGATGGTCACTCAACCATTTCCCTGCGCAACCTGTTCCAATGCTTGATAACCCTTTTGATGAAGAAATTTTTCCTAATGTCCAATCTAAAGCTCCTTTGGTGCAACTTGAGGCCATTTTCTCTACTGCCTGTTACTGGGTAGAATAGACCAACATTCACCTCACTACAACCTCCTTTCAGGTCACTGTAGAGAGCAATAAGGTCTCCCCTCAGTCTCCTTTTCTCCAGACTAAACAGTCCATTTCCTCAGTTGCCTCTCATTAGACTTAATAGCCCAATACAGTCTTTAGCTTCTCTACCCTTAATACAAGGAATATATACAAAGCCAAATATTTTAAAATGAGTAATTATTTACATGTTTTAGTAAACTAATTTTTCCTAAGAATAGATGAGGACTAATCATGATATGGAGATGTACTAGGTTGACACTGTCTGCTTGCCAGAAACACACGAAGCCACTCTTTCTTGCCCTCAAACAACAAAATATGATGAAAAAGATTGAGTTGAGATAAAGACAGGGAGATTACATACCAATTACCATTACTGGCAAAACAGACTCCACTTGGGGAAAATTACATTATTTGTTATCATTTAAAATATTGAGAAATGAAGACAAAACAACACCTTCGCCTCACCTCCCTTTTTCCCCAGGTTCAACTTCGTTCTTTCATGCCCATGTCCTCGTCCCCCTGTCCTCATGAGTGGTGTAAGTATCATGGGGAACGGACGGCTGTGGTTCATAAGTAGTTCATGTGGTTCATAACTGAACTCTGGTCAGTTTTCTCTGCCTCTCATTCCTCCTCTGCTGCTCCAGCATGGGTCTTTCCCAAGGGCCATAGTTCCTTCAAGCAATACCCACCTGATCTGGTGTGGTTATCCTGGACTGCATTAGGCAAAATGCTGTTAGCAGGTCAAGAGAGGTCATCCTTACCTCTACTAAGTACTGGTGAGACCACATCTGGAGCACTGTGTCCAGTCCTGGGCTCTTTAGTGCAAGACTGACGTAGACATACTGGAAAGGATCCAACAAAGGGCCACAAAGATGATTAAGAGTCTGGAGCAGATTGCATATGACGAAAGGCTGACAGGGCTGGGACTGTTTATCCTGGAAAAGGGAAGCTCGGTGAGGATCTCATCAATGCTATAAATTCCTGCAGAGAGGTTGCAGTCCTCTCAGCAATTCCTAGCTACAGGACCACAGGCAATGGGCACAAACTGAAACACACAAGAATCTGTTTGAGTGCCAGGAAACACTTTTTTTTTTTTTTTTTTTCCTGTGTAACTGAGCCTCACACAGGCTGCTCAGGGAATTTGTAAAGCCTCCCTTCTTGGAGATATTCAAAAGCCATCTGGACATGGTCCTACATAAATGGCTTTAGGTGGCCCTGCTTGAGCCTTCCAGTTGCCTTCCAGAGGTGTCTTCTAGCCTCAACCATTCTGTGTTTCTGTGAAAAAAACCAAATCTACCTTGTTCCCTACTAGTGCTGAAGACATCCATTATTTTCACCTGGGTGTAAATAGAGTTCAGCATTTGGTGGCCCTGTCCAAGAAATCTTTTCAAAAATAGAGCCTTAGCACACCAGAAAATCAGGACTGTCTAAGCTGTCTCAAGTTGGGTACATAAAACTGAAACATCAAAAATTAGTTGTTAGTTTGAACCATAAACCCCAATATTATTGAATTAGAAAATGCCTGCCCCAATGAAAAACTTCTTCCAGAGGGAAATGTCTGTTGGTTAGAAATATTTGAAGTGAAAGCCTCCCCAATCTATGTAAGATTTGAAATAATTTGCCCACTTCATTGAAAACTCTAATTATATAGTATGAATTCCTGCATCAGAAAACCAAGCAATTAATCAAGTCTATTACTAACTCTTCAAGCCACCCCAGCTGTATGTGAAGGAGGTGTGAAAAATTAAAGTTCAGTAATCTAAAAAAATACTCCAGCTATATTCCTTTCTTGTTGGCTGGGAGTAGTTGTGGAGGATTCACAGTAGTATTCACTCTGTGGGTGATTTTTGAGATGGGCCTTTCTGATCTAAACCTAAATTGTAGTCTAAAATTAAAACACAGGTTGGATTTTACATTTTCTGTGCCAAGAATTTTCTGAATCAGACATACCAAGTAAGCTGCAGTGATTTTCTGAGTCACTTATGTTTTTAGTATTTTTTATAATTAAAGCTTTTGAGAGACTCAGTTCTAAGCAGCTGCACTAGACTAACTAGCAGGTGCTCATGCCTCCACTTGAATTAGTTTCTGTCCTACTGTAATAGCTATCTGGGCTGGAGAAAAAATAGCATCTATCAGTGAACACAGGACAGATCATGATCTTTTATGATCCCTGTACCAAAGAATGTGTAATCTCATTTTAATCAGTGCATCAGTTTGTATAGTAAGAAGAAACCAGAGATGTCTGAGAGTACGTCAAATGGGGGACCTAGATGGTTTAGCTTAAAAGGTCCTGTTGTTTCACTATATATAGACATAAAGTTCTGTCTAACTTACTGTTAGAGACTGACTGTTTTTTATAAATATTAAATACAAATGGGTATTAAGGAAGAATATGAAAGAGAAAAAGCCTTTTGAGGTGAAGCAAAAGGGTATTGCAGGTATGAAGAGCAGTTTTGGTAAATACCTCAGAGATTCGAGGAAAAGTAGATAAGGTAACAATAGAAAAATCCAAGCAACAAATAAAGCGTCAATGGCCAAGGTAATAAACTGAGAACAAACATTTGAGTAACAGGAATAGCTGAAACAGAGAGGTGAGTGGAAAACATGAAAATCAAAGAGCACTGTGGAGTGTATCATGTAAGAACATAAAAGCCACGACACTAATCATCAGACTGATGACATATAAAGGATGAGGAGAATGGAGAAACAGATTTTTAAAGAATATTTAGACAAAGAATAAAGAAAGAAAATATTAAGAGCAAAGATAAGACCTGAAGAAGTAGAACACTGAAATCATAAGACTGCATATGAGAGAAAAAAAGAAGTGAAGCAGAGGAAAGTTGAGACAAAAGTTTAAGAGGGAGAACAGTAAACAAAGAAACAAAAGGGAATGAGAACCATATATAGGAATGAATGTGAAAATAATAAGACATGATTCCTTCTAAATAGGATTATAAAATACAAAGGTGTTGAATATAACCTCTACAACATCTATTATTGCATTTAAGACATTCACCTTTCCATCTAGAAGGAGCCTCTGATCTTTAGCTTAAAGTCTCATATCCTTGAATTACGAGATGATATTTGATAATTAGGATCTGGTAGAGATGTTTTTCATCATTTTTTTCTGATTTCTGTTTTGTTTTTCTCAAAAAATTTGTTGACCTCGTTTGTAAAGAAGAATTTGGCATGGCTCTCTGGGCTTCTTGTTTACTCTTTCTTTAACCAGATTGGCTCTTTCCTACTTATGAAACTACTGGTCACCCAAGCCTTTCTCTGAGCACAAACAATTTACACTTTCCTCTGGGTTGGTTCTTCTCCCATTCCCCTAGCCCTGGATGACTCCTTTCTTTACAGAAGAAGATCCCATAATCATTGCTAGGTTTTTTTTTTTTTGCCAACTTACTATATAAAGAAGTTTTCTGTACACCTTATATCTCACATATAGACTCTTCTGTTTCATCTTTCCATCATGTTTTAGACAACTTTATAATAATAATAAAAAAAATTAATTAGAGCCAACCAAAAGAACAAGTACAGCTTTCAAGCACCAGGCTATGCATCACTGCTGATGGAAGTTTCTTCAAACCGTTCCTAAGCCCCCACTGAGTAAAACTCCACAACTTCCACAGGTACATTCAGGCTAAATTTAGCATCTGAACATGAAAAAAAATTCTCTGGAGAACTGTATTTTGGGATTGACTGCTATCAGCAGTTGTAGAGAAACATGATACTTGTTGCAATAGTGATTTTGGCATGTGAACTTTTAGATGCCAAATTTGCAAGCTTTACCAGTTTCAAAGTTTTAGGAAATACATACACAGCACAATGAAGGTTCCCTTAAAATATCTGAATTTTGTCACACAGAACTGAAACAATCAAAATTGCCAACCATTTTGAATTACTAAGATTGATAGTATTGAAAATCTCCCAGGAAAACCAAACCAAACCAAACCAAATATCTTCCAGGAGAAAATGGTGGTAGATGGCAAAGCTTTAGCCACTAGAATAATTTACAATAATTTATCTACTCAGTGGCAACTCTAATTATTAATTATACAGCACACGTACATCAGAGAACCACACAATTAATCAAGCCTGTTTCTATAACCTCAAGCTGTTCCAGCTGCATTGGAAGGAGTATCACTGTTTTTAACATTAAAAAGTTTGTATCTATCTTGCAGCAATTTTGGCTTTATATTCTTTTTTTTAATCCTACACTTGAAAAACAGGCTATTCCCTTCTTTTCAGCTTTCTATGAATGTGAATAGGGTTTGTCACGTCATTCCTTAGTTTTCTAGGGAAAATGATGCCAGTTCTTTCTATCTTTTTTTTTGTGTCTCATACCTACTAGTTCATTCTTGTACGTTTTCTTGGGATTGTCCTCGCTCCATATTTTTCTTAAAATGTAATGCTCAAAATGTTGACAGTTTTGTGCCTTATGTTTTACACGATAAAACACTGTTCATACATCCTAATAGATGTTTTAGAATGTTTGTCTCTTTCCGCTACCTACTAATCAATATTCTAGTATTTGAATAGATAATTATTTTGTCTAAGCTTATCAAAAATGCCTTTGTTCCTACTTAATTTTATCCCTATTTTCCATTCCATTTCTCTACTTTATGGAAACAATTAGAAATTCTAATCCTGTCTTTCAGTGTCCTAACTGTCCATCCCTGTTTCATGTCATCTGCAATAATAATCATGTTCTCTATTTCTTCAAACAGGTCATTATTGAAACATTGGATGCTCCAGTTTGATGTTTTATAGGGTATCATTATTTATCATTATTTTGAAACTAGAAAGGGAATACTTTATTACTATTGCTCTACAGACTTTCATGCCAAACTTCTTCGGACAAAGCACAGAGAAAAAGCATATACTTAATGTGGATTTACAGATTGGAAAAGGCTAGATAGATATCTGAAAGCTATCTCCTCACCTGAAGCAACTGATGTTCTTCAAAGACCACAATGCGTCTAGTAACACAATGAGTTTTCAATATTCTCAGAAGACAATGAAAAACTAGAGAGAATATGTAATGATAATACTGTAACACATAATAGTTAGCTGAAGAACAGCTTGTGTTACAAGTCTATTACGCTAAACATTGTAAAAATGTGCCTGAATCTTTACATGTTGGACCTTTCCCTGCAGTCTTTTTATCTAACAGAAATATGGGGGTGCTTTAAGCAACAAACTACACTATGTCCTCTTTGTCTGTGAGAAAATAATTTTGTCACACCAGATTTGATGGTGTATCTGCTTTCTTCTATTCTTAGGCATCTCTTAGACTGGTAGTCATATCACCCAATAGTATATATCTATAAAGTCTTGTATATCTATCTGTTAGCCACCCTCAGCTCTCTATTTAGTCGGTGGAAAGAAGCAGATTCTTATAGCATGAATCATAAAACTGTTTTGAAGTTCACCTTAGAAGATTCTGATTAATTTATTTTCTTTGACTGTAAAGGAGTCTTCATGAATAGTTTTATATCACAAATGTCTGCACTGCTTCAGATGAAACCCTTTCCTTTATTTTGTTTTCAGGTTTTCTATTTGCAACCTGCCTCTCCCTCTTTCTCTGTGTCCACCCTTGTACCTATCCTCCCCTCAAGTTCAGAACTGTGTCCTGGTTGAGCATGCTCAAATAGCACTGGAGGAGGAAACATTTCTGCTCTCTTCTGGCATTCCACAAAATATACAATGAATGTCAAGACAAGCGAAGAACCAGATTTGTCTTTTGTCACTTTTGTCTAACATTTCCAAAGTTCACACAGTAAGCTTACAGCAAATAAATAAAACATATAGATACCGTGCCGCAGTGCTTTAACTGCTACATTTTTTTTTTTGGTGTGTTTTATCTCCAATTGAAATATGAGAAGTAGTGGAAACAAAATAAGACACATTCATAAATCATTTTATTTTAACCAAAATAATGAAATTGGAGGGCAGCGTCTAACTAAAATGTCATGATAGTGATATTATAGGCATAAGAAACAACTTTTGCAACACAGTATGTGATTTTATGCTTTCAAGTTTGGACACTGACAAGAATATTCATGAAGATATTACTAGTTTCCATAATGTATCACCTATGGTGGAGACAGTCCTTTTGTTCACAATTACAGAATTTAAACAACTCTCACTAATTTTACAATGATTGCTTACATGCACTGACTTGTATTAGATATAGCAATTGGGTTGTAACAATATGACTAAAAAGTGACTTTTTTTTTTCCTCTGCATATGCTTTTTACAGTGTCTTTTAAAAATAAAATAATCTAAGAGACATCTTACTATTATTAACTAAATATGAGGAACCTGAAGATATACAAGTCCATGGGACCTGATGAAATACACCCCAGAGTCCTGAAGGAACTGGCTGATGTA